>JAYKKI010000127.1:1200000-2400000 GCA_039881145.1 Druceiella hillmani
ATTTCCAATACTATCTGTCTCCATATCAATTCAGAACAGCCACCACTACACATGATCTCAGAACACTTTTAATTACGTCATTGTCTCTTACCTCAGGAGCGCATCAAACTATTCCAAAGTTGGAAGACGAGTCCACAAAGAAATTGAGTTATGCGGCGCCGATGGTTTTGTTCAGATCGCTATCTGCAGAAGTTCAAGTAGATATGATAATTACGTTTGTCTGGATGGCTGTTGCCGAAGTCAATCGATGTTACGATTAATTTTACATATACAGAGAATGAGAATATATGCCATACGTTTAAATTTATTAGATTAGCGTTTTACTAAATTAAGATGACTACAGTGCCAGTTTACTAACATTTAAAAATATTTTCGGTCTCTGAAAATGTGTATATATTTCAGAGATATTGCAAATCTGACCTAAGCTCCGGTAGTTTGGCTTTCTCTTAACATTTTTAGTGGCGCTTATATATTATAATCATACCTCAAATACGAAGTTGAATTCTGTTCGAAAGAGAAATCCATCTCACAATAGAAAAACTAGTATGAAAAAAATTATTTTGCCTGGGATTTGATAATGAAACCAACTATTATATTTTGCCTTTTTAGAGTTCCGTAGCCAAGCAAGGAACACTTATAATTTTGTTATACTATGTATGCGTCTCTATGATATACATCAATTTCTTTTTGCTCCTATTGAGATCAAATTTAGTATAGAGATAGATACCAAAAATATAAGATCTGAAAGTATATATATTAAAAAAAACTAATTTGATTCCCTCTTTCAATACAATATTATGGAAGACAACAAATCTTTTATATATTCCCATTGAGTAGGATAGATCGTTGGATAGATATTTTTAAATTATAATTAAATATACCCTAAATTACATAAGTCTCCAGACATTTGCGCCTAAATTTAACATAATAACATGATATAATGCTTTTATACATATTATATATAAAAACATTATACATAATAAGTATGTTCGATAAACTCGGTGCCAGGTAGGAATTAAATCGAATAATTTACTTATCTCTTATGCGATAAAATAAGTGCACTATTACTACTAATAGTGTAAAATATCATCTACCTGACATAAGGTTAAAGTTGAATTTCAGTGATTTTAATGTAAATTATTATAAGATATCTAGGGAACCCTGTTAGGGCGTACTCAGCTTGGTCCTGTTTGGTTTTTAGCATTTGTGTTTGAAACTTAAAAATATATTTGCTTTAGTACCTTTTACAACCAGGAGAATAAAATGTAATTTGTGTTTAATTATTTTTAAAGATTTTAATCGACGTTAATGAACCTTAAATCTTGGTTCTTGTGTTGTATTAGTATATGTCTATTGGAAAAATCAAATTGCGGAAATCAAGCAGGAAATTTTTGGGTTACATTAAAGAAATAGTTAAATTAAGAATATATTTTTATATAATTACGAATTAGCTTTCACTTTTTAGACATAGCAATAATGACAGAATAGTTCAAAAAATGTTTATTAAAAAAAAATTATAATACCAGTGGTGCGACATGCAAGTACAATAAAAAAACGCTTTGACAGAAATGTGTCATTATTTTTTCCATTATATAATACATAACGTAGTTATAAGTTAGCCGGGCTCACTGGTATATTTACAAAGGAATATTTTGCAAATTTTTTTTTTGTTTAGGATATAAACCTTTTTAATTACTTGAATACTTCAATAGTATCATTATACTTAATCGATAACTTAATATATACATAGAAACTACTAAGAAATCGTAATAATGAAATTAAATTACCTTTAATTATAACGATAACATCTTATACGATATGTACTTAAAAACTTAGGGACGCACTAACATTAATGAATGATTACATATAAAAAATGTGTCAAAGTTTACACAGGTCGCGCCAAAGGACAAGATTATCGCGCTCCTTTATCAAATTTACACGGCACACTGCTCAAAGGGTTCGCCATGTGTCCCTTCGAAGAATACTGCCCCTCGCATGTGGGGGATTCCTTTTGCTTTGGTATTTTTAAAAGATTTGTGCATTTTTTTGATCAGTTATAAAATTAAATATTTACATTTAATATCAAATAAATTCCCCTAATTTATTCAATTTCGTTTAGAAATTAAGTTCGTTTTGTTGGCCTATATCACGCAGAACTGAAGAATATTGCGAAGAAAATCGTTGAAGGGCAACAACGTATCGGAAGATGCAGTGTGGGCAACTTTACGCTAAGTGAACAGGTGACCTGGGGATGGGTCTCCTGAAGTCTTTCAATGCAAGTGGCACGAATTAGATCCTGGTTGGAATCTATGGATTAGATATACATTCCGTAACGGACGTCTTTACGCTGATGAAGATATTGGTTTATTATATTTCATTATAAAGCAAATATCAATATTCAATATTTAATTTAATTATTAGTTTATTATGTGATGTTTTTTGTAAAAAGAAAGCAGGGAAAATTAATTTATATGTAAGTTTTTTATTTTTTATTTAAATTAGGAATCATTATTAGCCACGCACTTTTTCTAATTTGATTGCAGTAATATTTGGTGTTACTGTAAAAAATTTGTTGAAAGCGCTGTTAAATTATTAGAAATTGCTTGCATTAAATAGTTTTAATTACGAAATAACAGAATAAAAGTAGTTTATGATGTAAAAAGTAAAATACTTAATGATTTTCAATTACAGCACCTGTGACTATAAAGGCAAATGTCATCACTAAAATCGCCATATCGTCAATTTCGTGTCGTCGTCAGGTTCGATCATTCATTACTCCTCTATATATTTAACCACTGCCTTCAATTGTTTACTAATCTACTTATTTTTGTGTAAACCTATATGCCTTTTCAAAGTTACACAAATCAGATTTTGAAACAAAGTAAAAGTTGCCTAAAACAGCTACTACGGCTATTATAATAAATTATTTTATAACTTATGTACATTTAGTGTACGTCTTAGGTAAACATTTATTTGCCTTACACAGTTGCAATGATGTAGTTTCATTGTACACAAACATCAGCCGCTTGGATTAGTGGGTCTCAGAAGCTAGTTGAATCCCATTTGAAGCCAAGATGTAAACAGTACGAAGTTATTGTAGTCGTCTCAATCAGTTACTTGTAAACAATAAAATCATGTTGCCAGTAATATACACTAGAAGTTGGCTAACAGACTAATCATACTTGTCAACATAAATTCGGAATTTTACAAATGTTGTAATCACACTTTTATATATCGCCCGCGTTCTTCTGAGAATGTGTTGGATAAACTCCGACAATATTCTATAGTAAATGTAAGTATAATTACGCATCCTATAATCTGTGATATAATACAATCTTGTATTTTAATCTACCTATAGATATTAAATAGCCTATACATTTTATGTTTTAGAATAGTTGATATCGATGTACGACATTTACTGGTAGCTTGTTGCCTGTTATAGCACCGTGTTATCAAATCATCATCATCAAATAGAGGGAAATCAGCAAATAAATTTTAAAAATCAAATCATCGTGTTATAGCACCGTGTTATCAAATAGTTGATACCGATATACGAAATTTACTGGTAGCTTGTAAGTGCTGTTATAGCACCGTGTTATCAAATCATCATCATCAAATAGAGGGAAATCAGCAAATAAATTTGAAACGGAAGTGGGTACGTCCACTTTGACAAAAAGGAAGAAAATCGGTGGATATATAGCACTTGTGTCGGTCGTAAAGAACACCTCTTACTCCCCCCCCCTACATCTGAGTAACAATTGATTAATTCAAAGAATTATTAAATTTGTTGTGGCAAATATTATATAAAGAGGATAGAAAATTATTGAAAATGCATGTCAGTAGAAGTTTGTGTAAGTTTGAGGTAATATAAAATAAATATCAATCACTTATTTCTAAATAAAACTAATTATTTTTAAAAGGTTAAAAAAACGATAAAATAGTTATGGGTAGAAAACTTTGCGAGTTTTTTTTCTTATTTAAACTATAAAAGACTTTAATCATAAAAACGTCACTTTTAATCAGTTATGGATAGAAACATTTGCGAGATTTTTTTCTTATTTAATCTTTAAAAGGCCTTAATTATAAAAACATCAGTTTCGTTCATATTCGATTTATCATTTTGCACATTATCAATAGGATCTTTGTAAAAAAATTGAAAGTGGTTTTTAAAGTAAATAAGATTTTGTACTTTCCATCAATTACCCATATGCAAAAAGCATATGGGTAATTGATGAAAAGTACGTCATATGTGTCGCTCCTCGAAAATCTTTAATTAAAAATAAAATTTAATATCGTCTTATTAATAGTAACGGATGCTGAATAAAATTTTGTCGTTGTTGAAAAATAGCAATCAAGGTATTTTATTAGTCTTTTTAGGAAAATATTATTAAATAAGAAGCTAAGTACCCTACAATATAAGAATATTCCTATTATATTAGAAGCAATAATTCATGTGTTTATTGAGTATGACGCTTTCCTAACACAGCGACACATCCAGGAGATCAAATAAAAAACAACCATAAATTGCACCAGACGAACTGTCCAAAGCACATTCGGAACATTTACACAATAATTTGAAATATATCACCGGAAAATTTGCTTGAAAACAAAACAAGTGAATAAAGTAATTATGGCAACTTTACGTCGACAATCATCAATATTTGTAGAAATAATTTTAATTTTTTGAATGCATTTCAATCATCCAATACTACTGAGATTACAAATTTACTCCCTTTTGACAAAGCAAACGATTCAAGCAATTCCCTAAATTTTTGAGAGAATTTAAAAAAAAATACGCGGTCAAGTGAACTAGGGAAATAAAGTAGTACACGGAACATAAATGACGGAACATAATGAGGGTGAGTTAGTATTTACATAAATACCTCCGTAATTTTGATTTAATATATAAAATAAGTGTAATTAAAAATAATTATATTAATCACACAAGTGATATACTATGGCCCAAATTATAAAACGATTCTTTACCTACGTGCAAATAAATAATAATATGATACATATCTATAAATACATAGAATTATTTCTGTACATGGAAAATGTTTTAAAAATATTGATTTTCTTAGCAAAAATTTTTGTTCTGATTTTCTTAGCTTAAAGTATGATAATAGAAGCCCAAAAACTTGTTTTTTGAATTTTTGTCCCTCTGTCTGCCTGTATGTTAATATGTTCGTCAGTCACGTAGAATCTACTAATCGGATTTTAATGAAATTTGGTATAGTAATAGTTTAGAGCAAAAAAATCTAATAAATTTTCTTATTCCGTATTTCGCTAACGATATCCTAGGCACAACTTGTACAAAAATATGTACAAGTAATAACGAAATTCCCGATAGTTCCATCATTTGAATGACTATTACGAAAACTATCTAAATGGAAAGGCTTTGAGATAGCATTCAAATATTAAAATGCTTACTAAAAACTATGTGAAGAAGTAAGGTTTTAGTAACCTTTTTCTTTTATTTTGAAAGGAAAATGGGTCGTAAAAGCTTTTATCGTTTCAAAAGAATTCATTATTTTTCGGAGTACCTGACCGGAATTAAATAACAAGTATATGCTGAGCTTTGTACTAATAGTTCCTGAGTAAAAACTAAAAATAATGGTAGCCGACGTAAGATGTTTTATATGAATTTTGGCGATGGTCGAGACGAAATTAAATTTGTACCAGATGTGATTATGTTAATTGTTGAAAGAAATTGCGACAATGAAAAAAATTAAAATTACGACCGAAATCAAAGTCGTGAATTTAGTCAAGTATTTTATTGACAGGAGGTTATCTCGTTACAATTTTTGTATATTTTGTATTTTATTAAAATTACCAGATAATTCTAGTATTAATAACAAATGTAAAATATTTTTTACTTTCGCAAAAAATATATTGCACTAGAAACTTTATCCATTAAATTTATTTTTGAAATTATTTTTAATTTTTTTGTTGTTTAATTGATTAAAATTTGAGATTCCGTCTTCAAAAGTGTAGGATTATGTTCATTTATCCCTCTTTTAGTTCTCGTGTCACAAGACTCATGGCTTTTTTACAGATTTTGTTTATTTTTTCCTTCTCAGAATACAACATTAAAAAGTAGATGCAGTCTCTTTGTTATGCCCAATAAAGCTGCCGGTATAACGACCAGTAGTCAGTTTCTTTAATTCTATCTTATTCCTCTTACTTTGAACGTGCAAAAATCAAAATTTGTAATTTATCGTTGTGTATTATTATTTTAATTATTTAAATTTTTTTAGCAACTAAGTATGTTTCCCGGATTAGAATTTCAAGAAATTTACTACTGAAACTGCGAGAAGGAATGTAACAGACTGGACTGAATATTATTGAGACTTTACAGAAATATATTTGGCCAAATATGTTAAAAACGAGTCTGATATTTAGTTATCATATTTTAAACAAGATATTTCATAGAAAGAACCTTTTGGTTTTACATAATAATACTTATAATATAATATTTATGTTATGCAAGCTATTTATTATAATTTTTTATAAACATCGACTGTAGATTACCCATTGAGCACCTACCTTACTGTTATGGTTAAATAAATTATGCAGTCAATGCGAGCAAAGTTATGTGCCTGAAGCTATCAAACCACGTCTTTATTTTGCTATAATGTAGAATAAATTTAGAAATGTTAGAAAGAATTTAATTTAGATACCTTACACTTTAAACCAGTTACATATAGAGATATGCAGGAATTATTTAAAAATAACTGTTACCTCAATAGCATACAACGACAGAGACCGGAGGAGAAAGATTTCGTGGTAAAACCTTTTGAGCAGTGCGGCGTTTTAATTCGATAAAGAATTTTACTACATTTTAGTCTTTAGCCGCGAACTGCATAAATTTTGACAGTTTCCTGATAGTTTTTTTATATCCGACTTTGTATGAGAATTTTTTTAAAGAAAAGTGTTTTTACATTAGTGTGGTAAGCCTAAAATTATTTTTTACTTTTGTTCCTTTCGGAAATCAACTATTTCAACTTTAATGCAGAGGTTAAATATCATACAATACTTACTTTATCGGGCATCACATGGCTCAATCAAGTGATGATTTACAAAATTGTTTTGAAAAATTAACAGTTTTTTGTTATGAAGTTTAATACAAAAAAAATTATGGACATATTTTGAAAGAATCAAAAAACAATTCTATCTGTGCTACTTAAACATTTCTCCTTATATACAATTTATAGTCATCGTGGTTTCTAATTATTTTGAATATATTATAATTTTTGTTTTTAGTTCACATGTATAACCCACCAATCATTTGGCCACATGATAAATATTGTAACAAGGCCCCTAGATGTATTAATCATACTAAATTATCGTCCCACGGCTGATTATAAAACCATAAGTCAAAGGGTGTGCAGGCAAAATGTTGCCATCGTGGAAAAGAATATACTGTCAGCTATTGAGGACGTGGAGTGATTAAAGATTTTCAAACCCCGAGAGATAGTGAAAAGACAAATTGAAATACAGTCCCCACTCAAAATGAAGCTTATAGAGTTGAATCACAAAATTCTAGATGAGGGTAGAGTTAAGCTGTTGCTGATAATTTCACTGTAACTAAGCTAACATAAAGTAATGATGACGTTTTAGTAGAAATAAAAGCTAAAAGCTAAATGCTAAAAGATTAAACCCTACGACTTAATAACATTAAGAGGAGTATTAAAGTTCTTGAAAACTGACGATAACTTCTGCACGATTAAAGCAATGGAACGCCAATGGATTGCTAATGCAGCAATATGAACTACAAGTAATCTTATGCACAGAAGACACTGTCAGATGTCGTATATCAGAGATGCATTTTATTAAGAAATCGTTTTTTAGATTCAAAACTATTCAACCTATGATTCAATTCATTCTGCTAATACGTCTCGTGAAGGTCGTGGAATAATTATAAAAAAAATCAAAAAATTCAAAAGAGAATAATATGTAACGCATTCTATCCAAGCTACAATTGTACCGGTTTAAACAACTAAACTAAAACTAAGAAGAAATTAATGTATCATGCTTTTCAACACCTTATATGGTCACTTCATCAATGCAGGGGAGTTTTAAACTAAACACACCTACTGTGGCTCAAGACTAATGACTCCTACGTGTTGGGGCTGCAATCTTTGTAGATTAAAATTGATATTATCTGGCAAACCAACATGTTATCCCACAGATTATAAGAAAACTCCAGATCTAATAAACTTTTTTTGTTCTTAAATTTATATCAGCAATTCATATAAAAGTTGAAGATGCAACTGATATATACTCTGATCATTCTCCAATTTATATAATAATTAGTGACAAAATTATTGTGAAAGAATAAAACAAATTTTAATTAACAAATACGTAAGTAAAAATTATTTTTGATCACTTGTAACAAAATTATATTGATCAATTGAAAAAAAAATGATATGCCTTTACCATGACTATTCAGGATGCTGCCTGGAATAATATGCCGGTTATTATAAGGTAATTAAAAGGTCTTAATAAACCTAAAGAAACTACAGACCTAATAATAGAAAAATAAATATTAGAATAAAGTGGCGTCAGTTAAGAAGCCCATGTGATAATTTTTTCGAACTGGAGCTAGTAGACAACTAATTGCAGAAAAAAGTATAAAAAAATTATCAATCAAAAGTTTTTCGCAAAACTTACAGCAGACAGTAACATTGAATACTTACCCTGGGAAGCTACTAAATATCTTACACGATCATTGGTTGAAGTGATTGACAGAAAATGAGCTAGTAATAATATGAAAAAAGTTAATCCATTTGCTCAAAATCTTGAAGCAAGTTTTTGTCTAAATGTAGGAGATGGTGCTTTGCCACATCTTGGTTCTAATGTGTAACTTGATAGAATTCCATTACTTAATTTTAAGGAAGTTGCTGATGAAATTATAAACAATTTCTATGCAAAAAAGAAAAGCTTTGGTTAAATACTCTAATCAATGCTATATGCAAACTATATCTTAAATGCATTGAAAACAACCGAAATTATTTTGATACCAAAATCTGGTAAAGATCTGGTAAGTGAAATGAAATCATATTGACCCATTTCGCTCTTGATATTTGAGAAACTGATTTTAAAGCATCTTAAACCTATTATTTACCAAGGAAACTTGATTCCATCTCATCAAATTATTTTCAGAAATTATCACTCGATAATTGATAAGGTTCATGGTATTACTAATATTATGGAATAAGCACTAGAGAAGGAAAATATATCCTCTGTCATCTTTTTGAATGTAACACAGACATTTTACAGTTTGGCGCAAGGGTTTACAACAGAAATTAAGATTGCTCCTTCCTGATCCATTTATCAATATTCAATATTAACCTGACTGGTCGACATTTCCGGATTAATCCAGAATACAAAGATTTATACTCAGACTTGAAGTTCATTGAAGTTGCGGTCAGTCAGGGTAATGTCTTAGGTCTAGTTTTTTTTTCTTTTATATTAATGATATTTTCACAACATTATATAGCACCAAAATTACGTTTGCTGATAATGTGGCAACCATGGTAATGAGACGATCTTTGGAACTTTCAACTAGAAAATTGCAATCCACTCTCAACAATGTAGCTTACCAAAAGTTTAACATTGAAATCAAAAGCATGAATGATACTAAAGACAAATTAGAGAAAATTGTAAATAGAGACATAAGTGAATAAGTTTGTCTTAGAAATGCACGATTGTGTTAAATGTATGTTTGTTTGAAACAAAGTTGTTAATTTGATGTGTCAATGGTAATTTAAAATTATTATTATTTGTTAAACCACATAAAGCAAAGTCATTTTCTTGTGAATTATGTAGTTTTTGAATATATCTTCAAGGAAACAATAACTTTCTGAGTTATGACTTGACTAACTTAAAAATAAAATGATAAAATTTTCAACCTACTTAGTGATCACGATGATCACTAAGTAGGTTGAAAATTTTACCACAAATTTTAAACATGGAATGGTAGTTAAATGGCATCATAAGTATTGTTTATCGAGTTCTATTGAAAAAATAATCGATCATATTTCTTAACTGAAATTTTTATTACAAATTATTTTAATATTTTATGATTATATTTAGATGCTGCGTTATAAGGAAAAAAAGAGGTAATATTGAAATATTATAATCCATAACTCAGTCTGAGAAGACTCATGAATAGTAACTTCGAAAGAATTTGCAGTATAATTGTGAAATAATCGATAATTATTTCTGTGAATTAATATCGCTAACTATTCAAAACTCAATAAAGATCTCGTCGCATCGTGTCATATCACGATCAACCCACGTGCACAACGCTAGGTGTGCTGTGTACTCTACGACGATTCGTGCATTAAGGTTGAAATAGAGTATTGAGAGAAAGATTTCTTGGCTGCATTAATCTTATTTGTACTCAGAAACCCGGTTTACTATATGAATTAAACAAAACTCCTGTATTTGGAAGTAGACAAACATAAAAAATAGGATATACAAAAATGTTTAAAGAAAGTGTCAAAGTTTTTGTCGGTTGGGCAAAAAGACAAAATTGTCTAAATCACAAATTTATCTAATAATTAAATTGACAATATCCTTCATCAAATGCGCATACATAAAAAACACTGCTTAAATGGTTTGCCACACGCTCCTTCTTCACCGGCTCCTGTCCACCATCTCCTATTGACGTAACGGTTTTTTTAAACATTTTTTACCTTTGTCTAGATGTAGGTGAAAATTATACATTGAAAATTCAATCCTTTCAATCTGTTTGAAATTTTCTCTATTCAATCTGTTTGATTTAAAAATAAAAGACTCGCATTAAAGATATTTTTTACAGGTCTTATGCGCATACTTTTGCTCTCACTGTCTGCCGCGTTTATTTAGTTGTCCATGAAAGTGAGATGCGTATTGGATGGGTAATATTTAGACAATCTTTGTAAAAAATTCTGATAAAAAATTTGCCTATCTTATATACTCATGATTTGTGTACGCTCTATGAAACCATAAAATATTTTTTGTATATGTCGTTTAAGCCATAGAATTGAAATACTTAAACTTGTTTTTAACAAAGTTCACATGATGTATGCCTGTAAAATATGCCTGTTTATTTCTATAAAAATACTAAGCGTGCATTTTACGATTAAATTTAGTAATTATATTTTTTTTATAATTTACCTTTGTTATATTTAGGACGGATTATATGAACATTATACACATAGCCTGGAAATCATTTGAATATCCAAAAATCAAATCCTTGTACACTTTCTGTTGCGTGGTTTCTTCGCACGAATCATTTACTAGCACAAATTTAAAGAATTTGTGAAAGGTTATCTTATGTAAATATATTAGAAATTACTTTGAGAAAAACTGTCGCTCATCTGAACGAGATTGCTTTTCCATACACTATAAAATTTAAGACTCATATATATCTAATTACTATTATAAATTAACTGAATTAAACTGTAGGTACAATTAACGTATCCATAACCCATAACGACATTTATACTAAGTAATTTTATCATATTTTATTACAGAAGGTACCTGTAAAAATAGTTGTTAAACATTTTCCGAATATTTCAGAATTATTCAATCTATTAGTTGAAGACATTGTTTGGAAGGGGAATTCTTTTACGCAACCAGATATTTTTACTTATTTTAGCAGCTAAAATATTTTTTGTTTATTTTTTAGTTTATTAAATCAGACAACAAAAATTAGTGACTGGACTCAACAAAGTGACAAACTAATTAAATTATTTAGGTGCCAAGAGTTTTAATATTTATTTTAAAATCAGTAATGGTATTTTAAATAATTTTGCTTCCAAATTGACAAGAAATAATTACATATTCTATTTGTGTCTTTTAATTAGGTTTTTCATTGTTATGTAGTCATTTTGATTTGCACCTAAACAATCAACAACTTTGAAAAGAGTACTTAATCACATCCATCCCATTTACGACTGCCAACATTGAAAGATAGGCACCGGTTTATTTTATGTCTTTGAGGGAATTCATATTATACATCATTATTGAACACTCGTATCTAATAAAAATTGGCATAAATTAATATTACACATTTTATTCCATACATCAAATACAGACGATAACGTAGGATGGAATAAAAATCATATTTAGTATGAAATGAATGCCTCGTTCGTAAAAATCGCGCGAGGGTCGTGGCAAAATCACACAAAGAAATTGAATAGAAATTGCTGTGCTATAATAATATTAAGGCACTTAAGAAGCATCCATCTATGGACTTGAGTGGGGTATAACGTGAACGTATTGATGAAAAGTATTAACGACAAAAATTCAATGGCACGTACTGATGGATTATATTTTACTTCGACAAATAATCTTTTGTGACTCGTTTTATTACCCTTCGTGCATTATATGCCAAAATTCCAATGTTTATATTGCTACTATTTACAAAAATTAGCGGAATAACCACGTTGTTATTAATTCGTTATTATTTGTATGCAAAATTTTAAATATGCAATAGTGCAAGATAATGCATACCATGGCAAGGAATTGAAAAAACGAATGAAATTTGCGAAAAAGTTTTATTTACTTAAAATATAGTGTTGTGACACGTAAATTAAAGAATGGTACATTAATATAATTATAGAACATAAAGGAGAGAATCTCAAACTGTAATTAAGAAAGTAAAAAGATGGAGATACAAATATATTTGTAGAAATAATAATTTTATTTTTGATTAATTACAATGATATATACTACAAATAAATGACAAATCGAATTAATTCTAAAGAAATTTGAAAAAGTTGTGAAGTAAATTTTGATATGACCTGTAAATATTTATATTAGCAAACATTGTTTTAGTCATATTAACAAAATTTTGTTACTGTCACATACATTTAATCATACTATTAAATATTTTGAATTATTTTAGAAAATTATTACCTAAAAAATTATATGTGGTTTCAATTTCTATCAAACAAATTTAAGTTGCATAATATCTTCATCAAAATTCAAACGAAAGCTTTTGCTGTATGTTGGCTGCAATTTGTACCACCATAAGTTTAAAGTTTAGCACGTACTTCCCGGTCAGATATTCCACAAACAACAATAATTTTTTCGTTACAACAAAAAACCTTTCCATGTAATTTTTTTATTTCAGAACTAAAAAAGTTCAGTAAGCTTTTTTAATGTGTGATGGTTTTTACAAGCTTTCATTAATGCAATATGATTTTTCGTTGGGAGTTATAAGTATTTACGTAAAATATTTTGCAAGTAAACAAAAAAGTGAAAGAAATGAATTTCAAGCCCCTCAATAAATACTTTATTGGGTTGAAACAAAGCTTAATTTTATTTTAAACCTTAAGTATTACCTTAATGAGCCTCATTCTCAAATACTAAATAACCATAACTATCAAGTTAGCACAGAAATTGGCAATTAATCAAAGTTTCCCTGATTTAAGAAGTTTAGAAAATGGTTATTATTACATTAAAATATAATACATTTTCCTTATTTTTGCGTATTTTTGAAGAACTCTTTTGAAAATTTCCCTTATTATTAACCATTTTGATATAAGAATCGCAATATTTTCGTTATATATTATGGTTTCAGAGACAACGAACACTTATATATTGAAATATAAAATTTTACAAATTTTCTTTCCTCACGTTAATGCAATCTATTTGTCTACACTTGATATGCCGCGATTATACATATTTAATATCACACTTAATAAATAGAAAACAATTTAAAATATAATTAAAACACTTTACAAGTATATATTCTATTACTGAATATATTTGGCGTTAATTTTGTAGAAATTCATCATTCACAATTAAATGAAACCACTTGATGTAGTATTATTTCTACTTTCTTTAATTTCTTTACCACGACCTAGGTTTCGTTGTATTACAATATCTTCAGGTGAAGATGTTGTAATACAACGAAACCTAAGTCGTGGTAAAGAAATTAAAGAAAGTAGAAATAATATTACATCACGTAGTTTTATTTAATTGTATATATTCTATTCACAATTAACCTGACACCTTCATATATTACGAAATGTTACTGATCGTATGTTCTTAGTATTACTAGAGGTTACCGTTGAAATTTTCGGCGATTATAACGATAATACATAAACTGTCTCAAAGTTGCGGATATTAACTAGCCACACTTTTGTAATTATGGATAGAAAAAATAGAAAACTTAATTACGAATTTTTGATATTTATACCGACCGATTCGAGATACCGGTTTTCATTTTAATTCGGCATTCAAATTTTTTTTTTTGAGAGTGGATATTACGGATCACAGGAGTGGTCCTGAGAGAACCCTAATGGAATGGTGGGAATAAGGAGCTATTAGAGAAGACAGTATCTAATGAATGGGACGAACTATTGGAAAAAAATGCGTAGTCGATATCGTCCATTATGACGTGCATTATTCCAACCTAATTATAATATATAATTAATATAAATATTCGTCTCAGTAAATGAATTCAGATATCCAAGAATATTTTGTCGGGAAAAGAAAATCAACCAGTAATTCATTGTCAGAATCTAGCAATATTAGATAAGAGTTGTTAAACCTGAAACGGCAGTTTTGGTATAGCAGATAACGGTAGCATAAGAACTAATGTGAATTAGACAAAATAATGGAGAAGCTTTGAATCAAGTAATCGAGACTAGTTGATTACTATTCCTTGCTGCTATTGCTCAGCAACGAACAATTACATATAGTACGACATATCGTATTAAAACTGCAAGCAGTAAAATTAGAAACTGATTTGCTTGACTAGTGGGAACCATGAGAGAATTACAATCACGAAAATATTATATTTTGGCGATGCAGAATTACTAATTTTAGTCACCTTCTGGCAAATATTATTGTATAATGCGATTTCAGTATTTACAAGTAAATATCTAAAATGATTACAATATCTTGATTGTGTCTAAATATTGTCTTCAAGCGAGATTAGGCTAGCATATGAAATACACTCTTGCATCATATTTAGCAGGTAGTTGATTTTTATCTAAAATGCAGTTAAATAATTGCATTTCAAAATCACCCGACTCTCCAGTGGATCAATAGGAGATGTAATGTAAACAGAACTTGAACAGTATTTATGTGCATGAAAATATTTGGTGTTCATTATTTCCATTGGTGATGAAAAAGATATTTTATTTTTCATCGTTGCTGTATAAGAAAAATAATCTCAGGCCAGAATTGTGGGTGCTATATTTGGAAACCATTCATTCTTTGTTATACTTACTGGAATATACAACATCTGTAATTTATTTTTTTTAAATCAAGTCAATTTGAAACATGATAAAAAACGTAACTCCCAACAATTTAACAGGTTCTCTCAGTGATCTTTTACAGTGGGAACAAATATTGATCGCGTCAAAATAGTAAAAGGTTATCGCTAATAAGAGTCAGTAATTTAAATGAAAAAAGAACACACTTACGATACGAAATTATATTTTTACTTTTTTCCTTGAATAAAATATATCATTATTAACTAATAATTAAAGTGAAAATGGAATATCGGTTTCCGTTTAATAAATAAATATAATAAACCAACGTTTTCATCAGCGAGAAGACATTCACTGTGGAATATAGGCCGCTACCATAAATTCCCACAAGGTACCATCTCATGCTGCTTATATCCACTGACGCCCCATGACATATACTAAGTGACCTATTAACCTAGTGGAGTGCTGCCCCATAATGCGTAATTCTGTATGTAGTCATCATTCCACAACTTTTTTCCCCACCCTTCGTCAATTTTTCATAGTATAAACCTTGCCACATGAATTTAAAAGAAAAAAAACTATTTCATATTTTTGAAGAAACAATACAAAATTAATTAATATTGAAAATAAATATTTCACTTAACAGATAGTCAGGAAATGTCAGAAAGTTAAAATAATCCAATGAAAAGAATAAAGACCCGACACAGGAGATGCTTCGAAGGGACACGTGGCCGAACCCCTTTGAGTAGTGTGACGTGTTAATACGATGAAGGAGGGCGACAATCTTATCCGTTGATGCGGCCCGTGCAAATTTTGACATGTTTTTTTATATGAATAATTACATATTAGTATGGTCTTGGGTTTTTAAGTATATACCGCATTAGAAGTGGTCCTTAAAGTTAAAGACACTTTGGTTTCTTTACTATGTCAATAATTTTAGTAATTTTTATCTGTAATATTGAGTAATAAAATGAGCTTAGTGATAATATTGAAGCATTTTTGTGATTACATAATAAAGTATTTCCATTTTCTTATTTATGAAAAGAGGAGGAATTTGAAGATACATACACAAACTAAATGTAAGGGGTAAACAAACTGAAGAATTTTTTATATGAAACGCAAACAAAAAAAATAGTAGTATACCATTGAGTAGAACATTTTGAATACTAAACTGTTCTATGACAAATATAGTTTCAACATCATTGATAAAACCAAAAAATACTAATACTATGAATTTCTGATTCTGAGTTATGAATGTCCGTCTCCATACCACATTTCGACCAAAAATGAATGTGCAATTGACCTGATTTACGCAGATAGATGAACGAACAGGTATGACGAAACCATAAAAGATTTTTTTTAAATAAGGAACCTTAAAGGTATAATCCATATACTTTATTAAAATTGATTTTATAACGGGATATCAAGAATTTTCATACGATCATACGAAACTAAGTACTATTTAAAATGTTAAAAAAACTTTAATAAAATGAACATTATGCCAGGTACATTTCCAATATGCATTATTTTGAGTCTAAAATACCGAGTTATAAATAGAAAAATAATATACATTTTCTGAGACCTAAAAGTATTCGAGAATTTAATAAACAAACATCGTCTTACCTTGTTGAAAAGCTGGTAAAATAGATCTGAGTACCTACATGTTCTATGTCATTCTACATATATGTAGGTAGTAATATTAGCTTCGACAACAGCTTCTCAAGCAAAATTTGATTATCGTATCAACTTTAACTTCTGAAATTCTATCTGCACAAAGGCCATCGGCGACCCATAACGGAATTTGCTTGTGCATTCGCCGTGCAATTAATAGTTTGATATGCTCCTGTGGTAATAGATAATGACGTTATTAAATGTGTCTTGATTTTATAGATAATACCTGCTCTTATGGACTGAAATCAGGTTATATTGATGTTATATTTTCCGTATTGTAATGTTTTTATTGGATTTTATTTATACATATATTTATATATATATATATGTGTACATATATATATATATATATATATATATATATATATATATATATATATATATGTTTATGTAACAACATATGTCCTTAAATGTTAAAAAGTTATTGAAATAGGTGAGGGGATTATATTTAAAAGTTCATTTAGTATAAGCGCTGAAAATTATGTTAGAAATAGAATCATATGTTATAAGTTATATACATCTCCTGGTCATTAATTCCCGTCGAAAATAGTTTCCTAGATAATTTGCGCTTTAACGTTGTCCACAAATTTATCCAAACGCTTATAGGTATTACGCAATTTTAGAAGAAGTTAACGTGATATTCTCCTATATAAGAGAGTACAGATAAAAAAGCAGATCCCATCTTTAATTAACAATGGATTGGACTATGCAAGGCTCAATATGGATGGACGTTGTTTCATAAAAAAGGATGTGATTTTCACGCGGCTTTTAACCTTATGATGACTTCCTAAAAGTGATTAAGCTAAACCTGACAAACGTAGTTATTGTTTATGAATTTATTTTCACCATTTTTATACGGAAGCCGTCATTACTTACGCCAATCTTCGTCTCTCCAGCAGCAGCTAGGCGACCATCCATTGAATATTTCTCCTTCTGATAATCAAACGTAAAATATTGCAATTAATGCACTGCATTTTTTCTACTAACGTCTTATGCGATATCGATATTTTTAGTATCTAAAAATAATCCTTTGTATAGCTCTGATCAGCCAACGGATGCATTCAATATCAGTGATAACCACCGCGATGATATAACCGGTTACTCAGTACAAGAGCAAGGACACAAGCAAGTCAAAGAAAGTTCATTGTCGAAATTAAATTTAATTTTTCAATAAAAGTAATGCGTACTGAGAACGCGTTTTCAATAAGTTCCGAAAATCCACCTAGTTTAAAAAAATCGTTTTTCATATTTTTGATAAAAATTATCCTTCATATGCGAAAAAATTTGTCGGCCTTTTATAATGTATATGCAAGCAACCGTCTCATAAATTTACTTAATAAAAATTATATAATTTTTTTTCAATCTTACCAATCTTTACATTTCTTCTTAAGTTTTTACCGTATTTATTTCTAAATACAGTTTTTATCTAGACGTTCCAACAACGTCTTTTCGTTTTAAATACTATACATCTACAAAAATGTTTAGAAAATAAGGAGTACTATTTGTATACGTATTTTCGCATACAGTTTGATAACAAGCCCTGATGCCAACAGTCGATGCGTACGAATAACAAAAGTCATCCGCAAAGACGCAGGAGAGAGAAAACCTTTTGACCAGTCTACCGAGATAATTTGATGAAGGATTTCGACATCAACACCATCGTGACCTTTTTACGCTTTCGCATTTTGTCAAACTCAACGTCTTTTCCTGTGTTTTTGTATATTTTATGCGTGAATTTCTTGGGCTTTATATATGAGATTGCAATGACTTAAAACCGGATGAATATCGCCACATTTTCATAGTTATTTTTAGTAATTTTTCATAATTCATTTCCACGTTTTGAATTAGGATATAATAGATTTATGAAATCGTCTATTTCCTTATTCATGTCTGTTAATAGAACTGTTGCCACCAGATAGTTATAAATATAATTGTACGTTCATAAGATCTCTTATGTTATTCAAAATAAGATTTCAAAGTCTTTCCAAAAAAAAAATTAGTTTTCCTATAGGCATGACAAAACAGGCATGGACTGAAAGCAATGTTTTAAGGATATTTTGTATCAACTGTAAAATAACGGATAAGATGGACTAGTTATCTTACAAAGCATTATAATTCTTAAGGTTTCGCGAAACACGCTACAAGAGACACAATGTATATAGAACGTCAATCTCGTTTCAAAATGATTATTTGGTAAGATCTTATTTGGTAGAGCATATAAAAACAAAATTTGCCTCTACGTTACAACACAAAACAAATTAATTATTGTCTTCATCTGAAACAATCAATCAAAATTGTTCCTGAGAATAAGTTTAAAATTTAAATAACACTGTGTGGCCGTAACACACCAACGGTTGGAAGAATGAATTCAAAATAGTTCATTGGGTAACTACAAAAATTTGTAAAAAAAACTTGTCTCCATGCATATTTCCTGAAGTGTTGTTATAAATATAGGAAATATTTTGCGTTTCCGTGGAAAATATCGAAATCATATTAACGTATTTAAATTGGGTTTGATTCTTCAAATCGAATTCAAATAAACTTTTACTTAATATCAACGAATTTATGTCTGAAAACTTCCAACTGTGTAAACATTATCCACAAATCTTAAATCATTAGCTGAAATAATTATTTAACACCACCAAGCCATTAGAACTTGTATCTGATCGTAGTTTGTTTATATTTTATTAACAAATAATGAAAGTGTAAGGTTGATTGATTAAGTTCATTTATAGCAGTATAACAAAAGCCTAATGAAATTTGATAAATTAAATACCTGTTCATCTTGATTCGTTTCATCGACGAAATATTAAAATAATTTAGTTCATTACTTTGTAAAACAATTCTATCAAATATACGCTGGTATAAAGTTATTCCAGACAAATAATATAATAATTAACTTAACTAGTATAAAACAGTCCATCGATAGACTGTCTTCAAAGAAAATAAAATGATAGAGCTGATGATTCTGAACCGAAGGAAAGAAACAATATCTACAAAAGGATTAAAAAATTGTGTTTGTTTAGAAAACGAAACCATATAATATTATTATCTTTCAATAAAGCAGATAAAATCACGAGCATCAAAGACAATGAATTCAAAATTCAAATTAAGTTTTAGTTTATTTTACATGCAAATAAACCTAACGGAATCAGTTTTTTGTTGTGTTGTGATGAAAGAGCTGATGATTCTGAACCGAAGGAAAGAAACAATATCTACAAAAGGATTAAAAAATTGTGTTTGTTTAGAAAACGAAACCATATAATATTATTATCTTTCAATAAAGCAGATAAAATCACGAGCATCAAAGACAAAGAATTCAAAATTCAAATTAAGTTTTTGTTTATTTTACATGCAAATAAACCTAACGGAATCAGTTTTTTGTTGTGTTGTGATATTAATACTGTTTTTTCTTAGGGTAAATCACTTTTTCGAAAAGGAAATATTGTACAAAAATTTTCCTTATTGCGTTTCTTAATTTTGAAGTAATTTTGAGCATGTTGAAACTATACGAAGATCTTTCGTGTTACATCATATTGACCGGAAATATATATGACTTTTAAGATCATATCTCATTTCTGTATTGAATTGCGAGCCTAGTATCTTATTGTAAATTCAGTAGAGCATTTATATTGCTATGATTCAATTTTTATACAGAAGAATGGACAAATTCTTTGCCTCAACGGCCACAAATAAAAATTACTGTTATTATTGTACTTCCAATATATCCAAATCCATTTATTGAGCAATCTATTTTACGATTGAATGAAAGAAGAGAGCGAAGGTTGGCGATAAAATTCAACTCTTTGCTTTATATTTATTCAAGATTTTATATTGAATCTGGTGTCACGGTTTACGTAGAAAACACTACCTCTGAAGGTTTTCTTCCTACTAAGGGACATATACTGCAGACAACATAAAATTTCAAAATATATATATTATAGTCATAAGTGAATTTCAAATATTTTCTAACAACCCGGGAACATAATGTAAAAAAAAGTTAGATTTGTACGATGCATGAATTTATCAATGACTAAATTACTTCTTCATAGAGTATATTCCTTAAACACTTGTGGCTATAAAACTGATGATCTCCATTTTATTCTAACGCTGGCAGTTATTACGTTAATTTAAAATGTGTCCGGAAATGATTTAATTACCAAAAATTGTTGACGGTGGGCTTAGTATGTGCCAAAGAAGGTGTATTTTTTCATATGTTAATTTTCTAATGTATTAAAGAATCAAATTTATTCAAACATCCCCAGCAACTATTGGAAACTTTTTTCAGATATGGGCTCTGGAAAAAAAAAATAAAAACTCTAATTTCACCTGCATTAAATTGTTATAGTAATAAATTTATGAAGCCTCGCGTTAGGTTTTCTTATCTGTTAATTGGCTTTCGTGCATTGGAATAAAATTAATTATTTCAATAAATTTCTATAACGTGTTTATTGCAAACTTAATTAAAAATATTAAGAAATTATTAATACATACGTCCTTTCCATAGCTTCAGAGGCTACGAAACACTAGAATTATTGTTACATACATTATATTTGAGAAAAATAGCAGATCTCTATCTTTTAATTACATTTTCCATTTACTATTTTCCATATTAATTCAATAAAAATTTCTGTCAATATTTTTAGTTCACTATATACGCATGTTGTATTAGTAAGAATTAATAACAAAACATTTTAAATGTTCACTCCTTTCTTAAATATTGAAAATATTAACAAACGACACTTCTGTTTCTATGCATGAGCATTTTCTTTTCCATAATGGAAAACATATATTTAACACCGTTATCATAATCTTTCTCATTTGTTGGTTTATTGCTTCGACTTCATTTTCATTTTACAAAAGAATATTATAGTTTATTCAATGTTTTGATTGGATTTTAGCCTGAATTAAAACAATTATTTTGTGAATTATTTTTTGCAAATATGAAACGAGTGAATATTTCCAAAAATATGATATTATTTTTACTTTCTACCTTTGCTAACATAAATGAATATATTCCTTTACCTTATGGAAAAATTTCGATGACTGATTAAATAAATCTAAATTTTATCAATTGTCAACAGGAAAAGAGGCAAAATCTGAGGAGTATTTTACTATCTGTTTTATTATTATCATTCCCAAACTGGTTATATTTCTTAACATTATGGAACAAATTTACTAAGCAATAGTCTCAAAAATTTAATAAAAAATTTGATAATAAAATCCTGCCAACCAAATCCAAAAGAAAATCTGTGCATGTATCACTTTTAATTATATTTTATACTATTGGATTACCTCTTTATATTTTTTATAAAATTATCTCAGATGCATAACGACATTATTTATGTCATCCACCTCGAAATGTTTATAGAGTCAAAGCTTTTTGGCTAACTTTTTTGATTAAATTTTGTTATTTCAAGCTCGAATTAACTCTACTTAAAAAAGTACAATTTTTTTTCAATTTTAACCTCACATATATGAAATAAATGAAGATATGAAACAAATATATACCAATAAAATTACTCTTGTATTTCGTATATTTCAGAAAAATAACCTAATATCAAAAAAAATGGAAATACGAAACCAATATCAAACACGTAATATCGAAATAAGTGGGAATATGAAACCGAAATACACATGTAAAATTTGACATATAAATTCGGTCAGCGAACTTTTCATAATCGCTGATCGAATTTATATGTCAAATATTATGTAAATATATTATAATAAATAATAGATTATTATGTTAATATATTTATTGGGAACCATAAATTTTAGCTCATTATTCGAAAGTAAATATTAGGTATCGTTATAATCAATACTGATTCAGGAGGAGAAGAAAAATTAGTGACGCAATACTAACTTTGACGAAATATACAAAACGATATGTTGATCGTCCCGTCAAGATTTTGAATCGGTCTCTCGACCATTATTATGTAATAAACTACGTAATATAATCATTTAAGCTAATATGTGCGATATATTCTTTTTGTATGTAACAAATATAACATTAAATAAGAGTTAGGAGAACTTGCTGTTTATCATAAGTATATAAACTCTCTGATTGACGATGGTCGAAGCATCAAATAGAAACTTCAAAAATTTCACCTAATTTTTAGAAAGCATTTATGATCTAATTTTCAGAGATCAAAATTAAACGGAAGTTAAATGGTACTGTTCGGGTATTATGCGATTATTTTATGTATATTAAGAAAAAACATAGGACAATAAAACTAAAAAATGTGGCTTAATAAAATTTCATTCACTTTTTCTTTTTGCGCAGTTACCACGCTTTCTCAATCGGTACTCAAAATAAAAAAGTAGTACAAATATTAAATAATTACTTAAGATTTTTAGCCATAAGATTTAGTATCTATCTAAACATTTGCATGTCTCACTACTCAAAACTATATGTAATCATTTTTGACCACTAAACGTAATTCCGTGGTATATTTATTAATTTGCACACTCAAAGTAATAGTTGCTTTATAAAAACTCATAAAGTATGCTCAAAAGAGGGAATTAAATAAGACAATTGAAAAAAACAGCATTACAGGTTTCTGTTCGTATATTTTGTCCAGAAACCTTCCTGCTTTTCACAACGAAAACATTCTTCTTTAATGTTCCTTTCGTCTGTCTATTACTGAAATTGGGTGAATTGAATTTTTAAGAAAACTTTTGAAAAGTGAGAAATGGGGATACAATATTTTTTTCCATCGCTTAATAAATAAGAACTTACTAAAATATTAGTTTAAAAATACTTAATTTGTTTTTTAATATAAATTTTATTTAACAAAATTATCAAAACATCTCCATCCCCCTTTCCAACGATCTAGGAAAAATTATAGAAATTTTCAAAAAAAAATTAGTAATTTTGGCAATGAGTAACATTCCAATTAAAAATCTTATTATATATCACAATCATATATTATAATCGATACTTGAAAAGCCAAAAAAAGTAATTTTCCGATTAATATTTATAAATAAATTAACAAACTTTTAATTTGCGTATTTCTTCCTTTTATTGCTTCCTTATTACCAAATTTTGAGATTTTAATTCAGTGAGAAACAGCCTTAGTAATTTTCCTAAATTAGTCAGTATCAAGGTACGTGATATTTGAAAAACCGTTAGTTTTATTGTATTGAATTAAATACTTAAATGTTTATAGACTGTAGGGCCTTAATTATTAATTTCTGATATTTCAGGCCTTTCCTAAGAAAAAGCTCTCGACAAACAGTCGCACGACAAATTTATTAAGGTTTCCGGTCCATGTTGAAAGTTAGAATAAGAAAAAATAAGAAGTTGAAAAGAATTATACGCATTTTTTTCAATATTTTCATCACTTATCAAGTTTTTTCAATATTACATATAAAATTCAAAGACACATGTAATTACCTTGCAATAGTTCAGCATTTCTGATGCGTGTTTATATTTAATAATAGAAGCTTCAAAAATATTTACATCATAATGAAGCTAAAATAAACAAAAGTGAAAATACCAAGAACAGTAGAATATTCACATTTCTGGAGCAATAAAATTGTGTTTCGAAAGTTAGTGTAATCACACTAATACAATTAACTTAACCTGAGAAAAAATTCACATATTCATTTTATAAAACTCTTTCACACCACATTCAATTGGGGAAATAAAACGGGTAATAAAGCAGTTCATCAAACAAATCAAGAGATCACTCTGGTTGCAGACGATTAATACTCTTATCTAGCTCTCTATATTCTCATATTGTCTACGACCGAAAATGTACCGAATTTACAAATTCTTTTTTGGCATTTAATTTTTTTGAAATGATCATCAGTAAGACTTTAAAAAAGCATTAGCATTATAAAAATATAAGTTTCAAATGTTATGTAATTTTCTATTTTGCTGTAAATAATTTTTTTTCTGCTGAAAAATTAACATCGCTTGTTTCAAGTTACCAGCCGAGAATTTGGTCGATAAGAACACTCAATTCCGGAGCAAAAAATATTGATGTAAAATTAAAAATTAGACCCGGAAAATCTGATATGAAATGATTTGCCTTAATTTTAGAAAGTTCACTTTGACTACCAACGGTGAGAGCTTGTGATTTAATTGCATTAACTGACAGGTTGGATCGAAGTACATCAGCCTTGGCATATATTTGAAAACTATCAAAATAATATTCCAACAAACTAATGAATTAATATTGGAAAAAGTAACGGAGAAAAAATGCTCCTCGAACAAACCAGCTGACTAGTCGGTTCGATCAGAATGCGCATCTGAAAAATTTCCAAATGGTCCACAACTAAACGGCGACTGTGACATGAACTAAAATTAATCCATTATATGGACAATATTATTCTGACATATGTTAAGGTATCGTCAAACATTAAAAAGTCAGTGTGGTCCAATTCACTGATAAAATCAAGAAATGCAATAATTATATACTAAGTATTATTCATGGCCAAGCGAACATCGCGTCTGATTTTTGTTTTAAACAATTAAAGTTTTTAATATAATTTTAAGTAAATCACCTAATGTTATAAATACCTCAGCTAAATTTTAAACATTTTTACATCGTCCCCCCTAGACTATAATCTAAAATTAAGTAGGAAATATTACAGGTAATATTCATCCTTAATTACAAAAAGCTTGAGAGTGACATCAATTAGGCGAATGAAATTATTGAACAGTAAACCTTTCAACAAGGTTCAAACGATATTATATAAAATAGACTGAGAGGATTGCCCTTTCTCTCGCAGTACACTGATTGACAGACAAATAAGTTATTCAAACCGTTAATCAAAATTATGTCGCCAGTTGTTTCGTCGCCAGTTGTGGATTCCTCCGACAAAAGCAGAATGGGATAAAGCAAATAAGACATTATTTATTCACCGACAAGCCCGATTGCAAACGTGTCTCCAAAAATTTGCGAAATATTTTATTGCTAATTTAATGGATTTTGTCACCTGATGTCGGAATTTTAATGGTCTTTTTGAACTGTCTACATTAAAATAATTTTTGAAGTAATTAAAAAAGCGGAGATTTATGCTTTTTTTAATGAAGTAAAACTTAAATGAAATTTTGTAATATTATTGCGACGGATATTATTGTGACGGCATTCCAAAATTTTGGAATAACTAAATAGAAAAATGAATCTTAAATTATGATGAAATTTGCTTTAATTAAAAAAAAACGTGAACTTTAATACTCGCATTCAAAGTTTCAAACTTTCTTAGGTCTTTTCTTTAGGTATTTTCTAATTGATTACTAACAAATAATTTTATTATCGTTAACGGTTTTAATCAAAATAATGTCACGTCTCATAGAAAGCGATTTAATAGTACAAGTATTTGTTTTAATTAAAACTGTGTCCCGTTTTTAATATATTATTTATTCTGCTTATTAGGGAACAAAAACAGAGTACTTTGTCAAACAGTGTGAACTTGACAGAAATGATTTTCGTTTTATGTGAAAAATAATCTCTTTAGCGTTTCCTATGATTTATGTCACCCAACAAGGAAGCTTTGGTAAGCATGTTGCCATAATTTACAATTACATAAATAAATTTAAGTAGCAAATAATGTTATCATAGCCACGAAATGAACTTGCTTGGCTGGTACGAGCTGACCAGCTATGCAATCCGTAACAATCGGGATGGCAAATCGGCCATCGATATTTAAAACATGTAAATTGTTTGAGTCCATACGGATATATGATGATATCGTTACGGATATTATATTTAGAAGTTAAATGCAAGTTTATGAAATTCTTATGATTATTTTTTAAAATAAAAAGTTACTTCTGCTTTTTGGATGACTAGTGAACTTGCGTCTATTTTCAATACTTGGTACACGATAGGCCAAATTTGAGCCACTTTCTGTAACCGGTCGGTTCAGCTGTAGTTTTCTCTCCGTATTACCTTTGTTAGAGCAAACTGAAATTATATATTAATTACATAGATCTATTGTTTATTTGTTGGCCTTTGCACTGCTCGATAGAGATGCATGAAATAATACCGGTGAGCTGAGTAGAAAGTAACATATTCAAAAAGCAAATACAATATTTGTAATGTAATTGACTTGACTTGAATGTAATAAGCTGTTTAATTATATCCAAAAATTATCTGCCGGTTTTAAATAAACACCGGTCCTGTTTGTTATAAATTTTATTAGATGCAATAAAATTAAAATAATTACCCTTGTTTATTTGTTTAGTAAATCTATTTATCTACAACGTATTTATCTAAAACTGTATATTGCTGCAGCTCTGTGTTTGATTATGTATTTTAAAAAGCAAATGAAATGAGAAGAAAAATTACGTAACTATTTTGAGGAAAAATATCACATTTTTTTTAATTACAAGATTTTTGTAATCAACTTCTCTTATTTTCGAATCTAAGCTGCAATAGTTTAAAAAAAACTAATAATCGATACAATTAAAGCTTTATTAAATACCGTGTAAATCCTTGTGTGATGTAAGTATGCGCGCATCTTTTGTTTCACTCTGATATTGAAAAATTGTCCATCAACATAATTCTATTAATATTATTATTTATCGACAAGTTTAGTATATCAACAAGTTTTCATGTTGTGATAAATGTAAATATTTAAAATATTAATTAATTACTCTCGATATGAATGTATTTTGTGTCGTATTTACTCGTAAGTATATATTTTATGATTAAATATGGTATACACATAACTTCACACTCATACTCCCCACTAAGAAATGATAAAGTTTTGGCAACATTTTAAAATTTATTTATAGCTTACCTAGAAGAAATATCTCTCTTTTTATCACAAAATCACTTAAACAGAAGGCCCAAGTTTTTTCCACAATTAGTAATTTTTTTTTTCGTATTGAAATAGTAACCTCGGAAGCATTAGGATGAGATAAGATTGCTTAGGGAAAACAAGAATTTTCCTTTGAAAAGGGGCAAGGCTGAAATTGGTATGTAAATGGTATATATGTGGCCTAATTTGCGTTAACTTACCTCTATTGTTGTCTATTTTTTTCTGTATTCAGAATTCCGTATCTCGACAAAAAGCGGAAAGGGATAAAGAATTCCTTTCTTCCCTTTTGAAGTAAGGAATTTTTCCAATAGAGGTATATATTTCACATTATTACTGACGTCCCGCTTTTAGGATGTCTCGTTGCTTCGTCTGGTTTCTAAGAAAAACGGTTGTGATATTTTTGTCTGTATGTCACAGACGTGTTTCTTAGAAACCATTTGAAGTATGAACTAGAAATATTGCGCAGAGATAAAACTTTTTAATAATATATATGTATAATAAAAATTGTAAATATTCTGGGCACACAAATTAAGTAATCAATTTCTTCTTCGATTTCAAGTTTCATATGGTGAATCATGTAAAAATATTTTTAGAAAGATCTTGAAAATATATTTTCTATGTTTTTAAATCATACATTTATACAGATTTGAAGAAAAATATATCATTAATGAAGTCTCCCGCCTACTACCTCGAAAACTACTAAATTTAAACTTTACAAATAACAGAATTGTTAAAAGTTCATTGAAAATTCAGCAGTAGTTTAAAGGAAATCATAATATTTTCACCGCCGCTTTTGACGTATTAAGCAATGTATTTTCGCGGAGAAATATAAGTAGAAATCTATATACCCCTAAATGTCTATATATGCGTAGCGCTTTACTCGCAATACAAGTCCTTTTGGTGCTTAATGAGTATTTTAGTTAAATTGCAATTATATTAGTATATATTATTCGACACGGAGGTGTGTTGCGTAGATCCACAATGCTCACTAACTAGACGGTGCGGTTCACCGCGGAGTTCTCTGAATTCCGTCGTTAGTCGATCGTGGTTAGAGTGGTATTGACGGATAGAATTTTGAAAAATATCGGTACAGCGTATTATAAATATAAAAAATCACACATTTCAATTGTTAAATGAATATTTATATTTATGTTTCAAAATAAAAGTGTGAACATAACCAACAACTCTTATGATTGATATTTACACTTGTAGGTAATTATATAATATGAAATATATAACAAGACTTTTTAAAAATAATTATCAATTTTTAACATCAATAATTTAATTTTAACAAGTATAATCAAATGTCACCTGTATACTTCTGCAACTTAAATAAACATAAATATAACAAACTTTAGTTAACGAATTTTTGACTGTTAGAAGTACCGAAAAATCAGGCTATTCCCGCATCTCAGGACGTCTTTTATTTCACGCATAAGGCTTTCACGGGACGAATAATAACTTACCTAAAAGACCGGATGATTCTCGGAAAAAGAGACATATAGAAATCTAACTAAAGAAAGGAGCGACATTTGTAATCGTGTGAATAAATATCACAGACCAGTGACGCCCAGCAGTGCCACTTTTACGAGAAATACCCAAGGTGGCGATTGTGGGCATTACCTTCAATAACACATGCAGTGAAGAAACATAAATCAAGAAATGGTCTGAGCCAGATATGATGAATGTGATATTAGTTTTTATAATAACGGTTGTCATCCATTCAAATACACTCGTCTTTGCTCCTTTATATTTCTTTTCATGTTATACTTACCACTGCAGTTTTGATATTTGTTTAGATAATATTGAATGCTGGGAAGTCGGAAAAATTCATAATTAAGCAATATAATTTACAATTTTCTAATCGAGAATTTGTTCTAAATAAAATATTGTGAACAAAGTTTAATTTTATGTTTTCAAAGATAAAATAAAAAAATATTAAATATTATTTTTTAAGCCTTTAAATCATTATGAGCTTTTAATTTACACGTAAAGTTTTCTGAAAATGTTACTAGTATTTTCAAAAAATCGACATTTCTTTCATTGTTTCCCATAGGAAAGTGAAATTGCTTATTTAATGGTACTAGATTTATTATCGGATTTTCTTTTATCCTTCCCCTTTGCCTTTGCATTCGCCTTCGGCCTTCGATGTCGCCTTCCCATTCACCTTCGCGTTCGCCCTCGCGTTCGCCTTTCACTTTCCCTTCTCCTTCCCCGTTGCCTTCCGCTATTCCCTCCGCTACTCCCTCCCATTCCTCCCCTCACCATCACCCCCTTTTCCACCCCTCTCTTCATCTTAACATACTCCTTCCCTCCCTCTCCCTCCCCTTTCCCCACCCCTTCCCCTTGCCCTACACTTTTCACGTCCACTCTCTCTTTTCCTTCCGTTCCCTTCCCTTCACCTTCCCCTTCCACTCCCCCTGCACCTTCTTTTCCCCGTACATTCCTCTTCATTCGTTATTGACTTCACATGGAAAAAATATGACCGACATTAAATCGCATGTACGTGTCGCTGCGTGCTTTGCGAATTTCATTCCGAACATTCTGCAACAGTAGCTAGACACTGCAAAATTTCAGACAGTAGCCATAGATGCTCTTTTTTATTTCCGTTATTTTACTTATTCTGACAGATATACGAAGCGGCAACCCCATTTCATAACATGATATGACTCGTTCTTTAAACTGTGGTAACTTATAAACTTCGACTTGAACTATTGTTATGATTGCACATGCATGTTAATTAAATACGATTGTTAAGTCTACAAAAACCTGATTTCCCTATTTGATCCGGCCTCGAGATTAATGAATCACACAAACTTCATAAGCAAAAAAAGTGGAGATAGTACCTATTTTGGATACCAGCCACCATGATGTCCACTTTGTATAGATATTGAAAGTTCTAAAAACTTGTAAATAAAAATTGAGCTATTGGAAAGGATAATATTAAATACTTAGAAGAGCTATAAAAATATTTCTTTTAAATAAAATTGTTGTTATCCAGTCGAGATAAAGAAAGAGAAAAAATTAACATAACGATTTGAATATTTCTAAACTAGATATAATTTATTAGTTACTTTCCTGCAACACACTCAAATAATTTTTACCACGTTAGTAAATAAGAATATAATAATTATGACTAACTATAATAACAATAAATTACATTTATGAGTGTAAGTGAAGAATTCGTACATGCGAAATGAATAACAAAATTAACCAAAAAAAATTTGGTTTGGTATTCAGATACGATGATAACAAAGTAAATGTAAGGGATCAAAACAGACATAATTATTAGAAAGACATAATTATTATAGAACATTATTAAATGACATATTTTTCAGACCTCATTAACGACGCTTTTCTCCGAAAACTGTTGTAAATTACAGTAAAAGATGAAAAGCAAAGTTTGACTTTTTCCTCGTTATTTGTATCGATTGATTTTTTTATACGTTCGTCTGGAAATATAACGATAACCCACCCGTTCAAAAGTTTTCGTTTTAAAAATATTCGCATTTTTGTATATGTCCTCGGTCGAATTACTGACTAATCGAATAGTGTTTCTTTATTATATTTCTTTTTTTGTTTCGACTGAAATATGTATAGTTTACGCAATAAACAAATCTGATAAAAAATTACCTTAAAGTGTGGGTTGTGCATTAACAGATCTAATATTATAATAAGGCTTAGTCTGGATTTAGAGGCGAGCTGTGGAAGTTTCAAGGATGATACCGAGGACGACTTTGGAACACTCTTTAGATCTTCTTTCGTCCTGAGGATAAAAAATCCTTTTATAAACTTTTTGTCTCTAGTTTTTAACCACGATACTCAAATTTAGCAGAATTTCTTAAAATATATTCAATTTATTCAAGGATTTAGGAAAATCATTGAATTTACAAAACAGTAATTCAAATCCCTGAACACGTAAATCGTATATTTGTTTGTGAAAGTATTATAGATCGGTTTTGACGAATTGTATTTTCAAAAATGTTTCAACTTTTGTAACCTTTTTAATAGCGAGTGATTGAAATTAAATTAAATTAAATTAGATAATGCTTTAAAGTTTAAAATTTAATTTTTTTTAATATTCTTTCCTCAAAATAAAAATGAAACCTTTATAAGGTCACTTACGTTAATTTTTCAGAGGCGTCTACCTCAAAAAGCGTTAGAAGTATAAAAAATCTGCATTACATCTCTTGTCCCTTAAAAGTGTTCCTATGCACGTATTTTTGAGGTGATTAATAAAATATTCTATCATAATAATGGGGTTCCGCACCTCAAAAAGAAAGAAAAGAAAATCATAAGATCCTTTTACTGCCCGTCTATCTGTCTGCCTGTCTGCAAAGACCATTTTTATCAGGAACACGTGAAGATATCGAGTTGAAATTAATATAAAATACTTGGAGCTATGATTCTTTGGAGCTTCAAAGAAATCAAGCTTCTAAGCCTTTGCAGTAAAAAAAACATGAAAATTCGGCATTATGCAGTATTTTTTTACGTTCATTAATAAATCAAAACCTATAAGCCACTTTCCGTTGACCTAAAATCATGAATTTTGGCAAGAAGCAAGGTCTTGCAAGTAAAGGAGAAAATCCAAAAATTAATAATTTGTAATTATATAACATAGAATTTTTTTTAATATGCGCCTGCAGAAGATTTATTGGGCAAATAATATATTCATTATGTAAAATTTAAATTTTTTTAAAAGTTTAATAGGAATATTAAGTACCATTAAATGTTTATAAATACCTAAATTTACACGGAACCTTCTTAGTTCAAGTCCAATGACAGGTTTTAATTTATCATTCAATTTATTATCAATAAATCTTATGTTCAAATATGTGTTTTGTGTCAGCAAGGATATAAAGCTTTTTTATAACTTCTCAATAATTCTAGCAATTTATTATTCACATTTATTGCCCTATTTATGCCAACATTACTCTCAGATCAAATTACTGTGATCTACGTAGCGAATAGATCAATTACGCAATTTTATTAAATTTTGATTAACAGTCTTTAATTAGTAGATTGAAAATTAGCTATTTATTCGCATATAAAAATAAACAAAATAATCTAATTTTCTTTTAATAAAACAGAAAATACTCATTGATTACAAGAAGCATTTAACCCTTAACTGGTATCGTAAATTTGACAAACGTAACTGGTATTATGGGGGCCGCGCGGCCCCCCTATGATTTTTATTTCTAGCAAACAAATTTTAACTATGTCCTTGATTAAATGCTCATAAATGACAAATAATAGGCTCGATGTATGCTTTTTATTTTATACTATACATATACTATATATATACTTTTTATTTTTATAAATCTTGTTATTTATTATTATTAGAGATCACAAAATAGTAAAAACTTTTTGGTAATATTATTTACGTTAATAATAAATATGAAAGTTATTGTTTGGAAAGTTATAACCAAAAATAATATTATTTTACTTAATCTAGAATATGTAAACTTAAATAAAAAATAACGCTTTATAGTCTCCTATTAACATTTCACAAAAATCTGCTTGAATCTTCACTTAAAACTTATGAATACAATAACAAAACTTTTTTCAGTCTTGACAATTATCACATAGTGCTTTTGTGCTACTATGTACTTCGCAAATGAATTCTGAACAATTATTGGACATTGTAGCAAATTTTTCATCTTTTTTTCTATCACATAATTGACAACGTCTGCTTTTCAAGACGTTTTGGCTTGAAGTAGCAACATTAGACGTCGAGGGTAATGACGCCACGTTAGCTGCTAAGAAATTATCAATTATATCGCGCAAATTTCTGGGGTACTTCAAATACTCAGTTTTTCTCTTTGTGATGTATTCTTTGATGAGTTTTACACCAACAGATTTTATGTAGTTCTTTCCCTTCATTCTTTTCTCAGTATTTGAACCTTTCCACAAGACATAGCCGTTCACGCAAACAATATTTAGGATACCAGCAAATACTATACTTGGCCAACGTCGTGTTCTACGAGCTACTGAGTAATTGGCTCATTTTTGATCTAAGGCATCCACTCCACCTTTTGTGGAGTTGAAAAACTCAATAATCTCCGGTTTCTTTGTACGTTCAATAACATTTTTGTCATGATGCATTGAAGAAATCATTACAACGCTTTGATTTTTTTTGGCACAAAAGAAGATAGTGTTATTTTAGCTGTAAATCCAATAACACAAGATCCTGGATTTCTATGCTTATGATTTGAATGCAGTGGGGATTTCACGTTTGTTTTTTCGTAAAGTCCCAACGTACGTCAAATTTTTTTCGAGTAAGGCATCAGCCAACTCCACCGAAGAAAACCAGTTATCTGCTGTTATGTTCCTGTTTGATCCAAAAATCGGGGAAGCCAACTGTACTACGGACTGTGTAGGAATAGATGGTTGCCCTCTTATACGTTCCTGCTGTTTACCTGTATATATGAAAGCGTTATATAAATAGTGAGTCTTAGTATCACACATACATAATATTTTGATGCCGCATTTAGCAGGCTTTGATTTCATGTACACTCTGAAAAGGCATCGGCCTCGGAATGGACATGACATTTCGTCAATAGTGATATATTCTGAACAACATTAATTTTTTTGGCAGTTTTCTATAAACTTATCAAATATTTTAGAAATTAGTGATGCGCGATTCACAGCCTTTCGCTCCTCTCTCGATGCAATATCATCAAACCAAAAATTTGACAAAATAAACAAAAATCTTTTCAAAGACATGGTAGCTCTAAAAATATCACGACCTATTCCGTCTGTAGCCCACAAAGATTCTACGTCTTTATGTCCTGATTTGAACACTCGTGTCAACAGCAAAATACCTATAAAAGCTTTCATCTCTGTAACAGGTACGTGGTTAGTCCAATATGCAACCGCAGTAGTCTTTTCCGATTTCTTGGTAATCTTCTCATTAGTGTATTTGGTTATAATTCGTATAATGTTATTATCAACTAGCAATTCAAACGATTCCTTGGTAGTAATATTACTTTTAGATGCAGCGGCATCAATCAAACCAGGTTTTTGCCTTATTATATTATGCTGATTGACTAAGTCCTCCAACATTTTCATCTTCACTCTCTGAGGAAGACGCTTGAGTATCAGAATCCACTTCGCCATAATCGTCAGAATCAAGTGTTACTGGATCTTCACAATAATTAAAAATTTCACTATCACTACATTCGTCTTCTGGTCTGGCTCCAATCATTGATTCGGAATCAGGATCTTTGTTTACGATCTCTCCTATTGTTTTATCACTTAAATGCCGCGATATTTTGATTAAATAACTGTAAAAAAGAAGACACAAATAGAAATTATAATGTCAAAAAACTAACGTAACTGGTATCGTGGGGGCCGTCCAGACACGTGCATACCTGCGTCCTGGTAAGAGATGCAACGCCCAACGTCCGGCACCCGCTTCGAATAGCGACGTAATGAGAATACTTAAAATGGCGGCTGCCCACGATGTTTAGCTTGTTAGGAAATATAGAAAATGTTATGCGTGGGGGCCGCGCGGCCCCCACGATATCAGTTAAGGGTTAAGTGATTACTCTCCTAAGGACGTCTACTATTAACCTATTTAAATAACCAACCTAGCAACCAGATTACAATTATTTTTGTTAAGTTGGAATATAGGGTGGCCATACCACAATATATAAAAGCAAAACAAGAAGTTTCACTGAATGAAATAGAACGAAAACCATCAAAGTAAAATTATGTATTTATTAATTTTAAGTCCAACGGTTAGTTTAATTTTGTGAGTTTTATCGAGCATATGTTGAATAAATGGTTTTTTACCGCATTTAGTCTTTAATATTTTCAATAGGTGTTTTAAGACTGTTATTTTTTTAATTTGAATATCAATAAAAATTCTGCTTCTATTTATTTATAAGGCAAAATTAATTATTTTTGTCTTACAATTTGTTATAAGGACTTAGCGTAATAATATTATACCATTCGTAGTTGTAAACATTAACTGGCATGTAAATATTACACTTTTATTTACTAATAGGTTCCTACTTGCTTTTGTCAATAAATAATACTTTACTCCTTTATTTTACTTCATTTTTACAAATAGTTTCGATGTGATTATAAACAGATAAAAATTTTACATATAAATGTATATTTTATACAACTAGACTGATATCGCAGTTAGAAAATCGTATTTTATTAAAATTAATGCAATATAATTCGCTGGAAATTCTTGATGTATTTCTGAAGCTCGTCATGATATCAAATTAGCAATTTGTACGTAAACTTAAATACATAGCCAGCTAATGTGATCTCATATTATAAAAGAAATGTATATACCACAATTCATTTTCACACTTAATTTTTTTTCCTCAAAAAGTATCTCGACAAAAATAAGGTCGTCCGCGATAACGTTCATCGGTCCGCTTTGTTCTTGAACCGTTTCAAAAAACAATCCTATCTTCTTCGAAAGTGTTTTATCTCACCTCGGCAGTTTCCAAGTAATTATCTCATTATATAAAACGTGGACTAATTTGGGGCGCAACAGCAAACGTCATTAGTCCTTTTATTCAGCTGGCCTCGCAAATATGACAAAATTATTTTATTTAAGTGGAATTAATTCGTGAAGAATTTTAATTTAAACTGAAACCTATATGGTCTTATTCAGATTACATTTTTTAAATTTGGGATGTATTGAGATAACATTAAAAGCTAAATTATGTTTCTTTTATTTATCTTGTATTTATTCGGAACTAATCTCACATCATAAGCCTGAAGAAGCTTAGAATAGTTAGTATATGTGATTATGTTGAATATATTTGACGTTAATTTTGTAGAAATGCATTATTCACAATTAAATGAAACTACGTGATGTAGAATAATTTCTACTTTCTTTAAGTTCTTTACCACGACTTAGGTTTCATACAACGAATCCTCAACTACAACATCTTCAGGTCGGCGATTAGCAAAGATGTTGTAATATAACGAAACCTAGGTCATGGCAAAGAATTTAATAAAGTAGAAATAATATTAAATCACGTAGTTTTATTTAATTGTGAATATGTGATCATGCTCACGCAAACCTTATATTTTATGGGAAGTATATTTACTGTTGATATTAATTGCTAAAAAATTTAAAGTTAGTTTAACGTTTCTCTTGGTGTCCTTTTATTATGTTAAACGCTCTCTTTGCTTTCACTTTTACTCTAGGTACATATTCATACTTTTTTTTGATAAAAAAAATTGCTTAAAAATTTCCAAAAAGTTTTCTACTTGCACTTGTGTATTATTACAGATACGAAAGACACGTCGATATCGATAGGAACTTACGGTAGAATTTTTGCACTCAATGTTTCTCTATAGTTTTCTTTTAAACCACTTTTTTGTTAAAAACAATTTGCTTTTTATCGTATCAAATAAACATCCCACAACTGCGAGATTACCTTGGTTTCTACTTTGACAACATATTTCATTGTTGACCTACGACTTAGATTTATATTATGTAGAAATAAATATATTCCATTTATTTTTTACATTTATGTCACATGCACAATTTTTTTAGTTCATCATTATCTTCTATTAATACATTTATTTGAGGTCTAATCAAATTTGTTTATTTTTATCTTCATTTAATACATTATGTAAATACAAGTAAATTGAAAAATATTTCCTTCTTGTCATTTCTATTTATTTTTAATGTACATAGATTAGCATAACATTTTATTGCGTCTATATGGCTACAGGTTTATAACTTTCATAATTTATATTTTGGTTAAAATTATGAGATGAAAATGATAAAATTAATTTCAATTTAAAAGAAGGAAAATTAAACATAGGTGCAATACGAGTCATGTACCAGACAAGCAATTAATCCTTTTTGCTGAATATAGCATATACCACTTTAATCTGCAACATCTGTAGCGAGACAATTGCGATACAGGCGAAGTGTATGCAGCCCCTACCCACTCTTTCCGGTTAGTTTTACGGAAAGCGTAAAAACATATATTTTTAAATTATATTTTTAATAACTAAAATAAGAATCAATTCGTAAAGTATCTGCTAGGCTAATAATAGATTTCGAAAAATATTTTCAAATATACCTTTCTAAAAATATGGAAAATTTTAAAAATTTCATGTTCAAAAGGATAATTAATTTAGAAGAAAAAAATACATAAATTTTAACGACTTCCTTACGGGGGGTCATATAAAGGAATCATATATCAATCAGAAATAATTTTTTTTTTACTTATTTAATTCAATATATTTACAGAAATAAACCGAACGACACGACCGTATTGAATTAAAAACTTAAATGTTTAGACAACTATAGAGCTTCAAACATTATTTTCTGATAACTCTCGCCATTCCTAAGAAATAGGCTCTCGACACACAGACGTGCAACAAATTGATTAATGTTTCCGGTTTTTGTTGAAAGTTACGGATCCTTGAAAATAATTATAAGCATTATATTTTTCAATATTTTCATCACTTATCAAGTTTTTTCAATATTACGTATAAATTTCTGAGGCACAAATGTAATTTACATGCAATATGGTTAGCATTTCTCTTATGTGTTTACATTCAATATTAAAGTTTCAAAAATATTTACGTTATAATCAAGCTAAAATAAACAAACATGAAAATACCTGGAACATTAGAATATTTTTATTACATTTATAGAACAATAAAAGTGAATCGTTCGAATTCGAATTCGAAGGTTCGAATTAGTGTAATCAGGCAAATAGAATTAACTTAGTCTCAGACAAAATTTCTCGTATTCATTTAGTAAAACTCTTTCGCATCACATTCAATTAGGAAAATATATCGCGTAGTAAAGCAGTTCATGGATCTTAAGTCACGTGGTCACTGTGTATGCAACTGATTAATACTTGATCAGCTCTGTGTAACTTTATGATCTATTTAATCATGTACATGAAGAGCTAGAAATAATAGATAATATTACCATTTGAATTGAGAAATATTCTCATATTGTCTACGACCAAAATTGTATCGAATTCACAAATTTTTCAGACGATCCTCAGTAAGATTCAAATATCGAACATCTACGTCGTCAAGCAAAGATAGTAAGAGCATTTTGAAAAGATAAATTTCTTTTGAAACACATCGCTATATAATTTTTAACTCTGCTGAAAATAGTGTTTATTTCTGCTGAAAAATTGACATCGTTTGTTTTAATTCGCCGGCCAGGATCAGTAAGATAAAATAAATAAGTATTTAATCGGCAAAGAGACACACTTCTTGAGCAAATAATATTGATGTAAAATTAACTGATCTGCCCTCATTTCAGAAAGCTGTTTTTGACTACCAATGGTTAGAGCTTGTGATTTAATTGCATTAACTAACAGATTAATTTTATAAATTTACTTACAGATAGGACCGAAGTACTCATTAAACTCAAAGGAAAATATTACTGAATGTGCATAAGTGTTGATATATATTTGAAAAATATCATAATAATATTCCAACTAACGAATTAATGAATATTGGAAAAAGTGACGAAGAAAAAATTATCTTAGGACAAATCAGCTGACTAGTCGGTTCGCTCAGAACACATCTGAAAAAATTGCAAATTGCTCACAACTAACCAGTGACTGTAACATGAACTAAAATGAATCTATTATATATTCCATATAATTCTGACATATGTTGGGGTATCGTCAGACATTAAAAAAAAGTTAAATTCAACGAAGTCAGTGTGGTTCAATTCACTGCTGAAATCAAGAAATGTCAGAATTATATGCAAATATTATTCATGGCCAAACAATTAAGTTTCTTAATATAATCTTAATTGAATCATCCAATGCTATATATACCTCAGCTAAATTTTAAACATTTTCATGCCTCCTACATAAAGTAGAATCTAAAATTAAATAGAAAATATTACAGGTAATATTCATCCCAAATTACAAAAAGCTACCGGCTAATTTGAGAGTGATATCAATTAAGCGAATGAAATTATTGAACAGTAAAGCTTTCAACAAGGTTCAAACGATATTATATAAAGTAGACCAAGAGGGTTGTCCTTTCTCTCACAGTATACTGATTGACAAACAAATAAAATATTCAAACCATTAATCAAAATTATGCCGCCAATTGTTAACCTGTTGATTCCTCCGACAAAAGCAGAATGGAATAAAGCAAATTAGAAATTATTTATTCACCGACAGGCCTGATTGCAAACGGATCTCCACAATTTACGAAATATTTTATTGGTAATTTAATTTCGTCACTTGATTTCAGAATTTTCATACTCTCTTTCAACATGTCCCGACTAAAATAATTTTTAAACTAATTAAAAAAGCGCAGTTTTGTGTGTGGAAATACGATTAATATACGATTTTTGAAGACTTTTTTTTTTAAATAAAACTAAATTTAAGTTTTGTAATATTATTGTGACGCATGTTACTAGGACGGTATTCCAAAAATTTGGAACAGTTAAATAGAAAAAAATCCTAAATCATTATGAAATTTACTTTTAAGCTTTGAGTCGAATTTCCATGTTATGATTCTAACATACTTGTAATTAGTGCTGTAACTTGATAGATGCAATATATATTTTATTAGTACAGTTTGATAAAACTGCAGAAAAAAATTTAAATTTCCAAGGTGAAATTTTTATTTACCTCAGAGTAACAGTAAATAATGCTAGAGTATAAATGGTGCTTTTACGTATTTATAATAAAATAACGTCACTCTAATTGGCAACCTAAACGAAAAAATCATTACCCACCATTCTAAGTAACATATTTAAAGATGAATACAATCGATATGACTTTACCTTATTCGACCAATAAATATACTTAAAACAGGAACATGCATAGCTATGTATGTCTCTATAACATACTTAAAAATACAATAATTATTTATAATTAACCAGGTCTGATCAGAAAGACTTTATGTTGTGTGTGATAAGAAAGTATGTACGCGGTTAACTCTGGATTTTTCTTTTGGTTGAAACATGTGGATTCTGTGAACAAAATATAATTTTATAAATCGCATTATAACCGTAACATTAAGTTACGTACTAGAATACAGTTTTCACTGCCATATCATAAATTTTGGATTTACAGGGTTTGAAAAAAAATCCCAGTTTGTTTCACAATTACTATTGAAACCTATGCATGAACATTTTAAACATTATATGTAGCCTTCGTCTTACTGCACTATTAAATAGAGTCAGGTATTACATGCGTTAATAGTTTCCATGTTACTTTTTGTATCACATAATTAGTAAGTAATTTTTGACAAGTAACGTAAAGTACGTAAAATTTGACACAGTTTTTTTCTACTCGGACTTTGTGACCATATGTAAATATTACAACTTCAAATGTTATTAGTGTTACCAGTAGTTCTTTGTTTTTTTTTCGTTCACTTACATAAAATTATCTTTTACCATCTACATAAATATTCAAACGATATTTATCAAATCGCTCTTCTGTCTGTTTCAAATTAATGTGTTCATTTATTATTTTCGGTTTGACAAATTTCTATAACTATATGTACGTGATTTTCTGATTATTTTTTTATTTGTAGATGTTGTGTTTTGTATCACATTGAATGTGCATTAATTACCGATGATGAGAATTATTTTTTTTAAATGACAAATTCATGATTAAATGTCTTCATTGGCTTCCTATATAATTTGTTTCATAAGGGGCTCCAAGCGTGGGGTGATGTTTATATAACTTTTGCCTTAATCAGTTATATTCATTGTGTTATTTTAATGTTTATAATATTTTGATAAATAACAAAAATATTAATTTTGAAAAATTATAATTTTTTGCTACCAAGATTAATTTGACCGTAATTTGGATTGAAATAAGTAAATTGTTTTTTACCAAAAAAACAGTTCACATAATGTAATAACTATCATTTTGACTCGGGATAGACAATTTTATTACATTTCTTCAATGTTCTGATTTTTGTAATTAATAGTTTGAAACCAAGAATTTTTTTAAAGATCTTTATGTCCATTTTTGAAATCTCATTTTAATAACTTTCCATATGGCATTCAAAACTTTCCTCCCCCCTAAAAAATGGCCTACATATGCACTTTACTATTTTACATGATATAGATATATATATATATATATATATATATATATATATATATATATACACATATTTATATATATATATATATATATATATATATATATATATATATACACATATTTATATATATATATATATATATATATACACATATTTACATATATATATATATATATATATATATATGTATATATGCCACTGGTTAATCCTCACTTCAATTCTTACATCGCAAAATCTATTGGAATTTGTGTATGGTTTTAAAACAACCGTGATTATAGATTTTTGCTACTAGTAGTATTTTTATAATTTGTAAATGTGGTATTTTATATCATGTTAAATGTACGTTACTTACGGATGATTAGCATTAATTTTTTTAAATGATAAATTAGTGATTAAATACCTTTACAGGCTTCATATGTAATTTATTGGTTTAGCAAAAGGGTCATAAACAAAAAGCTTCCAAAATATCCACATATTTCTAAAAGGTTCCAAGCGAGGGTGATGCTTATATAACTTTTGCCTTAATCAGTCGTATTCAATGTGTTATTTTAATGTTTATAATAACTTGATAAATAAGAAAAATATAAATAAAAAAATCAAAAACGATTCAAAATATTTGCTAGAGGTAGTTGTTATTTTGTAAAATAACTACACCACTTACCAGGTCAGGGCCTGATGATATATTCTTGATTGAACAATGAAACTCCTTAACAGATATTAGTAAATCAACTTTGATTAAATATTTTTGCTAGTAGTTGTTTCTTTGCAAAAAACTACAACGTTGACCAGTTCAGGGTTTGATTATGAGTAATGTAACTTCTTAACAGATGGCAGTAAATTAAAAGTTTTTGAAGATATTTGCTACTGGTAGTTGTTACTTTTGCAAAATAACTACACCACCAGTCATGCCAAAATCTGATGATGCGATCAATGAAACTCCTTATCGGATGGTAGTAAATTAAATGTAATTCAAGATATTTATTACTAGTAATTTTTACTTTGCAAAATAACTGGACCATCGACCAGGTCAATGTGTAATATTAACGGATAGTAAATCGTTCGTCACTCAATATATACATACATATATATATATATATATATATATATATATATATATATATATATATATATATATATATATAAATATATATATATATATATATATATATATATATATATATATATATATATATATATATTTATATATATAAATGCCACTGATTAATTCTCACTTCAATTCTTACATCGCAAAATCTGATATTGGAATTTGTGTATGGAGAACCGAACTATTCAACGGTTAACAGATAACCATTGGCATTTTTATGTATTGTTGATAATCAATTTTAGTCTAAGAGGAAATTTCCCGTGATTTTTATTAAATATCTAATATTCTGGGAAAGAAAATATTTGTGATAATTAATATCAATATATTTATCAGTAAATATATTAAAATGACATACCTTTTAAAAAGTAGATACTAAAAGATGAGAAATAATAAACTCGAAATTAGCCTATATATATTATACCTATTTATTTGCTTATACATAACTAAGTTACTTATTTTTAAAGTCGGTACTAGCATCGCCGATCAACTTAAACAGATGTAATTTTTTATATTGTAAATATGCCCTGTGTAAATTTATTTAGTATTCTAATTACGTTAGAAATTAAAGTTTTAAATTAACAATATAAATATAATTGGATTATAAATTGATTTAAATTGGTCGGCAGTGCTGATACTGACTTCAGAAATTAGTAACTTAGTTATTTATTGCAAATAAATAGGCACCCATTTTGATTTATTTATTTTTACCCTTTAGTGCCTAACTTTTTTGATGTCAGTTTTTTTAAGAGATATTTTATTTCATATTAAAATAATTATACTATATTTATTCCGCGAGTTTATAATAAACTTTAATTATACACTAAAGCAAAATAGACGTTTTTTGGTCAAAAATGTTAATACGCCTTCAAGTAACATATGAAAAGGTTATTATCATTTCAAAGGACATGAGTAGAAAATTGTAATCCCATGCGGCTAGCGAGTCAATAGCAATTAATTTAGTTCATCAATATGCTGAGCGTTTAGCATAGAATTAGGTTATCGGAAAACGGGGCGGAGCTTAAAAATCAGATCTGCAAGGTCGTTGTGTACTTTCAGCGCCTTAATACGGTAATTTTTTTGGAGTTATGTGTTCTCTCTCACTACTAGGTTAACCGCCATTTTTTTAATAACTGGTAAGTATTCATAATAGTAGTAACAATAATAAGAGTAAGATGATCACAGCTCAGGCTCTCTAGTCAGGATCAACTCAGGCTCTACTAGTTTGGAAGTAGTATGCGACCAACTTATGATAAGTAGTTGGTTCCATAAAAATTCCTTAGAAAATGTGTCATTTTCTCGTACTATTTCTTAATGGAAAAAATACGGTTCACAATATCTCACGGTAATTATAGACACACGCATGAAATAGGTTAACTTGGTATGTAAATACAGTCGATAATTTTTTTCATTTTTGGGGTTTGACTCGACATTATGTCGGTGTCATATGGATCATAGTCATGTGTTACGCTTTATGTGCCGTTGACTGTACCAATATTAAATTACGGTCACTTGTTTATGTTGAGGTGTTTATGATAATATTGAATATTATTAAATATTTATTATGTTAGTAGGAGATATTTGCTCATGACTTATGGCTACTAAAGTAATATCCCTTCAAACAATATACGTAACCATTGAGCCGCGTGGTAGTCTTGCTCGTGCTCAGTGTCTTACTATTTATCATTTTTTTTAGATTAAATTAACATTTTTTCGGATTTAATCCATAATAATTATATTTTTACTATTTACAAAACAAACATTTTTGTAACAGAAATAAGCAAATATGTTATAAGGCATAAAAATTGATGTAAAATCACGCAGAATATCTGTTATGCTTCATTTTCGCCACTATGTACAAAGTAGTGATTTTTGTTGGACTGCAATTAAAATAACCAATATAATAAAATAATTGAAACCTTATATACGTAGACGTTATCGTTACAACTGTAGTTTAATAAATTAAAGTTTAATAGTTTCTATTTTAGCGATGCGATAATAAATGTTTTTTAAAAGTCCCTAAAAGAAGATTGTTACTAAAAAGTAGGTCGTTAGTAAAAAGTAAAAAATAATTAACTCAAAGTAGGTAAGTACTTATTTGCAATAAATAGCTGAGTTGATCGGCGGTGCTGGCACCAACTTAAAAATAAGTAACTTAGTTATTTATTGCAAATAAGTAGGTACTTATTTTGAGTTAATTAATTTTTACTTTTTAGTATCTACATTTTTTGAAGATGACATATTTTACATAATGTACTCTAAACAGATAACTTTAGTTTAAATAAATTTTCAAAGTAGCCGCAGACTCTGTAATAGAAAGTCATGGCTTTACATAAATCTGATGTGAAGGTCCACGGCCGCCATGAAAATTGAATTAATATACAAAATTTTATGCTTGATAATTGGAAACAGTCAGCTATAAGACAAATGTCTCGACTGTGGTGCAAATTTGAATCGAAGAACATAAATTTGTTTGCGATTAAAACGTTTTTTTTTATTGAACGTTGAAAGCAGCTTAGTTTTGGTATTCTGGATCACGCCCCTACAGTAAAAACTTATTTTTTAATATTCAGTAAATTTTTTTCACGCACTCGTCTCTCACAATTTTTAAGTTTTCGATTATCTATTTTTTTTAAATTTTCATAGAAAAGAAATTAAAATATCATAAAACCGAATCAAGTAGTGTTTATTTCCAAATGTAAGTAAGAATAGAGTACGCAAATATGCAAAGTAAAAAAGTGTATCAATAATTTTGTAAGGGGGATTTTTTTTAGGCATATAGTTCACATGAAGGTGAATAATAAACAAAATTATGAGAGACAATACAAAATTTAACTATGGTTTTCCATTATAATTGATCTAATTTATAAAAGTGGGATAGTAATCCCATTCAACGTTTCAAACTTTCCTAGGTTCTTTTCATTAGGTACTTTTTAATTTATACCTGATAAATAATTTTATTATCGTGAACGGTTTTAATCAAAATAATGTCGCGTCTTGTAGAAATTGATTTAAAATCACAAGTATTTGTTCTTAATTAAAACCGAGTTCCTTTGTTAATACACTAATTATTGTGCTTATTAGCGAAGTCAAAAAACAAAGTACTCTCTGTCAAACAGTGTGAACTTGACAGAAATGATTTTCCTTTTATGTGCAAAATAATCCGTCTACCTTTTCCTTTGATTTACGCCACCCGACAATGAACTAAGCTTTAGTAAGCATGCCGGCATAATTTACAGTTACATAAATAAATTCAAGTTTCAAAAAATTATATTACGAACACGAATTGAACTTGTTTGGCTGATACAAGCTGACCAGTTGTATAAACCGTAACAATGGGAATGGAAAATTTGCTATTGAATATTTAAAACATATATATTGTTGGAGTGCATACATATTATATTTAGAATTTAAATGCAAATTTATAAAATGTTTATAATTGCCTATTTTTTAAAGACCAAAATAAAATACTTTTTGGGTGACTAGAGAACTTGCATCTATTTTCAACACTTGGTACACCATAGGGAAAAACCAATAGCGATACGATACAGAAATAGAATACAGGATACAATAATATATCACAAGTGAAAATAAATAGCTGTTGCGTTAAGTAACAAATAAAAGGAATCATTGATGGCTAAATTAATGTCTACCTCGCCGTGATTATCGGTGATGAGATAATTTTTGAAGCCAAATTTTTGACTAGAATCATATTAAGAAATAGAATGGTTTCTTAGAATACTTTGGTGACCAATATCTAATGTATAATGATAGGTTTACGAAAGAAAGGATAAATTATCGAAGAAAAGGAACATATCTAAACATACCAAGTCACATTTGAAAAGAACTTCGTTCATACCTTTAGGTTCTCTGATCTTAGCCTTTGATACATCGTGTTGGAGGTGGATGCTCAACATCTTAACTTTTTTGCATATCGGGGTATGTCATCATGGACACTTGCCATTTTTCTCCCATTTAATCTCAAGAGATTTATTTAGAAGACATTAAATTTTATAGAAGCCATTTTTGGAATACTTGAACGGAATGTTTATTATACTAGGCAATTTATATATACATATGTATATATATATATATATATATATATATATATATATGTATATATATATATATATATATGTATATATATATATATATATATACATATGTATACATATATATATATATATATATATATATATATATATATATATATATAATATATATATATATATATATATATATATATATATATATATATATATATATATACATATATAAAGGAAAAAATACAAAGAGAGTAACAGATAATCCACAAAGATTTTTTCTGGATGGAAAATATAATTAAAAGACACACATCAACTGTTATTTGATGGATCGCGGAGTCTCTTTCATTCCACCTTGCCCACATAAAATTTTGGTTTTGATATTCACGAGATATTGAATTGTTGAGGTAATCCGTTTGTGTCCAAAATAACTGAGAATCTTTTGAAAACAGATCGTCGAACGTCTATTTTTTATGTGTATCTGCTCGCGGATAAACCTGTTCGTTTTTTTGATATTCCATCTCCGGCACAACATCTAAAAGGTCTCAATTTTGTCTTCATTCTACTGACTAAATCGTCCACCCATACTATAGAGCCATATAGAAATATTGGGAAAACCAGAGTCCAAACTAGTCTCATTTAAATCATATTGGAGAACTTCCTGTCCTGCCACTGACATGTTAGTTGTCTCGTCACACTCTTGGCAATATGGGTCCTTCTCTTTACTTCTCGTTCACTCGTTCATACATGTTATAAAGCATAAGTATCAATTAAATGTATGTTAGTTGACTTTATGTTTTTATTTAGAATATTTTTATTTAAAGTTTACATTTAAAATAAGGAGAAAATCTATTTGGATAATTATAACTTTTATCTTCGCAAAGTTATTACGATTGCGCAAAATTTGTTTAAAGTTGCGATAAAGACAATAAACGAGCGTGCAAGTTATTTTTAAGTATAAAAGAAGGGATGTATTAAAATAAAAGGGATGTATTGTTTATTTTACATATACTCACACCGTTTCATTCGCTGGCTCCAGTATCTCTTGTATTTGTATATTAAAAATATGTTGGCTACAATATAAAATGTCGTTTTTTAGCAGAATTTTACTTGAAGTGTTTTTATATCATATTTAAATTTAGACTTTTTTTTAAATCATGAAGTTTTCTATAATATTGTAAAATCGTATCATTTTAAATATAATAATGAACTTTTTTACCGACGTTTCTTCAAGTGAAATTTTGAATAACTAAGAATCAATAAGTTTTTTAAAGAAAATTTAAGGATATTTAAGGAAATTTTAAGTACACGGATGTCACATAACGTAACAAAATAGTAAATATTTAAAGTTTTAATTAATTGCCCGTGATAAGAATGTAATTCGTTTCGTATTAAATTGTAAATATATCACATTTCTTTAAATATCATCTATATAACTTTAAATTCATACTCCTTACTGACAATTTACAAATTTTGGCAACATTTTAAAATTGTTTAATAACCTGTATTGAAAAACTGCCTTCATATTAAGAAACTACTTAAATAAATGGACTAATGCCTTTTTAAATTTTGTCCACAATGAGTATATTTTTTTGGAATAAAATAACGATCTTGTAAGCGCCAGGATGAGATAATATAGCTTAGAGAAAACAAGAATTTTGTTTCGAAAAAGGCAAGGGTAAAATTGGTATGCAAATGGTATACATAAATCCTAATTTTTCGTTAACTTACCTCTATTATAGCCTATTGTTTTCTGTTTTCAGAAGAAAAGACATCAAAAGAAAAAAAACAGGAAAGAATATAAAAAATCCCTTTTTTACTTTTGAACTAAGGATATTTTCCATCAGAGGTATATATTGTACATAATTACGGACGTCCCCCTATTAGGATTTCTCTTAGGAAAACTGCTGCGATATTTTTGTCCGTGTATCACAGCTGTGTTTCTTATAAACCATTTGAAGTACGAACCAGAAATAAAGCGTAGTGACAAAGTTTATTTTAATCATATATATATGTATAGCAATAAATGTAAATATTTAGAGCAGGCAAATTAAGTAATCAGTTTTTGCTTTGTTTTCAAGTCTCATATGATGAATCGTGTAAAAATATTTTGAGAAGCACCTTGAAAATATTTTATCTATAACATTCACTGATATATTTCTACAAGTATATTAAAAATATGTGATAAAAATATAATAAATTGAAATTATATGAATAACCGAATTTTTACAAGTTTACTTAAAGTTTATAAACAAATTATAACGACCATCCTAGGGTTATACACTTTAGAGAAAATTACGATATTTTTAAGCCTGCTTTAGGCGTACTCGGGAATATATTTACGCAGAGAAAAACAAATGAAAATCTATGCACCTTTAAATATATATATATACTCGTAGTTTATATATACAAGTTCTATTCGTACTTAATCAATGTTTTAATTAAACTAGTGGTCGCCCAGTGGTCGAAATTCGACCATAATAAATTTAAATTATAAGTTATTTAATAAAAATTATTAAAATATAATGCTCAAACATTATTAAGGTCCCATTATCAAATACTATATACTACTATAACCACAGATTTCGCCAACGCTGTTATTTTCCTATTTAAAAAAAGAAAATTATATGGAATTCAAAAAGGAGAAAAATAAAGAATCTATTTTAAAAAAAATTTATTGAAACAGAACATGCTGTAAGATGATGCGAAATAAAAAAATTATGCGGTAAAAAATGGTCTCCATTAAATATCATTTTTTATCGCATATTGCGATAATATAATTAACGATTTAAAACTTCTTTGAAAACAATGTTTTTTGTATAAACTCTTTCATCGTTTGCTAAACGTCCTTGACCGTTATATTCGGAAATATAAAACTTTAAACCATCGAATGAACGGACTCTACTTGCTGCGACATACAATTGCCCATGTGTGAAAACTGGCCGATTCAATAAAATTCCAAACTTTTGGAATGTTTGTCCTTGAGACTTATTTATTGTCATCGCAAATGCAGGTATTATAGGAAATTGCGTTCTTTGAAAGTTAAACGGTAAAATAGTTCCAGAGTACGTTAAATTTATACGTGGAATCAAAATTCTCTTACTGCGTGCGGTCCCAGTTAAAACTTCGCAATCTATTGAATTTCGATGCATAAATTTGATGCGCATTTTTGTTCCATTGACTAATGCGTCCTTAGTATTTAAGTTTCCGATCAATACAACTATGCAATTAACTTTCAATAATAACTTATGCGGTGGTAAACCAATAATAGATAAAGAATTTAAAAACTCTACCGGATAGTTATTGACGTCATTGTCATTATCACAAATTATTTTATCATAGCTATGATATGTTCGCTGTTCACCAGGAATTTGATTAAGTATATCAGTATTAATCAAAGTACAATCGTCATTTGTAGGTGCTAAAATAACAGAGTTCAATATATTTTCTGAGAGTATGTTATTGGAAATATTTCCATACACCTCATCAATAATATCGTTTTTATTTCCTATTAATTGATGAGGTATTTCAATAACATTTTTACTAAACTGAGGGAATTGTGGGGCCTCATCATTACCAATTTTTTTCAAGAATTCTACAAATTCTATTTCATTTGGTAAAGCTCTCATATTTCGAGTAAATGTAACTTTATGAAAATTAGGAAATTCATGCCAACTTGTAACACAATTTTCAATTAAAGTTCCACGTGGTCCATGTGGGATTACTGGTAAGATTTGTCGAAAATCACCGCACAAAAGTATAGTTTTTCCTCCAAACACTCTATGTTTATCGTTTTCATCACATAGATCACGCAATAATCTATCTATGATTTTCAACACTTGCACAGGACACATAGAAACTTCATCAATAATTATCAATGATGATGAATTTATGAAACTACCGTAGCTACTATTTGCAGTAATATTTTATACAGAATTTTCTAAAATGGGTATAGGCAATTTATACACATTGTGTAAAGTCCTACCTCCAAGTAATAAAGTTGAAGCTATGCCACTGAACGCAATTCGAATACAACGAAGATTAAGCGAATTTAATTTGTGAATTAATGCTGTTTGAGTGAATGTTTTGCCACAACCAGCGTGAGCGGTTAAACGAAAAACGTTGGATCCAGTATCATGATACAAAATGTCACGAATAACTTGATCAATGAGATTACGCTGTTCAATATTTGCACTCTCATAATACTCACAAAACAGCATCTCTTGTTCTATTATATCAATAGTTATTCTTCTTCTATTCTCTGCGAGTACGTGGGAACTGGTAAACTAAGAATTTGACAGGACAAATTATGAACATTCAAAATATCATCAATTTCTAATAGAGCTCTATTAAAGGATATTTCTTCGTTGTAAAGTCTTAGAAAACCTTCATTGGGATATACTTTGAATGCATTCCATAACGCTAATGCATTGGCTGGCACATTTATTGCACAAATGTAACCAAATAAATTCCGCATTTGTTTTGGTGAACGTAATTCTTTTGATTTATTTAAACATACCCGCCATTCATTATCATTTGAAGCTATTCCGCGAGCATGGTACGCTTCAACAAAAGAAGGGTATAAAAATTCATTGTATGTTCTAACATCCTCGAATGATTTCGGACCATAGACATGTAATAAAAGCAATCGTAAATGAAAAAGTTCGTTATCTTTTGGTGACACTACATATATCCTTGTAATGATTTTATCACCTCCACGGCTTCTCTTCTTCCATTTATTTCCCACACATAACGCATAGGAATTTCAGTATATTTATACTCTCGTGCTGATGGATCTGATCGATTTAACTCAAAAAATGCTAATAATTTTGTTTGTCTTTCATTATCAATTACTTGACGTTGTTGCCCTTCTCGGAAGTGTACATTCTGTCGACGCGGTACATGAATATCAAGTCTGATTATAGTATGTGACTGAAGATGCATTGGTAATTCATAGATGCGCCATATGGCTTCTGTTGATCCGACATAACTACCAATTAAAAAATTGGTATTTTCATTAAATTCTATATTTTGACCTTGTCCATTTCCACCAGACTCTAGTTCAACAGATGCACTGTCATAGCCTTTATACACATATTTATAAATGTATTTGACACTTTTGACTGTAGTACATACTTCAACATTTATATGGCAATTAAATTTAGCAAGTAAATATGGATTGTATGGTATAACATACTGATTGTCAAGGCAACTAATACGAAGTTCTGAATTAACACCATTATCACGTCTTCTGTATAATGGATACCCATTTAACGATTCACATGTAGTTTCATTAAATCGTTTTGGATAATCTTTTATACATTTTTCATCTCTCATACATACAGAATTAGGATTAAGTACTCCGCATGGACCATGCATCATATGTTTTACAACATATTTATGTAATGTGGGATGTGTTTCAATGTGAGGAATCTCCGCAGATACAACTTTATCAATATCTATAGCATTAACAATTTTATCTTGCTCATTTAAAGTGAGTAAAATGGAAGTATGAGGCAATCCTCTTTTTTGAAATTCAATTGTATAAATGAGTGCTTCAACTTTATCAAAGATATTATTTTGCATAAGGCCCTCTATGAATGCTTTCAACTTTTACTTGAATACACGCACAATAATATCAGGTCTAAAATTAGCAGCTTCACCAACACCAATGTTGTTAACTATTTCTGGCCAACTTGGATTGCAAGTCATTGTAATAAATAAAGACGGTTTTCCGAAATGTACAATTAACATTGCATCTAAATAATTCTGATACATATTTCTTGGAGATCCATTGAATGAATATGGTAAAATTACTCTACGACCAACATTCCTGGCATTCATGTTCAATTCTAAGTAGTCTGTTAAATTGTTGTAAACTTCAGACCTAAGAATTGTTTGATTTTGTGGAATGAAATGTAATCGTGAGCCCTCTATTCTCACATACATATCAACTATCAACTGCAGAAACAATTTTTGCGAATGGTGTAACATGCTGAAATCATCTCTAATTGCAAGTCAATAGGCTGCATACTGAAGCATGGTTAATTTATTTCTGGGTGCTCTTGAATTAGATGTAGTTGGTGCATTATGTGCAATATTGACATGCCACCCAGTATCACCGTTGGGAAAAAGTAGTGGGTACGCTAAAGCATCTAATGATGAATCCAGAACTGAGATATTTTTAATTACACCGTTAACTTTTGAAAAAGAAATCAAATTTTGTTCAAAAGGTGGCTCACCATCAACCGTATTAAATATTACGGCTACATTAGTTTGAACTGCATCATTGAAGCGGCGTAGATCCAAATCATGATTTGCTTTAATGAGCAAACAAATATCTTTATTTTGATTCTAGACTCTCTGACAATGATCTTTCATTGCAATGAATGACCGTACAAAAAGATTACTGCGTTCCAATTGCAGAGAAATTTCTCGCATTATGGTGTTGTTACATGTTTGATTAAAACGTTCTTGTAATCTATAATTGATAGCAGTGTCAACATCATAAAAATATAATCGCGCATAACATGGTGAGCGACCATATGCAGCAGACATGAGTGTATCATTTCAAAATACATGATGTTTTTTTATCACAGATCAGGTCCACCTGATCTGTGATAAAAAAACATCATGTATTTTGAAATGATACACTCCACTTGTAACTGTCTCGGAAACTTTGGCTTCTGAGCTAACCATAGCAAAACAAGAAATATATTTCCGAATATTATCAAAATAATTTTTCTACTTATTTTTGTTAAAGGTTCATGATAAGTAAGTCCATAATACAATGATTTGAAATATTCATTTTGACTTAATTGTGGTAATATTGCTTTACCTTTATGACAACATGAAGTGAATGCAGTTCTGTCGCCTAGTCACTTCAGACTCAAAATGTTTCGCATTGCAAAACTTGCATTGTAAATCCATTAATCCACAATCATAACTATGAAGAGGTCTTGGAATTACATTTAGTATCTCTAAAAATTACTTCTTCATTTGTAAACTATTAATATTATTTAAATTTGCGTTTGGTCTATTAATATGTGTATGCGAAACAAACTATGAATATGACATTATCATAATTATGATTATTTTTGACATTCAGTAAGACTATGGACAAAGAATATTAATCTCAGTTTGACCATAGACTTCAACCATAAACAAAATAGTACATATATGTGTGTGTCAAACGCATGTATTTCTAATAAAAATCTATATATCTCCTTCTATGTAAAAAATATTAGCTTTCAGCACTCTTCTCCATAAAAACTTTAACTGTATCAAATTTCATACTCCTCCGGACACGTAATTTTCGTAAAAAGGAGTATAAAGGTTTTGCTTCGCATATTAATATTTTGGGTATTATTAACCTTTAAATTTTGGCTGTTATTAACCTTTAGAAAATTGAAAATATTTTATTAAACCGTAATAACTCTAATTTCAGATAAAAGGTCAAATTTGTTACTACTATATATGGGAAAATAACAAATTAAAACACAATAACTTAGAAACTGTCTGGCAGATAAACTACAATGGAAAGCCAGCGGAAAAATAAAATTATGGACAACTCACATGTCAATATGTGTGTATATATACATGTGTGTGTGTGTGTGTGTGTGTGTGTTAAACGCATGGTAGTATGTGTAATGTTTTTTTTATTAATTTAATGTGTTTCTAATGCATTATTATATAAAAATTTTAGCTTTCAGTACTCCTCCATACAAACTTTAACTGTGCCAAATTTCACACTCCTCCGTCCGCTTAATTTTCGTAAAAGAGGTACAACGTTTTTGCTTCACGTATTAATATTATGATTATTATTAATAATGGTAAATTAAATGATAACAACTGTAATTCTAGATAAAAGATCAAATTTTTTACTATTATATATGAGAAAATAACAAAGTTGAAGCACAATAACTTGCGAACTGTCTGGCAGATAAACTACAATGGAAAGCCAGCGGAAAAATAAAACTATAGACTACTTATATGTCAACTGTATGTATATACACGTATGTGTCAAATGCATGGTAGTGTGTGTAATGTTTTATTTATTGATTTAATGTACTTTATAAGCATTATTATTGAAAAATATTAGTGTTCTGCATTTCTCCTACATATAAACTATAAGTTTGCCAAATTTCAAACTCCTCCGTCCGCGCAATTTTCGTAAAAATTGGTACAAAGTTTTTCGTATTAATATATAGATTAGAGTTATAATAGTATATATTATTTGATACTGCAGGGTGTTGCGTAGATCACGAGATTTACGACCTTCACGGTGCGGTACATGGCGGAATCTTTTAATTGGCGGCCAGTCGTCGAGCGTGATTGGAATGGTGTTGACAGATGGAATTTTTAAAAATATCGGTAAAGCTATTAAAATTCTCAATAAAAAAATATATAGTTTGTTAAGAGAATATCTATGTTATATAATAAAATATGAACATAACTAAAAATCCTTAAGATTGGTATTCAACCACGTAACCTCAATGTTATAACACTTGTAACAAATCTTTTTAACAATATTTATCAATTTTTTCCAATAGTAATTCAATTTTAAAAAGTGTAATCAGCTGTCACCTGCATACTTTTGTAACTAAAATTAATATGAAATATAAACAAACTTCAGTTAACGAATTTTGAATTATTAGTAATAAAGAAAAATCAAGTCATTTCATTTCCCGTATAAGGTTTTCACGGGCGAACGATGACTTTTCTACGAGTCGAGATGATCCGCGAAAAAAAGACATCTAAAAATCTAGCACAAGGATGGAGTGATGTTTATAATCGCGTAACAAATTGTAACAGAGCAGTGACGTCCAGTAGTGCTACTGTAATGAGAGGTACCCAAGGTGGCGATCGTGGGTATTACCTCCATTAATACACTTATAGAAAAGCCTATATCAATCAACGGACGGAAAGGGAGTGCTATTAATTTTGATGATATTAATTTTTATTATATCGGTTAAAATCTATTCAAATATACCCTTCTTGGCTTTTTTATTCCTTTTCATCTTATATTTCCCATTACAGTATTTATATCTGTTTTGAAAACATTTAGCCTTAGAAAGTTATAATAATCCACAATTAAGGAACATAATTTACTATTTCGAAAACCGAAACATTTTTTTTTTAAATTTGGTGAATAAAGTATGTTTTTAAGTTTTTAAGGGTAAAATAGGAACTATTAAAATATTTGGATAGAAGTTCTTTATCGCACGTGACACACTGAACGAAAGAGAGCTAGCCCGTAGAAATGTAAGATTTTGACCGACACCTATATTATAAAAGTATAAGATTTCGACTACCACGATTTACTACACTATAAGCGGTTGCTTGTTTAGAAGCGCGTTTAGAAACGTATGTCAATGTATAGGTATATGACTACAGTACGAACGTGCGGCCTGGGCATCAGCTATATTCATTTAAGCGTATGTATTTAGCAATCCGTGTGCGCCATAATACCCGTAACCTCTCTTCAATATTTTCAAACTCGTGTTATTGTTATTAATAAACAATGACTTGTGAATGTGATACAGTAGAAGTTGGGGACGGTGACGATGAAGTTAAGTAAGTAACAGTTTTAAAGTGACAATAAGATACTGCAATTACATCATACAATACTTTTCACGTATTATGCAAGTTTTGTTTAAATAAAAGACGTTGCTCGAATTGTTATACTTTTTCATATATTTATATTTTTATTCTTGCAGATAATATATGAGAATATATAAATATATATATATATATATATATATATATATATATATATATATATATATATATACCCTATCGAATTCGGCGGCTAAGACACAATTCACAAGATCAAAAAGAAAACAAATGCATGTGAAGAATTACGTGATTTTTTCATTTATTTCTTTAAATTTTTCATTTAATCGCTGTCGTATGTTAACTTAATTTATTGTGCGCGTTATTATATATTATACATAATATATACACAAAGGAACTGCGTTCCAATCGAGTGTGCCACGATATATCTCGTTCCTTTTTTTCCAGTGTTTATATAATTATAACTGTTAAGTTTCTCTTTACAGCGAAAAATTTTCCGGAAGTGTTTGTCAGTATTTTTTTTAAATAAGTGGAATTTTTTTTATTATTTTGTTGTATTACAAAAACAAGGAACTATTAAAATTTCTCTCAAAGCTTATATTCTTTCAGTTGTTTTATTAAATCGAAATTTGAATACTTAAAACGAAATTACTGGAACACCATACAGCATTTGAAAATTCGTTGCCGAAATATACACACACACATCCACGCATGCACGCACGCAAGCTTACACATACAGATTTATACTTGTTATTCGATTATAAAAGAAATTAAAACTAATAATAATGACGCAAAGTGATTAAAATTGCAAGATTGCTATTTCGAGAGTCCACATCGAGAAAATATGAATGGCTTCGAAGCTGATATTTTATGTTTAGGGACCAAATCAGGTCTGGTCGATCGGTTGATTTCGAAATCGTAAATTAAAATCAGTAAATGAAGGAGATCCTATATGCCTTTGGCTACTCAACTTGAATGTTATTACGGTACAGTAAAAACAAATTATACCATTTAGGCAAAGTCAACAAATAGTGTTATAGACATAGTTACAGTTTCATTCGATATCTGTAACTAAAGCATACGTCAAATTTTTCATAACAAATACTTAAATGAAAAATGTAATTAATTTGAAAAAATAAACAAAAAAATTGCGTGCAACACATTACATATGATTGGAGTAAAACTTCTTTGACTATCTAAAGCTCGATTTGAAAGTATATAGTAAGGGGTGAAAAGGCAGAGAGAGAAAATTGATGAAGAGTAAGTCCCCAAATTGTACTAAATTCGCATAAAAAGACTTTAATATTATACATTCAGAAAAATTATTAAAATGTCATTACGTCTAATAAGATCTTTATGTAAATTTGTATAATAATTTTTAATTAAAATAATATGAGCGATGCCAGTACCAGACATAGTTAAATCTGGCTGGAGGAAGTCGGGAGTTATTGCTCTTGTTGCAAATAATATTTACGCAAACTATATGTGCGTTCTCATTGCGGAGTTCTAAATAAATTAAGCACATAATTTGTCAGACTGGTAATGAATGAAGTACACGTAAATCCATACATAAAATTTTTCGGTTCACTTTGAACACACATAGTATAATTTATAAATTCTGCTGCACATAACAGTAGTTGACAGCAGTAGGGAGCGTTCTTTTTATTTGTTTCCGCACACGCCTACACTTTTTGTCTTATTCTATCGGATCCGTCAAACATGTACCTATTTTTATCCTTGCAATATATTCGTTATATTAAGAAATTACAACTAAACGTTGTATAAAAATATTGAGTTAAATTTGACCTTGATATTTTACTCTCATCGGGCCCGAAGATGTTACTATATCACAAAATAATGAATTACGCGACTGATTTTTCACAATAATCAAAATAATAGGAAAAATAAACATCATAATGACGTATATATAAATTATCATGAAAGATATCTACAAAAAAATCATCAAATGTAAACTATACTGTAAGTCCAGCAGAATAAATAATAATAATGTAAAATAGCATAAAATGTCAAATTTAGGAAAATAGTGTACCAGTTAACTTCGTTTCGCTTGTTTGCGTCGTTCAATCTATAAAAGCTTCGTTCACTCTATAAAAGCTTCGTTCACTCTATAAAAGCTTCGTTCACTCTATAAAAGCTTCGTTCACTCTATAATAAGCTTTTTCAATAAGCATGTTCTTCATTTAGCTCTGGAAATTATTGCATTCTATTTATTTTATGCGTTTAATCATAACTGTAATCCCCTTTCTGCACTTTTACATGGGTTTAATCACCTGATCATTGAATATAAGAATTAAGTTGAGTATATTTATCATAGCCACGAGCGAATTGGAGAGAAATTGAGCAAACAAAACCAACAATCTCACATATGAATTATATGGTTTATCTGATGCTATGCTAATGAAACCTCATCTTAGGAAATACATCATAGTAATAAATTTATTACCGCTACAATGTATTACAATCGACTTCAATACTTGAGACGTGAACTATGTCGGAAACATCCACAGGAAAAGAAAGTTCTCTTTTGTGTTACAATGCCTGCCCACATTTTATAAGAATTACTCGGTTAAAATTCTTGAAGCTGGTATGGAAAATAATTTCACAATCTATTATTCACCAGACCCGGTACCGTCCAATTTTTGTCTTTTTGTATATTAAATAATAGTTTGCGTGATTAATACTTTGGCGATAAAAATGATCCAAAGTATATCCGGAGAGTGGACGATTTTTCAATAAAAATCAATGAGTTACTATTTTGATACTGTTCACTTATAGATAAAGATGGTACAAATTTTACTTTGATGATTAGTTACTATATAAATATATACAGTCACTTTTTCTTAGAAAACTACCGTTATCTATCAAACGATGTAATAAAAATTAACTTCAACTAATTTTTTTTTAGATCAAAATTGTCAATTAAATTGAAAGTGATAAAACTAATATAAATCCAACATATATGCAAAACTGAAGCTTCTTTAAACAAATTTATTAAAACTCTCTTTATTACCGACATATTCCTAGGAATGCTTCAATCCATATAAGCTTTATTTATATTTAAGCTAAAAGGAATTAATTTGGTAGTAGCTCTAGATACATTTAATATTTTTACAGCTTTGTTTTCCTAAGCTTTGGCAGCTTTCTGTAAGTATTTATTTTTAAATATAACACTTTTTATTGTTTCCGTCTAATTATGCGCTAATTACGTTTAATCTCCATTATACTTCCACCAGGAGAGGTCATCCACTACCTTTCTATGACATCTAATGATTACTTTAAATATATGGAATTACGTAATCGGACAGCACGTATTTAGCAAAATTGTCTATACATTTTTATGTGTGTGTTTTTTTTTTCTGAGAGTTATAGGAAGCGGCAATCCAATTTCATAACATAGTATGTGATGAAATTTTTTTTTTAATTGAGATATTTTAAAAATTCCATGTATACTATTGTTATAATTAAACATGCATAGTAATCAAATCTGATAATCAATATATGTGTATATATATATATATATATATATATATATATATATATATATATATATATATATATATACACACAAAATAAGAGTGGGGAAAGTAACGATTTTGAACACAATCTACCATACTAATCCACTTTGAATAGATATTGAAAGTTTCCACGACTTGTAAATACAAATTAAATTCTTTAAAACGATTTTATTAAAAATTCAGAAAAGCTATAAAATCATTTTTATAAACAGATTTGAGTATTTCTAAACGAAATATGATCTATCGGTTACTTTTTCTAAGATTCACCAAAATAAGCAAAAATGCCCGTTTGATAAATAATAATTTTGCCACAAAATAAATAATCATAACTATACATAATAACAATAGTTTACATTTATGAGTGTAAGTGAAGAATTCGTACACTCAGTGCAAAATGAATAGGCTGCGCTTACCAATTTTGCATATAAAACAAAAAAAGTAAAAATGCCATGAAGCCTCGTAACAAAACCAACCAAATCAAAATAAAACAAAATGGTATTTAAATACAATAATAACAAAATTACAAAGTAAATGTCAGCGATCAAAGACAGACATTATTCATAGGAAAGTAATTTCTATGAATAAAATTAAATGATATATTTTTTTGACCTAGTACGCGATGCTTTTCTCAGAACAATGTTGTATAGATATAAAAGATGAAAAGCGAAATTTGACTTTATCTGAGCTATTTGGGTGGATTGATTCCGTTTTACATTCTACTGGAAGTATAATGATTATTTTCCCATCCAAATTTCCATATTAAAAAAAAATCAGCATTTTTGTACATGGTCACCGTCGAATTATGGACTCGTTAAACAGTGTTTATTAAATGTCATTTTCTCTTTCAACTGAAATGTATATGATTTACGCAATAAACAAGTCTGATAAAAATGATCCTGTGGTGCCGGTTGTGCATTAACAGAACTGATATTATAACAAGGCTTAGACTGGCTTTTAGAGAAGAGCTGTGGAAGTTACAAGCATGATACCGAGAACGACTTTTGAATCCCCTTTGAATCCTCTTCCGTCCTGAGGATTAAAAAATTCTTTTGTCAACTTTTCCTCTTTAGTTCCTAAACACGACGCACAAATTCAGAATATTTTCCTAAAATATAGTCGGCTTATTCGAGGATTTAGGAAAATCGGTGAATTGGCTAAACAGTGAATCAAATCCCTGAGCAAGTAAATTGTACATTTGTTAGTGAAAGTATTTTAGACTGGTTTTGACGAATTTTATTTAGAAATATGTTTCAAGTTTGTATACTTTTTAATAGCGAGTGACAGAAAATTAATTAAATTAAATTATTTAATTCTTTCCAATTTAAATTTAATCGCATTTAATGTAAATCGCATCGCAAGTTAAGTTTGACAGGATTTGTTAAACGGAAGCTTGACAAAAATTATTTCAGATATTCCGAGTGGATAAACACGTAGACGACCAAGGGTTAAATAACGACCATCCCTCCAAATAGGTGACCGCGGGCAAAGAATTTACGTAATAAAGTGAAACGGTTCGACATTATTAAGTTAAAATATGTTCAACTTAAATGCCGGCCGTTACAGAAATACACTCGCATATAAATAATAATTTCGTAAGTCAGGTTGCCTTACGACGATGACTGGTATGAATAGATTCAATTGAGTTTTATTAGAGCCATTCTCCTAAATATGTACAGAAAGAAAACAATTTTGAAACGTTATTTTTGATGTTGATTTAAGAAACAAATGTCGATTGTCTATTCAATAATTAGCTGCTCGTATGTTACAATATCTCACAATTGACAAATCTGTGGAAGATTCATTAAACATTTGATTTGAACATAGATCGGCCAACTTCTATTATTATACCTCCTTTTTATTTTGACACTTAGTTTTCATTCTCATTTCATATGAAGCATGTGGCTTTCTTTCATCCTTCCCATATAGCATTTTGCGGCTTTTGCATTATAAAAGGAACTTGCATCTTTCACATTTCAAATTGTGTGTTTCATTACTTTTTTTTTAAAAAGTCGTAAACAAATTTACAATTATCATCTCTGCTTGTATTTATCCAAAATGTTAATAGGTTATATTGGCCACTAATATGTATTAAGTTATATTTGCCAGACCAGTTTAGCGCGAATGCGAAAACAACCATTATCATTTATATTCTGCATACATGCACCAATTTCCATTTGAGTACTCTGATTTTTTACGCGTTTAATTTTCTTAGCTGTATTTCAAAGACATTGTTTTTCTTTCGACTTATTTTCCTGTTTGAACCCTCTCTTCAGAATCGAGGACGTGGAATGTTTGAATATACTACTAATAGCACATTAATTTGAAAATTCTAAATCTATGTGTGTCGACCATGTAATTTTTTAATTTTTTTGTTTTGCTTGTATTCATGGTATGCTTGAATATCAATTTTGAAATCTTTGTATTGCAGTCACTTGTTTAATGCATTGGCAAAATGCTATAAGTTGAAGAGAGTTTTATTAAGTAAATAAATGAAGAAATCAGGAAATATTTGTTTATTTCTATTTGCCGTCATTTGGGTTTGAAACAAAAATTTAATCGGCACATCAATAATATAATGATGTGAAAAAACAATTATATTCAATTAAAAACGATAACTTGCGTTTGCTCAAGTTTATACGATCTCTTTTACAATAACGTTGTGAGTTCGACCTAATTGAAATTAACGTTATTTAAATCGTATGAAAAAAATTAACTTAAAAGTTCTTAAGCAAGTTTCAATTAAATTTTTCTTTTCAAAATCCTTACGGCGATAGTGTAAAAATGTGACACGCTACGTTGGCCTCTTAGGGATTATTAAATATTCTTCTCTACTTTTTACAAATAGTTAATGCTAAATATAAAACGTTTTATCTTGAATGTGAGTTTGACAAGTCACTGAATGAAAAGTATAACAATACAGCTATCGTTACACATAAATTATGGATAAAATGTAGAAAATCTCCCTTATCATTGAATATCAACCATTTATTTAGATATACCATATGCGTATGTGTAAACCGAAATCGGTTGAAAGTGAAATAGAATATATTTTTACACAATTATATATCTTAGTTTTGTCTTAGACTCAGATTACTTTTTTTCTATAGTTTATAGTTTGCTATAGTTCTATTTTCTATAGTTTGCAAACAAAAAAGGATTTATTAGAATAATCAATATATCTTCAAGAGGTATTTAAAAATACTTAGCATGTGACTCAAAACTTTAGCAAGATTCGCAATGTGAAGGACGAGTCAGGGTTATGCATGTAATCAAATATATTTATTTTCATCCATCTATTTTGTGTCCACTAAGATATAAAACTTCTTAGGTTTTCTTTATGATTCTCTAAAATTCCGTATATTTTCTTCACAATTTTAACGATTTAACACTATCATTTATTCCAAAATTTGGATCGCTATTACCCACATATGAAAATCGCTGTCATCTACGTATTGAATATATTAATTACGCTATTATTATTGTTATTTCAATCTTATAAAAATATTATTAAGAGTCTATAATTAGTAAATTGAACGTAAGTAATATATTTGTGCACAAAAATTAATTTATACAAATTAGTTTTATTACAACAGAACATACAAATTGATTACAAAAAGCATTTCAGTGAATTCACACCTAAGGATATCTACGTACTAACCTAACTAAATATCTAACCTGCCAATTAGAATACGATTAATGAAAATCGTCAAATTTTGTGACTAAATATGGTAAGTTGGATACAGGTGGCTACACCACAATAAATAAAAGCAAAACAAGAATTTCACTAAATGAACTACAGTAAAAAAATTAAGGGAAAATTATGTTTTTAAAAAATATAAGTGCAACAGTCAGGTAAATTGTTTGTTAGCTTTAACAAGCGTGTATTGAAAAAATGGTATTATTTCCGCATTTACCCTTTAATATTTGCAATAGGTATTTTACATGCATTATTATGTTTATGCAAACATTTAAATAATTTTTTCTTCAATTTGTTTCTAAAGAAAAACTAATTAGTTCTGGCTTGCAGTTTGTTATAAGGACTTAGTATAATAACACTGGATCATGTTCAGTTGTAAAAATCAAATAAATATCACGCTTTCATACTCTAATATACTCGTACTTGCTTTTGTCAATCTTAGCAATTTGTCACTATACAGCTTCATTTTTACAAATGATTTCGATGTGACCATAAATAGGTTACAGTATTATGTAACAATATATATTTTATAAAATTAATTTGATACTGCAGTTAGAACAAAGATTTTATTTAAATTAATGCAATGTAATTTGCAGTAAATGCTTGATGTATTTTTAAGGCTCTTCATGTTATCAAATTAAAAATTGTTACGTCAACTTAAATACATGACTGACCAATGTGATATTTTATTTTAATATATACCGCAATTTTACTTTTTCCTTTCATTTTTTTTATTCATAAGACTATATAAGACTACTATAACTGTATAGAAATAATGTCGTCTGCGATAACGTTTATCGGCTCGCTTTGTTCCTAAGTTTTTTCGAAAGAAAATCCTATCTTCCTCAAAACTCTTTTATCTCACCTCGGCACGTTCCAAGTAATTATCTCATTATACAAAACCTAGACTAATTTAGGACACAACCGCAAAATTCATTAGTCCTTGTATTTACCTGGCCTAGGAAATATAACCAGGACAATATATTTAAGTGGAATTTATTTGTGAAGAAATTCAAACTGAAATATGTGTGATCTTTCAGACTCTGACCTACTTTATTTACTCATCTGTTTTAAATTTGGAATGTATTGAGAAAATCGTATACACTCATTTATGTTTAGTTTATGTTTCTTGTATTTATTCGGAGTTAATCTCACATAATTTGTCTGGAAAAGTTTAAAATATTTTTTAAATGTAACGATGTTCACGAGAAACTTTTATTTTACGTGAAATATATTTACTATTGGTATTAAACCCTAAAAGAATAAAATCACTTTAGCCATTTTGTTCTCTTTTGTTTTTGTTTCTTTTTATTAGACGCTCTCTTTGCTTGCACTTTTACTATAGGTTTTTGAACAAATTCTTACAAACTTTTTTAATAAAAAAATATGAATACCGTTTGTTTCCTAATCGCATATGTGCATTAAAGTCAATACTAAAGACACGTTGATATCAATAGAAACTTAATCTAGAATCTTCGTTTGGTTTGATTTTTTTATGTTTCTTTTAAACCACTTTTTCGTTAACAAACAGATTCTTCTTTCGTCTTTCTTCTTTTTTCATTACAAGTAATTATTCTACGATTGCGAGAAACTCTTAATTTCCACTTTGTCAAGATATTTTATTACTGAACCACTGACTTTTGTATCCAATTGTGAATTAGATTGGAGCATGATTGATTTATATTATGTAAAAATCAATATTTTACATTTATATCACATACACATTTTTTTAGTTCATTATTATTTTCTATTAATATATTTATTCAAGTTCTAATCAAAATTTGTTTATTTTTAGCTTCACTTAACACATTATATAAAGACAAGTGAACTCAAAGATATTTCTTTCTAGTCTTCCCTTGTCATTTTTAATCTACATACAATATCATAAAATTTTATTATATCTATCCTTAACTACTGGCTACAGGTTAATAACTTTCGTAATTTATATTTTGGTTAAAATTATGAGGTTATGGGATAAAATTAATTCAAATTTAAAAGAAGGAAAATTAAACATAGGTACAGTGTGGGACACAAGTCATATACTAAGCAAGCAATTAATTCCATCCGCTTAATATGGCATACAGCACTTTACTCTGCAACATTCGAAGCGAGGCAATTGCGATACAGGGGAAGTGTCTGCAGCCCCCATCCATTCTCTTCGGTTGGTTTTACGGGAAAGTGCGCAACAACATTGCGCCCTTAAAGTGCGAGCGTCTAGGGATATCAGCTCAAAGGAAAAATATTGATTTTTAAATGGATTCGTATAACTAATATTAGAATCAATTCGTAAAGTATCAACTAGGCTAAAAATTTATTTTAAGAAATCTTTTCAAATATACCTTCACAAAAATGAGAAAAATTTTAGGTTCAAAAGTATAATCAATTTAGAAGAGGAAAATACATAAGTTATAAGCTTACCGTTTCAGTAAAGTCAAAAGAGAAAATAAAAATTTTATAGTCAACAAAAAATGTATTTTAAATACATTTATAAATTATTCGTGATATTCAATTCACATATTAAAACAAATTAGAAATAAAGGAATTTGAAAACATAATTTCACAGTGTTTCCGTCAAATTATTTAAAAATATGTATTTATCAAAATGTAAATATGTACGGTCCATATTTAAAAAATGATGACACCTAAAATCATCAGTACAATTTGTTTAAAACGTTTGCGTAGGTTTTAAAAACCCTTTCTTTTCATAATTTTAAGTTGACTTTTTTCAGTATATAGGAAGGAAACACATTCTATTGCATATCTTTTAATATCTCTTTAAAGATATACTATGTATAATTGTAAAACCCTTAAGACTAGCCCATTTAAATGAAACCCCATAATGTACATTAAAAAAATGTTACCGAGTATTTACGCAGTTTATTACTATGCCAAATTTCAAGTTCTACATCAAATACTTTACAATAAAAAACAGATGGACCTCGAAAAACGACCCGCTTCGAAAAACAGACAGATGGACATTTGAACTTTTGAACTTTTCACATACTGAACTCTAAAAATAATTTATCTAAAGAGATAGAAATCTGTGCATATATTCTTTAATAAAATTTAATAAATAGATGCAACGTTTATTTTAATAAATATTAAAGTAATAATATAGACTCTTGAAAACAAGTTGATCGAAACTACTAAAACTGATTGGATTAGAATGAACTGGAGCTTATTTGAAAGCTTATATTTTCTAACTTTTGAATGAAACTCTCAAATATCTTATCACCTTTCTCTACCAATATTTAAAAAGTTATGAAAATGGTCACTTAATCTTTAATGAATTTTAAGTGCGTGCATAATTTGGAGTGCATATTTTTCGTTTTTCTTCAAGTAATTTATTAAAAGCATTTGAACGCTTTTACATTTCTCTTCAAAATGAGCTTTTTTCTAATGTAGCTTTTGACCGAATTGTAAGCATACAAGTTGCAAAAGACATTTTTGGTTTTAAACATCTATCTTTAGCAATAACTACCATGATCAACATGTCACATGAAACTTAAATAATCACAAAATAATTGCAGAATACTTCTATAGGTTTATGAAAAAGTAAATGTTTGTCCTGTAAAAATATGTTAATAAAGGATTTTTCCCGTTTTTAGGGTTCCGTAGCCAAATAGTCAAGACGGAATCTTTATCATATTGTTACGTCCGTCTATCTATTTGTCCGTATGTCACAGCCATTGATACTTTAGGCACTACATTAATAAAATTTTGCACAATAGATATCTGCTATGAACCGCTGTAACATGAAATAAAATAACGTTAGGAGTAGCACTCCATACATGTATCTGAGGGACAAAAAAAATCCAGTGCACATAGCCGTGTAAGCTATTGTTAGATATATCTGAAAAAAATTTATAGAGGTTCAAAAATAACTTTTTTATTTAAATAAGAGTTAGAGACATACGCGCTTCGAACGTTTTAAGAAGTGTATTACACCCTCTGAGTTTCCAATTAACCTATGTTAAATTCTAAAAAAAAATTAGGTCGTAGACATTAGAACAAACGACGAAATTTGGTTTGAATGAGATACGTTTTGTAGTTTTTGAAATATGCAAATTTTTTCGGTACCGACCGCGGCAATACATTTATTTTTCACAGCGCCTTTGAGAAATACAAAGTTATGAATTTAATATTGTTTGGTCTTATGGAATCCTTCTTACGCGACTCCAACTCGTACTTGGCTGGTTTTTATTTAGCAATTATATATTCCATAATTATGCTAAAATTGGGCCATTTGTGACTTTTAAACTTAAATTATGTTGATATTGCACTGAAAAAGAGGCATATTATTCTATTAAAAAATGGCTAGAGTCGGTCATCGTAATCGTTACCTAAAAAGCGAGTTCAAGGATCTAACTCAAATTTTAAAAAGTAAAACTCGTTCTACTTAACTATATACGTTGACGGTTTCAATGCCTTGAATGTCATTAAGCTAAAATATCTGACAACATGCAATCTGAGTGCAAAAATATTGTATTTCTTGTGTTAATATAAATTTCAATTAAAACATATCTTCAAAATGGATCACATTGTACTTATATTTATATTATTGGAAAAAAATGGTATTTTTACTTTGTTTAAAAATATATAATTTTGTTAACTCTCTATATGTTAGAAAATATTCATGGTAAATACTTTCACTTATATGACAATTCATTGAGGCTAACAAGCATATGCATTCGAATAAATACTTTCGTCAATCTGAAGTTAAGTAACAAATTTCTATTTTAAATTCGAGATCACATGTAAGTTACATTTAATTTACATTAAATATGTCTATTTCATGCCATTAAAGAAACATGACTCACATTTAGGCAATTTAAAAAAATCGGAGTGTGTGAAAAAGATTCATCACATCAATGCCAAATCTAATTTGGATATTATATATATATATAATTTCGGGACATGCAGATTTTAACCGAAATTGGGCGATTTTGCGATATCCAACAATGATAGTAAATCATTAATTTATGAATCTATTTAAAAACCCCGTATCTAACTTGTAAGTTACCCTAGAGCTTAGATTCCCAAGGGGTCGATTACGATCTGCAAAAATCCACGTCAGCGAAAAAAAAATAAGGGTCCATGAAATGTAATTGGAGAAAAAATAAACCCCATAGTGAATCTTATTTCAGCAGGTTTTAATTTTTATTTTGGCTTTCCGTAAATGCAATAATCTCAGCAAAGAGTTTTTATGTCTAAAAAGTTAAAGCGATGTCTATACAAAATCGAAAACCATACTAAATGGTACACGAGACAAAAAGTTCCATGAATTGAATAATCTCAGCACAGCGTTTTGAATTTCAGCAATGAGTTTTTATGTCTAAAAAGAAAGGTAAAAAGGGGATCTACCCAAAACCAAAAAACATGACAAGTCCATGAGATAAAAAATTCCATGAATGGAATAATCTTAGCAAAGAGTATTCGTGTCTAAAAAAATGGTAGCCGTACCAAAAAATATGGCAAGTGATCCACGAGATAAAAAAAATTGGGGCCTCTGCTCTAGAGAGTTGGCTATATGTAATCACCAAATGATCAAAATTTTAAAGTACATGAAACAATATAAACAATAAATAGAAAAAAGGTACAAAATTCCTCATATTAAACATAAAACGAACTCTAGATTTATTCTAAACTACCACGTAATTCCATAATAATATTCCTAAACCAAAGAGTGCAGCAGAAAAATTACTAGATTAAAGCTCTCTTGCAATATAGTGTAGATCAACATAACACTAGAGAGATAACTTCGTCAATTTAAAAAACTTTAACAAACGAGTAAATCTTTCTCAAATTAAATATTGATCTGACTAGCATTCACAAGTGTTTATTTCTTCTCCCTTCAATGTTACGCAACATTGCGGAATAATTTTTTGGTATTGCGTTTGTATTCATTAATTCTATTTCGATTTATGTTTCAAGTTTCTACAATGATTAAGTTAACAAGCCAAACAGGAGCTGGTCTTAAAAATGAATCATTTTACAAGAAAATCGCACAGGACAAAATAGTGCCGCAACTTTTGAGAACAAAAATCCTATCGTAATGAAAACCAAAAAAGTAAACCAAAAGTGTAAACAATTTTTTATAATTGTGAGAAGGTTTCAATAATTTTATTTGTAATTTACGTAGAAAAACTAATAAAATAATTTTATTTAAAATTTGGTTAAAAAATTACATAGAAAATTATAATGTGGAGAAAATATGTACAGATGATAATGTTATTTTGGTTCATATACATCTTATTAATTTTGTTTCATCAGATTATGTTTTGTTGAATAAAAAAATAATAATATTTATCCTTTATAAAGTACTATTTAGTATAAAGTAAGTATTTAGTAGTAGTACGATATATGATAATTTAAGGTAGATGAATATAGGTTTACGGTTCTAGCCTAAACTTTACTAATTTTGAATGAACATTTTATAATACAATTACATTTTAAAATATATAATCAAAAAATTACCTATATAACTAGATATTTATATTTTTAAATACATTTTTAATTATATATGGTGGTATTCAATTGTTCCGAAAAGAAAGGTCTCAACGCTAATAAATATTAAAGGCAATGTCAAATTTTCCCCATAATTATTTTTCATGGTATAGGTCAAAACAATATTCGTATATGCGTATATACATATATATATATATATATATATATATATATATATATATATATATATATATATATGTATATATGTATATATATATGGATATTTATATATATTTTTCCAATTAAAGGCATTTGGAAATATTTACGATTGCAAAATAATTTTTATGCACACAATTAATTTAAACTACGTGATGTAGTAATTTAAAGAAATTAAAGAAAGTAGAAATAATACTACATCACGTAGTTTAATTTAATTGTGAATAATGAATTTCTACAAAATTAACGACAAATATATTCAATATTCAATGTTTATGTACTTACGCAATTATTTTCCCAGAATATACCGAGATCGTAAGCATGACGCGAATACTTATTTGCATAGTAAACAATTTTTCATCAATATTAGATTCCATTAGAGATCAATACATAGCATTTAATTTTTCAAAAAAATTGTTTTAACTGTCCTAAGTAGAGTCAGCCGGAAAACAAAAATGTTTTGTTTCAATTTGAAATAGGTATTAAATATTTTCTTATGAAAATAGATTAACAGTTATAATTTCCACAGATAAATTCAATTAAAAGACTATTTTGCAGAGGAATATCAAGATAGTTTGCAAAAGGAAACGAAAATATATTCACAAAGACTCCCTTTAATATTTAATGCAACAACGCTGCAACAACGATCAACAAGCTGATACATAAATTTACTTGAATCAGAAACATCGACCTCAAGTAGTAATATAACTGTTTTACCAAGAGGTGAAAATCGTCCTCCAAAACCAAAATATCCACAACAAAACGAAACTAAGTATGATCATGAACTCTTTGGAATTTAGGTCACTTGATTATTAAAATGAGAACTTCAGTTTCAAAATATGGTCAGTCTAATATTACTGAAACAGAATTTGAAAGATAAATCTTTATCTAAAATGTATATATTACGGCTTTTGAAAATGTCTAAATTATTTCAACTAACTCTGTCGTACATTCCTAGATTAGATATACTTAGGGCAATCAATAATTTTTCGGACACTATCCCCACAAACAACGTGACTTCGTAATTTAACGAAACATTTGTGAAAAAGTTTGTCTCCATGTTTATCTCCCGAAGTGTGGTTAAAAATGTATGAAACATTTTGCGTATCCATGAACATCACCACGAAAAAATATTGTAAGCTTATTTAAATTGGGTTTTATTTTCCAAATCTAATTAAAATAAACTTTTACTTAATATGGAAACTGAAAACGTCCAACTGTGTGAAAATTATCCACAAATTTTAAATCATTTGCTGAAATAATTACTTTAACACCAACAAGCCATCAGGACTTTATTTGATAATGGTTTGTTTTATGTTTTATTGACAAAATAATGAAAGTTTAAGGTTGATTAAGCTTAGTTACATTAATTGATCTGTTAATCTTGATTCCTTTATAAGGCAAAATATCACAGTAATTTAGTTAATTACCTTATAAAATTATTTTATTAAATATAACCCGGTATAACGTTATTCCATACAAATAATAAAATAATAAAAAAAATGTTAAAGTAGTCCCTCAATAGACTGTCTCGACAGAAAATCAAACTAAAAAAGCTGGTGTGTCTGAGCCCAAGGAAAGAAAAAAATCTATAAAAAGATTAACAAATTGTGGTAGTTTTGAAAACGAGACCATATAACATTGAAAACGAGACCATATAACATTCCAATAAAAACTTTAATGTAAAATTAACAGTAGATAAAATACCGAACATCAAAATCAATGAATCAAGGATTATAATTGAATCCAGGTAACAAATATTTCATTAACTGGAATATTAGTTCTAATTAAAGTTTTTGTTTATTTTGCATACTAATAAACATAACTGAATCATTTCTTTGCTAAGTTGTGCTGTTATTACGGTTTTTTCTCAGGCTACAAAAATTGTCTTTATCGCGTTTGTTTTTTAAGTAATTTTGAGCATATTGAAACAATACAAAGAGCTTTCATATTATATCTTATTTACTGGAAATAGATATCACTTTTAAGATTATATCTCTTTTCTGCTTTGAACTGCAAGCCTAGTATATTATTGCGGATTAGGTAAAGTAGTTATATTGATAATTTTTCGATTTTTGAACTGAAAAAATGTTAATTTTCTTGCCTTAGCGGCAACAAAAAAAATTACTGTCATTATTATTAACTGAAACTATTTTACGTTTGAATGAAAGGAAAGATTTTTGGTTGGCGATAAAGTTGAACTCTTCGCTCTTTATTTATTCAAGATATTGTATCTGTATTGTATCTGGTGTCATCTGATGACAACATAAAATTTCAAAATTTATATGATATCATTAGGCATAAATTTATTTTGCCAATCTAAAAATTAATATTTTATTTGCCGGCCTAAAAATTGTTGAGGGAAAACTCCCATTTTATAGATATTAATCTGAACGTTTGTATTTTCTCCTGGGCCAAATTAAAATTTCTGGTCTTTTCTCGAAAAAGAATTTCAAATATTTTCTAAACAACTTTCCATGGAAGCATAGTGCTTAAAAGAACAGCTAGACTAGTATAATGTATACATTTATCAATGAATTAATTACATCTTTTTCAAAGAATATGTTCCATAAACACTTAGGGCTAATTACTGAAAACTTTTGACGGTGGTTTTAATATGTGCCAAGTAAAATGTATTATTATCATATGCTAATTTTCCAATGGATTATAGAATCAACTTTATTCTACAGCTACTAATGAACATTTTTTCTAGTACAGTTTTGGCTAAAAAAAAATAGAAAATTTAATTTTACCTGCATTAAATTGTTACAGTTGCCGACTCATGAAGCATCAGGCATTAGGTTTTCTTATCTTTAGCTTTCGTGCATTGGCATATAATGAATTATTTCAAGATATTTCTATAATGTGTTTATGGCAGACTTAAATAAAAATATTAAAAAACTGTTAATATATACGTCCCCTCCATAGTTTCAAAGGCTACAAAACACCAGAATTACTGTTTCATTTAGTATATTTGAAAAAAATAGCAAACCTCTATCTTTTAACTATATTTTTCATTTTCTCTTATGCGTATTAATGTGTTATATTACTAAAATATATGAAAACCAAATATTTAAAATATTCACTCCTTTCATAAATATTGAAGATATTAACAAACAACACTTTTGTGTCCTATGCATGAGCATTTTAGTGTCCATAATGAAAAACAAATATTTAATGTCTATAACATAATCTTTCTCATTTGTTGGTTTATTCTATGCCTTCATTTTTGTTTTACAGAAGAACATTATGATTTATTCACAGTTTTAAATGGGTTTTACCTGATGTTATAAAAAATCAATTTTGTGAATTGTTTCTTGCAAGTTTAAAACGATTTAATATTTATTAAAATATGCCATTATTTGTACTCCCTGTCTTGGAGAACATAAAATAATGTATTCCTTTTTCTTATGGAAAAATTCGATGACTGTCATTAAATTAATCTAATTTTTTTCAGTAGTCAAGAAAAATATAGACAAAATCTGAGGAGTATTTTATTACCTGTTTTATTATTACCATTCGCAAACTGATTCTTCACATTATGAAACAAATTTACTGAGCAACATTCTCGAAATATTAATAACAAATTTGCTAATAAAATTAAAAATAAAAACTGTACAGGTATCACTTTTAACCACAATTTATACTACTAGATTTCCCCTGTTTATTTTTTTAATATTGTCTCAGATGCATGACGACATTCTTTATGCCATCTACCTCAAGATTTACAGAAACAAAATTAATTAAGCAGTTAAGTTTTTGTTTAAACGTTGTTATTTCATGAACCGTTGTTATTTCAAGAAACGTTGTTATTTCCGAATTAACTCTATTACAAAAAAAAACTTTTAAATTACGACCTCACATATGTGAAATGAATGAAAATATGAAACCAATATATGCCAATAAGAATACAGTTGTATTTAGTACATTTAAGAAAAATAAGCTAATATCGAAATAAATGAAAATAAGAAACCAATATGAAACACCTAATATCGAAATATCTGTGTCTCGACCATTACTTGGTAATAAGCTACGTAATGTAATAATTAAAAATAATTTGTGCGACATATTATTTTGCTATGTAAAAAATATAATAATAAATAAAAGTAAGGAAAACTTGTTGGTTATCATAAGTACATAAGCTGACTCATTGAAGATTGCCGAAACAAACAACAGAAATTTTAAAAATATAACCTAATTTTTAGAAAGCATTTCTGATCTATTTTCCAGAGATGAAAATTAAATGGAAGTGAGATGGCATCGTTCAAGTATTATACGGTTATTTTACGTATATTAAAACAAAATACGGTAGAATAAAACTGAAAATTGTGACTCATTCATTTTTTGCGCTTTTTTTATCGTAGAAATTGATGTAGTTTTAGGAAGTAATAAAGTGGCTATGTACACAAAAGGATGAATTAAACTTTTAGGAAAAGTTTTGAAAAGTAAGAAAAATGGGACAACTAAAATGTAATTTCGAAATTACGTAATTTTATTTTAATATAAATTTTTTGTAACAAAATTATCAAAACATCTCCACCCCCTTACAAAAGATCTCGAAAATATTATAGAAATTTCGAAAAAAAATTTGTAATGTTAGCGATTTGAAAAAATTTGTAATATTCCGATTGATAATCATATCATAATCATATATCAATCGGAAATTTTTTTTATTTATTTAGTTTAATAAATTTTCATAAATAAACCGAAACTCGAAAAGCCAAAAAAAGTAATTTTCCGAAAATTATTTTTAAAAAAATTTACAAACTGATAACTTGCGGATTTCTTCCTTTGTTTTAGCTACGATAGCTTCCTTTCTAACAAATTTTGAGATTATAAGTCAATGAGCAAGAGCCTTAGTAATTTTATTGAATATTATGATACTGACTCACTACCGAGGCACATATTTGAAAAACTGTTCATTTTTATTGCATTGAAATAAAGACTTAATTGTTTAGAGATTGTGGGGCCTCAATCATTATTTACTGGTACCTCCGGCCATTTCTAAGAAAAAGGCTTGCCAAACCGACCCACAACAAATTGATTAAAGTTTTTGTTGAAAGTTACGGATCCTTGAAAAGAATTATACACATTATTTTTTCAAGGTTTTCGTCACTAAGGCCAGCATTTCTGATGTTTAATATTAAAATCTTCAAAAATTTATTTATATCATAATTAAGCTAAACTAAACAAACATGACAATACCTAAAGGAGTATAATATTTTCGTTTCACTTATAGAGCAATATAAATTGTGTTTTGGAAATTAGTGTAATCAGACAAATAGAATTTACTTAGCTTGGTACAAAATTTCACAAATTAATTTTATAAAACTAGCAAGAACCACATTTAATTGGAAAAATATAACGGCTAGTGAAGCAGTTAATCAAATGTAAATCAAGTAGTCGCTCTGTGTGCAGCCGATTAATACCGTTGGCAAGCTCTCCATAACTTTGTGATCTATAAGAGGATGTACATGAAGTGCTAGGAATAAAGGGTAGATATATACCTCTGAATTGAGAAATATTCTCATGTTGCATACAACCAAAAATCTATCGATTTCACAAATTTTTAACGTGTTTAATTTTTTTGAGACGATCCTCGGTAAGATTTAAGTAGCGAACGTCTACTTCGTCAAGCGAAGGTAGTAAGAGCATTTTAAAAAAATGAGTTTCAAATATTGTGCTGAAAATAATTTACTTTCTGTTGAAAATTAAATTTTTTTGTTGCCAGCCAAGATTTTGAATATAAGGAAACTCAATTCTGGAGCAAATAAAATTTATGTAAAATTTAAAATTAGACCCGGCAAAACTGTTATGAACTAATCTTCCTTCATCTTAGAAATCTCTTTTTGACTACCAATGGTGATATCTTGTGATTTAATTGCATTAACTAACAAATTAATTTTATTAATTTACTGACAGATAATATCGAAATACACATTGTACTTATAGGCAAATGTTACTGGATGTTCATCAGCATTAGTATATATATGAAAAATAATATTCCAATATATTCCAATACAATATATAATAATATTCCAATATATTCCAATACAATATTAATTCACATTGGAAAAAATAACGGAGAAAAAATTCTCCTCGAACAAATCAGCTGACTGGTCGGTTCATTTAAATACCCATCTGAAAAATTCGCAAATTGTCCACAAAAAAAAACAGTGACTGTTACACGAACTAAAATGAATCCATTATAAAACATTGTTCTAATGTATGTTTAGGCATAATCAGATTAAAAAAACCAAAATTCAAGAAAAACAATATGGCTTAATTAATTGCCGAAATCAAGAAATGCAAGAAATATATGCCAAGTCTTATTTGTGGCCAAGCGAACACCGCGCATGATTTTTAATTTAAATAATTAAGGTTTTTAATATAATTTTAATTAAATCAATCAATGCTATAAACCTCTCAGATAAATTTCAAACATTTTCATACCTTCTCCAATTTCGTTCGGCTAATTTGAGAGAGACATCAATTAGCTGAATGAAATTATTGATCAGTAAACCGTTCATCAAGTTTCATACGATATTATATAAAATAGACTGAGAGGGTTCCTCTCTCTCTCTCTCTCTCTCTCTCTCGTAGTATACTTATTGACAGGCAAATTAAATATTCAGACCGTCAATCAAAATTATGTCGCCAGTTGTTAACCTGTTGATTTCTCCGACAAAAGCAGAATGGGATAAAGCAAATTTAAAATTATTTATTCACCAACACGCCTGATTGCAAACGAACATTTGCGAAATATTTTATTGCTAATTCTATTTCGTCACTTGATGTCAGAATTTTAATGCTCTCTTTGAACATGTCCCCGCTAAAATAATTTTTTAATTAATTAAAAAAGCGGAGTTTTGTGTGTGGAAATATGACTAAAATACGAGTTTTTAAGGCTTTTGTCAAATGAAATAAAACTTAATTGAAATTTTGTAATATTATTGTGACGAATGTTATTGTGACGGTTTTCCAAAACTTTAGATAAACTAAATAGAAAAAAGAATCCTAAATTGTAATGATATTTGCCTTGAATAAAAAAAACTGCTATTAAATTAAACACGTAGTGTAGGTGAGCCTTGGGTCGAATTTACATGGTAAGATTGCTAGCATACCTATAATTAATGCTGTAACTTGGTAAATGCAATATATTTTTTATCAGTGTAGTTCCGCGAAACAGTATTACTTTCCAAGGCGAAGGTTTTATTTACCTCAGAGTTACAGTTAATAAATTTAGAGTATAAATGGTGCTTTCATGCATTTTTAATAAAATAAAGTCACTGTAATGGACAACCTAAATTATTAACCACCATTCTTTGTAAAATTTTTAGAAATGAGTGGTAATGAATACAATCGGTTGGATTTTACCACCTTGAATCAATAAATATACTTGAAAAAGAAAGATGAGTAGCTATGTATATGACACACATAAATGAACAATAATTGTTCAAAGTTAACCAGATCTGATCAGAAGACTCTATGGTGCGTGTGATAACCATGTATTTACGCGGTTAACTCTGGATTTTTCTTTTTACTGAAACATGTGGATAACAAAATATAATTTCATATATCGCATTATAACCTTAACATTACGTTACGTACTGGACTACAATTTTAACTACCATTTGATGCCAGTTTTGGATTGATTATTTATGACAACTCTAGGAAACTCCTTCATGTGACAAACGTTTCGGATAAATAAGATGTGCAAAAAAATTCTAATTAGACTCACAGTTACTATTGAGACCTATGTATGAACATTTTTAACATACCATGTAGCCTTCGTTTTACTACAATATTAAATAGAGTCAGGTATTATATGCTCTAGTAGTTTCCATGTTAATTTTTGTACCGCACAATAAGTGAGTACTTTTTTACTTGTCTGAGAAGTAAACGTTTGCGTAAATTTGGCCGCAATGATTTTCTGCTCTGACTTTTGTGACCACATGTAAAGTTTAATAGTTCAAATTTTATTAATGTTCTTACCAGTACTTCCTTGTCTTTTTCATTTACTTACATAAAATTATCTTTTACCCTATTCGTAAATGTTCAAACGATAAAAGTTCATTTATTATTTTCGATTTGACAAATTTCTATAACTCTATGTACGTGATATCCTGATAGTTTTTATAATTGATAAATGTGTTTCGTATCATATTGAATGTGCGTTACAGATGTTTAGCATTAATCCTTTTAAATGATAAATATATGACTACGCTTCCTATGTATTTTATCAGATAAGGAATAGGGACTGATTAAGGCAAAAGTTGCTTAAGCCAAACGGAGTTAATGCTTAAGTAACTTTTACCTTAATCAGTTGTATTCATTATGTTATTTTTATATTTGTTTCAACGTGATGAACAGCGAAAATAAAAAAGATATATATTTTACATGAGGGAAATTTAGATAAATAATAATTTTTTGCTGTCAAAATTACTTTGTAATTTGGATTGAAATAAATAAATAGTTTCTACCAAAAAAATTGTCCATATAATGTAATACTTAAAATTTTGAATCATTATAGACAATTTCATAAAAATTCTTAAATTTCACGATTTTTATAATTGATAGTCCGATACCAAAAAAATGTTATATGTGCTTCATGTCTATTTTTAAACATTCTCTTTAATAATTTTCCATATCAAACTTTTCTCCACCCTCAATACTAGCCCACAGATTGGTATTAGTCATTAACTATCTTACTTGATCTCACAAACGTTAGTCTACTACTTCCTTCAAATGGGCTTAATTCTATCTTTAGGCATTTAATTTTTTTTTTAAATATTTTCATTGAATCGTCACCGATATCAGACCGTAATAAAACAAGTACACAATTGCTCCAAACAGAGCGTTATGAATTTAGGATTCCTGGACGTAGATTTCTTTATTCTCTCATAGCGATGAAACAGCTCGACAAATATTAATAATTGAGGTAAAAATAAAGTCGTTATATAATGGCGTTAAAACCTGGCAACCGTAATATATACGTTCTTTAAAAAAATGCATATTATTAGCAAATCTTTCGAAATTTAGTATCATTATAAAGAACTCTTTCACAGGATTCCGAATACACAAACACCTACACATACACATACGCACACACACACACACACATATATATATATATACATATATATATATATATATATATATATATATCAGTTGAGAAATTTGACTTCAAAAATGTTTGTAGTATAACTATAAATAATAAAAGTTTGCTATTCATACAGCTTAGTCTGTCAGTCGCACACAAGTCCTAGGGGAGTGTGGGAACGATATGTTATGTGAGATATGCTCTCCTACGTCACCAACGATATTCGCGATGATGTCGGACGGCATATTATACGTATTATACTCTAAACAGATAAGTTTTGTTTTAAATACATTTTCAAAGTAGCCGCAGGCCCTGTAATAGAAAGTCATGGCTTTACATAAATCTAATATCAATGTCCACGGCTACTACAAAAACTAAATACGGTAACTACTTATTTTTTAATTTTCTGTACAATTTTTTCACGCAGTAACCTCTCCCGCAGTCTTTAATATTTCGATCATTTATTTCTTTCCAATTTGTTTGAGAGCATGAATAGTATATTTAGATTTTAAATGTACGATCATAAAATGTTTATTACTGTCTATTTTCTACAAACCAAAAGTTGCTACTAGTTTTTGGATCATTAGTGAACTTGCGTCTATTTTGAATACTTGCTACACGATAGGCAAAATTCAACAATATTTTTCGATGCAGAAATAGAACTGAGGATACATTTATAATACACAAGTGCATAGAAATGGCTGTCCCGTAAAGTAACGAGTAGGAGAAATCATTGATGGTGAAAAGAAAGTCTACCTCACCACCAATATTGCTGGTGGTTTACATTGTACGTCGCTGCCGCACTCCCTTTGCATTTATGTGTGACCGACCGACTGAACTGTGCTACTGACAAACCCTTTTTATTTATTGTTATATTGCAATAATTTTTCAAGCCAAATTTTTAACTAAAATCGTATTGATAAATAGAAAGATTCCTTGAAATGCTTTGGTGACTAACATTTAATGCATAATTATAAATTTATGGAAGAAAATTAAGGGCAATTAAAGCAAACCACGGATTTTAGTTTAAACAGTTGCGCCACTTTTTGTAAACGGTCGGTTCAGCTGTGGTATTTTCTCCGTATTAATTTTCTTAGAGCAATCTGAAATGATATGTTAATTATGTATATGTACTGTTTATTTATTTACCCTTCCACTGCACGATATAAATGTATGGAATAATACCGGTAAATTAACATATTCAAAAGGCGATTAAAATATTTATAATATGACTGACTTGACTAATTGTCAAAGAATTAAGCTGTTTAAATGTATCCAAAAAATTATTTGCCGGTTTTAAATAAACACCGGTTTCCTATGTGTTCTACACTCTATTAGCAATAAAATTAAAATATTTATTTTAAAGCACTTGTGTAGTTGCTTAGTACCTATGCGTATTTATATACAGTTATGCATTGCTACAGCTCTGTGTTTGATTATGTATATTAAAAACAAATAAAATGAGAAGAAAAATTACTTAACTAACATGAGAAAAATATCACAACTTTTTTAAATTATAAGATTTTTGTAATCGATTTCCCTTATTTTCGAATCTAAGTTAAATAATTAAAAAAAAAATTATTATCGATCCGATTAAAGCTTTAATAAATACCTTGCAAATCCTTGTATGTGATGTAAGTATTCGCGTATTTTCTTTTCAAAGTAATTCTATTAATATATATTTTATTAATCCTTACTTAGTATTAGCTGTTTGGAATTATCAAATAAAAAGCTTATTTTTAATTTGGCATGAACTCTGGTTGATATTGGTGCAAAAATCAGGCAAAGTGAAATAAAAAAAGAGAATTAAAAATGAAATAGAAATACAAATTATTTCAACAGAGTGGCTACTTTATTTAGGTATCACCGTGGGTAGCGTAAAACCAACAAACTTAAGTTATGCTAATGACACAATGCTATTAGCAGTGCACGAATCGGAAATGGTATCCGCTTGCAAAAAATTAAAGCAATTAGTGCCAACTAGAGATTATTATTTAATAGGTCTAAGACAAAACTGATGATAATAGACCGATCAGTGAAAGTAGAACTCACGAGCTCTACAAGTCTCGAAGTAATGAAAAGCGTAATAATTTGCTTAGATAAATTATCGCAGGACAGGAACGTATGCATATATATAAAGTGATATTTGATAAAAACTCTGACCTAGATGCTCTGATTTTTAAATATCGTGCTAGAGGTAGATGCTGCAAATAAATATAAGTGGCAGATAAATATTTGAATTTTCTTTGCACGCCACACTGTACACGAAATCAATGAAAAAACCTTTCAAAAATATTGGGGGTATGTCATGAACACTTTTTCAGTACAGGGATCTATTTACAAAATATCAGGCCTTAAAGTAGTTTTTTGTTAGAGTTACGTATGCCCACTTCCGGTTAGCTTAACTGGTACTTTAAATATTTAATACACGATAGTAGTACAGGTAACGAAACTAAAAGGAAAGTTATGGACTCTTCATGTTTACGAGTAATAGTCGACCAACTGATGTCATGCAGTCGAATCTTAAACAGTTCGCAGAAACTCGATGCAAATAATTTAAAAGATCCCAAAAATAATTTTATATTTTACAAGGTAAATTTATTTTATCCATGAGTGATATGCTAGGCAAAATATTCATATATTTATATTGTGGGAAATACTATTATTTTAATATGAAACATTTTTTTAAGTATATGAAAAATATAGTGCTTAACTCTTTGTTACCAAAATATTTACGGAACCCTCGTAGTATGAGTTTTGCTCGTACTTGATATGTTATAGAAAGTATATAAAGAGTGAAAACTAATTAACATAGATTCTATTTTTATACATGAAAAATTATTAATATGTTAAATTGAGCTGATTTGAAACAATTATGAAACCTCATATGATATATAGAGTTCAGGCTCACGTAGTAGTAGTTCCACTAATTTCAATCCTCGTTTCGTGTTATTTGCTAAATCTTGCATAAAATTATTGATGACAATTAGATAATATTTTCCCGTTTTTCCGCATGCTAAAAAGAAAAAGACAATTGAGACAGAATAACGACAATGGGTTAAGTAATTATTTAATTTCACGAGAATCTGGGATGAATAAAGTCTGCACATAATTATTAAAAGTTCAAAATTATTTTATTCTTTTAATTTTATTTTCAATTATTAAATTTCCGTAAGTTATGTGTTTACTTCATTAGTCCTTCCTCCCTGTAATTATTAAGTTTATGGTTTTGTGTCGCATAAAATGGATTTGTTTAGAGAGTAACGTGCAAAAATATGGATATGGATGTATTGTAATATCGCTTGTTCAGGGTTAAAGTATAAAACATCCTCTGTCCATATTTTACTTTAAAACTTTTTAATGTTTTATTTTAGTTTAAACGAGATGAGAATTTTATTCGTTTGCATAAGGATCAAAAGTTCTGCCAGAATTTATTCATCATTATGAATTTCGTGTCTTTGAAAGGTGTTCGTAGCTTCATGCACAATATTCTTCCTCTAGTGAAAAATTTAGAAAATGTAATGAAGAGGGTTTTGGCTTTGAAATCTCTTATACCAAAAGTTCTATTACTGCTCAATTTCTAAAAGAGCAAAGATGATTTTACAAGCAGTATTTCATTAAATTGTGCCTTTTTAGATATTACTGTGATTATTTTATTTTTATTTTTTCTGAAATGATTGTATCTGCAAAATTGCTTAATCCTGAGACTACGAATGTAATATAGACCTCGAATAAAAATACATATAACAACCTACTTTTCTTGATCGTTTTCTTCAATTCTGACAGTCCTGTCATTCGTGGCTTTATGTGCTAACTTAATTTAATTTTAGCTACCCTTCCGGCGGCTATTCCAGGAAGACCAATAATAGCGGTTACTTGGGCACACCAATGGCTGATTGATCAGTCACCGTGTCTCTTTGATTCCATCTTACCCACTACAGCCACCTTGTTTCCTCTGGTTGCCGGCGGGCAATAACTGAAAATCCTTCGGGAACACATCGTCGAAATATTCCAAAAGGATTTCAGTTACTTTGGACATATTGCCCGCCGGCAAATATAATTTTGATGTTCAGCTGTTCGAAGATGAAACTTTTTGTTCATTTGACAGTTCATAGTATACGGAGAATCATTCTCCAGTACCACATTTCAAAGTTTTCAATCTTTTTTCATTCCACTGACCATGAATGAGCTAAAACATTAATTATAATATATGATAGTGAGAATTAGGATTCATCGTTTTTTGAGTAAATTAAATTGTCACCCAAAGGAAAATTTTCAGTTTAAAGTTACTCGAAGTATTTTTTCATAAAATTTAACTTAAAATCTTTTTGACGTTGAATATTATATTAACTTAATAAAAATACAATAATTGAATTTTCTGCGGTTATTTCTTCAAATTAATTTTTTAATAATTACGATCAGTACACCGACAGGGATTTTGATGTTACAGAAACATGGTTTTTATCAACAAGTTTTTATGTTGTGATAAATGTAAATATTTAAAATGTTAATTAATTTCCCTTAAAATTAATAAATTTTTTGTTTTGTATTTACCCACAAGTGTCAAATATGTCATATATGATTAAATATTGTACACATACGACCTCACACTCATACTCTCCACTTAAAAATTATAAAGTTTTGGCAACATTATAACATTTTTTATAGCCTCTCTTAAATAGCTTAATAGCCTCCCTTAAATCTCTCTTACAATATGTTATATAAATATAATAATTACACTGTATATGAATTTAATTTGTCTCGTAATTACTCATAAGCATATCATATTTGATTAAATATGGTATACATATGACTTCACACTCATACTCCCCACTAAGAAATTTTGAAATTTGGCAACATTTTAAAACTTGCTTATCTATATATAGCTTCTCTTGCATAAATATCTCCCTTCATATCACAAAAGCACTTAAAGAGAAGGCTTAGCCAAGTTTTTTTCCACAATCAGTAAATTTTTTTTCGTAATGAGATAGTAACCTCGTAAACGATAGGACGAAATAAAATAGCTTAGGGAAAACCAGAATTTTCTGATATGGGTATGTAAGTGGTATATATATGACCTAATTTGCGTTAACTTACCTCTATTGTTGTCTATTTTTTTCTGTATTCAGAATTCCGTATCTCGAAAAAAAACGGAAAGGGATAAAGAAATCCTTTTTTTTCCTTTTTAAGTTAGGAATTTTTCCATTAGAGGTACATATTTCACATTATTACGGACGTCTTACTGTTAGAATGCCTCGTTGCTCCGTCTATTTTCTAAGAAAAACGGTTGTGACATTTTTTGTCTGTGTGTATCACAACCGTGTTTCTTAGAAACCATTTGAAATACGAACTTGGAATATAGCGTATTAATAAAGATTATTAATCATATATCTCTATAATAAAAATTGTAAATATTCAAGGCATAAAAATTAAGTAATCAATTTCTTCTTTAATTCCAAGTTTCATATCCTGAATTATGTAAAAATATTTTTAAAAAGATCTTGAAAACATTTTTTCTATGTTTTAAATCACATATTTTTAAACGTATGATGAAAAATAAATCATAAATCAAGTCCCTTTCTTCCTACCTTAACAACTACTAAATTTAAAATATGAAAATACAGAATTTTTACAAGTTTATTGAAAATTTGTAAAAAAAAATTGTAACGATCGTACTAGGGTAAATAGTTTCGAAAAAATTACGATATTTTCACCCCTGCTATAGACGTACTAGCCAATATATTTACGCAGCGAAAAATAAATGAAAATCTGTTTACCCTTAAATGTTTATATATGCGTAGCCGTTTACTCGTAATACGAGTTCTATTCGTACTTAATGAGTATTTTAGTTAAATTATAGTTATGATAGTATATATTACTTGACACCTTCATAGATTGCGTAGATCCACAACGTTTATTACCTTGACGGTACGGTATATCGCGGGGTCCTCTGATTCCCTGTAGTTCGTCAGGCGAGTTTGGAGTAGTGTTGACGAATGAAATTATTAAAAATATTAGTACAAGATATTTTATAAATGTAAAATGACACATTTAAATTCTTAAATAAATATGTATGGTTATGTTTTATAACAAAAGAATAAACGCGACTAACAATCCTTAGAATTATTATTCAACCATGTTGGTAACTAAATACCATAAAATATTTAACAATAATTATCAATTGTTTAACAACAATAATTCAATTATAACAAGTATAATCAATTGTCACCGGTATACTTTTCTAACTAAAATAAACATAAATATAGCAAACATTAGTTAACGAATTTTTAATTGTTAGTGGTATTGAAAAATCAGGACATTTGATTTCCCGTTCAAAGCTTTCACGAGGTGAACAATGACTTGCCTAAAAGTCGGGATGATCCACGGAAAAAAGAGACATCTAAGAATGTAACAAAAGGGCGGAGTTATTTTTGTAATCGCGTAAATGAATATCGCAGAGCAATGACGCCCAGCATTCACGAGAGATACCCAAAGATACGAAAGATATCCAACTTGGCGGATGGGGGCATTACCTCCAATAATACAAGCATTGAAGAAACTTATGTCAAGAAATGGTGTGGGCGTAGGTGAAATTATTCTGTTCTGTAGGTGAAATTATTTTATAATAACAGTTATATTCTGTTCAAACTTCTCCCTTTTATTCATTTTCATATTTTACTTACCACTGCGGTTCTAATATTTGCTTAAATAATATTCAACACTGGAAAGTCAGAAAAACTCATAATTAAGAAATTTACTTTACAATTCCCTAATCGAGAAATTGTTTCACAAAAATTTTATAAATGTAAATGAAGTACATCTTTATGTTTTCAAAGATAAAATATAAAAAACTCTTACAATACATTTTTTCAAGCCTTTAAATTATTATGAGCCTTTATACGAGAAGTTTTCCGAAAGTGTTACCAGTATTTTCAAAGAATCGACATTTTGTATTTTTTTCATCGTTTTGTTTGAATATAAAAAGAAGAAACAACTGAAATATTCCATAAAAGGTTTGTATGCTTTTGGTTTTTGCATTTAATTAAAATTTTAAACTAAACTTGCTAGATGAAAGTTGTTCAACGCCATGTATAAATTGGTTATTGACTTCACATCGAAGAAATATGAACGACTTTAAATCTCATGTGCGTGTCACCGCGTGCTTTACAAATTTCAATCTGATCATTCTGTAACAGAAGCCACACACTGCACATATCAGACAGTAGCCATGGATGCTCATTCCGCAGCTATTGCAAAACGATCTACTTGAATATTCTCATGCTGCAGTAGAGAAAAATTTATAAGAATTAGGCAGTCTACGTAGTCTAATTTTGTATAGATATATTCATAGTTTTGTTCAAAATGTGTATTTATAGGATACTTTAAATTGTATATAATAAATCCAAAAATATATTACAAGGTAAGGAAAAACAATTAAAAATATCGCGTGCGAATTAACACACATAACCAAATTATATAATAATAAGCCACAATTTTTAAGTATATGATAAAGGGTAAAACGGCAAAGAGAGAGAGAATATACTAAATACAAGTCTATAGATTTTACTAAATTCGTAAAAGAAGATTTTAATACTATACATCCAAAAAAATTAATTAAGTATCATTACAAATAGACATACATATCTAATAACATCTCGAAAAGTAACCGCGATGCCAGTACCAGAACACGGCTAAATGAGGCTGAAGGAAGTCGGAATATATTGTTTCTCTTATATTCCGAATAGTTAAAAAAAATTAAATGTATATTGTTACACGCGTAATTAATTATATTTTATTACACGCGTAATTAACAATGAATCAATCATAAATAGATAAATAAATCGGCCAAATTTTAACAGTTTACTTTTCACACACATGATGTATAACACAGCTGATAGCAGTAGTGAGCATCATTCGTATTTGGTTTTGCATATGCCAACACCTTTTGTGTTATTCTATCGTGTCCATCGATTTCGCTCGGTTATTAGTTAAGTAGCTGCTTTCCATCCTTCATACAATAGATTCCCTACATTTAGACGTTACAACCAAACTTCGCTTGAAAACGTTACATTAAATTTGACCTTTATTTGTTACTCTGATTTCGGTCGAAGAAAATTCACTTCAAAACCAATATCATAATTAATTACACGATAAAAATTAAATACACCACTGACCTATGAGTTAAAACAAAAATTAGGTACAAAGCATTTTTGATAATCATGCAATAATAATTAAAATAAACATCATAAGATGTAAATATAAATGATCATGAAATATATCCACAAAAATATCATTACCTGTAAACCATATTGTTAATCAAAAGGAACAAATAATAATAACGTAAAATAATCTAAAATGTGAATTTTTTTCAAATAACAATAATGCTAATGGTAACAATAAAATTAACAATTATAATAATCGTAAAATATTGATGTATAAGATGTATACTTTTTCAATAAACATATTCTTAACTCAAATCTGGAAACGGATGCCTTTCAAAACTTTAAGAATTGCACAATTGCATATTAAACTTTTCTACACCTTATGGGGCTAGCCAAGATTAATTCAATTATCATGCCTACATATCAACAAAGCTTTAATTTTTCTGCGTTAATTAGGCGGTATAAATCATCTTATCCCTGGAAATGGAAACTAAGTCGAATAACTGAATTAAATCCGCAAGAGAAAAAGAATTAAGCAAACTAAAACCGAAAACCTCACATATAAACAAAAGTGTGTGTTAGATGCGATGCCCATTAAATCGTGCATTAAGGAGTATATTCTACTAATGAATATATTAAAATCTTTTCATAACTATTTTTTAATTGGTAAGAAGAACGATCCAGAATTTATCCACAAACTAGAGAATTTTTTATTCACTCGTTGATAAAAGTGATACATATGTAACTTACTAGTTACTAAAAATTCATCGTATTTTTTTTTTGTTTAGAAACTCGCTTTGTCTATAAATCGATATAACGAGAAAGTACATTAAATTTTTTATTTTGGATTACATTTTTTATTTGGATTAAATTTGTCAATTAACTTAAAATTGGTCCACGTATATATAAAACACATATTAGATTTAAATTTATTTAAAGGAATTTTGGTCTCTATTAAAAACATGATTCGAAATACAATTTAATCAATATTAGTTTTTACTGGCATGTATCAGGACGAAAATAAAAATTATTTCTTTGGTAGAAGCTCAAGTTACACTTAGTATTTTTAATATAATTTTTTTTTAATTTTGGTAGCTTTTTTGCAAGTAGTTTGTCTTTAAATAAAACACTTTTTATTAATTCTGTCTAATTACATTCTAACCACATTAAGTCTTTATCTTAGTGATATGAAGAGAGGACCTATTCTGCATTTATATGATATCTGGCGTCATTTTTAAATATATGGAATTACGTAAATGTCTAGTAGGTATTTAGTAAAATAATATATCATTCTGTCTATTTTTATTTGATTCACAATTTGAATTTTCGTTATTATATTTTTTCTAAAAAATACGCGAAGCGGCAGGCGAATTTCGTAGCACGATTCGACTTTTTCTTTAAACTGTATTATTTTATAAAATTCCATTTTAACTCTTGTTATAATTCTAAATTAATTTTAATTAAATTCAATAGTTAAGATAAAAAACTGATTTCCGTCTTTGACCCATCCTGAAGATTAATGAATCACACAAACTGTATATGCAAAAAAAGTGGAGAAAGTACCTATTTTGGATACTAGCTACCATGTCAATTCACTTTGTAAAGATATTGAAAATTCTCAAAACTAGTAAATAAAAATTAAACTATTTAAAAGATAGTATTATTTAATATAGCTAAAAAAATATTTTTTTTTATAAAATTTTTCTTATCCAGTCGAGAAACAATGAACATAACGATTTGAGTATTTCTTAATTAAACATAATTTATTGATTACTTTCCTGAGACACACTAAAATGACTTTTACCACGTTGGTAAATAAGACTTTAATAATTATGTCTAAATATAATAACAATAATTTATATTTACAGTTATAAATAAATAATTCGTACATCCAGTTTGCCAAAATCACAGAACAGAGAGTAAAAAATGAACAAACTGCGCTTACCAATTTTGCACACAAAAGAAAAAAGGGCAAAATGAAGCCTCCTAACAAAAATACCCAAATAAAAAAAAATGTTGGTTTGGTGTTCAGATACAAATAAAAAAGTAAATGTCAGATCAAAGACCGACATCATTCATAGAAAATTAATTTCTATGAATAATTTAAAAATACTAATTTCTTCTTGCATTCGTTTGAACAATAACCTACCCATTCAGAAGTTTTCGTTCTAAAAAAATCCGCATTTTTGTATGTGTCCTCTGTCAAATTACTGACTCTTTGAGTAGTGTTTCTCTATTAAATATAATTTTTTGTTTCTACTGAAATATGTATGATTTACGCAATAAAGAAGTCTGATAAAATTTTACCTTAAAGTGGTAGTTGCGCATTAACACATCTAATATTATAATAAGGCTTAGACTGGCTTTTAGAGACGAGCCGTGGAAGTTTCAAGGATGACACCAAGGGCGACTTTGCAACCCTCTTTAAATCCTCTTTTGTCCTGAGGATTAAAAATCCTTTTATCAAGTTTTTGTCTCTAGTCCCTAAACACGATGCTTAAATTGAGCAGATTTTCTTAAAATATATTCAATTTATTCGGGGATTTAGGAAAATCGGTGAATTTACAAAAAAGTGACTCAAATCCTTGAGACCATACATCGTATATTTGTTTGTGAAATTACTATAGATCGATTTTGGCGAATTGTATTTTGAAAAATGAAACCTTTATAAGATCACATTAATTTTTCAGAAGTGTTTTCGTCAGAAAGCGTTAGAATTAAAAACTCCATTTTTTTCATAACTATAAAAAGTATGGTCTGAAAATGTGTGGACAAATTTTTGAGGTGATTAATAAAATATTCGCTTATATTAATGGATTTCCGCACCTCAAAATAAAAAAGGAAAATTTTGCCGCCCGTTCGTCTGTCTGCTTGTCTGCAAAGACCATTTTTTCTCAGGAACACGTAAAGATATCGATTTGTAATTAACATAAAATACATAGAGCTATGATTCTTTGGAGCTTCAAAGAAATCAAGCTTCTAAGTCTATGCAATAAAAAAAACATGAAAATCCGACAAATTATGCCGCATTTTTTCACAATCATTAATAAATCAAAACCTGTAAGGAATTTTCCATTGACATAGAGTCATGAATTTTCGTAAGAAATACCTTAGTGGGGCAAGGACTTGTAAGTAAGGGAGAAATTCCGAAAATTAATAATTTGTACTTTTATAAGGTATTTTTTTAATATGCGCCTGCAGAAGATTTAATAGGCAATATATATTCATTATGGAAAATTAAAATTTTTTAAGTAGTTTAATAGGAATATTATGTACCATAACATGTGTTTAAATGCCTAAATATATACGGAACCCGAGTTTCACTCGTGCTTGACAGGTTTTAATTAATCATTACATATATCATATGGGGTACTAGTTGAAGGAGCAAGTTGTATTGGTACATAAATATTTTCTACAGGGTTATACAATCCAAAATGAAAAAAATATTTAAGAATCTTCATTAATCAAAATAGTTTTACTGATATTGTTAAAAATAAAAAATATGCTTCTGCTCCTTACATAAATTGCTACAGTCAAAATTGTGAAACAACAACGTTACTAGGAATTTACTTCATAGTTTTTTTTAAAAATCCCCGCGATGATTGAATCAGTAAAAATATAAAACTATGTTCTTGTGGTGAATAATATTAAAATATGTATATCATCACGGTTATACACTCTTATATATATATATATATATATATATATATATAAAAATATATATATATATTTATATACCTAAAACATGTGTGTGTGTGTGACGAATAGTAGATGGGACCCTATGTCCTTTAAACATTTAAGCCCTCCTTAAAGAAATGTATAGTATTACAAATTAGGCCGCAGAATTATTTGGTATGATTTACAGATTATATATAAATGATCGAAAACCTACCGATTAAACAGGATAATTTTGGCACCGTAACTTTTTTTCCATAATATTTAACTAATTTTCAAAGAATTAAAGACGAAATCCTAGTTTCTCAAAAAAACTTTTAAATTCAATTAATAACAATAACTAACATTTGCTCAAGTTTATACGATCTGTTTTACAATAAGGTCGTGAGGTCATCCGAGTTGAAATTACTAACGTTAATTAAATTAACTTAGAAGACATTAAGTAAGTTTTAAACAAAGTTTTTATCTCAACATCCCTACGGCGGTAGTCACAAAAAGCTGATACGCTCTTAGGGATTATTAAATATTCTTCTCTCATTAGTTAATGCTAAATGTAGAATTATTAACTTAAATGTGTGTTTAACAAGTATATAAATTAAAAGTATAAAAACTCCGCCGCTATTGAGACTAATAAATTGTAGATAAGATATACAAAATATTTCTTTTCATGGAATGTCAATAATTTAATTAGGCTTACCATATACGTTACGTGTAACTCAAAATCAGTAAAGAGTATGAAAAATATAATTTTATGCAATCATTTTTTTATTTTTGTCACACAATCTTAGAATACTTCTATTTCTTTTGTATTTTTCAAATAAGAAAGTGTTGACTGGAATAATTGTTTCATACACATATAATAATTAAAAGTAAATATATAAATAAATTATGAAAATGAATTTAACATAGAACTAAGAAAGACATCTAATTATATAGAAATTTTTATTATTCGATACGAATTCACAAAATTTTCTCAGTAAATTCAATTTGGTTGAGTTCAAAGTAAAATTTATAATTATACTAATTTAAAACCCAACTTCACTCGTTATTAAACTTCACTTTTACAATGTATTTTTGACTACAATTTAACTAAATTTGCTTAGTACGTCTTCATGAAAAATGAATATTTTTAATACTTGTAACCAAAAATTTGAGCCCCAGTTCACTGCTTGAACAGCAAGTAAGGGATACGTAAGTTATTAAATACCCTTATATTCATATATCTGTTCATGTTAACTAGGATATAAAGATTCTAAAGTTTTCTTTATGATTCTCTATAATTCTTTACAATTTCTTCATAATTCTAGCGATTTATCATTCACATTTATTTCCAGATTTGTGTCAATATTACTCTCTGATCAAATTGCTGTCATCTACATAGCAAATAGATCAATTAGGATTGGTTTTTTAACTTTTAAACAAATTGTTAACTGCAAAAATTAGCAATTTTTTCGCATATAAAAATACACAAATTTATAAAAATTTGTTTTAATACAACAGAAAATACTCATTGATTACAAAAAAACATTTAAGGAATTACTCGCCTAAAACGTCTACTATTAGCCTATTTAAGTAACCAACCTACCGATCAGATTACACAAATAATTATAATTAAAAATCATAAAATTTTCTGAATAAATTTATTAAGTTGTACTATAGGATGACCATGCCACAATAAATAAAAGCAAAACAAGAAATTTCATTAAATGCAATAAAACGGAAACCATTAAATTGAAATTACATTTTATTAAATTTAAGTACAACGGTTAGTTCAATGCTTTGTGAGTTTTATCGAGCATGCATTTAATAAATGATATTTTTACTGCATTTAGTCTATGATATTTTTAATAGATAATTTACCACTGTTATTTTTCAATTTAAATATCAGTAAAATTTTTGTTTATATTTATTTATAAACCAAAATCAATTATTTTTGTCTTATATCTTGTTAGAAGGACTTAGGGTAATAACATTACACCATGCGTAGTTGTAAAAGTTAACTGGCATGTAAATACTACACTTTTATTTACTAATATATTCCTACTTGCTTTTGTCAATAAATAACACGGTACTCATCCATTTTACTCCATTTTTACAAATTGTTTCGATACGGTAACAGTTTTACATATAAATATATACACACATTAGACAGATTACACAGTTTACATATAAATATATAAACAGGTAACAGTTTTGATATAAATATATATTTTTTACAACTAGACTGATATCGCTGTTAGAAAATAGATTTTTATTAAAATTAACCCAATATAATTCGCAGAAAATTTTTCATGTATTTCTAAAACTCGTCATGATATCAAATTAAAAATTGTTACGTAAACTTAAAAACATGGCCGGCCAATGTGAGCTCATATAATAAAAAAAAATTATAAACCGCAATTTAATTTTTTGCACTTAATATTTTTATTATAAAACTACCTTAAAAAAGTACCTCGATAAAAATAAGGTCGTCCGCGATAATGTTCATCGGTCCGCTTTGTTCACGAACCGTTTCAAAAGACAATCCTACCTTCCTTAAAACCGTTTTATCTCACCTCAGCAGTTTCCAAGTAATTATCTCATTATACAAAACGTAGACTAATTTGGAGCGCAACTGCAAACGTCATTAGTCCTTTTATTCAACTGGCCTCGGAAATATGACGAGAATGTTTTATTCAATAGGAATTAGTTCGTGAAGGAGTTTAATTTTAACTGAGATTTGTATGGTCTTATTTAGATTTTGATCTACTTTATTGTCTCAACAATTTTAAATTTAGGACGTATTTAGGTAACATTAAATGTTAAATTTTGTTTTTTTATGCTTTTTGTATTTATTCGGAGTAAATCTTATATCATAAGCCTAAAGAAGCTTAGAATATTTAATATATGCGATTATGCTCACGCAAACCTCATATTTTATGGGAAATATATTTACTGTTGATATAAACCTCTAAAAGTATAAGAAAATAGTTTAATCATTTTTTTTCTATGGTGTTCTTTCATTTTATTGAACGCTTTCTTTGCTTCCACTTTTACTAGATTTTTGAGTAAGTAGTAGAAGTATTAAATAGGAACTTAAAGTAGCATCTTGGCTCTACATCTAGATGTTTTTATTTAATTTTCTTTTAAAAGACTTTTTTTTTGTTAAAAAACATTTCCTTTTTATCATATCATCAACGTCCCATGATTGCGAGATCACCTTAGTTTTAACTTTGTCAAGATATTTTAGTCCTGAACAATTGACTTAATCTGTCTCCGATTGTCCATTAGGTTAAGCTTGATTGGTTTATATTATGTAAAAATAAATATGTTACAATACATTTATGTTTTTCATTTATATCACATACACAGTGTTTAGTAGCTCAGTATTATTTACAATTAATACATCTATATTTATTTAAGTTCCGATTAAATATTTGTCTTTTATTAGCTTTGTTTAATATATTATCTAATTAAGTATTACTATTATACTATTATATAAATAAGTAATGTCAAATATATTTCCTTCTTGTCATTTTTAATGTACAAAGTACTAACAATTTTTTCTCCTCTATCCCTATTTGACATACAGGTTAAATAATATTTTGGTTAAAATTATGAGGGAATACGATAAGAAAATAATTTAATTTCAAAGAAGGAAAATAAGACATAGATACATCGTATATAATACGAGTCATGTGCTAGGCAAACAATTAAATATATGTGCCCAATATGCCATATAGCACTTTAATCTTCAGCATTCTTAGTGAGGCAATTGCAATACAGGGGAAGTAGCTGCAACCTCTACCCATTCTCTCTAGTTGGTCTCACGAGAAACCGAGCAACAACCAGGCGCCCATCAACTAGGTATACAAATTTAAAAGAAAAAATCCGATTTTTACATGGATACCAATTACTAATAAAAGGATCTGTCCATAAAATACCGATTATACTAATAATTGGTTTCAATAAATCGATTGAAATTTTTCCGAAAATCGGGGAAATTTTAAGAATCATAAGCTCAAAAGAAATACAAATTTAAAAGAGGAAAATACATATGTTATAATGCCCCCCACTTCAGTAACCTCTAACAGAGAAATTTAAATCTTACATTTTGGCACAGTTATCGACCTTTTAGGGACCTGATTTCTCAATAAAAAATATTTTTGATATTCAATTCACTTGGTAAAACATAATTAAGAATAAAAAATTTCGAAAATTAAATTGAAAAATTAATTTCGAAATTTAAACATATTATTGAAAAAAGTAGGAACATAATTCACACTACGAGGATTTCGTTCAAATTTACGATCTTATAAGTATTTCAGCTACATAGTATTTCTGTCAAACCATCAACAAACATTAATTGTTTATGATGTTAATATGTACGGTGTATACTTAAAACAATTATGATATCTATAATTATCGATAGAGTTTGATTAAAACGTTTGCGTAGTTTTTAATAATCTTATTTTTTTATAACTTTGAGTCGAGTCGTGTCGGAAACATGGGGAGGGAACACATTTTTTCACATATTTTTATCGATATATCTCTAAAATTAAACTACGTACCTTATCTTATATCCAGCTCTTTTTAACAATTCCCTGTAATATATATGGAAAAAAGTTAAATTATCTAGTATTTTTATCCTCATCGTGTTTCAGATGTATGCCAGTTAAAACGTTTTATTACTGTGCAAAATTTCAAGTGTCTACATCAAGAAATTTACGAGAAAAACGGCTGAGAAAGATGCTGAGAGAGAGCTGTCTGTCTGTCCAGACACGTGGGGATCTTATAAGGCTTTCTCTTATAAGGTTTCTCTAAGGTACTGAACCCTAAAATTAATTTATCTAATGAAATGCAATCCTGTGCATATCTTCTTTGTTAGCATATAATAAACAGATGCACTTGTTACTTTAAAAAAATGTTAAAATAAAAAGAAAGTAATAATTAGTTTATGCTATGAGAACTAATTAGATTTGAATGAACTATAATTAATTTGAAAAAAATAAAAAAGGAAGTAAAAAGTATAAAGCTTATACGTTCTAGTTTTGTAAATAAAAATCTCAAAAACCTGTATCAGCTTCCACCTTTCTCGACCAAATATTTAAAGAGTTGGAAAAATGATTTCTTGATATTTAATTATATTTAAAAATTTCTACAGAGTGCATAATTTTTTATTAAATAAAAGTATTCGAAGCTTTTTTATTTGTCTTCAAAATAGTTTTTTTAATTATAGCTCTGTGACTGCGTTTTCAGTTCTCAAAATGCAAGACACTTTTGATTTTAAGCAGATTTAGAAATAACGATCGTAATCGACATAATGTAATAAGAAACCTTAAACAATTTCCCTTCTGTATACTTCTGTGGGTTCATGAAAAACTAAATTTGTCTCGTGTAATTAGTGTTCTAAAACATGTTACAGATAAACAAATTTAAATGTTTAGTAATCTAGTCGCTATTTTATAAAAAATGGAGAAATATCCGATGCTCGCTTTTTTTAGTTAATAAATATACAAAAAAACTTGCCAAATTTGAATCTATTGTAATTTATTTTTGTTTTGCGCTTATTATTTGACACTTTATTTTTGAAAATATAATTTTTTCCACCTTCTTTAGCAACGAAATATCGTAAAACATTAAACAATTTTGCAAATTACTTTATCTCCACGAAAAATAATTTAATTTCAGTAAACTAGTGCTCTTTTTAAAGTGTGTACTTTAGTTTTCGAATAAAAACCTGAAAAGTTTTATCACTTTTCACTGCATTCACAAACCGTATTTGAATATGTGAACCTTAGACGAGATCATAATTTCATGACAACGCAATGTGAGCTTCCCCATAGCTTATTAAGTTAGCGAGAAAAAAAAACACTGTAACCTTAACTGTAATCTTATAATTTTATATTCTCCATATCTATATTATCTCCATATCTCCATTCCTATCTTACGAAGGATAATTATAAAAATGTATATTCGCAGAGTTTGATATTTAATCGGAAAAAAGCGTGAGTAAGATAACTAGTAACAGCAAATTTAATTTTTTTTATCATTTAAAGAACTTTCATTTCAAATAAAATATATATAAGTACGTGAAAAAAATATGAGTCAATTAAATATCTATATTATGGATACTAAAGCAACTTATAGATTCTATATAAATAAAATTTACATCAGAAACATTATTATGCGTAAAGCATATTCGTATAATATAGGAAAATATTTTCGAATTGTTCGTCTAAGTGGAAATCATATTCAATTTTAATTTATTTTGTTATAACTCATCCAAAATTAATCTTGAATAAAATTGATATCTATAAATATATTAATTGACTCATGATATTGTACATGCGTGGACATACTTACCTTCCTAGTCACTATTATAAAGTGGCTATAATTTATACGTTAAACCAAATGTTAATTTAATACTGAACAATTACGCCCCAAGCGAACAATCCATATAAGCTTCATTGGATATGGATGAAATTAATTTAAATATCAGGCTTTGTCGTATTCATGAGTCTCGCTAACGATCTAACCGCTAAATACTATACGCTGTCTTTTATTCATAGCAGATTTACAGACAGTAATTTATCCTGTTATCGAGCAGAGAACGCAACGAGTAGTTTGACTCTTAACACTTGGAAATGTTCAATCAGTCACTACTAAAAATTGTAAATAATACTATTGGGGTGATTAGTTGGATTAATATCGTTATTTGAATGACGCGTTGTTGAAAATAGTTTCATTAAAGAACACATACAATTTTTTTGATATATCCATGAAACACTATGACAGGTTGCTTTTTCTACTATTTGCGAATTTTCTCTTGAATTTACGTACATTCCATACTTCTTTACTTAGAATTTACACTTTTCTAATTAAATTTATTTTCAGTATTTTATCCCCAATTTTCGAAAAGGTTTCCTTGCAATAAAATAACTAGTTTGTTAAAATTATTAGGTTTTCATCAAACTACATAACGCCACATAAGTTTAAGAATGAGCTATTTATTGACAAAAATAAACATTGTGTATTAAAAATATTTACTTTTCTTAAATAGAAATATATCAATTATTTTATGAACAGAAAGAATTCCTTTCATTTTTAAAACGAAGCTTCTACATGATATTAGCGAAAGTTTCATATAACTCACATATCCTCGTAGCATAAATGAAATATGAGGGAGGTTTATTTTCAAAATATCACGGAGTACCATATTCATGCAAGTATGATATTTACCAATACATTTTATTTTTTATTCTGGTCGTAATTAATGAAAATCGGCATGAAAATAAAATGTTTATACCGACATTTTATAATATTACTCAAATTCTAACAAGAAGGTCTTATAGAGAAATTAAAAGAAGTGGTTCTCATTAAAACATAATGGTCGGTGTGCTGCATGATGTTATGTCTATCGAGTCAGGTAGTGATATTTATAGAAATTAATACTTGCACTGGTATTGGGAGAAAAGTTGCTCTGGTTGAAACCTTAGGAGTATTATCAATACAGCTTAAATAGTCAGGCATATAAAAATATGATCCAAAAATAATTCTGCATTTCACACAAATTATTTTCTTATTACAATTGGCTTTCATACTCTGGAATGTAGGTTTCATAAAAATTAATATTCTAAAGTAAAATTATTGAAATTTTGTTTAGTGAACTGCTTTTAATAAGCTTTGATGATATATTTTATTTTTTGTGAGCTTTTAATTTATTTTCTTTAAAATATTGATCACTCCAGTTATATAGCAGTCTTCAAACTGAAACGTATTAAACGAACACAATAAAACAGTTTGTGAATTGGGGAATTTTTAAAAAAAATAATTAAGAAAAGTCTAATTTAGTTTTCTATTCTTATATTAACTTTACCATAAAAATTTTCTTTATTAAATACATACTGTAAATATTGTAAATTCACGCTAGGAGAAATCCATACACCTGTACAAATATTAATATTTACGAGCATGTAATGTATTTAATATCTTATTCATAAATCTTTGCAAATATTAACAATATCTTTCTTGTGTAAATATATCGTCTAATATAGTTTTCACGAGGAAAATATTGCTCCTTATGAGATACGGGTCGTGAATAAGTGATATAAAATGAATATATAAGGATCATTGCAATTAAGGAACAGGTTCATAATTTTAGGCAAAATATTTGGTTTCGAACCAAATTACTACGCATTGTGGGTAAATAATTAGTATGTTATTGATTTCGTTTTCGAACTGAGGACCTCTGAGGTAACGACAGGGCTCAATTTAAAAGTGGAAATAATTTCTTTTACTATTGCTCGGAACCAAAACAATGTCACATGTTTCTGCTACATGACTGAGGTATTGTTAGTACTGAGATTTGAGATTTGGATATCTAAATATTGGAAAACAACATTATTATTTGTTTCTTCATTCATGAAATTCACATTTATTTCCTTCTTTAGACTGCTCTGGCTTTGATCAAATATTTATCTATTAAGTGAGTTGTAATATAACGAAGACCTGAAGATGTTGATGTTTCGTTGTGGTGGGTGGTGGGTGGGTAATTAACCTGAAGATATTGTAACGCAACGAAACCTAGGTGGTGTTAACTTAAGGAAAGTAGAAATAATACTATATCTCGTAATTTCATTTAATTATCTACCAGGTGAGTATTCACAAAACATTGTAATTTTTTTTCAAATTAAATTAACTAAACATCTGTATAAATTCTGTGATAATTAGTTTAACGTAAAACAAAGCCAGAAAGAGCTATCCTAGTAAATTTTACTATAGTTTTGTCTACATTTATATGTTTTGGCTTAAATTCTTTACTATATTTTTATTATCGACCAACTTTTCACTACCCTTAAAACGAAGTTTCATATATTTTATTCATTTTTAACTTGTTGCAGCTTAAATTTTTCTCCGGGTTTATGTGGTTGACCACTACAATATCAAAGATGATGTATTGCTTTCTGGATTTTTTTTACAGTTTATGCGAGTAATGAAGGTTTTCAATTCAGGTACGTACACGTCTATAAAGAATTGTATTTTTGAACAGTAAGAAAATAAGGTTTACCAAGTATTATATATAGATTATTACTCATAAGTATAGTGTTTCCTTATGTAATTGTGGAGTTATTTAAATGTAAAAACAAAAATAAGGTAGAAGAAAGGAAGCCGCGGTCGACAATTCATCAGTATGATGAATTATCGACCGCGGCTTTGCTGTGAAAAATAGCAATCTAATTATATTACGAAACTCATTGAGAGGGAAAAGAAAATTAAAAAAATGTTATTGAAAAATTTCTCTCGTAGGGTTTTTATGTTTTAAATGTCAGTGAATTTGGTTTTTTTGGATGAAAGTTTGTGTAAATTTAAAAAGAAATTTAAAATTCAATATGTATTTAGGAAAACTTAATATTTTATTTTCAGAAAACGACACTATTATAAAAACCTAGACTATATCCTTATTTGCTGGAAAGGTACACAGCGACAGTTAGACCAGTTTGTTAACTTTGCCAACTCGCTACACAACAATATAAAATTCAGTTTCGAAGTAGAATCCGACAATAAACAATTTTTTTTAGATATCTCATTAGAACTCAAAAACAATACACATCAATTTAGTATGTATAGAAAAAACACATTTGCCGACTCCATAATTAACGAAAATTTACAACACCCTTGACGCCATAAATCAGCGGCCTTCTATTCGATAATTCACAGAGCGTTAACCATCCCACTAGAAAAATTTAATTTACCAGACTAAATTACGCAAAATACTAATCCAAGAAATATACCCGGTGCTACCAAATAATAAAAAAAACCTATTATAAATCCATTTCATACATAGGTAATGCATCACTTAAACTAGAAAAACCCTTAACTTAAAAAACAAATAATACCACATGTACCTACGGTACTTTAAATAACTTGGGTAAAACCCTTATTAATAATAAAGAAAAAATAGATAAACATAAAAAAGATAAAAAGAGCCGTATCTATAAATTTAAATACATTTTAAGAGAAGAGATTTTACTACCAGATACAAAGAACACATTGCCAGCTGGCGAAATAACAAACCAGACACAACTCACTTTGCAAAACACCTCATTGAAAATAACCATCACCCTCATACCGACAATGCTTACTATATATTACAAATAAATACAAAAGGCTACACATTTAAATAAATAAAAAAAAATATTTAAAAAAAACTAAATTAAATTTAAAAAAATATAAATATAATTTTTTTTTTAAAAATTAATAAAACAAATAAATAAAACGGGAGTTATGGATAATTAGTGGTATAACCTTTTTCTAACTGTCAGATACCCTTAATATTGTATAAATATATTACTGAGAACAATATCCATTTAATTTTATTACATATACCGGAATATTTGCATTGTATAACCTCATAGAATAATACCAATTTAATATATTACCCTCACTAAAAAACTTGCATATTGTATAACTGTTGAAAGTGTAATATAATCTACACCGCTCCCCTACAATTAACTCATTAACATAAACGGTGGGAAAACCCGTGCAAGCGCGGCTTCTGCTACTGTTTTATGTAATATATCAATGCTGCTGGAAGTTCCTAATAGATATTATTTGCTAATAGCCCACCTGAAGATGTTGTAATACAACGAAACTTAGTTCGTGGTAAAGAACTTAAACAATACTATATCACGTAATTTCATTTAATTGTGAATAAGGAAGTTTTACAAAATTAAGGCAAAATATATTCAATATTCTATTTATTATTAATAATACATATGTAATCGATAGTACACCTTCTTAGTATTGCTTTTATTTGACTTGTAAATAGTATTGCTTTTATTTGACTGTTATTGGAGAGTAATGATATGCCGATATCGTTATCGTTTGCTTGTGTCTATTTAATGTGTCATTATTTCATTGAACGAACTATCTATTCAAATAGGATAATGAATGTATTTTTCTTATTATTTCATAAGGCATAGGGTACAAGTTGAGAGAAGTGAGCATTTTCTGATAAATCATAAAAAAATGATCGACCAAGTAATTAGCGTAAGTAAGAGAGCGTGTTTTTTTTCCATTAATTTGTTTTGTGAATATATTTAGCGTTAATTTTTAAGAAATTCATTATTCACGATTAAATGAAACTTTGTTTAATTTCTTAAGAAGATCTTTGCTAATAGCCCACCTGAAGATGTAATACAACGAAACCTAGGTCGTGGTAAAGAAATTAAAGAAAGTAGAAATAATACTACATCACGCAGTTTCATTTAATTGTGGATAAATTAGGTTATTAAATATTTTCATCGGCCAATCAGAAAACATATTTCATCACGAAAACTATTTTTCTATAGGGCCACGTATAACAATGCAGCAAATTCAAAAGAAAATCGATATGAGACATGAAAGAAAATAATTATATTTTGTCGTGTACTGTAGCAACAAAGATGTAATGATTTTTGGACACATTAAAGCTTCGCAGACAATTTTCTTGAATTACTTGCCGCTTGCAACGCTCCACTTGAGAATAGCAACGATAATACGTTGCGGCAACTTGCAATGGGCTATACTTCTGATAGCAAATAAAATTTCCATAATATCCACGAATAGAAGGCTGTTTGTAGTTTTAAATAACTTACCGATATTTTATAATAAGTGTCATGATATATCAGGTATCATAAAAACCAATGTGGTATTTACAAAATAGACAGGATGAAATAGGTGATATTTCCAATACCTGTATCTTAATGCAATAAAGTAGACTACTTTACTTTTCTTGACGAAAGCAAAAACGTAAGTGTATAAAAAGGTAGATAAGGATATAATACATACTAAAGTCACTCTTTTATGTAGACTAACTTATATATCCAGCAATAATCAACCAGTTTCAATGATTGTTTTTTTTCAAAGATTGTAATCCTAAACACAGCTTTATAAAAATTTGGTTGTAATTTAACCATATAAATTGAAGGTACACCATAGATTTCGCCAAAAATGGACGGTACAGGTACCGTAATCGTTTTTTTTGTAGTATAAATCTAATCAAAATTTAATTATAAGGTCTATTAAGTTTAGACATAACTGAGACCGATATAAATTTACCCCTAGCAAAATCAGAATATAATTGTGAAGCCGGAAGATTGTAACAGGAACCCTTTGCTGATGACGAGTAAACTCATAGTTTGGACTGGTTTCACATGTTTACATCAATACAAGAAATTAGTAAGTAAATAGGTAGGTAGAAATAAATTTTCATACAGAGGCAGGAAGCTACTGGGTTATTAGTAGGTATGTAGATGAGTAAGTATGAACAAAGGTTTGAATAAAGGCATAAAGTAACTAAACATTAGTAGATAGCTAACTTGGCTAGTAAGTATACACAGGTATATAAAAAGACTTATGACAACCAGAATATTAGTAGGCAGGTAGGTAAGTAGTCTGTACAGCGAAGCCAGGAAGTAGTAACTTAGATATTAATAAGTAGGTAAGCAGTATGGGCAGATATATACAAGCTTCAAACAATAACTGCAATGAAGCCAAAATGGGTATGTTTACATGTATGTATGTACATACATACATATATATATATATATATATATATATATATATATATATATATATATATATATATATATATATGTGTATGTACATACATACATATATATATATATATATATATATATATGTATATATTTATATATCCTACATAAGTCCTCTCGTGCTTGATTTGTGAAATGAACTAGAAACCCAAGGAGTTTTAGCTACATGTGCAGCCAAGGTCTCAAGGATATTTTATTTTATTATATTTCTTCATTATCCGGTAGTAGTTGCAAAGGTTACTCGTTGTTTAATCTTCAGGCAGTGTTATAATTCAAATCTTAAGCTTTCCATTAAAACATCTCACAGGTCAACAGAGTATTCTTAAACCTCTTAGTCTCCGATCGTGTGGCTTTACCATCTTTATAATTAAATTATCATATACTCGCTACGTTTGAATTTCCAACAGATTAATTAGGAATTTTATTCCTATATTCTATTTAATAATACGAATGGCTGATGATCGGTGATTGCTGTAAGTGTAAATAAATCGTGTAAATAAATATTAAAATATTTGGTGGAACAAACAACTGCAAGCTATTCCTTTTCGGCCGTAGAATAATTGACTATTGTACCTATCAATATCCTCGAAGCATTAGTAATTGGATGCTAACATTAGAACAAGATAGCTCCAAGCGCTCCATCGCTAGTATTAATTCTTAATGTAAATTCGTCATTCCAATCGGGGTACTGAAGTATTGACTCATTGGTGCTAACAAATTTTGGCCGATTTTCATATCTCGATTTTATGAATTATGTGATATGAATTATTTTCACCCTTTTTTTCAAGCAAGTAGTGAAAGGTAATATTCACATATGCCAAGGTACCATTTTCTTCTTTTGTCGAAGAAGCAATAAAATATTTTTAAAGTTTCTACTTTTTCAACCGTCATTTCGTCATCAAAGAGTAAAATTTCCTTACGCCATAATTCGCTCTTGTTTAATATAATTCTAAGGTTCGGGTCCCTCAAATGTTCAAACTTATTTCAATACATGTTTTTCTAAAGATTTTTAGTAAACATAAATGTTACCAAGGTATGTAATACGGGTTGGAATATGCTACGAACATTGTTCAAGTGCAAATGTCTCCAATTGAATTCCCAGTGACTCTTTTAGCTTAGCTTGAGAATGTTTTTTTCTCTTTATAATTTCATTACATTTCTAATTAGTAATAACATGGATAGTAAATCATTTCGACTTACCTAATTTGTACAAAACTTGTTCTACTAATGCTCACCATTTTCATTTAGTTTCTTTATATGGAGATTTTTCAGGGTTTATTTTAATAATACGTTGATATTATTGCACTTTTTACTCGATAAACGATATTATTTAAATATCAGCAAGACTAAAATCTAAATAGCAATACTATAATCAGCTACAGAAATTCCCCAATATTTAAAAGACGTTCGATTTTTAAATACTCCTGAGTATTTGAGGTATTGGAAACTCTAGTGAAAACAAAACCATCATATGCTTTAAGCACTACACTAGGACTTCCAATAAGCTATTAAATTTTCTCTATTTAATTTTGCCAAATAATCTGTCACTTGTTATTTAATTTAATTTCGGACCAAATAATCTGTTACTTGTTATTTAATTTAATTTCGGACCAAATAATCTGTTACTTGTTACTTATAAGTTGTGCACATTTCGAGCGTCTAATTTATAATGTATGCCACGACATTAACATTTGAATTTGATAATTTTATTAATGCATGTGTTGTTTTCATGATTTGCTTTTTACATTCAAATATTGACTTTTCATTTCCTTAATATGTCAATACTTAATAAACCATCATATTGATCGCCAAATGTAAAAACGTGAAATTTAAGACGTCAATTATTGTGAGTATAATGAGGTGATGGCATTTTATGGACATATTTTTGCAAAGAAATACTTTGAGCCCTAGAAACTGAAAATTTTTAAATTTTGACAAAATATTAAAATTTAGATGGATCGATGTCTATTAACTTGTCTTTACGAATTATCACGTATGACATTTGGCAATAGTTATTTATATTTAAGTAAATTATATCGGATGTCTGTCAGAATCGTGGCAAGGAAAAGTTTGAAGAGTTTTATTTTGGTAAAATAATTCTTCTACTTTATATGTAGAAGGTTGTTGGTTATTTTAAAACACTTTAGTTTTAATTTCTTTTACTTTAAATATTTGGTCTAACGCTTCATTTATAGCTTGCAGATTTTAATTTTTATAAAATTGCTATAACTATGTGGTAGGTTATTTAAAAAAATTATAAACACCGTCTTATCGTATGCTTCCGTTGTTATGCTCTAGGAATATTTTGTTTAATATTAGTAATTCTTTTAACAAATTGTCTGTATGTAATGCTTTGAAATTATTTAAATATAATGCATTATTTTCAAAAGTTCCTGTTGAATCATTTTTACTGTACTCAAAAATATCTCTAGGTGTGTGTTTCACAATTTTTAAATACTTTAATTGTGAATTTTAGTACTTACTTTCGATTGGGCTCTATCCTATTATTTATTTAACAAATTCTTCAGATTTTTTAACATTTGCAAGTAAGTCTTCATAAATATTTATATAATTTGCTAGAATCTCGCTAATTCATTAGAATAAGAGACCTTGAAAACATAATATTTTTGCGTGTTTCGTGTGTATGTGAGTGTGTGTGTGGGTGTGTGTGAGTGTGAGCGCGCGTATGTGCGTGTGCACGTAGGTGTGTGTGTGTATAAATAAATTTTCTACTTTCCCGATAACGATGCTACATTATTGATTTTAATTCTGCGTTAGTAAATCATATACTTCCTTTGAGAATACTTTGCTTCACTCAGTGTAATTGTTTTATCCAGAGATCAATTGAGACATTTAAATGATAGATTTAATTTTAGTACTCAAGGCAAAAATCGAGCTTATCGTTAAAATAACAGAAAAAAACGAGCGAGCAAACCTCTGAATTGACGTGGAAATTTTCGAGGCTTATTTTAAAACTTAATTTTACTTTAAAACTTATAATATTTCGACTTTTTAGAAAAATGTAAAAAAATATAAAAATTTAGATACCTGTTACATTGACAAGTCAATTTATTAAAAAAGCGTCGATGTTCCTCAGAAAGCTTTTTATCAGAGTAATTTTGGATTTGTTTTAATTTTTTTAAATCTTTAAGTCCTTTTAAGTTAAAACATCTTTTCATCGCGAGAATTAAGTTTTTTTAATAAGTTTTTATAGCAATTTTTAATTACTGGCGGACCAAATCTTTAGTATCTTCTTTTCCGTATATATAGTAGGTTGTAAATTTTCTTTACGTCGATTCTCCTACAGGTCACCTTTTTTTAAATATTTTTTTTAATCATGAGTAAACCTGTGCGCTTTCATGCATATGCGTGCGAACGATCGTGTGACAATGGGTCTGTATTTATACTTTGTGTTAATCATATTATGGTTCGCGAATAGCAGATTCATAAATAACTCGGCATTACTGCACTTTGGGCGCATTGCCTATATTCCAGTTGTATTGTTTTTATAGTCTGTCTGTTTAATCAGAGATATTTAGGAATGCTGTTTATCATCACTGGCTTGAATTTTTTATAGAGATTGAATAAAAAAACAGTGAAATATTTGCCTTGCTGGTAGCCTATATGAACATTTTAATTGTCACTGATTGTAATCAAAATTGTCAAAAATATCATGTCACGAGGCCAACAATAAACCAAATCTACAGACTTAAAAACTGGGCCACTATTACTGTTTCATTTTTAACTATTTATGGTTTAACAATAAAAGGATAATTTTTTATAAATAAATCATTTCAATTGGAGTTTAATAGTCAGTCATTGCTAGTTCACCTTTCATATTCCTCGTATATGTTTCGTCGCGGTGTCTTCGTATTTATATGTTTATGCCAGGTTAACCAGAAAAAGTTTTAAAATTAAACAAAGGATAGTATTCACTTCCATTATGTACCTTCCTTCACTAGATTCCATTACAATCGAGAAATGTTTTTATTCGAAACCATTGTCAATTCATTATTATTTGATGTCTTTTACATGGCCATTTGAAATTAATAATATTAATTTCGACGCTTTATATGAGCATCGAAACCGCTGTTGTCCTATTACTTAGAAAAAATAAAAATTACAATGTTCAATATGTAAATTTGTGTTATTTATAAATTCTTATTTCTAGGTTTTTATTACGCTGAGGGTGTTATGTAAACGATTTCTTCCTCTACGACAAAAGTTTATTTGTTGCTTAGTCTTTCTTTAGATTTTTTTCAAACTAAAGATAAAATATATTTACCGTATTTCTCTTAATTTAATTTGAAAATAATGTTCTGATCTAATTAAAGATGCTTTCGTCTTTTCCTCATCACTTTATATCTTTTTAGTTCTGCGAGGCCATGGAAGAAAACACCCACAGTGAATTATTTCCTTTATTTCAGCTTAATCCAACTAGGCATATTCAATTTTTTTTTCTTAATACAATATCGAATACTTTAAGTTCTTTCTTTTCTTTTGTGATTTACCTTATCATTTTTGTGTCTATTTATATTTTTAAGTATATGAATATTATTTTAAATTTTACTCAAATATTTTTCATTTAATTTGAACTAGCTGGTATGTCAAATTTTGTAAAATGTTTAGTTTGTTTTCGTTTGTTTTTGTTAATCTTAGAAATATTTATTTCTTCTCGTAATTTTTTAATATAATATTTTACATATATTTTTTATCTGTATAAACTTGCCAATGATCTTCGATCCTTTTTATTACTTTTTCTCAGATACTAGTTTTGTCAAGTCCTTCTTTCTTATAACTTTGAATCACATAGTAACATAACTGTATTCTAACTTTATAGCCTGTAATTACAAAAAATTAAATATTTCATTAAGTAACAAAACAATTCTACTTTTTGTGTGGAAATATTATGGTATTTTTTTAGTATTATCTTCACTTACATGCATCTCCCATCAGAAAATAGCCAAATTTTCAAGAAACTAGACTCTCTTAAGCGTCTTCAACAATTTATTTCAAAGGGCACTAAAATTAATCTTTGTCAAATGCTTTACTTCCTTTGCTTAATTATAAAGCAAGACTAACCTCATTAAGGATTAGCTAAGAAAACTAGAATGCCTTCAAAATTCATGTATTTGCAATATCTTTGGCTTTACAAAATATGACCCTATTACACATCACATCTGGTGTCCACTGGGATACATAACTGGCATAATTACTATATTATATGTCTTCTCTTTAATATATTTAAGAATCCCGCAAAGATTAATTTTAACTCAATTCTAGCTTCAAAACCAGAGAGGCTCATGGCTTTAGATCACATTGTAAATCTCTGCTTACTCCTCTCATTCCTAAACGTAACGCTGTCTTCTCTGAGTATTCTGTACATGCTGCAGAATTTTGGAATAACCTCGTTCCTGATATTTGAAGTGCACGTCAAATTATGTTTTCAAAAGTTTTCTGAAAATTTGCAGTCCAGTTTCCTTAACACTATCCCTTCTCTTATCCTATCGCGTTTTCCAATCCATATTAATACGAGTTAAAACGATTTGATTTACGGATAAGTTTATTGTTTCACACTAATAATATATTTTAGTCTTCTTCAACGATAATTTATCTACTTCTGGCATTTTGGTCAAGTCGCAATAAGTTCGCCATATGTGTATTTTACCTTGAAGAGCAAATGTATAAGAAATAAAATAAAGTAAACGCTATTTTAATGAAAATATTTGAACTAGAACGATGAAACCAAGTGCACATACAGATAACATATTAAACCATGAAACTGTGCAGCTTCATATTTTTCCATTTATTTTGCTATGTATTATTAGTTCAAATGCAATATGTATATCTGGATATTACATTGTATACCCGAAGCATTTAATTTTACCTTCTTTGTTGTAACAGCGTCTGTATCGTCGTTCATTCGGTAGAAAATTCAATAATTTCGAAGCTTTTCCATTCAGGATGTTTGTAATATCTTCTTTTCAAACACATTTTTCAAAGATTTTAAGTTTTCTAAGAAGTGTATCCGTTTGCATCTAGTCTTTGATACCATATAAAAGTACCGAGAATATTTAGCATCTTACTAATTTTATTTCCAGTTTCGGCGTAATATTATTTCCACGTGAGATCTTTTTTACGTTGAGAAAGGAAGTTTTAGCTATTTCTATGTGAATTTTAATTTCCTTGCTAATATCCCAGTTATTGTTTAATTTACAGCCAAGATAAATGAATTGGTCACGAGTTGCTCTCCATAAGTTTTAATCATTTGTGAGTGTATTGGTGTTTTACTATGATTGTAATCTTTGTATTTATGGTAGTATATACATCGTAAGTGCATATTATGCACACAAAATGGAACTGCCACATACTAGTTTAATTTCTAATATCTAAATACGAGAACTGATTTTCTAATAAAATAAAAAAATATGTAATATCATATTGTTGATGCAAGAGTAAAATTGCTTAAATCAAAATATTGTGATACTTTCAATATTGGGTACTTTAATCACACATACGTCTTAAAATATAAAATTATGTTTTATTACAATATAGCATATATAAACTAGTCACGAAAGATTCTAACGGACGGATCTGATGTCAGTAAAAACCTATTAAAATATCGATATTTATTTTTACTCTGCTGCATTTTTACAAGCAATGTTCTCTATTTTTTATAAATCTTTATCACAGACCTCTGGGGCCTCTTTTATAAAATGCCATATTAGGAATAAAGCATGAACTATTATTACTAGTAAATAAGATATTTGTGAAGTGTGCTGGCATATTATATCTTGGATTCGTTGGCATAAAATGGTATGCAGTTCCTAACGAATATTCGCGTTATTTTTCCATATCAATTTCGTGAACACATAACAAAATAAATTAATATAGTGTACTTTTTCTTTATGTAATTTCAGCAGAAATTAGGCATTTTTAAAAACATCACACTTATCACTTGTTCTTACTAAACAGTCACATGTTTCCATGAAAATACTACTCAAAATGTTATCAATATGTCGTGTAGTATTTTCACAAAAAAATTATTCATTTACTTTTTCTTGAATGTTACTGGGTAATACGCTTTATCAATATGCAAAATTTAAAGGTCCGAAAAGTTTTTGAGAAAAAGGGTTTTTGAGAAAAACCACTGATATTTTTTCTAAATTTTGAAATGCGTGCGTGCTTTTCGTCTATTTGATCCAGTTATATGTACTCGACTTTACCATCAAGAAAACAATAAAACTGGATTCTATCAACGACCAAAAAGTGAATGTCGTATGTCGAATAGGATTACTCCCTAGACAAGGAAAAATGAAAGGCTCGTAAGAGTCACCGTGAGAACTATATATTATTGGCAAAGAGACACCGAGATGATAAAATATGTTGAAATTTCCATTTTATTTTCAATTTCAATGGACCACTAAAAGGAATTAGTTCCAAAAATTAATTTAGCAAATAAAGCCATTCAGGAAAACAAAAATTGGTCGAATATTTGTTTTGTAAACTAAACTTTTAGAATTAACGTCATAATAAACATTAATCTTTGGAATACGTTTATGATATAAAGCAGTCAAGACACGACCAATTTAAAATCAATACCGAAAGTTCAATTACTTTGTTCTTTCAATTGTAAAAAATTACAATTATGAGCAGATGACTGTGTTCTGCAGATCACGTATACACGACGCGATACGGTACAGGCACTGTTTATTACTACTGCGTAATGCCATTACGAATTCAATACACAATATTTATGAATCAGATTCCGTTGCGAAATATGACGTATTTGATAGGAAGACAAGGCCAGTTCACATGGGCTAGATCTATTTTTATTATCCAGCTCACTGCGTGAACTGAATATTGTATGGAACGGTCTAACTAAGAAAATATTAAGTGCTACCTACAGAGTTCAACCGATAACTGTATATTTTTATACATGAAATACAATTCAAGTGTGTGTACATTATTTACAAACTCTTACATTTTTCAACCGATTTTCCTAAAATATTTCTCACTTACCCTCTACCACCTGTCAGTAAATTTTAAGGAGCTTGTGTTTCCCGTCCCGCGTCTTGAAATAAAAAAATATAAGTTTGCCCTTTCCCAGCTGCGTTATGCGCAATTAAATCACTGGATCATTCGGGAAGTTATATATGCTATGAATATTGTCTATAAAATATGTTGGCAAGCGTTAAGGTGTTGCAAATAAATAAATAATGGGGTCAGTTTCTATAATTGTAATATTAAAACAAAAACCTTTTTTATAAACCTTGTAGTGAGATGCTAATAGTTTTCGTTTAATGTAGACCTTGTTAACGATATTTGTAAGTTATTCATTATTTTCCCCAATTAATACTTTATGCGATCATCTGATAAATTTTTGACAAAGTGTTAAAAAGTGTAATTATAATAAATCCGTTAAGTGCTAGCATGCGTGAGCGTTAAGGATATATATCATTTCTATTTAATTCATTACAAATATTAAGATTATATTTCATAATGTAGGAATATTGCTTAGTACATCTTTCGCAGAACTATAATACTGAAAATTTTAGAAAATTATGAAATTTAAATTCATCATTTTATTTTCCCAGTTAACTGTAGGTAAAGTTTTAGCAACTCTGGCTTTTTTATAAATTTGACTTTATCAGTTACCGCTATAGGGTCCTTTTTCTGAACTTTCACATAAAATTATAAAGGACTGTCTCACATGAAATTATGAAAAAAAACTGTTTTGGAATCCCACATGATTCAAGAAATAAGAAAAATTCGAATAATTTTGCTCTCTTTCAAAAATTTCATCTTAAATGTTTCTACGTGTTAATTTGGAATACTTGCATCAATACGCTTCATAACTAGACCAAATATATTTCTATGTTAAAAGGTTTCTAAAAAAAGGATGTTATAGATTGACAGTCGAATGCAGACGTAAGTAAATTTAAAACGAATTGGATTTTTCTTTGTTTTGAGGAGAAATATTTAGTATTTGAATTAATGTGATAAAATGATATGTAATAACATTTTGTATTTAAACAATTTACAGAGTTCGTTTCCATTCCCCACTCACAAAGGAAATTAACCTTTTCATTTTACCTCTATAATTATGAAAATTCAAAAGTGGTATTGAATGATGTCTGAGAAAAAGACATTGCTAGAAAAGCAGACGGGTAAATTATAAGGTGATTTTGTAATTGCTTAATTTACTAAATTTAGTACAGAACGAAACGAAAAGCTATCAATTTAAAGACACGAAAAACTATCAATTTAAAATTATTCTAAAATTCAGCATGTGTGTAAATAAATTGAATGGTATGTACCAGTATACTGTAATTTTATGATACCTTTATGACGATCGAAACCCATCAAACATTTCTTTTTGATTATACATCGTAAAATCAAATTCTCGGAATACGTTCCCCAATACTATTTGATAATTGGAATTTTGAAGTGAGAGTTTCAGTAACCGCGCTTTATAAAGTATTGTGCATTTAAATCATTTTTATGACGTCGAACACGAACATTCAACTAATTAAATTGCATCTTGGTATCAAGGAGCAATATCAAAATGTTTTATTACCTTCACTAAAGGCTTCTGATTCGTAAAATTAAGGTAAAAGTCCAATTAATACTTTAGTTATACTTTAAACAAAGAGATCCTTTAAAGGCATTTTAGAGTTCAATAATTAACAATGACCCTATAATTTCGTCATTAAGCTGAATCAAAGAAAGATTAGGGCTTCATAAAATTTTTATTTTCTTTTAGGGCACAAAAGTAAAAGCTAAAAAAACTTAATTTGTAAATTAAATATTTTTAAGTGAAAATAAATACTACCTGTAAAGTGCGCACTGTGAAGCCTAAAACAACATTTTTTTAGTCTGCTTGCTTGATAGTTTTTGTACTTATCTGTTTGTCTGTGTGCACCTTTGTTGTGCATGGTAATATTAGCAACGGCTGAACCGATTTAGATGCGCTTTTCATAGATGTATTTATATAAGCTTGGACTAACATTTAGGCTTAGTGTCATTTCAATCGGTCCACAAATGGAAAGAAACATCTTTCTTTATTTTACATTCGTTGTGCGAGTTAATATCAGAATCAGCAGAACCGATTTGGCTGCCAACGTCATCTATTAGCATTTCTAGTAAACATTATTCCCATATAATTTTGAGAGAAAAAAAAATCCTAATAACTTTTCTTACTGCGAATTCCACCCAAATGAAGTCACGGGCCAAGCTGGTATCATAATATATCTTGCTAGAAAATGGCGTGAAGAGGTGGACCCACAGATTACATGAATATAAAATTCGAGTATGGAGACTATGTAAGAAAGCATAAATTGATATCGAAGCTTCAAAAATTACATTAAAATATGTAGTTAAATTAAAAGAAAAAAATTCTAATTACACAGATCAACAAAAACAAATAAGAAAAATTATATGTATTTCGTGTTCTTAGTGCTCGCCGTAGTGTAGACAGTTAGATAAAATCTTACTAATACGTCACAATTTTGTGACATATCGATTTTTTACTTTCAACAATTCTGCCAAATAAATAATTATATTTTGGACTAAAAAATTATAGTTTTTATTTTTTTTTCGTTTTTCGTCGGTACTCTGTAGTCGTAGTGTCCCTAATTGAAAACCAACAGTAGTCTCCCAGCATCGCTGGGCTTTATTGTCATTATCCCAATTAATTAAAAAATATAAAAAATAGAGTAACTCCCTAAAAGCTTTTGTTCCATTTTGTGTGTAATAAAATCTAGAAGCTTCGTCGTTTATTCGTTAATAATAGCGTGTAATAAATATTTGTTAACATATTAGAAAATCTGTAGTTATTTTTTTGTTTTAATATGACACCATCAAATATGAGGAGCACACTTTTTAAACTTTTAATGTAGTAAATATTTTTTCTCCAACAATTTTTTTTCATTTTGTCCTCAAATCTATTAAGCAATATCAGCTTTGAGATATCTGTCTATTAGTAAATGGTAAATGATTACATATTTCATAGTAAGGGTGAAAAGGTCTTAGCGAATGATTCCAGAGGGTTCAAAGTGGTGACTTTTAATTTAATCAGTCGTTTAACTCGTCTATACTATTTAATAACGTCGATTAAAATAGAATAATAGTTTACAAATTACTGGCTTCGAGTACATTTAAATGTGTCTAAATTTTAAAGCTTTTATATTATTAGCATTAAAGTATTCAGCTATGAAGTAAACACACAATTAATGGATGAACATTCTGAAAAAAAGAAAATTGTAAGATGGTAAAGAGCAAAGCCCATGTTTGGAAGAAAAATATATAGTATATACACAATTAATGGATAAATATTGGGAAAAGAAAAATTATCAGGTGGTAAAGAGCAAAGCCCATGTTTGGAACAAAAATATATACTATACACACAATTAATTGATGAATATCCTGAAAAAAGGACATTGTCAGATGGTAAAGAGCAAATCCAATATTTAAAATAAAAATATGTAGTATACACAAAAGTAATGAATGAATATTCTGAAAAAAGAATATTGTCAGATGGTGAAAAGCAAAGCCCACGTTTAGATCAAAAATATGTAGTATACACACAATCAATATATTCTGATGATAAAGAACAAAGCAGATATTTGGAACAAAATTTGACATATTAATTATCACAGAGAAAATTTCAAAACGTTTCCTACTTTATAACATCATTTGCAAATTAATATTTTTATAACGTAGTAAAAAATATTTTAAAAATTAACATATTCAGAGTGATAATATTAATAAAGATATTAAGTAACATTTATTAATTAAATTTTTATGAGTGGAGTGATGATTATCAAAAATATGATGTTTCATAACTTTGTGTTATTTCCTGTAATGAAACGAGTAAGGTTGTCATTTATTATTAATAACGACTAAAACCTTATTTCGAAATTAACTGTTCACCACTTATTAATCATGAGTAAATTTAGATTTTGTGGCGACAATAGACTAACTGTCTCTATAGTAATGTTACATTAAATTACCCAACAGAGCTACTCAGTATTATTATGTAAAACCTAAAAATCATGAGAAAAAAAATTGCGCTCTTGGCAAAACTAGCAGATCATTATGTCGGATAAATATATAATAATTGAAAAATATTTTTGTGCCATAAATTTATTATGTGCGCTTAAATATTTACACGCACTTGAAAGATGCTTCATTCCAATATTCACATCATGCATTTCTAAAAATATTTTTAAAAACTTATATGTATTTACACAAATGAATATTGCATTTAAGTCGGAACGATTAAAAATCAATCTTGTTTTTTTTTTAAATAAGTGAAACTTAGCTACGGTTTGATCCTAATTTTCGAATTTTTAGTCAGTGCTAATAGTAGTTTAGTCAGTGAATAATTTTAAAATTTCCCTAATTCTTTCACAAATTAATATTGAAATCTCGTAGAAAACATTTCGTTTCTATTTAAATTGGTTTATACAGTTGCAACAAATCTTAAGTCAGTTTTATTTCAGGTATATTGAAGAAAAGCGTAACTAAATTTACCTATCTTTCATTCGGTAAAAGATAGGAAATTAACTCATAATATTAGAGACAAAAAATCTCTGCTAGTTCTGGCCACCTTTTATTAACCTTTAGTTAAATCATGTAATAAAGTATTTTTTAACTGAACTAATGGACTTTCTACATAAAATACCGCTTATATGTGTAAAGCACATATATTTCATACCTATAAAAAAGTCTGGATGTATAGATTCCCAACATTGAAGTAAAAATTATTTTATTAAAAAACGGAAAGTGTGTGTGAAGAAGTGCTTGTGAGAAATTCTTAAACTTTCTATGTCATACTTTGCTCGATAAACGTAAACAGGCTAATGACATGTCATTAATCTCTTGATCTTAAAGGCCTTAAATTTTACACCATATAACCGTAGATCGAATAGACTTAATAAATTTCTTTAGGGTAAATTGCCTTCAGTATGTTTGGAGTTGTATTCTATAGTGCGTGGTTTATTTATTATGTTATATTTTATATCAAGTTATGAAAATTATGTTATTTGCAACTGTGAAGATATTTTTATTTTATGTTGTTCAGAGCAAAGCATTTTAAAACTTAAAATTTATATTTAGTTCCTTTGCAAAATTGATCGTATTTTAGCTACCATAAAATAAAGACTTATTGGATAGGCGCACTATAAAAATCAGTAAAATTTAAAACAGTGCAATCAAAATTTTAAATTAATTTCAAACCTTCTCAATCTTTTCAATGTTGTAATTTTGCAATTTTTGTATAAATAACATTCTTGGATGTATTCCTATCCCCCGATAGCTAATTGTTTATTTCAGATAGGGATAATAGAAAATTATAAAAATACAATCATTAAAATGCATACAATAATGAAATAAACTTTCAAACTATTGGGAAATACCCAAACTTGATTTGTGAGTACACTAGAATAATTTGTCCAATTAAGTGACAAATGTGTTATTATTGATTGACTAGATAAACTACATAAAACTGAGCTATTCTTTTGTTAGCAAATTACGAACAGTTCAATAATTGTGACTTTTCCACTCAAAATGTTTATTAGGAAATAATGTTTAAATCATATCGTCGTAAAAGTAAATACATAATCAAAATTTCAAAAGCAATTTTCAAATAATTCTAGCAGCCATTTTTATAGCTACCGCTTTCTACTATACATGGAGACAGTAAGCTATACTAATGGAATGAAACTTATGAGAAAATTGTTATAGAAGTTCAGATAATAAATGATATTCCGCGTATTGTGAAGAAAAAGAATCAAAAGATAATTTACAAGCAACGTGGCTCTGATTTATGGATGTCATCTGTTTAATAAACATCTTTAGCATATGCGGTCCGCTATTTACTAAAATCAGTATTAACACTATAGTTTTTAATAAAGTTGAGGCATTTGCTGGCAGATTGATATTGGCATAAAGTTTGTACACATTTTGATTGATTTTAGTCTACATACATATTTTTTTAATTATCGCCCCAATCTACTTTCCGGAAATCATTTGCCTTTAAGTAATACTCGATTAATTTAATTTATATATATATATATATATATATATATATATATATATATTCATTTAATATATATAAATATATATATATATATATATATATATATATATATATATATAACGCGTGTCATCTCTGTATAAATTTTTTGTCGAAATGTAACATTTTGCTGGAAATAATTTCAACTTCAAAATAATTGAAATTCATTCATTCATCCATTCAAAGATACTTTGATTAAAATATTTTGCAGCCATTTCCGTTAAATTAAGCGGCGAGCTTTTCACTAGGTTATTTTTTTTATTTCGATTTACTGATGGATAATATGGTTATCTCGATCTTATCTACTGTTGCTGTTTTTTGTTCCAATTTTTTATACTAGTTTTTGCTGATGCATATACATTTATTAAAATTTTTCCCAGTAATAATATATTAATTTAAAAAATACTCGTGATCAGAATAAAAATAACGATTCAAATTAGAAACTTGTTACCCGAACTTACTGGGCAGAGTGGGAAGGGAAGAAAATGGAGGGAGTTCTCCCCTCTGAAGCAAACTCTATCGCACCTCGATGTGTAATTTGATCCTACATAACTCAATCTAACAATAGAACCCAACCTACCCTAAATGAGCATAACCCATTCTGATCCAACCAAACCTAAATTAACGTAACCGAACCTTACACGACCTAACTTATCAAAACCTAACATAACATAATCTACTTAACCGGACTTAACCTAATCTAACCTAACCCAACATAACCCAATCTCATTCAATGTAACCCAACATATTCCAACTTAACCCAACCTGACACAACCTAAAGTCTCAAAATCCAACCTAACCTAATTCAACTTAACCCGTCGTAACCCAATCTAACTTAACGATCCTAAATTAACCTAAAATAATCCAATCTTACCTACATAAGATTGGGTTCCAACATAACGATTATTAAAAAATATTTCAATAATAAATTTAATAAAAATTACATGAAGGGTATAATTCCCTAAGGATATAACTCTCAGCGATCATTATTTTTTGCTTTCTCTTCCCATTATATCTCACATTTGTTGTGAGTATAACATTTACCTAATAGTAAGCGAGGTGCGGAGATTTCCAAAACTCAATTTCTCAAAATATAAAGTAGTATATTTCAGTGGAGCGGGCGGAGATTTAAAGGAATAAACTCCCATGGGATTTAAAGGAATAAACTCCTGTCTCGAATTTTGATAGCACATATCTAAATATAAACCAAAATAGCTAACGTCTTATCTTGAATAACGTTTGCATGTCAAAAGCACTCTTGACAAGAATAAAAGTATCTTAGCTCGAACTTTAAGCCGAATAGCCATAATAGGCTCAACATTTTCTATTCATCCCTTTTGAGCCCACGCACTTGATCTCTTTGTTTGAGTTTTAAACATTCTGTATCACGCCATTCGAGGCGGGCATCAGCGGATTATTCTTATATAGTCTGTCGAGACTCTTAAAGCCGATAACAATCTTAAGAGCCTCCAAGAAAAGTATCGACTTTTGTAGAATACGTTAGAATGGAATCAATTTTTTTTTGGGCTGTTTCCTACAGAAAAATCAAACATGTGTTTTATCACGCCTAATTTATTCATTTTGTATTTCAAAAAGCGTTATGAAGACAAGATTACCTATCATTGAGTGGATTTCCATATTTCATATTTGTGTATATATATATATATATATATATATATATATATACATATATATATATGTATATATATATAAATATATATATATATATATACATATATATATATATATATATATGTGTGTGTGTGTGTGTGTATGTGTGTATTTATATACTTAGGTAAGAATGAAACTCAAACTTGAGGGTTTTGAATTACGTACCCGTGGTATTTCTTTAAAGTATTTACAAACATTATATTCTCTTTATAAACGTTCTGCCTGCTATATATTCCACAATTGTTGGTATTTTTAGGAAATATATTTACGGAGTACAAAAGAAAGTATGAAAATAATTTAGAAAAAAATGATGTAATTAATATGGTAAAATTATGCGAGAAGTTGTATCAGTACTTCAACCGTAACGTTTTAATTTTAGCCTTAACTAAAAATTTTACCACCTTAATTTAAACATTAGTCTTAAGAATCTTATAAAAAATAAAAGTCTTAATATAACTCCGTTTTTATGTTACATCGTTACTGTATAAATGATACACGAATATTGGCGACATTCGTGTCAATTAGAATAAATGTTATGGTTGTTTACTATATATACAAAAATATAAGTCTTCTTTAATTATACGCATCTAACATCCTCTTACACAAATTTTGAAGAAATTATAATAGCTTATAAATTAAAAAAAATCTGAAACAAATATTTTATTTTCAGGGAAATATAGAGGAAATTTACGAATGGTAATTATAATAGAATATCCATTACAAATAAAGGCTTTGATACGAATTATTTTTTGAGTAACATTATTGATGATATTAGAGATTGCAATTTTCTTTGAGCTGCTGAATACCATCACTATTTAACTTATTATATCCTAGCTCATGGTTTAATATATTTTTAAATTCTTTCGACTTTATTATATGCTTAAATCCAAATAAATATGCTCATATTGTGAATGTATTATATTGGTTTAGTTCCTTTAAGACATATAAGTATATAGCATTTTTTATATATGTTCTGACAATGTCTCTTTTCTGCTAAGTAATCTTTGGGACATTAATAATATACAATTTAAAGAATTATAAACCATTTGGCCATGCTCGAAAGTTTTCGAGTAATAATTGGTAAACATTTTAATAAAATATAATGACTAGTTTTTCATGAAAATAAATCTATAATGACTTAATAGTATTATAAGTATATTATGAAATTAAAGCTTGTATCAAAAAAGAAACTGACTTTTTATAATTATGATTTTTTTTTGAAATATTAGAAGATTGATCTTGAAAATTGTAAATTTATTATATCGGCCTTTAGTTGAGGGAATACATTTTTAAATTAATAGTGTAATAATAAAAAAAGATTCTCTCAGCGAGCAATATTTATTTATGCAAAAATGTTTTTTTAGTAGAAATATGTACAAACGAGGGGAACTAAGAGAAAAGAAACCAGTATAAATGGGGTGGTCCTCATGGAAATATGACATAATTAAAAAACAGCCGGCGTTCTAAAAATACCAAAAAACTCAAACAACTAAATGATTTAAGAGAAAGGCAATCAATTTAGATATTAGCTACGCATTTTAAAAGGAATTGACGTCGAATGTTTCTAATAATCGTTTATAAAAATTTAATACGTACTTAAATAGATTTATATTCTTAATTTTATTTATTTATTAACAAATATTTTTATATTAAAAATGTGAGATACTTTTATTTATGAAGATAGCTTTTTTGTCTCGGAGGATGATTAAATTAAATTAAAGTATAATTTAATAGAATATCCATTACAAATAAAGGCTTTCATACGATTTAATTTCCAAATGACATTAATGATGGTATTCGAGATTACAGTTTTGTTTGTTCTGCTGAATATCATCACTATTTAACTTATTATAAAAGCTCGAGCTATTGTCATCAGCAAAAATGAGTAAACACTTGGAGACGGTACTCTATTGTACACATTTTATCTCAAGGTCAGTTGAATTAGGTTACTAAAATTTAGCAGGCTATACAAAACAAAGCAATATTGAATATTGACCAGCTAATTTGGGAATTAATTTTGTGCGTAATGATTAAGGAGAAATATAATATCTTGTTTGATAATGGTTATTTTATATTAGTACACATTATTAGTAAGCCAGGCAACATATGAAGCTTCAATTCGCTGAGGTCACATATTCGATGGACAATGAAACAATATTACAATATGTTTGAGTAGAGGACATCTAAGAACGCAATTTCCACGTTGTTACTTGTATGATTATCATATATACCGATTTTGCTATATTTGCGTACTGAAAATAAGGCAATGTAATTAAATGAACATCACAAGAACCTGTTTTTGTGAACTCGATGTATCAATATACATATATTAACCTCGTTTCTGTATATATCTTTTGCTGTTATAGTTGATTATATTTGGAATATAATGCAAACTATGAAAGAAAAAAATATCCCTTATGAAAAAACAAAAACTTGTCACAATACTAGAAATGACTTGAAATTCCCTCAACATGTGTTGACTCGTGTGTGGGCTTGGGAGTCGTTTTTCAAACTACTAAATCGTAAGCTGTCTAAATGCTTAAATTGAAATATTATTGGAAATTGTCCTAACAACTGAAGTACTTTATTTCAATTCCCATAGAGTAGAATAAACTTAAGCATATTTTTCGTTAGGAATAAAGTAAATATGTATTAAATTATGTATTAAATAATTAAATATAATATGTATTAAATAATTAATATAGTAACATGATGCTACACTATGCTTCCTTTTCTCTCAAAATATATTAAAAGCAACACAAGGCAATAAAATGTAATTGTCATATAAATATTCGATAGGCTAATAAGTAATGAGCGTTTGTTTCCAATATAATCTAAAAAATATGGGAACGTTCTGGAAGCTTCCATGATCGAAAATATATAAAGAAATAACCAAGATATTCCACTGTCAACACGCATAAAATATAGACGACATTAAGACGCATGTGAGTCACTGTCTACGAGTCTGATCACTGTGCCGCCGAGGCTACGCGTAACATATGCCGATCCGTAGCTCTTGAAGCAATGTCTGAAGCTACTGCAAATTTTTTCCAGCAGTTTCGTAGCGGTGACTACTCCCTGAGTGATCAACCACGCTCTGGTAGACCGACGGAAATGGATAGTGACCAGTTAAAATTGTTAATCAAAGAAGATAATCGATTAAAGACACGCTGGCTAGCAACTGAGCCCACGGAAATATAGAGAATCATTTACACAGCTTGGAAAAAAGCTTGAAATACGGTGCGTGGGTATTACGTGAACTAAGCTTTTCATACTTCAGACTTTATATCAATTTATTATCATTTGTTTAGATTGCTGAGAAACGCCTTACGCGAAAAAAACTTTGATGGTGAAGACCACCTGCAACAGTTCATAGGACCATTTTCATTTCCAGTTACCTGAATTTTACGCAAATGCTGTCCACTCCCCATCAAAGCTTTGAAGACATGTGGTACAAAATTATAGTGGTTGTTATACCAGTGATTAATTAATTTTAAATTAGAAATATAATGACAAATTATAAGATTAATGACCGCTCATTACTTATTAGCCAACCCAATATGAACTAATCTGATGTATGGCTAAAAGTCTATTGAGAAATTTGGGATATTCAGTATTGTTATTGCGATAAATTTAAATTCGGAGTTGTGATGCAAAAGAAAAAATAGACGACAAAAATGCAAGTTTTTAGTTTTTTTAACATCCTGTTGTAGAAACTTCACCAATATATATTTATATTAACCTTTATTATATTTTAATACGACAATTATTTTGGAGTATTGTAGAAAAAGCCCAAGTATAAGAAAAAAGAAGTAATCATTAAATTTTATAGAAAAGTCTTTACCTATAGTAAAGCTATACACATTTAATCATAATCGAGAAAGTAATGTTTTGATTAAAAAGTTATTAATAGATAAAATTTAATTTTAATATAATTCGAATACTAGACGTTTAACCTTTATTGTCACAAACTACTATTACATCGTTAGAAGTCAGCCTAAAAATACGGGTCTTTCCAATTATTCTCTAATATTAAAGGGCATTTCCAAAAAGATTAATTGGATTGGGGTTTCAAATAACACAAGGGGGTTGAAATAACAAACTACTATTTCTATTCCTGTCCGGCTACTGTTCGAAGGCATTGTTTTATTTGACTGATGGTAAGTTCCAATTAAATAGCTTTTACTCTTTAATTACCGTGAAAGCTTGTTGAGCTTTGACATGAAAACAATCTAAAAATAGCTTCTCATATCCACCATTTCTCCTCATCCCTAAAACCAAAAGCCAACCGTATTTCCAAATAATAGGGAAAACGATTAAACAGAAACCACGAAGTATTTCGGTGAAAGCAGTCGTTATATTCATTGAACGATAATATAATTGAATAATCCGTTCTAAATTCGTTCATTGTAGAAAGCTCGTTGATGGCATTTGACATATAGATTTACATTGACATGTGGGTAGACAATTTCTTTTCTATTATGAAACATTTAGGTTACTTTTAAGTGAACTACGTAGAAATGGACATATAAATGTAGGTTGACATGTGGACAGATGATTCATTTCCTATTATGACTCTTTCATATCCTATTTAAGTGAAGTACGTAGAAATAATCATATTGCATAGATTTAAAATTTTTATTTTTTAGGTAATGTAATTTTATCATCACTGAACACAGTGCCCAAACTTATTGAAAACATATATAGGCTGTACAAATTGTGGAGGTCATGAAAGCTACAATTCTTAATTAATCGGGCTGAAAATATGATATTCTATTAGAATTATTGTGGCGAAAGTATTCTTGTAAGAAGGTTGACTCCATACAAGATATGGGATCACAGTCAACATAGTGATAATTACGTTTTGTAATACGTAAGATGCAACAATTAGAGGAATCAAAAGCGCAAATAGACTTCGATCAGGGAGGTAAGGATTTAGGAGAGACTATCAAACACGCTTTATATGGAAACCTAAATCGCCGCTAAAACATATGAAGGGGAAAGAGTAAATATAAAGTTGTATTAGAACTCGTAATATCAGCATTTATACGATACAGTTTCCTGACGAGTTACCAATACGTGAATTTATGTTACTTGTACTATCGTCTGTTTTGTCTTAATTCCATTTATTTTTGAATATATTATTAAGGCAAATCGTGAAAGTAACTTACAACAAAATTTTAATAAATATTATCATAAATTGAAAAAAATATTACACAAAATTTCACTTTTATGTCTACAAAGAATTCATTTCATTTAGTGATGTAACAAGCCAGCGAATAAATTGATTAAAAATATCAAATAAGATAACATTTTTATAGCTGTAAAAATTTCATTTCACTTAGTGATATAACTAGCTAGCGAATAAATTGATTAAAAATATGAAATAAGATAAAATTTTTATAGCTGTAAAAATTTCATTTCACTTAGTGATGTAACTAGTTAGCGAATAAATTGATTAAAAATATCAAATAAGATAAAATTTTTATAGCTGTAAAAATTTCATTTCACTTAGTGAAGTAACTAGTTAGCGAATAAATTGATTAAAAATATCAAATAAGATAAAATTTTTATAGCTGTAAAAATTTCATTTCACTTAGTGATGTAACTAGCTAGCGAATAAATTGATTAAAAATATCAAATAAGATAACATTTTTATAGCTGTAAAAATTTCATTTCACTTAGTGATGTAACTAGCTAGCGAATAAATTGATTAAAAATATCAAATAAGATACAATTTTTATAGCTGTAAAAATTTCATTTCACTTAGTGATGTAACTAGCTAGCGAATAAATTGATTAAAAATATCAAATAAGATAAAATTTTTATAGTTGTAAAAATTTCATTTCACTTAGTGATGTAACTAGTTAGTGAATAAATTGATTAAAAATATCAAATAAGATAAAATTTTTATAGCTGTAAAAATTTCATTTCATTTAGTGATATTAAATGCTAGCGAATATTCTTATCGGCTTTCTTCAATAAATTGCTAACATTCTTATCTTTGTACAAATATAAGAAATAAACTTATAAGCATGTAATTTCGTCAAGAAAATGTCCGTTTATTTATCCTAATTGCTGGAATGATGAACAAATTTAAATATTGTAATTAACTGGTTTAAATATTTTAAAAGATAAATGGTCCATCTAGTGCATTTTTTAAATTGTCTCCTAAAAAGACTGAAACTTCTTTCAGTGACCAAAATATTATTCTTGAGACACATTTTTTTTGAAAATTTAATTCAATATTACGTGCCAAAATGTTTACCGAATTTGAACTCAGTGATTTTCAGCAATCGAATTATTAGTCTCAAGAAAATATATTCAGTAGGTTGGATAAACTACAATAACAAAGTTTACAATTATAATCTGATAGTGTGAACCGGCAAAGTAATTATCTAAAAGTTAATATTATGAACAACCTATATTATCAAAATATTTTGATAGAGAACATAAACTATATCATATTTTTGTTTAAAACTGTCGGTATAGTGTACGTCATTTCACATTCCATTAATTTTAAATGGTGGTTAATTATCTACGCATATAAATATTACAAAATATATATAAAATTGCATTTAATTGTGACCTTACTTTAAATTCATGTCTTTTCGCTATAGATTTTGCACTATTCGACGGAACACGTGACTTTATTCCAACAAAAATAAATATATTTTACAGAAAGGAAACATTTTTTTTTCAACTCAACTGACGTTATGTCGTAACTAGAAGTGCACGTCACGTTGTCAAAATTTAATCAAACTTGCTATACTCAAAGTGCAGCGTATACTTTCTACTTAGATTCTTACCTCCATGACGTCAGTGCAGCCTTCATAAAAGAAAATCGACTAGCACTTTTAGACATTTTTCTCGCTTGCTTATTTATTGTAGCTATAATGAATAGATACGTTCATCAGTAGTAGCAGAAGTTGCTTCAATTTAAATTATGTTTAGAAATATTTCACACCATATCCACATGAAAACTCGTTTTTTCTCGAGTTAATGATGACTGAAGAAGTTTCTGTCTTTTAAATTAAAATATAAATTTAATAATTAAGAAACGTTAAGAAAATGCAATGGCATAAATAACTTATTAGTAAAACTGTTGCTGGAAAAATGTACAACGAAAATATCTCCACGTGATTACTTATAAATTTTTAACTATATTTTCTCACATGTCACATGTTCACACAAAACTTTGAATTAGTAGAACGCGCGCTTCAATACAACTTTTAGGGTTGTTCCGATAAGAAATTATAGAAATCATTGCAATAATCATAACATGAAAATCGCAAAGAAAAATTAGATTTGTAAAAAATGTTTCTGACGAAAATTTTAATAAAGTCAACACGAAAAAGATTGCTCAAAGAGGTTAGTCCTAACTCCTATTTCATTTTCAATACGTATTTTCATTCATAAACTTCTGTCACGTCAGTTTTGACAAAAATGTACCATTTCAAACTACGTCAAGATGAGTTTTAGTTCGTTCTGTTTTAATCGTGTGATGCTTTTTGTAAAATTACTTGTATATATATATATATATATATATATATATATATATATATATATACATATATATATATATATACATATATATATATATATATATATATATATATATATATGTTTGTGTATGTGTTATTCGAAATAAATAGACTGAAATTAAAAACCTGTCTAGCACGAGTGGAACTCGCATTACGAGGTTTTCTTATATATTAAGGCATTTATAAGTATTTAATTATACATAATATTCTTATTTACCTATTTACAAAATTTAAAATTTTAGATCGAAAATATATTGCCTAGTATATCTCTTACAGGCGCATTTTAAAAAAAATATTTTTATGTGATGAAACTACATTAACAATATTTCAATTTTTTTATTTATTTGTGCTGTAACCCTTTGCTTTTTGATTATTTTTGTACTGTGAAGCCTTGCTTCTTGACTTTCTTTATTGTGCTTTTGAGGCAACGCAATAAATCAAAACATATAGAGTCTGGTTTTGATATATTTGTGTGTGTAAAAAAAAGGGGCAATGGCCGTATTTCAGGGTTTTTTTATTACGTTAATTTAGAAGCTGCGTTTTTTATACTCCCAAGGGACCGTAAACCTAAGTATTGGATATAAATTTGAACTTTATCCTCTACGCGTTCCTGAGAAAAAGGGTCCTGGTCAACTGAAGAACAACGGAGGAGGATTACAAGGGTTACTGTTTTCCTTTTGAGGTACGGAAACATAAAAAAATGAGAAAAACGGGAGAATAATATCGTAAAGTTATACTTCTCAATGAATATGAATTTTGAAATAGCAATTACAAAAATCGGTTAACGAGTTTCGTAATTTCTTAAGAAAAGACTGCGTGGATGCTTTTTTGTGAAATATATCTATAAATTTTTGGTTTGACTATATTTTTTTTATATTGACTAAAGGTGGTATACCTTCAGTCAAGGTCAAAAGTCAAAGGTATACCACGTTCGATAATTTAATAAAATATTCTTTCCGGAGTTGACAATTTTATAATAAGATAATGGCGTAAAGTTATTGTTAGTACTTAAATCTTCACAACGACGTGAAATAAATTTGGTTTTGGCACAGAAAAATTTCATGTACTACGCATCAGCACATAGTGCTTATTTTTCATGTCATTAGCTACATAGATAAGTGAAGATTATGGCCAAACCGGTTGTTGTGCTGAATCAGTCATCTAATGTAACAATCAAATCAATTGTTTTAATCATATAAATCTTTATGATTTTCAGTCCAATAAAATTGATATTTTTTTTTCCATGAATTCAAAATCAGTGTTTATTTTAGTCTGTTCAAAATGAATATTTCAAGAAATATAATATTTTAATTGACCCGATCGAACATTAGAAATTTAATTCATGAAAACTCAAATTACGCATAGTATTAATCCAATATATAATATGAATTTTTTTCACTTAATTTTTGGACCTCAATTCAGAAGGTATTATTTGAAAAAAAGCGATAGTATTTTCGCTATGTAAATTATAAAGGTACACATCGCAGACAAAAGTTAATGGGTGTAATAAATGCTAATCTTTATATAGAAGTCTATATTTTTAACTGTATATGGAACGGCCTGCATGAAATTCATAAATATTATATACCATGCTTTGCTTGGTATCAAGAGAACCATATGGTATTGATCTTTTAACTTTAAAAGCCTTTAATTTTCGACCATATAACAGTAGGATCATGCTAATAAATTTCACACAAGTTAAAAGTGGTACCTGTGGTACAATGGAAAGTGTTGTTTATTGAGCGATTTTTTGTACATTCCTTCTTGCGTTAGAGCATACGGCCATATTTCATGTTGATCTGATTGGTTGTTATTCCTAAATAATATACGTGGGCCTTTTACATTTGGCATATTGTATCTTTTTATTCATACTTTAATCTTAGTTATTTCATTTAATAAAGAACTACTATCCAAAAACGACGTGTCGAAAAAAAACATACACTGCAACAAGCAATGATATTTTCATAGTTGTAGTTTTATTTTGAATTTATTGCAGTCTCTTTTACTTAACGATCATAGTATTTACCCCCTCCCCCGTATTTGATGAGAGAACAAAATTTAAAAATCAAGTATGGTTTAATAATAAAGAATGAAGTGTCACGTAAACAACTGATATGATTGTACGATCTAGAAATACGAATAGTTTAAAAGTAAAAATCTGCGAAGATTGACGCTTCATCAGTTTTTGAAACGTACATAAATACGTAATATTTTATAAACTCCTTTCCCTCATTATTATGAGCAGATTTGCCTTTTGCTTATTTCTATTGTGCTAAGACTGTTAATAAAATTACGGTGACAGTTTGTATTAACCCATTTAAAATCAAATAAAAGTTTAAAAAAGTAGGAGTACCTAGATTTTTATTAACTATTATACACATTGATTTTATTTAGCACTAAGTAATTACATTGCCTTCTATATATTTTAGAAAAGTAAGAAAAATAATTAAATTTCCCCCATATTTTTAATTTATTAGAACACGTTTACTAATTTACTATAGTGATGATTTTAATTTTTCACGTGCATACTTAAAAAATCATAGGGAGATGGGGCTTAATTTATTACATTTTAGAGCCTAATATATAACGAGGGTAGACCGTAAAAATAACTTTTTGTTATTTTAGATGAAGTTTCAAAATAAGTTTTCAAGAAAAACATTTTTTATTCCAAGATTCACAAGAAAAACATTTTTTATTCCAAGTTTGACATAAGGGTAGGTTTATAAAAGATAAAATCAAAGTTTCTTTATTTTTATGTATTCGAGGTATATCTACGTGTTGATGAGGGTATAACTAGGCATTCTTACAAAACTTCATTACGATCGGACATAAATGATAAGAATTATGACATACATACCTGACAAACGATAGACCGACATGACGAAATTATTTTGGTTCTCTTCTTTCGCCATTCGTCTATGGAAAATGATAAGTAAAATAAGAGTTTGATTGATCTTTAGAGAAAACCATATTTCGGGAGAATGTTTCGTGTGAAAACATGAAAGTAGTTACTTATCACGTATTTGTATATCGTGTGAAAACATGAAAGTAGTTATTTATCACGTATTTGTATATCGTGTGAAAACATGAAAGTAGTTATTTATCACGTATTTGTATATCGTGTGAAAACATGAAAGTAGTTACTTATCACATATTTGTATATCGTGTGAAAACATGAAAGTAGTTATTTATCACGTATTTATATATCGTGTGAAAACATGAAAGTAGTTACTTATCACGTATTTGTATATAGTGTGAAAACATGAAAGTAGTTATTTATCACTTATACGATTTTGAAAAGTATTTTGCGGTACATATGAAGAAAGAGACTTAAAAGAGTAACGTTAACAGTAACTATATTGTAAATATATGCGTTTCAAATTTTAATTCAAATTGAAAACGGTTGACGGAGACGAAACTAACAAAACGTGTCTATAATAGTAAACTGTACTCAAACACTTTTAGAAGCATACATTACGACAAGATTTCGATTTGTCTTTTAAAGGACATATAAAGAAAGAGACTAAAAGGAGTGAGAAATATTAACTATATTATAAACATTTGCGTTGTAAATTTCAATTTAAATTGAAAAACTATTGATGAAAGAAAACAAGTATAACAGAACCTTTCAATTAATTCAGTTTATGTCATTTTTATAGAAATGTTGGTACAGGTATAAAATCTTATGCAAAAAAAATCTAACTTTATATGACAGTCTAGTTCCACGAAGACATATTATTTGACTGACGTCCAATTACATACTAGTATATATTTTCTAGACTCCGTTATTTCTTTAATATCAACTAACTCAATACATCTTTGATATGTTGATATCTTTTTAATCTTTATTTCCTTTTTTTCTCAGATAACTAGATTGCGACGTACTTTTATGTATTGTTAAAATAATATCTTTTCTAACTTGAAACAGAAATGTAATTTCGATCTCTATCAATTTAGGATTGTCATTTTTTGCAATGATAATTATTTAGTAAATGTATATAGTCCTAAGTGTACAATCCACATGATTAATGTTATGTTTAAGGAGGCAGTTCTTGGGATATTTAAAAAAAATTGAATTTAGTTTTAGCTTAAAACTTGAATAAATGAGAAACAGTAGGTGGACTGGTGAAACCGCTATAACTTTTTTTTCTGAATCAAATTAAAAATATTAAAAATGCATCCGAGAACAATCCTGTATGCTCCGATACTGAAACAATATATTCTCTATCTGAAAGGTCACCTTATTATTCAAATTTATATTACTAAATATTCCATTAAATATCATGTTACTTTCCGCTAATCAAATAAAAGTAATGTCCTGCCGTAGGTTTATAAATTATTTTTCAAAAATATTTTCCAAACATTTCATCAGACACTTGACAGGTTTACAACACACGTGAGTTACGACGTACCTAACTTGACGTACCATTAAAATAATAAAATAATTGGTGTTTTTACTTTGTACACTTATTTTACATATAAATTTTTCCGTGATCTATTGTCTTATTTGGAAAAGCCAAAGTTATTAGTATAGCTAAACTATATCTTGGGGAATTTGGGAATAAGTACAAATTAAATGTTATTTAACACTTTGTCAGATGGCAGAACTACATATATTAACTAGAAGATATTGACGATCTAAATACTTTCAATAGAAATTAACGTTCGAGATTAAAATCAATTCATAAGATTTTATGATTCAAAGTAAAATTAGTTGCGTTAAAGAACTTCTCTTTGCTCTTTAGTACTTCTAGAATATTCACAAGTTTCATTTGTGAACTACGGGTAAAAAATTGGCGCATTTAAAAATTTATTTATTTTTCTTATAACTAAGGTAATTAGGAAAGTAGTACCCTCAACACTCCCATCGTGCACTATGGTGGTTGCGTTTCGATGACTGTAAGGGCGTGGAAGATACACGATTTGAAAATGTGTGACTCCTGACCTGAAAGTTCTAAAAAATTTAGGAAATTTCTCCATTGTTCTGAGACATTTTCGAGTTCTCAAACAAATAACTGTCCTTTTTCTTTTTCTTCACTCCCGCAACCCACCCCATCTCATTTATTTTAACATTAGTAGTACATTACAATTTTAAAGATGTATTTGAATAAAATTATTTAGGATATATATGTGTATATATATATATATATATATATATATATATATTTATATATATACACATATATATATATATATATATACATATGTATATATATATATATATATATATATATATATATATATATATATATATGCATACACATAAAATATTTCTTAAATAGTCGATCTATGATACTTTCATTTATGTATTAGTTATTGTCAACGTAAGCACACTATTTTCTTAAAAATTTCAGAACACAAGGAAAAGGGAGAAAATTAGCAATAGTTAACGAAAAAAAAACGAAATATATCAATAATATTATAAACAAAGTGAAAAGAAAGAAGCCAAAAAATTTTCAGGAATTGAAAGATCCGGTAAAAGTGGTAAAAGAAGGCAACAACGTGTCAGTTAAAATCAAGATGCAGGCCATTGTTTTGATATATATTATATTAACTAGTTTCCGTAAAAACCCACTATCCTTCTGATTGAAAAACAAGTTGTCAGTGTACAGAAAAATGTTAGAACTAGTTACCGTCTATGGATTTGAGATACCAAAGAATGAAATTCTCATCAAATATGGTTAAATGGGACATTAATCTTACGACAAGTTCAACTTGAATATGTTTTATGTGTATAAATCCAGAAATATTATGTAGATCGTGAAATATTCCATTCATATTTTGAAAATAATTTTGAAGAAATAATATATTATGCAATTTATTTAATGTTGATATAATTGTAATGAATATTGCAATCACTTGTTGCATGATCAAAGATCACCTACGCTTCCATAAGATTGCTGGGGTTGTTTACATTCTTCACATTTCCAGCTTCAAGGTGAGGTTTGTTAAAAAAAAATACTCAAGTTTAAGATTGAAATGGACTCGTGCTTCAAATGTATTCTTTTTGTAGGTACAGAGTCACCACTATTAGTAATTAATATGTTTTTGATGAAGCTTGTAATTATAAAATTTGAGACCATAAAAGAAAATGTTGTACTATGTAAATAAAAGATAATGTATTAAGTTCATTGCCCACTAAACAATTCGAATCCATTTTTGATTCCCTCAATTTTAAATTGTTTATTTCATAAAACGTTATGAAGCACAGATCCATTTGATTGACAATACTTTCACATTTCGTATTATTCTGGTAAATACATACGCTTCTTATGTATTTCTAACTCTGTATTTTAGTTTTATTTTTTATGCACAATTATCTCGAGAAGTTTTCATTTAGTTCACATAGCAGATTTTATTAATATATTTTTGACAAGATGTCAAACAAGAATTACTTTGCAAATAACTTTTTTGTAAAAAATCGGTACATTAAATCATGACACTAATCGTGATAGTGCCGTTATTCTTTTTGGTATATATCTGGTCTAGAGTAATGAACAGTACCTGTTATTTTATCTATTGTTTGCTCTATTTACTTGTTGGGTCGCAGATTTTTTAAATATATTTTCGTTTCATTCTATTTCTTTTTCGAAGTGATATAAGTCATTATTGCTATAAACAAAATATGATCTTTGTGATTTTTATCATTATTTTATGGTTACCACATTTATGATTTTCTCCCAAAAATTAATTTGTTTAGTACATATACGTATATTATATATATATTTAGTAGTGCAATAAAAATAACCATATTAAAACCTGACGAAGCCTTTTATTCGGCTAGGATGTAAATGAAATTGACCTGCTTATTTCAAATAGTTGCAAAAAAAAATCAAGTATTGTTGGAGAAACATTTGCTGGTAATGATCCAACTCGGCAATATTTAAAAAATGGCCATTTATATTTTAAGAAAAGTAACTTTCATATAAATGTAAATATAAAATTTCGCATTACTCGCGACATTAAGTCGGCATTTCGTTAGTAGAATACGATAAAATATAACTCACTTAATAAAAAGTAACTGTCAAGCATAACTGCGGACCAGATTCTAGACTAAAATATGATTGATTACTTTCTATATAGCGTACTTTTTTATTCATACAATGAATTTGACCAACGAGCGCAATTTAAAAGTTTTGAGGTCCGAGGTTACATGCAAGAAAGGTATTGTCATGGTAGCGTATTACAAAGCAATGATTTATATAAAATTTGGTCTGTCTGTTAATCTATACAAAAAATATATTGGACGAATTTTGATGAATTTTGCTATGGTAATTATTTATACTCTCGAACAATATATAGGATACTTTTTTGAATATTATGGATATTTTATGAGTATATTACTCTATATAAGTATAGAAAAAGTCATCTATTATTGTTCTTTGTGAAATTCATGCCTATATATTACGAAATGGTACTAGCAACGCAATCAATATTAGCATTTTAGTGAAATATTTACTATTGTAAAAATGAATAAAAATTACAAACCAAATTGATAGTGGTGATAATAATAGCAATAGTAATAATAATTTCGATAAGTCAATAGGATCGGCCATGGTAAAATGGGAAGCACGTTGGCGGAAAGCCGAAGACGTAGGTTCAATTCCTGCTGGGTCATTGACTTTTGTTCGCATAGACTGTAACAGTGGTTATTACGTCGATATTTGTTTTATTTACACTTTTTAACCTGTTTTTTTTTCTTATAATATTATCAAAATGAATATACAGCTAACGCACTAATTACCAGTATTTCTAGGGTATATTTTATATTCATAGAAAATGAAGTCTATTTGTTGATTTTTTAAACAAATATAAGTTGGGCCGATATGTATCCACCCGTTGTCAATATTTTTTACGGACAATGGTTAATTTAAACAATAATCTTCAGCTTTGTTTGCATATAATATTCGTCATAAATTAAATAAAAACGTTTTATGATAGATGGCACTGTTAGCACGATAAATTGTGGTAATACTGGCCTAATAAATTTTTTTATACCTAGTTCCACGCAAGTGACGTCCCTGGCACAGCCAGTATCAAAGAAATAACATGGTGGTTAATGTCAATATGTTCCTTGTAAATTTTTTGTTTAATTTCATAGTTAATGGAACTAACTACTATTCTAATGTGTCAAAAAAAAATATTTTTTCCAACAAAAATAGAGATATAACTCAGATCGATGGTTATTAAGAAAATTAATATAAAATTGCATGATACTTACGCGAAATTTATTTGAATTTGCCAATTTAACAAAGAAGGTAATATCATTTAATACTATTATTTTTTGTTAGATATGATGTCAGTGTGTATTTTGTCAGTTATTTTATAAATCTCTTTACTGCCAGAGATTTTGATTTCGTTGAACACTGAGCTTACTCAGTTGCCGGTAATAATAATTAAAGTTCAATCATGTGGTTGTCTGTAGCTTTACATTATTTTTCGTTTCTTCTGGTATTATGTCAAAATTATCATCAGAATAACATACTACAGCTATTTTTTTTAAATGACTAGAACTATATTAAAATTTTTTAGTAGTTTGTATATACCATGTAGATATAAAAAAAAACATGTTACTATTAAACATAAAATTATTACTATTAATTAATTTTTTTATTAACCGAAGAAAAATGTATCTTTAATCATAAACATTGGCCATTATTGTAAACTTGCAATTAGTTGGGAGATACAATATAACAAATTTTTCCAAATTTCACAGTAATGTGTTATTGTTAATATTTAATGGAGTATTGTGTCTAGTTTCATATCAAATTCAATGTGGAACTATCTAGTACTCTCTAGTGTAACTAACTCTGTTTTTTTTTCCTTAATTCGGTTTTAGCAGTTTCGGTGATGAGAGGAAAGGGACATATTTTTAGATGCAAATGCGACAACATTGCAATCAATAAGGCGGTGGAATCTATAAATTACTAACATTACCTCCATCTGTTTTGAGAGTGATAGTCAATGTTCTCAGGCAAAATGATATCAATAAGGTAGGAGAAATATTAATTCTTCAAATTCTTCCAAAAAATTTATTTTTGAGGTGTCTGCCGTTAGATATTTTAAAATATTATTATTTTTAAATTAATTTCTATATTTCTTCTATTATTATTGTCATAGTGAATTTTGAATGTATGATTGATTTTTATAAATTTAAATATGTACTGCTTAGGAAAATTATATACCAATATTTTATGTTTTAAAATTTAATTTCATTATATTTTGTAATTTAATTACAAATGTTCAAATAATATTGATATCTATACACGTAGAATACTATGTTGATGTGGAAATATTAGGATACAAGTTAACCTAACACTTAAAAATCTCGCTCATTGTATCTCACTCTGATTTGTATCTGTTTTCCCCACGTGTGATAAAAAAAGTGCTTTTGTGGATATTTCCAAAACAGTCCAGCAAGAGTGACTTGAAAATATCTAAATAATATTTAAAAAAAAAATTTAAATCCTCGTCACTTGCCACATAATATTTCACGCGTCGCTTGAAGTAAAATGTATCTTACATTTCGAAAATTTATTTAACCGCTCCAAAGTTTCCAAAACAATAAGTTTTAATGTTAAATGTTGAGATATATGCAAATGATTATGCCATGTCACTGTACTAAATTCAAACTTCTTATGTCAAATGGTATCTAAAAGAATGGTTATGGACATTTTTAGCAATATTTCTGATACATCATAACTGGAATATCTCTGGAAATAACAGGTTAAAAATATATAGGGAATCAAATTATCAACAAAGCAATTAACATTTTCTAAAATAGTTTGCAATTCAGGATGTTAATGAATAGATAGTAATTAATATGTAATTGAGTTGTCCAATAAAATCGAAACGTTATTCCGGTCTACCTTCACTGGAGAACTTAATTAACTTTTGCTTGGGCAACCGCCTTTGATTAGTTCTTTGAATACATAGCTCGTTTACTTGTCGCGTTAATTTTCTTTTTTTTTTCATTAAGTTGTTTCAATAACTTTCACTCCACCTTTCATCTTTATATTTTTCGACAATCTCTAAATTCTCAAATGTCAGCAATATATTGAGCGATTAAATAAAATAAATCTATTTAATTATTATATAAATTGAATTAAATTGAGAATCTCATCAAGATTTCTCAAAATCCCCAACAGAAATTTTCTATTTAATTAAATTTATTTGGTAATTAAATAGATTTATTTTATTCAATCGCTCAATTTATTTCTGATTAAAAATTGTTGTAAAACTTGTGTACATTTCGCGCATCTTTTCTTAATATTCTTCCAACAAAATATATTTTACTTCATACAGTTGTTATTATGGAAAAAAGGTTTATACTGAAATGTTCGACAATTTTCTTTCGATATATATATATATATATATATATATATATATATATATATATATATATACATATGTATATGTATGTTGTGTGTGTGTATGTTTGTGTGTGTGTGTGTGTATATTCGTCAGTATGTCTTTCTGACGAATATACACACACACAATGTCGAACAAACACATGCTACAACAACTATACGCGTACAATACAAATGCTGCCTCAACGCCAACAGATATAAAAGCCGCACGCATACGGTATAAACGTTACAGTTGTTGTGTTGTTGTTTAATCCAGAACGGTTTCTCGTATAATTTATTTGTAATTATTTTTGAGAAATCGTAGTTCCAGAGAAATCCATTACGATTCACATATGATGTACTATTTCTAGTAATTAAAGTAAGAAATTTCTTCTGTTATCTTAAAGGTGTCAATTAGTTAAATAGAAAGACTTAAATTTATTTCCGAACTGTAATTTATAGTTTTGTTATTAGAAGTTATTTAAGTAGTTATTCTTAAAATGGTCGAAAATATTATATTTGCTACCATTATGATGAAATACTTGTATCATTGCAATGTTATATTTCTTTTCTTTCTCTAAGAAATGAGTAATTACTTAAAAACATTTTTAAATATGTCAGTTAGGTTACAGAAGGGACATACAAATTTTAAAATAACAAATGTGTTAATAGTGAACAGCACTGTTAAACAATAATATAATTTTTAATAACGTCATTAAATCTTAAGATAACACAATGTTTCATGTCTATTTGTTTCGAAATAAATTATTAAAAACATCTTTGTATAGACAACTGAATTAAAAGACACACATGTGGTAATAGGAAAAGAATTAAGTTTTCGACTCGTTACCACATATTAAACAAATTAAAGTCTAATTATGTTTTACTGTCGATGAGGTACGTTAAAGTAGCAAAACATTCATAAAATATCTTACCAAATTAATATGGTAGCATCCTAAACCAAACAGTATCATAACTTGATAAATAGGACAATTGAGGGATGGCATATGGTATTTCATTAATTTTTTCATAAAATATATTATTTTCTACTAGTTTACTAATATGTAATTTTAAAAACTTTATGCCCTACATTTTCATTATATAGTAAATACGAGTTCACATTGGTGTAGGAGCACAAAGAGAGGAAATTAATTACCATACCAACGACTTATCTCATTAAGGCGTTATCTACGGTTGGAAAACTTTCGATTATTGTGTGAAAAAATAAAAGGTGTTAATATTTACCTGCGTATAGACTGAAATAAAATTATACAGAACCATATATTTTAGGAAATAAAATTATGTTAGATAAGGTAATCAATTTAATATTCTGAAATTTAAAGTAATCCATTTTCACTATAAAAATTCATCATGCAAAAACATAAAAAACATGCCATAAAATTAGAACCAAGTTTATTTCATTGATATAATTTTTAAGAGAATTTAATTTGATGTAAATTTTATAAACACTATTTTTCTGAAAAAAATCATAGTTTCGATTTAATGGCAAAAAACTAAATTTTATATTAAATAAATTTGTCTCCGAGGATTTGTTTTCGCATAAATTAAAAGTACTTTTGGGATCTTTTTGGAATATTCAAATGAAGACCCCAGCAAAAATTTCGTTAGATAACAGATTTTTTAGGCTTTTAAATTTAATTTTACGAGTGTAATATTTCTATTGCATGTTCTATGTATATCAAATATATGTTAAACTTTTTTGAAGTTTGAATTGAATTTTCATTTCATCCTAATATAATATTTTCATGATTATTTTATTATTTTTCTACCCTGTGCTTTGTAATTTAATAATGTGCCTTATGGCTGTGAACGAAGAAAAATAACTTAAGGAAATTATTAACTAATAGTTATTATTTAATACATCTGGCTAATTGAAATTAAATTTTGTCTTTTGACATAAAAAACTAAGAAATTGTATTATTGCATATAATAGCTGAATTGCCCTAGTAAATGAAATAAAATAAAATTTTCGTCAAATATCGCTAAATCTCAATGATTAAAATTAAAAGTGACAGGAAATTAAAAAAAAATTAGTTTTCTATTTCTGTAAAAATTGTACATATATTTATATTAAAGGCTAATAGTTACTAACAAGGAATAAAAGCATGAACGAGACGATGAAAATATGTAATTTCACTACACTTGAATACGATCCGCCCTATCCTTCCAAGCTACAATTTAAAGATATAAAATATTCATACAGAATTATAACCCCCGAAAATTGTTTTTGTTGACATCACTATTGGATTAACACCATAATCGAATAAATGGAATGATTTAAAAATAAATAAAAAAAATGAATTCCCCATTTTGAGATAAAGTTATTATTTATAAATAAATAGATATTTGATTCTTAAATATTTTCCAACTAAATAAATCTCATTTAACACTAATGTTAAAAACAAAGCCATTACCCAGTTCTAATGAGCGCAAAATTTTTCTTTATGTATTACGGCATAGTGTTACAAGTGCCAGCTTTTTTCAGTCATTTTATTTTATCATAATATATTTCATATTGCAACCTACTACTCTCAAATGCAATTACGAGTCTGCTGGTAAAATTAATCACTGTCCAAATTAGTGGAGCAAAAAAATCGATATAAACCCAACTTTAAATGATCCCATAGTATCATTCAAAACGCAATTAGAACCCAAATACTTTCGTACAAATAATACCAGCAATACAAACGACAGATACGTAGCGACGGCTTCATTCAATTACTTCACTTGGCCGTCCCGCACAGTTGAAAATTCATTAAGAATTTCGTTAATTTATAAATAAAACGGAATTATGTATCCAAAAATTTAATGGAACTCTTAAGTTGAAAAACTTTTTTCCAATTTGATTTCAAATAATATCTCCGAAGACTTCTTACTTTGAAAAGTTTCTGGAACGAAATATTTTTTAAAACGGCGAATTATTGAAATTTTCTGTTTTATAACGCTTCAGGTTGTTTGAATATATTTTTTTTCATTATCAACATCGCGAATATACATCGACAACACATTTCACGGTTTACGCAGCTGCCGTCGTGGCGCAGCAGTCCGTGAGGGGTCGCGCTGTATGCAAACGTGGCGATACGGGTTCACATGTCGCTTCATCTATAAGTAGACCTGACATGAACGGTTTTTCTTCTTTTTTCTTCTTTTCCTCTTTTTCACATTTCATATTTATTCTTACTTCATCATGACAACTCGCAAAGCAGCAACTCTGGAGGTGGAATACAGGCTCCGAGCTACATTAAAAGAAGTAAAGGAAGCTAAAAATTTATTTGAACAGCTTGAACAGAAGAAACTGTGAAGGAGGTTAAGAATGTTGTGTTCAAAAACACTCAACTTAAAAAAGAACTAGAGGATATCTATTCACGATTAGTGGAAGTATTAGAACAACGCAACCAGCTACTACAAATGGTTGAATTATACCCTTAGAAAAATACCAGAGCTTGAAGCAAATCTGCATGAGGCACAAAATATAATCTCAGATTTTAACCACCAAAAAAATGTATGCAAGCTGCTGCTTCAGATAGTCTATATAAAGACTTGCTTGGCAAGCTAACAAGCTTGCAAGCCAGAGTGTGTTTCTGTTGAGTCCATTCATACTATGGACTAAACATGTAAAGATTACTTCGTAAGAACAGGACATAGTTGCCATTTTAAAAGTCACCAAAAACTTAAGAAGTTGTCAAAAATTAGCAAACATATTAAAACACCCAAAAATTTATCAAGAAACAAAAGTATTTTTACAGGATTATTCGCGTAAGAAAATACGTATAAAATTATCAGAAAAACTTAAGGCGTGTCAATTCAAAATGGAAGAAGATAGAAAATTATACGAATCTAACACTCAGAGACTACAGTCAGATATACTAAATTTAGAATATCATACAAATTATTTGATAAAAAAATATGAAATTGCTCGAAAAGATATGGAGGAGGATATTAAGGTCACTGGTGAAGGCGTTTTTATATAATTATAATGCGGAGCGCTTTGAGTCTTTAACTAATAATCACATTTGTAAATATAATTACTATTCTATCTGTACCGACTGTCAGCCTGAGAAACTACCGATTATTGACTTCCGTAATGGTCTTTCAATTGACAAAATAAAAACTGTTATTTATGCGGACGGAATAGGAAAGGGCCTTGGGTCCTTAATAAATGACAACCTGAGAAATGGTTCAGTTATAAATTCTTGTTTGCCTAATGCAACTTATAGGTAAATAATAACAAATGTAACAAGTTCCACATTTAATTCCAACACTTACATTGTTTATTAATAGGTTAAAGTTTATCAATAATAAAAAGAGACATAATTATTAGCTTTACAACTTTATCTTACTTGGGCGTTAATAACATAACTCTTTGTTCTCTTCCTTATTCGGTTTCTCTTTCGGAAAAACAAGTTAAGAACATTCACACTCTCAATATTATTATGCACATTTTGACGTGTCATCATAGACTTTACACACAAGTGTAAAGTCTATGATGACACGTCAAAATATTAATTATTTTATTAATAATTATGTATTATATAATATATTAACTAAGCATAATATGTAATTATCTAAAATATATTTAGTTAAGTTTGCTAGACTGCTAGCATATTGTATTGATTCCGTTGTGATATTATAACGATAACAACACAAGATTTAATTGGAATAATATTGTAGATATTAATTTAAACCATTAAATAAGACAATATAGAAATATTGTAATAATTTGATGTTTACTTATTAAAACATAAATCGCTTCTCTGGAAAAAATTTAGACATAGAATTATTTAGTGAAAAATACAAAGTTGACATATTATGTTTTTCTGAAACATGGCACAAAGTTGATAATATTAATTTTAATATAGATAATTTTTCAGTGGGCAGTATGTTCAATAGGGTGTCATGTGAAGGGAGTGACTCATTAACATTACATAACAATAAATTAAAGATTAAAGAAAGTAAAGACATCACGCAATGTTCTGTTGAACGAGTGTGCGAGATTGCCTGTGCAGAAATGGATGAATATATTATCTTACGTGTGTATAGGCCACCGTCATCCAAGTTTATGTACTTTTAACTATATTAGAACATTCTTGAAAGAAACTAAAAAGTAATAAATGTATTATAGTTTGTGGTGACTTCAATATTAATATTTTATTGAATTCTGTTGAGAAACAAAGAAACAATTTATTTACATGTTTTTGTTATTTAATCTGAATTATGGGCTTAATAAACCAGAGTTCCTCCCACATCCGCAACTTGTATAGGCAATATAATGTAAATTGTGAAATGGTAAGTAAAAAAGTAATATGTAGAACTGACCATAAATATTTTATTAAAGTATCCTCTAAAAGGAACAAACGTTAAAGCGGACATTTGTGTGCAGACTTTTGACTAAACACTTTGTGTTGGCTAACGTTGAAACTAAACTAAGGTTCTTCAAAGTTGATCTGGAGACACATATATATTGCATGAATCTTTTTTTTGTGTACAAAAAATAAAATCATTATACAAAATAAATGTTATTTTGTGCATGGACGACAAAGGGAATACGGAAAGGTAGAGACATTTCATATGACCTCTATGATAAATTATCACTTACTAATGATTTTCCATAATTATGTTAAAAGATTTTCAAATATATTTAAGCAAATATATTTACAGGCAAAATATTAATACATAAGTAATGAAATTAAATGGTTTCATAACAAAACTAAAATGACATGGAAAATGATCCATTCTCAAATTAAGAATGTGAAAATTATCGAGAAAACATTGACATTCTGCCTGAGTTCGAAAACTTTTTCTCGAATATTTTCATTTTACCTCAAGATAAAATTTTTGAAAAACTCATGTTAGAGTACCTTTCCTGTCATTTTAATATACATAGGATCTTACATAATTTACAGTTTCGGTTTACCAGAGGACAATCCCCACAATATGCTGGATTTCGTCTCATTAAGACTGCATATATAGCCTGGGAGAATTTCCAAGATACTATATTCTGTGACTTCTCCAAGGATTTTGATTGCGTTGATCATAATGCGCTTAGCAATAAGCTTAGCTATTAAGGTATTAAGGTAATGGCAATTGATCTTTTTAAGTCATGTGCCAAATCGGGAACAATGAGTTTAATTCGAAAGGATCAATTATGAAATTAGGAGTACCTTAGGATTTTATACTGGGTCCATTTTTGTTCCTTATCTATATTAATGATTCATGGTAGGAGGAGGATATGTGCGATATCGTTCTTTTTGCCGAAGACACCTCTTTAAGTTTCAAAGTGGATAGGAAATAAGGAGATCTAATAAATATTAATTAAATACTAAGTAACATTTCTTTTGAATAACATAAAAAACCATTCAAAAAATAACAGTTCATAAAGGAAACATCTAAATTTGATATTCGTTAGAAAAAAGGTAAAAGATGAGACGTGGAGGAATAAAAATGTGAATGGACGATGCGAGTTAAGTCATGATAAGTATAATTTTTTCAGGCGACTTTGAGTGGAGAAATCCACAAGAGGACGAAGGATATTTTGGGAAAGCGAAACCGTACATAAATTCCGGAACGTCCCAGAACGTAAATTGAGGCAATGAGTTAATTATTAAATGAATCTTTTTAATCTGAGATTAAAATTTAATCTTCAATTAATATATGGCTAATTGAATTATTATCTTCTTCGTACTAATGTTATTTTCATGTAAAATAAAGTTCGCAAAATATCATCAATTTTATTTCAAAACTCATCACTTGACAATTTTACGGTATGACTTTCATATATAGCGTGGGCGTAAAAAAGTTTTTATCTTAAAAATTTCATCAAATCAGTTAAATAATAGAAGGATTGTATCTAATGCAATATTAACTTTGGAAACTCTTATTTTAATTAAAATTAATTAGATGAAATTAAACAAGAAATGGATTGTTTCGGTTAAAAATAAAGGAAACTATTAAATCTTGATGACATCATCTGGATTCATTTTTATCGGAATTAAAATAATTTTAAGCAAGTTAAAAATTTAGTTCCCAAAAATTTAACAGGCTCCTTCAAAGGTCTTTTACGGTGGCGCCAAAAATTTACCGCCATCGAAAAGGCAAAAGCGCATGGCTGAAATCAGTCACAAAAAATTTAAATGAAAAAATAATAAAACGCCAAAACATATTTCTGTTTTCTTTTTTCCATAAAATAGACATTATTTCACATTTAATTATTAATTAAAATAAATTTCTAATTTTGGTACGTGTTTTATTAAGTAATATATAAACCAATGCCACCATTAACTGAAAGACATACACAAAGAAAGTTTTATCAGCTCCCATGTTCCACCTTTATCAGGTTCTCTGTTCACCTAGCGAAATATTATGTCAGTCTGCATCTTCCGGTACGTGGTTGCCATTTAAGGACTTTTCTTCCCTACCGTTCGTCGGTTCTGTAAGCTGTTTGGCGTGTCAAGTAGACTTGAAAGAAAAAGTATTCCTTTTATATTTGGCGTGAATTTTGTAGAAATTAATTATTCACAATTAAATGAAACTACGTGATACAGTATTATTTCTACATTCTTTACTTTCTTTACCACGACCTAAGTTTCGTTGTATTACAACATTTTCAGATCATCTTTGTTAATAGCCCACCTGAAAATGTTGTGATACAATGAAACCTACTAATATTTCATCACGCAATTTCATTTGTGTATTATTTTTATGTAGCTGAATAAATTTTGGAAAGTAATTTAACATTAAACTTGAATATTCCATTTTATAACACATCAGCAAAATGTGTCACTTTTAAAAAAACCATTAAAGTAAGGAGATCCACCCAGGCACGAAAGGTACTAGTCATTGAAGGGACACGTGGCGGAACCCTTTGGGCAGTGTGCCGTATTAATTTGATAAAGGGGGGCAAGAATCTTGTCCTTTGACGCGACATGTGTAAACTTTGACACATTTTTTTATATGAATGATTACGTATTAGTTTATACCTGTGTTTTCAAGTCTAAGAAACATATAATAGGTTGTCGTTATAGTACTTTTAGTACCATTAATTCGTTATTGTTTTTTTTGTCTTAATAATACGGTTTAGGTATTCAAGTGAATATTTATAAATCTTATAGCTTCTAAATATTTTAATATTTAAAAAGTTTGATATTTATCTTACCTATCAAGTAAAAATTTAAAAAAATATACGATTGTTTTTTTTAATGCAATTCTGAAACAAACGAATCTAAATTCTCGTCCAGTAAATTTTACTAAACTATTTTATTGCAAACATCGAGTTTAGGTATTCAAATGTAGGATTAGGTATTCAATGTGACGGTTTAGGTATTCAAGTGAATATTTATAAATCTTATAGCTTCTAAATATTTTAATATTTAAAAAATATGATATTTATCTTACCTATCAAGTAAAAATTTAAAAAAATATACGGTTATTTTTTTTAATGTAATTCTGAAACAAAGGAATCTAAATTCTCGTCCAGTAAATTTTACTAAACTATTTTATTGCAAACATCGATTGAAAATTATTGATAAAATAAAAAGTGGACAACAAATATCTCTGCACAAAGACTACTAAAGCTAATTGACTCAACTAGGTGCCTATATGAGAAAAAACAATAGCAAGTCTCCGACATAATGTCCTCTGTTCTATTGGCATTTCAGCCTATGGAAATGTACACTTTTGAAGTAGGGTATACTTTTATTAATCGATGCTATGGTGTAGTTTTTACAAATTTTGTAATTATCATTACAGCAAGCAATTTGTAAGTTGAAGTGCGTAATTAAAAGTTATTTAATAATTAAAATAAATTTTTTTTTTCTCTTCTACAACGCCATTAATATTACAATTACTCAGACATATTCCTTAATGTATTCTACCTGTTTCCTTCTTGTTTTTCGCCCTCCTTTTTTCATTTAATTCTTCCATTAGATACATATTCATATAATACAATAAAAAATATTTATGACGGTATTATAAAGTAAAACAAGAAAACATTGAAAAGTAATGGCGTACTGATTAAGTTTTTTTCGTATTGTTATAAAAGGTAATATATATATATATATATATATATATATATATCTTCATATTTTATAAGAATCTTTAATATCTCTTAGAAATCGGCCAAGGGCATATTATACACGCTAATGATAAGGTTCCGTGGCCATCTTGTAATAATTCTATGAAAATGTTTTAGAAAACTGAGTATTGAAATCAGCACGAACTTATGTCAGCACGTAATAACTTACGTTGTGTAGCAATAATATTTTACCTGTTTATCTACAAAACAAGATAACTGGGACATACGACGGAAAGATTAACGATAAAATTGTAACCAACTCTCAAATTTGTATTTTATTTATTGTCTCTCAAAATAGTTCACTTGATACTTTGTGAATCGTGTCATTCAATGGATTCAATGAAAGAAGAAATTAACATAGCATCTGCTCTTCCTCGAATGTCTCTTTCACGGTCTTCTTAAAGACAGTCATCAACTTCTTCGGCGTCTGGAAATCGTATTCCTTGTAGTTTAGTTTTTATTCTTATTATCTTCAATTGTAGCTCTTGTGGGATAAACCTCACCCATGGGTCGTCATGCTGCTCCTCAGATGTCTATTTCACGGTCTTCTTAAAGAGAGTGACCAATTTCTTCGGCGTCCGGAAACGTATTCCTGGTAGTTTATTTTGTATTCTTGTTTTCTTCAATTTTAGCTGTTGAGCGATATCCCGTATGCATGTGTCATGTCTTAGATTGTTGAAATCACACTTGCACTCGATAAACTAGTATATAACGGTAGTGCCTTGTGATGCTTTATCATTTATATGCTAAATTGAAATCATGGTTTTGGTGTTAATTAAGACCCAAAATAAAATCATAAAAAATTTTAAACGAAAATTTTCTCTAGTGAAGTTCATATTAAGTGACACACAATTTTAAATTTTTTGCCAATTCGTAAACATAAATAACAAGTTCAAGCAAAGTACGTCAGCAAAGTTTGAAAGAATTTGACAAATATAAATAATTTTGTCTTTCCCAAGGCACGCCACCCTACATGATCCTTTGCCTTCCAAATACAGTCACTTCCCGCCGACTTCTTTAGGTCATCAATCGTCGTTTAGCTGGAAGGCGTCCCAAACTTAGTAATTTCCTAGCCAATCAATTGTTGGTTTTCCGCAAAATATATTCCGCCAAATATATTGGTTTTCCGCCGATTCTCCGGAAAAAATGAGTCGGCGATGTAAAAATCCCAAACGCTGCTCAATCCAAACGAATTCTTCTTCCAGCCTCTCTGTCGAAGCTGTTTCCGCCTAGATGAATTATATGTCCCAGGCAGACAAACTCTTGAAAAACTTCGATGCTAGTTTTATCGAGGTTAACTGGTTTTGGCTTGATCTGTGAATCGAACATGACTTTTGTCTTATTCAGGTTGGTACCTAGGCCCACTCGTCCTGAATAATCCCCTAAGCCAATCAGCATCTTCGCCAACTCCTGCGGTGTGTTTGTTGGAATTATGATATTGTTAGCAAATTTTAGGTTATAGATGGACTCGCCATTTAATTTTGATGCCTTTCCAGCCTAGGATTTTCGAGACATCTTCAAAGCTCTTGGGAACAATTTTTGAGATAAAACATCTCCCTGTCTCATTTATCCATGCGGTTGGGTACCTCTTGTCTTCTGGTTCTATATTTGGACATTTATAATATATGATCATTATCATATATAGATCACCGCTATAGGAAGTACAGAATAGCCCAAGTTTTAAAAGAGTTTAACGGAGAAAAAAACCGAGTTGAGATAGTTGAGTCGAAAAAATTGTTTCTCTAAGTCCATAAAAGTCGGTCTTCTCTGTAACCTATCGCAGAGCGTAAATATAACTTACTGTGATATAGTCTTGTCGAAACTGTGTTTGTTTCGGAGACTAAAAATCGTCGAATATTCGGGCGAGACTGTTTGGAACAACTCAAAAATCTATATTCAGCATATGTCCATTTTATTGATTTTTTAACCGGATCGCATGCATAACGAAAGATCTATCAGACAACAGTTTTGTATCATGAGATATTAGTACAGCATTCCGTCTTTTGAATGCAATTCCAAGTTTGCATCTGACATATAATCATATGCAACACACATTGTTCAAAATGTAAAAAAAGTTTAATTGGATCGAGTTTAAGCTAGATTTTTCACAACCATTTTTCGAGTCTAGAATAGCGAGTTATAATATATATAAACAACCAAGACTCAGTGTTAAGTAGCCAATTAATTAGATTGAAAATATGTTTAAAACTGGTAAATAATTACCGTTTTAATTGAATGAAACATTGTTAAAATAGATCTAATAAAGAGGATGGAAACACACGTGTAGTAACACGTGTTCTCATTCCCCTCTTATGGAGGTCGTAATATCGATCGACATCGGCAGCTGCTATCCAGATGTAATTAACTTATCAACTTTAACGTCTTCAGTTCTATCTGAACAAAAGCCATCGCCGCATAATGAAATCCTTTATGCACTCGCCGTCTAATTTTGAAATAGTTTAATGCACTCCTAGGGTAATAGACAGTGATATAATTAAAAGTTTCTGGGTTATGAAGATATACGACTTCTTATGAATTTACGCAAAGTTAGGTAAGGAAAAACTATTTAATAAAATTTTCCATCCAAAATAGAGACCATTTGAACAGGTGACCTTGGATAAAGGAAATATTCATTACCAATCATTTAAGACTTTAACATGTTCAATATTTTTGTTAAATTGCATTTCTTCTCTATTGTCAATATTTCTGTCTTCACTGCCTACCTAAAACACATTTTGTACTGATATCTACCGCTTTATAAAGGAATATTAAGTTTTTTGGTTTAGTGAACTCATAATAAAAAAGACATTACAGTTAGAAAATCATATATTACGCAGCACATCATTAGCAACTAAAATAATTTGTGCAATATTTCACCCATCAGTCATATTTTAAAACTTGTAATATAGAAGATGGTGCGTGACCTTTCTTAAAGAGTTCTTTAAAAATCCCCTTCTAATTTACATATGATAGTGTAAATTCCTGAGTAGCAAAACACTTTTGTTTCGTAATAATATTTAGAAGGCAAATTTATTCCACAAAGCTCATATTTGTTAATATTCTTCTTGTGATCTTAAAATAAAAGTTAAAATATAGTAAATATATACTGATTCTTTAGGATTTAATGGTGATATTTTTTAGAAATATTCAGATTGTGCTCAAATATTTTTTTGATTTATTGAGTTATGTCAGCTAGTTATAAGCGTTTTATGTAGAAATATTATATCTAAGTCGCAATGAGCCATACAAATTGAAAAGGCGTTTTATGCAAATAATATTTTAAAACCGGAAAGCGATTTCAGCTGACGATTTAGCTAATCATACATTCGGACTACAGCAATTACATGTGTTTGAAATATTTTCAGAAGAGCCTTTTTAGGTACCTTAAAATGTCAATATCAAACGTATAAATTGGCTTCTTTCATCTATCAGCACTTCAATTCTCTTCTTACATCTCACCTCTTATAACGTGGTCACAGAATAAAATCAGCTTGTCCTAATTTCAGAAGAATTAAAAAAAAACCTGTTATGTTACTTTAACGTAGTAATTCGCGGCAAACACCTTTCAATATGGTAATCGCTTTTTCACACGTTTAACTAAGTATTTTATTTTATGTGAAATATTTTCATTTATTTATTTTTACATTTTTTCTTAATGTTTGAACATCGTATAACCATTCCTAACCATCTTTACAATGCGGCGTTTAGAGGCAAAATTTATTTTATTATTATTTTGTTTTGTTATCAATTTTAAAGAAAAATATGTCAATTAAAAATTATACTCTGAACAAAAATTTCAAACTTTCTCTTTAAGACTAACCAAAAAAATTTCCTTAGCAAATATAATTACGACAAGGGTTTATTAAAATATATAATCCTTTCATATTATGTGGCGTTTTCTGAACAATATTTATGTTGAAAAGTGAAACATTGTGGTACATACAAGATGTTTTTAATAGATCATTTTAGCGCCTGTTAATCGCCCGCTTGAATAGCAGCTTTCAATTAACTAGACGAATGATCGATTTAAATGGCGAAAAAATACCAGTCCTTTAAAGCTATCTACGCTACTATATTGTTCACAAAAGAAAGCTTATAGATTTTAATCATTAAAGAGTTTTTGAGAACATTTAAAATGATACAATATTATGATCTTTGTAGGAGAAAATAATGAGACTTCTGTGAGAGAAAATGATGATCCCATCCCTAATTGGCAATGATTTAGAATACGCGATGTGGGGGATGAGCATTGTTGTGATGGAAAACGATTATGTTTGTTTTTACGCTTTTTTTATATTGATATCTTCATAAAGATATTAGAGCAGGACCTCATAAACGTTATTTATGATGCTGAATTCAATTTTACTATTTTTTTCGGGTGTGACCATTCCTTATAGTAATCAACCGTAATAGCTATTAGAGATCCTCTCCCTTTAAACTGTTTCGCATCTCTCCGTCAAACAAACCACATAGCCTTCTTGTAATGAATGTCGTTTGAAATATTTTTCAGTATTTTATTTATAAAAATACAATTTTTTTTACCTTTTATGCTTTTTTAACCACAGAAAAGACTCATTTCCAGTGGCGAGATTTTAGAGGAACGGTATTTGCTCATTTTATTCAGTAAGTCGGTGAAATGTCAGAACATTTATGGTTTTTGAAAAGTTTAGGTGGTATCAAGGCAGCCAATTTTTTATTGAAACTTTGAAAAAGGCGAAACACGGGAAGATTTTCGATTTAGAAATTTACGGCAAATATTTGGGCTGTCAAGCTTTTATCATTTTCTGTGTGAAAATGCGTGATCATCACAGTCGGGAAGCCACCGTCTTTAGAAATTTGTGTTGTCAGTTTTGATTGATCAACCTACTTCTGATATTAACTTTCGCCGACTTTTTGCGCGATCACGTAAAGACTGGCGAATTCCACTACCAAAAAGTGGCAAAATACTGAAAGATATAAATCTCAAGCAAATGAAAAAACAAGTTTTATATTCGAATTTTAAACGCTTGCTTTAAATGTAAAAAAGGAGATCCATAAAGCACGCTTATTTGCTCATACTCTCGCTGTCTGTTACAGTTCTTTTTCTCGGAAACCATTTAAAGTAGGAACTTGAGCTTGAAGTACACTAAGCTGCATATATCTCAATAGTTATTGCTCAAAATAATTCATAAATACAGAAATTTTTTAAAGTTTACTATCATATAGGATATCTTTGAAAAAAAGTACTAGCAAGGTTTCCAAAAGATAAGAATTGTATATATGATTGTTCTGGAGAAATTGTTAAAAATGTCCACACGTGCATTTTCTTAGCAAACTCATACGGTTGAGGTACAATCTTGAAATTATGGCGTAGTTATGAAACATGTTAGTCAGCAGATATATCAATTTACCTCTGGAAGCTGCAAAATCACTTCGACTAACTGTCGATTGTGTATCTCTCCAAAAAGGTAAGTTGAATTTATTTTAATTTAAATCAGTGCCTGTCTCGCATATTCATACACCTCTTCATAAAAATACAAATAACACTACACAATTCCAAAGTTTGAAGTGAACATGAAAAAATAACAACTTACCAACCAAATAATCAACAAAATTGGTAAAAAATAGGATCGCGATATATTATATTCAAATATTCTGAGAGCCAGAGCTAAAGAAAATTTAATCAACTACGATAATAAGTTATCCTGATTTAACGGTCTCCAGATGTATACTTCCTCAGTTATGTTTATGTAAGTAATTAGCACCAGCTCAAACCAAAAATTTTTGAAGTTGTTTTAAAAAGAATTATCTTATAAATTATGAGTTTATTTATCATCATATAACAAATTCTATTGTAGCAAAGCGTGAGGTAATTTTATTTAAATTGTTTTTTTTTCGACAGTAAGATTTATTTTATTCGACAAAGAGGAGTTTCTGCGATACATAGAAATATAGTTCACAAAATAAAAATATGAAATGCAGTTCCACTGCAAAAGATGAGCAATAAGCACAATTACTGTAAATAGATCAAAATTAGGTTTTGTATTGGTAAAAACTCTCAATCTTCTGGTTAAAATAAAATTCGAAAGTTTATTGAGGATTTAAATTAAGAAAAATTACTTAATTTTAATGCAGTTACATTATAAAACCTTTATTTTTAAATATATTCGTTTTTAATTCTGTAATGTTAATTGTATAATTTTTGAGAGCGATTTTTATCAACACTAGACGGTAAATAACTTCTTTTTTTTTCAAAATATTTACGTACTAAAACATCGTTTTAAATTGATTTAGTTTTCAAGACAAATCGCTCGACGACTTCTCCAAATAAAATTGTGGCAAAATGACTACTTTTGTATGTATCTGGAGTGTTATACAATTTTCGAAGCAATTTTTACTAAAACTAAAATATTAATAATTTTTTTCTTAAATGTTAGTAGTCTGGTGCAATATTTGTCTGTCCTGTAATGGTGGTTTTGAAATAAAATGGAATGTGGTGAAATACTTTCGTTCTCTGCAATATTAATTGTAATTACAATGTGCTGAGCATTCTTTATTATAACTTTTCTTGAAAATGTGATTTTATCGATAATTGTTGTTGAATCATCATTCAAGAGGTCCTTATATCTTTAAGCAAGTAAATCATTCCATCCAGCATTGCATTGCTACGATTTTTGCATAGACATTTTGGCCAAAACTATTACCGGGCCTATCAGACAGATGGGATCATAACAAATTCGCGCCATGTTTGATAAGATGTGCCGTTTAATGAATTTTAATTTTTTCTCATCCTTTTACTTGTATATAAGTTCGTCATTTATTCGTTTCCATTGAATGCTTAACGCTTTTGTTTGAGATATATCATCTGTAAATAGATTGACGTCAGCAGGTTCTTCATCTACATTCTCTAATTTCAGAGTGATTCGATGTCCATTTTCGAAGAATAAATCCCTTTATATTATAATATATTTCTTTGTATAAGTTTTTTGCGTCTTTGATAGTACCTTTTCTTGTCATTACATCGTCTACGTAGCAGTCACTTTTCACAATTTTACTGGTCGTCGGAAATCTTGAACTTTAATCCTCAGTTAATTGTTGAGAACGCATGTAACCGAATGTGGTGGCGAAGCACAGCCGGATAAAACTACCGGGATTGTGAATATTTTTTTTTGTTTTCTCGCCATAAAATTAATTGATAATACATACCATGTTCGTGGAGAAGAATTTGTTTACAGATATTTTTGAAGTTGGCTAATAAAACCATTGGATGTGTCCAAAATTTGAGGATGATGTCAAAGCTTTTATCTTGAACGACGCTTCGACTTTTGTGCAATAGTTCAAAGAAATTCCTGTGCTAATTTTCGACGAGGCTTTGTTTACTATTCTTACTTTCGTGGTTGATCTCCACCCTTTAAGTACGTGATGATGTTTTAGGAGATAATGCTTTTCTTTAATTTCGTATGATTTCATACGCTTCATCTGTCTTAGCTTACGCATACCTTCAATATATTGTGTTTTTACGCTGGATTTTTATTGAGTTTTTGCAGAATTTTTCCTCGGCGCTTTTGGACACTTTGTTCGGTGCTTTGGTTTCTCGTAGAATTTTAATTTTTTCATTAAATAGTAGATGAATAATGTATCGACCTGACCTATGGTCTCGTTGAGTGATGAGTTAAAATGTTCTTCTATATGATATTCCTTCCCAGATAAAAATATTCTGTAAATAAAAAAAATCTTAATTTTGTTTAATACAATCGCGCCTTATATCCTGGAATTTCTCATGAAAATCATAAAATATTTCGGCGTTGAATAACGCATCAGTTTCGCTCGCTTCATAAAATTTCGTGTCGGCTAGTTTTATATTGTGAGGTATTTTGAGAACGCATATAGATAAACGCGTTCTCAAAATACTTCACAATATTCAGTTAGCAAATGGTTCCAAATTCGCGGAGAGATTAAAAATTCTGCTATTTTATTTTAACGTAATTGCTGAATTTTTATTGGATTTCTATTTTGACGATATGTTGGATACGATAATTTCTAGATAATTTAAACCTTCTACAAGGAGATCTTATTTTTGAATGATAACTTTAATCGGTCCATTTCGGAACTCTTTCCTTTTGTTTTAATTAACGCCTTCTATAATAAAACCCGGCGTAACCACTATGACACTATGTACCTTTATGTATGAGCTTCCCGGAGATTCATATATTTCCGATTTTCTTTATTTTTGTTGATTTTCGTAGCTATTCGCATTATTGTAGCGTATTACTATAATATGTTTTTTCCCGCATTTTTTATATCCGGACCATTTGAATTCACTTCTTGGATGTCTAATATTTAAAAAATATATACATGCTTCCTCATTAATTTTTTCAAGGCGTTCATTTACCTTTTATAATTTTTCATATTTATAAACTTTATGATTTTCCTTTCAAATAATAGGGTAACTAATTTATTATAAGGTTTCAATACTTGTTTTTTATGCAAATGACCAGCTTGTTTGCATAAAAAACAAGTCGCCGAATCTCTCGTTATTCAGATCGTCTATATTTTTTTTTGGATTTCTTTATTTTGATCTAGTTTACTGCTTATATGTTTTAAATGTAATTTCATTTCTGCATGGTTATTATGGTTTTCTTCATTGTAAATATGAATGATAAATTTAGTGAATTTCGTTTTAACTACTGTACTTCGCTTTTTTAATTTATTTAATATTGCAGTATCTGAAATTTTAATAATTAATTTATCTATTTTTCACAATTAAATGATATTAGGTAATGTAGCATAATTTCTATTTTCTTTAATTTCTTTACGGCGACCTAAGTTTGGTTGTATTACAACACCCCAACTGAAGATGTCGTAATACAATGAAACCTAGGTCGTGGTAAAGAACATAAAGAAAGTAGTTTCGTTTAATTATGGATAATGAATTTCTACAAAATTCATGCCAAATACATTCAATATTATCTATTTTTCAGAGCAATTTCAGGAGTTACATGATAATAAGATTATTTTCAAGGCTAATGTGGTGGATTATTATGGAGGAAAGAACAAGAGATTTTTCATAAATCCTTATTGTTCCGATTTTGACCTTTGTGGCCGCACCCGTGCTGACTTTATTCGCTGCATATGAGTTGGCATCTATATTGATGACGGGGACGTTATCTCTGGAGTGATGAGGTTTGCGTTGTTTTGCTCAGGCTTCTCGGCTTTTGGCTACTGATTTTTCTGGCGTAATCATATATCTTCATTGATTGAAAGGTTTTGCGTTAACGATTTTCATGGACTTTGTGTTTAACGATGGTTGGATACGCCGTACTAAATCTTCAAATTTTTGTATTTTTCTTATTGGTCTTTCCAGCATGCTGCTCTCTTGCAGTATAACTTTACGTCACTTGAATATTTCGATGTATTTTCACAATTAATCTTGTGTGTTTATTCGTCTTAAAGGACTATGTTGTGGGACGTATAGGTGAAGATAAAAGATTAATTATTATACTGTTACAACAATGTCAACTTATTTTAGTAAGACGTTAAAAAAATTAATTACTTAGCACAGATTTTGAACATATGATGTTTATTAAGCGGTGTCGATTGTTGAACTGCCAACGTCGAAATATTATTTACAAATTTTGATAGATTTAAAAAAATAACGGTGCCTAAAATAAAATTGTCATATTGGATTAAATCGCTTAAACTATCGTGGTGGAGCGACTACCTGGTCCGCCTTCGGAATGCTCAGTCTTTTGTAATCCTTTTCATTGCACCTAATGAACAGCACCTAATGAATTGTATTCTCTACAATTGAAATATTTTAGAGAATACAATGTGGGCCATAATTTTGGAACTAAATATAAAGTATTTTTGAAAAGAGTAGATACTAATAGAGAAAAATATTTAACTCAAAACGGGTACCTCTTTATTTAATATAAATAATTAAGTTACTTGCCATGAAGTGCAAGCATCGCCGATCAACATTGCCGATTAACTAGTAGAAACTTTTATATTGTGTATACACCTTTTACGAAATTACTTCACACTTTTTGAAGTTTTGAATTAAAATAATATATATATATATATATATATATATATATATATATATATATATATATATATATTTTTTTTTTTTTTTTAATATTTATTTAGTGATTAATAGTATTAATCACCTTAATGTCATTACCTTCAAATATTTATTGTCAGTATATTACATAAATATTTATAGTCGCGGAAAAAAGCTAACATATTGATAATTTTCTCTTTAACGTTGGCTATCAAAACCACACAAAAGCAAAGCGATAGCAGTAGCCACGTGTGATTAGCTGTCAGCCATTGAGGAATTCCATTCTCTATGTACGACGTCTACGAGTAACATTAGATCTTGTAAAGTAACAATTATCGTTATCAAATACATTTAATCGCGATTGATTTGTTACCATCTGTTAAGAAGTTGCATTATTTCCCTCCATTATCAGATTCTGACCTGGTCTATGGAGTAGATATTTTGCAAAATAGTAAGTACCTGTAGCAAATGTCTTGAATTACGGTTCATTTACTACCATCCGTCCAACATTTCCATTACTTATCTCTGAAACTCATCATCAGACCCTGACTGGTCAATAGTGTATTTATTTTGTAAAGTAACAACTAGCAGTAGCAAATATCTTGAATGACGATTGATTCACTACTCTGTGTTTGATAGTTTCATTGTTCATCTCCAGAACTCATCGTTAGAACCTGACCTGGTAGATGGTGTAGTTATTTTGCAAAGTAACAACTACCAGGAGCAGATATATTGTATTTTTTAAGGAGTTCCATGGTCCATTTGTAGATCTCGTCACAGTCCATCAACATGTTTATATGGGACTATCTTGCTGTTATGGGTTTTCAAACAATATAGAATTACGCAAATCGGCACAAAGAATTAGAACTACAGAAATCTCGGAAAAATCGTTGTACATACACATAGTATACGTACGAATGATTGCTAGGCGATATTATATAACTGTATATTTGCATTTAAATTGCATCGAATAACTGTGTGTGTGTATTGTCTTATTCGTTATTGTTTGATAACCATCTATCATATGTTCTTCCACGTGTGCGGTACTTTAGGTAATCTATAAATTGAACTTGGTGTTTTCAAGAAATAAATAAAGAAATAACATTTAACTCTTCCTTTTTTGAAGTTGGTTAATAAAGGATGGAATGTAACGCAAAAATAGGAAATTGGAAATTAAACACCGATGTGAATCAAAACTTCGTCAGCATCACTTATGGATAAAATAAAAATTATAAAATTAATCTTATTGTATCTTTCATAATACACGAAACGGTTTGTCTATTTGTTCCCGTTAGGTTTTGGAATTACACGACTGATTTTAAAATTTATTTTCGTGATAGAAAGTTCATACTATGAGCAAGTATGTAAATTATATGTTATTACGCCCTAACTGACAGGGATATAGCGGTAATCAAGTCTATTTGTTTGCGTTATTTCCTTATTCGTACTAATCTCTGGAACCATAGGTCTGATTCTAAAATTTATTTTCATTTTAAAAAGTTCATAATATAAGCAAGTGTGTAGGTTATATGTTATTATGCTATATTGACAGGAATAGAGCAGCAATCAAGTCTATTTGTTTGCTTTATTCCTTTGTTTACGCTAATCTCAAGAATCACATGTTTAATTTTAAAATTTATTTTCATGTTAGAAAGTTCATACTATGAGCAAGTATGTAAATTATATGTTATTACGCCCTAACTAACAGGGATATAGCAGTAATCAAGTCTATTTGTTTGCGTTATTTCCTTGTTCGTACTAATCTCTGGAACCATAGGTCTGATTCTAAAATTTATTTTCATTTTAAAAAGTTCATACTATAAGCAAGTGTGTAGATTATATGTTATTATGCTATATTGACAGGAATAGAGCAGCAATCAAGTCTATTTGTTTGCTTTATTCCTTTGTTTACGCTAATCTCAAGAATCACATGTCTAATTTTAAAATTGATTTTCATTTTAGAAAGTTCATACTACAAGCAAGTATATAGGTTATATATTATTACACTATAGTTAACAGGGAGAAAGCAGTAATCAAGTATATTTGTTTGCTTTATTCTTTGTTCACGCTAATCTCTGAAATCACACGTCTGATCTGAAAATTTATTTTCGTGTTAGAAAGTTCAGAATATAAGCAAGTATATATATATTATATGTTATTACGCTATAATTGACATGGAGAATGCAGTAATCAAGTATATTTGTGTGCTTTATTCCTTTCTAAGCGCTAATCTCTGGAGCCTTATATCAAATTTTGAAAATTGTTTTCTTATATTAAAAAGAAATAATGTGAGAAAAAATAGGCTATACATTATTACGATACAGTCCTTAGGAATAAATTAGTCAAAAAAGTGACAGAAGTTAGTGAATACTACTTAAACATCACAAAGTAGACAGAAACTGACTAATTATTCATCCCAATATACCGTTGAGTACGACGACCGACATCGTCTGGCGATCGAAATGGAGTGACACCTGATGGAGGGGGGGGGGGTTGAGATGAAGATATTGTGCGTGGATAAATCTGCAAGATACTGCTAGTTATTACATAAAACCGAATGATAGTGCTGATAATAATTATTTAAATGCTTTAAAGTTAGTCTTAAAGGCTTTGAAAATAAATGTTGACCTTGCTGAAGTGAAAGGTTGACTGGAGTAATTGAATATAATAAATTGAGAATTTAGAGCAGTAAATAACACTCTATATTCTCAGTAATGTGGATTAAAAAAACAGTGACAAAAGGTCATATTTTGTATTCCTATTAATGTGACAGTGAAGGCACCAAGAGAGCTCCGTTTTCATAGGGCAGCATGGAAGCCAACTACGTTCTTCAAAAACATTGCTTCGTATAATATTTACATACATCAATTCCTTCTGATCAGATATCCAGTGACCATGAAAATAAAATTTGCCTTTCCAAGTCAAAGCCAATTCTTTTCAAAATTTTTGAAATTTTAGGATATCTAAAAACAGTGACTGAAATTGTGAATAGTTTACGTGCATTTTGAAAAGCGAATATTATATCGGGAAAAAAATTTAATGAATAATTAGGTATATTATGTTTATTGAATTTTGTTTCATTCATTCCTAACCTGTGTTTTAGATTCAAACTGTAAATCCTAAATAATTTTTGGTTTTTGAACTTAATAATTTCAAAGTTACATTGAAAAAAATGTATTATTCTACAAAAGAAATAGCTAAAAGATTTTTTTAGTTATCACCTAAAAAGTAGGCCTTCAATCAAAAGTGAAAAAGTACCTTCTAAGTGATCATATACGTCGACAACTTTGACACTCAGAACGTCGTCAGACTAAAGCTCCGTAAGCTAACGACACACGATCTGGGTGACAAAGTATCATACTCATCGTGTTAAAGTAAATTGAAAATAAATATTCATGAAAAAAGAAGGCGATATGAGCCTTCTTGGAAAATACATGACAACCTTTCTATCTTTAAGAATATGTATTTTCTTATTTGTTTTTTTGTAAAAAAAATACTGCCTATTTTTAGTTAAATTGAAATTTCTTGAGGCCAATAAATGTACATAAAAATATATATTTTTATCTATCCTAATATAAATTAGAATTGAAGTAGACATGGAAGCTGCTTTTATTTTGAACAAATATAAATCATGTTATGAATAAGTGGCATTAAGACAATTGATAGGAAAAAATCGATATATTTAAAAAATATCTAACAAATAAACGCCGAATCCAAGTCAGTCTTTACATGTTTTATACGTTATATTATTGTGTAGTAACGTTATTTATTTATTTATACTTGATCTATCTCAAAATACTTGTTATAAAATAACATGCAAGCTTATATCACCGCATACTGTTACATTTGTTCGATATTTTTATCGAGACAGCCTGCAGGAAGAAAGAAAACATATTCAATTAATTCCCTTTTATCTATAATGCAGTTACTGTTACAATACTGAACGAGTGGAAAATAAATATTTCTTAACATGAAATCTCAATAACAAGTTGTGATAGTCACAATAACTGTTTCGCCCCAATGGAAGTCATATCCGAAAAACAAAGTATTATCCACAAAATATAATTGAATATGATTTTATACTCCTATGAAACACCTAATGACTACGACGAGGGGTATAAGTGAACAAAATAATGTTGTTCTAATGCTACCAAAAATAATTTATATACAAAAATATTTCTCTAAAATTGAAATATTAAACATTATGAAAAGGGCTAACTGATTCTAACCACGTTTATATTATTAATTCGTATAACAAATAGCAACAATTCCTCCTACAATATAATCAACATACACACATACACTACTTCCACACACAGTGTACCTATATATACCGCAGACATCATATGCTCAACATACACACATACACTACGTCCACACTCAATGTACCTAGATATATCGCAGACATCATATGCTCAACACACAAACACACATACACTACGTCCACACTCAATGTACCTATATATATCGCAGACATCATATGCTCAACACACAAACACACATACACTACGTCCACACTCAATGTACCTATATATATCGCAGACATCATATGCTCAACACACACACACACATACACTATGTCCACACAGAATGTACCTATATATACCGCAGATATCATATGCTCAACAAGAATATCACTATAAAAAATATGTTTAAATGCAACTTTATTTACTGCATCGACAGGAAACGGTATTTAATATTTTATCTTCAATGCCCACAAGCTATGGTACAAACTATAGAAAAAAACAGTTTTTGCCGGTCGATATGATTAGTTTCAGAATATATACAATCGACAAAATTATATACTTCTAGATCATCCTTAGATTATCAGAGGAATTCATGTCAAGAAATGGGATTAAAGATTCATTAATTTTGTTAAATATAGGTTATAATAATTGAAGTCTCTATAAAATATTAAATGAATGTCTTAATACTTGATTGTTGATCAAATGAATTAATGGAGATTCTATAGTAATTAAAGGATTAATTTGGTTCTTCTCTAACTTCATAACATTTGATTAAAATGACATTTTACGTATCTTTGGGCCCAAGTTGCTCGTGAAAAGTTCATTACGGAAACAAAGTTTGAATTTCGTGAAAAGTTCGCAATCAAAAAGAGGATTAAAGTTTAAATAAGCGCAATGCGCATTACGGTACTGTTTTCAGCAAGTTGAAAAGTTTACGTAGCTGAGAAAAAATCGGTACTTGAATTACTTTTTATAGTCAAAGGATTTACCTAAATTTTGCAAAGTAAACGCAAACCATAGCTTTAACGCTTACTTTAAATTTTTTTCAATCACACCTGCGTTTGCCTGATAAATTCCGTCTCAGATTTAAACTATATTTTTTCATTAATTCAGTTCTTATTTAGACGTCTTAAATAAGAATGTTATACACGTAAAGAGAACATACAGGAAGTAAGAAGGAGCAAACATGTATTCGCATATAGTTTCATAATAAACCCTGATGGCAAGAGTCGGGGAGCACGAGTAACAAAAGCTACTAGAAGACGCAGGAGAGGGGAACCTTTTGACCAGTCTACCGTGATAATTTGATAAAGGATTTCGACATCAACACCATCGTGACTTTTTTATGCTATTGCATTCTGTCAAACCCAACATCTTTTCCTGTGTGTTTTTATATATTTTAGTTGCGAATTTTATATGTAAAATTTGCAACCGGATGAACATTGCTATTTTTGCAACTGTTTCATATATTATTTCCACATTTTTTAATCGGAAAGTAATTTAAATATAACGTAATATAGATATGGATATATAACAGTTTTTTTTCCAAGTTCACCACTAACCAAAATATCGACATCACATAGTTATCAGTTCTACGTTCACGAGAATTATATTATTTAAAAAATTGGTCGAAAAATACAAATAAGTTAAAAAAACAGAAAAATTAGATTTGGCATTTATTCCTTAAAAAAACTTTGTTTTCATTAGGTATGACATAATTTCAAATATCTTCTGAAGAAAAACTGTTTTCAGAAGTTTTGCATCGAGTAAACAATTACAGCAATCACAGGAACTGGGCGTATTACGAATCATAGTAATGATTAATGTTTCGAAGGAAAATCGTCAAAAGTTAAACCTGCCAACGCTTACTAATCGATATTTCGATACTATAAGGAATATCAATCTTACTTTGAAAAACTTGTTCAATTAAACCACAACAGGCTGTAGTGAATTAAAATAGAATTTATCTGTGTTCTGCAAACAAAGAAGTGAATAAAAAATATAAATTAAACAATTTAATATTTATCTCCATCTGAGATCTTTCGAAAAAGTTCCTTGAGAATAGGCCTAAAATTAAACAAAAAAGACTATGTGCCAGCAACAAACGGTTGGAGAAATATTTCTATATGACGCTCCTTAATTTCTATTAAAAAATACATGCAAAATTGTAAACATCCACGGACGTTATCATTGAAAAAAATGTAATCCTAGGAGCATATTTCAATGGAGTTAGGTTTTTTAAACTCAATTAAAATAAGCTTCTAATTAATGCACCATAATAATGTATAAAAATTCCAAAATCAGGGAAAATTTTCACAAATATAAGTTTATTAGTGGAAATCATTATAAAGTATATTGACAAAATATTGAAAGATTAAGCTTGATTGCTTGCTCAATTCAAATTAGTTTTACATGTAATCTGAAAGCTTATTTAAAATGTTTAAATTTGATATTATAAAATATTTCTATAATATATATTTTTAAATATTTCTATGATAATAAGGTCATGATAATATCTATATTAGCATGAACTTATTATTGCTAAAGAACTAAACAATGAATTTAATACTCACCTAACTAATGATCTCTATTAAAAAAAAAATTTAAATATTTTTTGGCAAAACAAGGAAAATAACATAAAAATATTATAAAATTATGATAATTTTGGAAATGAGACCATGTAATAATAATATTTACTTTTTAAGTTGAAAGCGTTACGTATACTATAATTTTTATGAAAAATATACAACAAGATGTAAAATTACGAGCATGCGTATTTTTTCATAAAGGTAAAAGTCAAAAAATTAATAACATTTTTGATTTTTGGAGTCGGTGATAAGCCGAATGTGGCTATCATTTTGCTGAAAATGGTTGTAAATGTGGATGAGAGTCAAAACAAAGTGTCGATAATTGACAAATAGTTACCCATCACTATATTACACTTTAAGCAACTTGTTGTATAATCTATACATTACAAAATATTGCCAAATCATTATTTACTACTCTTTGCGTTTATAATCTTTTATGTTTCACGCAAAATGTCATTTTCCGGAAAATAATTGTTTGACATAAAAATTTGTTTATTGTAATTATTAAACATATTGAAGTGACACAAAGATTTGCTGTCTTACGGGGGCTCTTATTTACGGGAGTTACATATCACATTTAAAATCGTATCTCATTTCTACATTGAACTGCATAATATCTTGTTACTGGTTTAGCGGAGCAATGATATTGATAATTTCTTGATCTTTTGGTTGAAAAAATCTTAGGTTTCTTTGCTATTCATAAGCAAGTGCAAAGTTATTGCTTAATTTTGATTATCGTCCACATCTAGTTTTCAAGAGATCTATTGTACGTGTGATTGACAAAAGATAACGAAAAATTGCAGTAAAATTCAAGGATTTATTCATAGTTTATTCAAGATTTTTGATTGGATCTGATACCATGATTTATATAGATAGAAGTTTATCAGTTTTGGGTGAAAATCCAAACCAATTTATTGTGATTATTCGATACTTCGCAAGATTCCACTTCATTGATAAAGGTTTCATTCTACTAAATCCATATATTTCGGGTATTAGAAATGGTTCTGTATATATGCGCACGTGAAATTAGTAGCAATAATTTTATTTGATCAAAATGATGGTAACATCTAAAGATCGTTAAGGGAAAACGGAAGGATATCAACTCAAATTTTATGGTGTGATGAACTAATCTCTTCGTGAAGTGACATAAGTAAGGTTGAAGTTTCTATCTTCTCTTCGAAAGAAAGTTTGTAAGGTTCGTTAACAACTTACCATGGAAGCATAGCGCTTAAGAGAAAGCCTAGATTGACATAGTATGTCAATTTCTTAATCACTTTATCATAGTTGTTTCATATATTATATATCAATTTACTTATAGCTTCAAACTTATGATCTTCCAAAACCAGGAGTTATGTTAAATAAATAAGGGCAGAAATGATGTAGTTACGGAAAATTGAGGAAGTCTTTAACACGTGTCAAACAGATTGCGTTCTTTTCAAATATTACATTTATTAAAGAAACAAACATCCCTTGCTAACAGTGAAAATTTATTTTATTAGGCATCATCATAGACCACAAAAATCTGGTTTCACCTGCATGAAATTGTTATGGTGGCACATTAATAAAGTATCTGGTCCGGTTTTATTACTTACTAGTTTCCTTATGTGTTTTGAAAACAGTGAATATATTTCAATACATTTTTATAATATGTTATGGCATATATGAAAAATAATATTGACTATTATGTATACATGATTTAGTTTTTTCTTCTGAAACAATTTATCTGAAAATCATGCATATTCTAATCATAAAAGAAGTAAAAGAGAACATTTTCATAATTTTTTTATACTCTTATTAAAAATACCTGTTCAGATACCCAATACTATGTATTTCCAATGAAAACGAGTATTTTAAAAATATATGTGAGACCTTTTAAACAATTTTTGGCTTTAGTAAAACATATTACTCATATCTTCTTCTTGGTATCCTTTACATCTGTGACTACAAATATCAGGGTATTGACCAACTTTATTTATACTTATATCCTTAAGATTCGAAACATACTGAGGTCATCCTCGCTTGGCTTGCATTTCCCTCTCCGTTGGTAATGCTGTTGGGCCCCTCTCGATTATTACAGAGTTTAGATACATTACCAACTTTGGTCAATGCCTCTTTACTTATAGTCTATAATAAATTCTATAATAACATTGACTCACCTGCAATAAAATCATTTAAAACGATATTTAGTTCCTCTTTACAATTTTTTGGTCAATTTACTAAATATCAATCTTCAGATTCGTTTTTAATGCGCTCCTCCCCATATCATTTCAAAGGAAACTATTCAAAATCTTGAAAATAAGTTTTAGGAGTAATTCTAAATAAATTTATTTCAAGTACCTTTCGATTGATCTCAATACGATTGGTGAAAATAAAAAAAAGTCAGGAACCTTATCGATGAGGTAAATAAATATCGGAAATCATTAGCATCGCGTTATCTGATATAATCTGTAGGTAAAAACAACTCAATTATTTAAATCTCAATATTTAAATTATTTAAATCTTATTAGAGTAAAAAAACTGATATGAATAATGAGAAAATAATGATTCATTTGGAATTTGACACGTTAACAAGAAACATTCGGTATACTTGTAATAAAATGAAAATCGAATAACGAAGAAAATTAAGTTTCCACGTAATTCTCTAGAACTGTAAATTCATCATTTCAAATCATTCGATACTATATTATCGTGTGTGTTAAAAAGAGTTATCTTAATATTTTTATGTGTGTAATATATATTATGCGTTATATTTTTTTTCACTCAATTAGAAAAAAGGGCGTGTTTTACATGTTATTTCAACGGTAATCTATTTCTATATAGCCAACGAATAGCATATTTCTTTGTCCGATACTTATTCCCGACTGTATACATACACACATTAGACGCTTTTAGTCTTACTTTGTCATGTGCGTAAAAATTTACTTTTTTTTTCTTTTACTCAGTTAAACAATACGCCATTTTAATAATGATAAAAATCCTTGCCCTAACACAACATTAATTGTCCGTTTTTCAACTCTCGTTTAATCAATTATATTTTAACGCTTAGACTCTAAGGTAATGAGTTTACTTTGTAAAATCATTTGGGAATTAAGTTTATTTTACCTTACCATAAAGTGATAGTAACAATAAGGTATCAACACTATGGTGAGTCAAAATGATCAAATTACACTTAAAATGGAAAGCATAAAAAATATTTATATTTCAAATATGCTAAAATAAACATAGGATCGTATAATACTTTCCTTACTTTTGGGGAATGATAAGATTATTTCGAAGGTTAATACAACTAGGCAAATATAATATATTCGTGGAGATAAAATTTGTCATAGGTATTTTATCCAAATGCATTTAAATTTTCAAATATAGTGGGTAATAAAGCCCCTCGAGAAACACCAAATTATCACTTTAAACGGAGCCGATGAACTAAGTGATCAACCCTGGGGGGTTTATTATATATTAAAAGTAGTAAATAAAAACATGATACAAATGCTTTAACGTCATTTTAATATAGTGATATGTCTTAAATTTACTTTGTAAACTCTAGTGAGACATTTTTTTTAAATGCCGTATATGTTCCTTACAAAACAGTGAAGTTTTTCAGTTATACTCTAGCGAGACCTCAAGCGACATTTATGCGCAAAGCTTAGCTTTTTATATTCAATCATTTTTGACAATATGTGAACTGTTATGTCACAAACTTGTTACGAAATAACTTATAGTCTTTCGATATATATATATATATATATATATATATATATATATATATCATATATATATACATATATATATACATATATATACATATATATATATATATATATATATATATATATATATATATCTGTATATATACTGAACAATATGAAACAAGAAAAAATACATTTTTATTCTGCGCGACGTAAATCATGGAGTCTTGTACTCGTCTGAAAATCTATATGAATATTTTCGTTGAATCGATTAGGAAGCACAAATCTAGTCTAAATAAATTGAGAAAATATAGGTTTTTTATAAATATCTTCAGGTTATTCCTTTTTATCTCAAATAGAGATGTACCTTACAAAACGAAATGTGGGCGTTTGAGGGATATTTGGGATATGTGAAACATCTGAATTTATTAATATTTTCATATTAAAATAGTTTAGGATATTGCACAATTTGTGAAAGAGTTTGCAAATACCTATATAAACGAGTATATTGTAGTAGAAAGAGATGCGTTAAGTTGAAAAGAGCCGACAAGACGTAAAGCTGACTGAATAGCGAAGCTGAATAGCGTTCGAAGTGCCATCAGAACCTTTTAACTCCCATCCCAATGCACCATTAGACAACTCACATCAAAATTGTCTTTTCATATCTCATACGTCGTCAAGTTTTTCACATCTTAGCATATAATAAAACTACGGAATAGTTGTGTCTATACATTGAAGACATTTACAAAAGAATATTGATGGTCACGTAATAAGAATAATAGAAGGCAAAAATATAGTTTTAGTCATTTTTGACATATGTCACGTAAAAACTACTACCTAAATTAGAATATAGTTTATCAATACATATGGGGGTTGACTTGAAATAATATTTACCTTTTTTTGGGAAATCAGTGTATTCAATGAGAAAATATGCGAGTTTGACATTTTCAAAAATTAATTTATCTAACATTAACACAACAAAAGAGTGCTTACCTATTTGACGCGTAATAATTACATAAATGTATAGTCTATCTCCATTTAATATTTTTACCCTTAGTCACCACACTAGGTCTGTGGTTTGGTAACTGCAAAGCCAAGTCGTCTTGCATTGATAACGCTGCTGCCCGTCATCAGTCTATGTTATTTGGAACCGTACAATTAATGTGTAATGACTTACGGCCTGATCCATAAATTCAAAGTCATGCAGCGAGCTATGGAAAGAGATATTCTCGGAGTATCTCTTAAAGATTCATCCGAAATGAGGAAATCCGACGGAGAACAAAAATATTGTACATAGTCCTTAACATCTATAAACTTAAGTGGTAAGAGTGTGCGTGCGCGTGCATGCCTGCGTGCATGTGTGAGTGCGTGCGTGTGTGCGCGCTTGCGCTTTTGCACACGCGTGCGCTTGCACGTACGCCTTCACGTGAGTGCGTGCGTGCGTGTGTATGTGTGTGTATGTTTGCGTGCGCGCCAGTGTGTGCATTATAGAATTGATGCAATAGTGCATTGAGGGAATTTACGAAAAATTGTTTCATAGAATTGCTCGCGAAACACGTAAGAATAGCTGAAAGTACGACTCTGCCATTTTAGTTTGTACTGATACGTTCTGATATACCTGGGGTAATAAAAAATTTATTTATCCTAACTGACCAACTTAAAGGAAGATATACAAATTTGACCTTTGAATGCAAAGTGTATTTACTTGAAAAAGTAGGGACTACCTAAAAACATGTTTATTGTTCTGTTACTGAATATTGCATCTACTTATATAATTATTATAAGGGATAGTGCTACGTATATTAATCTTACAATTAACTTGATAATCTTTTCTAAATGTACATACGTGAACGAAGTTGCGTTTGTAATTAAGTGCTAATTGTTTATGAACCACGTAACATACCATAACTTGCTCCCACGGAGAATCTAATCAGAGTAATTTAAACAACGAAAAGCATCGAACCAAATGAAATATTTCGAATCTTCAAGAACTTTGTTGACGTTTTCACACAGCAACAAATGTATTAAATTCTACAAATTTCTGATGGATTGGGCATCTATGTGCATATATTAAAGGAGTATTTATTGTTAGAAAATTGTTTTTTGTTAGAAAAAAGTCTGAATTTTCACAAGAAGGTATATGCAGCATGCGTGTACAATGTTTTATACCCATGATATGAGGAAAAGGTAAACAGTTGAATCTGATAAAAGTTTATTACAGTGCTATAGGTGCAGTGCTATGATTGTGGATCAGCTGGAATTTTGATATTTGTTTTTGTACGTATGCGTATATTTTCACAATATTATATGCTTATTTTGCTTATTATGCATATTTAAAAATTGTCACGAAAGGCAAATAAATGGGAAATTTATCTTTATATTTTTAATGATTATGCGGTGTTTAAATTAAAACTGAAATCCAAAGCCAGACTTTTTACCTTTACTCTCTTATTATATATTGATAACAATTATTAAAATCACGATCCATTTATATATTTTAAAAATGTTATATATATATATATATATATATATATATATAATACTGAATAGTGATCTTCATCTTTCACCTTACTTCCCTAACACCGTCCCTAGTTAGTATCTATACTTTCTCAACTATTTTCTAAACTATATAATTATACGGATATTTGACGTACTTATTTCTATTTAAAATTATTACGTCCGACAATTACCATATGTGGTACGTAATATTTTATGCCGAATCTAAATGTAAAATTGTAAGATTTTATCCTTCGTATAACATTTCAAGACTCTAGGCCAAAGGAAGGATATCGATATTAAAATATATTGCTTTTGAAAAAACCTATCATTTTATTACGTTGAGTTAAACACCCGACTTTTTATAAACCTATGGAGCGGTATACCTGACAATTCGATATTAATTTTAACTTCTTACTTTTGCAGAAAAAGAATATTGACAGACAAGCATACAGACAGAGGGACAAAATATTATCCCACAATACTTTCGTTTTATTTTCACTTTTAGGTGTAGAACCCTGAAAAGCTAGTCAATTTCAAATAAGTACTTATCGCATTGTTATGTAATATTAATAAAGTAAAGTTCAATAAGAGAATACTTAAAAACAATCACTTTTACCTTTATTTGTACAAAAAGACAATTCGTTTTTACTAAACCTCACTGACTCGCTCATCAAAGGGAAATACCCTTTAGATTTCACGAGCAAGTCAGTCATTCACTGTCAAAATAGATGATATCTGAATAATTTTTAATCTATTTAGTTAGAAGCTTGAACTTTTTTACAAAATCATACAAGACTATAGACACATTTGATAATAATTAAAACTTGAAACCTGTACTTTTTCCTCAGAAAAATGTCTTGATAAACACACAAATGGAAAGCAATGTAATCCTCTAAAGGTTATATTTTTACTTTTTGAGTTTTGGAATCCTGTAAAACGTAAAACATGGCATTGACATGATATGTTTGAAATGGAAAAATAAACAAGTTGAGGAGCGTTGGGGGAAAAAAGATTTATTCGGACTACTCGGCGATTTTCCACTGCCAGTTGTACTTAATTACAAAGTTTTCCAGCTTGGAAAGGGAAACTGAGCAGATGTTCATGTCATGGTCCTAGACCGTTAATTGCTTCATCTCCTCAACTATGTTACATTATTTGAATTGTTAAAAATATTAAAGAATTATAAATAAACATTGATAGCGAAAATTGTAAAATTCCGTTAATTTAGGTTTATTATATATTTAGAAATAATAATTATATATTCTTTCATGTTATTTCAGTATGTTTTTTCCAGCTATGATTTTTTTCTTCTTTGAAAGGAAATAGTTTCAAAAAGGTCTCAGGTAAATATAGTCAGGATCTTATAACAGGACTGCGGAGATATTGTAAAGCTTTCCTCAAAGGATAAGAGTAAAAGATCCTAAACAATTGGTGTAGAATTAGAACCCATTTTACATGCCTTCGTAAGTATTTAAGTTACGGGTTGTGGTCATGGTCTGATAACGGATCTGAAAGGTGGTGTGAGAAATCCCCAAGCAAGAAATTGTTTCATCAAGTTTGGCCTCATATAACTTTTCATAATCAATGGCAAATTGCATCCAAGGTATGATGATAAAGCTGGAAGTTGATGACTGAAACTCTTCAATGGTGAGGAATACATAAATCAAGTTGATTCATTTGACTTAGGTTTGCCGCTGGTCATATATGGTGACAAGGTTCTGATGACGGAGCCAAAAAGTGGTAACAATAATTTCTCAATGGAAAGGAATAGATTCAATATACTCGCATTCGTTTGAATATTTCGGCAAATATTTTGGTTGCAAATAGTGGATGAAGTCGGATGAGGGAGTCGAAATGAAATGACGTATCTTTTATCCATGTCTACCTAGATCTGGTGATATAATCTGCGGGTGAGATAGAAAACCATTAATGACGAAAGGTATTTTCATCGACTTTGGATTTGTTTGATTTATCTGATGAGTCATTTGATCACAAGTAGTGACTAAGATTTAATGATGGATTCGAAAGATGCATCAGAAATTCCTTAGGGGTGAGGAGTGAACTCGTGGGCTTTGGACTTGTTTGACTTACAATGAAACGGCAGAAACCAAAAAAATAATTTTTGGCAATGTACAGATATGTACAAGGGCACGATATGCTAAGATAATTGTAAATAGTTAAGTAGAAATGTATGAAAATATATATAAAGGCATGACCTAAACAGGTAGATATAAACGCATGATCTAATTAGTATAGAAATACTTAATTTGATTCATAGTATATATTTGCCAAATTACGGTGGAGTCACAAGAAGGCAATGTTATTGATATATCCGTATTTAGGTCTAAAGGTATGTATGTTAGCACGCATTCATGTATAAAAATAGTCATGTTCATTAAATCACAGAAATGCCTCTTTTGTTCTCGATAAATGAGATATTATTAAATTCTTCATGCATTCGTAACATTGTGGAGAACATTATGTTATCATAAGCATTAAAAATTAAAAAAATGAAACTTTTTTACAAAAAATCTGAAAGGACGCGAGAAGCATAAAATAATAAAAATGCTAGTATTAATTGAACTTTTGCTGTAAAATATATTTTTCAAATGTAAATATATTTGTAAAATAATGCTACAGTTAAAAATTCCGTGACCAGTAGAAAATAATATTTAAATTTATTCATACACTTTTCTATTTGTCTTTTGACGTACGTATATGCAGCAGAAGCATTTGATGAACTTTTGGCATATATTAAAATAAATTCGACTCCAAGTGTCGACACTTCTATCTCTCTCTCTCATATACATGTGTACACATAAACGGACACATAAGCAGACCAAATTTTACTTGGCACCGATTCCAAAAATTGCTAACACTCAAATTTGTTCGTGTTTAGAAACAACATTTTTCGGTAAAATCTCCAATTTATGCTGGTATTATTCATAATCTAAAATCTGGAAGAGTAGCAGTATTTTGCAATTTATTCTTGTTTGAAAATAATATTTTGTTTCAAAATTTACGTTGAATACTGGTATTTTTATTAATTTATACTTTTCAATTAGTTTCTTATTCAGCAATTATTTGAAGTCAATTCACTTTTTAACATTTTATTTTTATTAATTTATGTTACTTTTACTAGGAGTCTAATTGCAAAATCTGTTCTCTTCTAAAAGGAAAAAAAATTGTTATGTCGGTATTTCCACTCACTCTCAGTCATTTTTATTTAAAAACCTAAAATTAACCAATAAATCGCCTTCATATGAGAGAAAATCGCAAAAGATTCTACCCAATTGTTGATAGTAAGAAAATGCCATTTTACCTTGAACTACATCTAGGTTGTATGCCAATTGCTTATTAATTAGTCGACCGGCTACAGTAAAAATTATTGAAATACTTATCCCTGTTCTTGTTTATACATATGAGAAATGAGATTACGATTATCTTATCAATAAATTTAAATTTAAATAGGAACCCAAGGACAATGTCGATTTAAACTTAATTAATGCAAACGATCTTATCTGAAGAGACTTAAAAATAATATACGAAAATATTTTCTGAAATAACATTTAGTTAAAAGATAGATTTAGTTATATGTTTATGTTATATGTTTAATATATCTAATTGATTTACATGGCGGGCTTATTGCTACAAGGGCAATCTCTAACAGCCAACCAAAATATCAGTCCAGCCCGGCTCGACGGACGGCGGGAATCGAACTCGGTTTCCCGCGGTATACTTTGTAGTCAACAACCCAGTACACCACGACAAGGGGCGGCGACAGATTTAGGTGTTTTTAATATTGAAAGAAAACCTCATATCTCACTTTAGTGAGATATGAGGTACAATGAGACGGATATCAGCAGACTTAAATTTTAGAATGTTGACAAAATTTAACGTTTGCAGTTAAAGTTCCACGTTAAAATGAACATCATTGGAACAAAATTAAAATAAAGAGTCAATTGTAGGTTATTGCAAAGATCTAGGTTTAATGAGACCTTTAATTAATTATTCAATGTTCTAAAATATTTTTAGTTTGTAATTTTATTATTAATTTATATTATTATTAATATATATATATATATATATATATATTTATATATATATATATATATATATATATATATATATATATATAAATAATTAATAAAATTCGACAATACTCCGTGTGTTTCCTATAGTTTTCATCACTCTTGCTGTAATCGTTAGGTATACCGTTCTGTTCCGCACAAATGGATTCACCTAGATAATAAAAATGCAGACTCATATGTTCACATAGATGAAGTGTAATGTCATCTCCATAAACTGCCAATATCAATAGCGTAATCAATAGTATAAAACCGCCTCTATTTACACTTCAGTTCAAAAGTACTATGAAAACTTTGTTATATTTTATTTTGATTCAATTGAGGTCAAAACATAATTATATTTATTACAAATAGATAAAAATGTTAAATAATACTCTGATTGGAACTATTGCGATAAGTTGTTTAACTCCAGTAAACAATTTATACAATTGAATAGATAATGTTTTGAATTTAAACCCCCCATACCAAAAATATCTACTAAGTACTGCTCTCAAAGTCGAAAGTCTATGAAATGAATCTCCGAAAGTCCAATAATTTGTGAAAGCCTGCGAAATCCATTCTCCGAAAGTCTGAAATGAATCTATTATAAAAACATAATCTTATTAAATTGCCCTGTCACTCTTTGGAATATTAGTAAGTACATACCAAAGTAAATATTTCATTTGCGCCCAAGTAATGGCATAGGTATCACCTGATACACATCCGTAAAATAATTTAAGCCTTTGAGCCTAGTAAAATAGCGTGGAGCTCGAATAAAATTGTATATACATAAATTAAATACATATGTCAATTAAATAAATACGAGTCTCGGTTGTATTTTTTTAACATTTCAAATAATTTACGAAGAAATTTTAAAATTTTTGTAACATTTTAAAATTTATTAACCGCCTATTTGTATAAAAATACTTCCCAAATCACAAAAGCTATTTAAAGAAAAGGGTTAAGACCGCATTAAGTTTAGTCCCCAAATAAGTCTTAATTTGTGTAATGAGATAATGTCTTCTTAAGCGTCAAGATGAGATAAGATAACTTGGATAACAAAAGAACTGTGTTTTGGAAAGGAGCAAGGATAAAATTTGTTTGTGAATGTTGTCATGTACAACTTAATTTGCGTTGACTTGTTTCCGTTATTGTCTATTTTTTTATTTTCAGTATTTTCTACCTAAAGGAAATGGGAAAGGAAGATAAAGAGTTTGGTTTTCTTTTCTTTTAAAGTTACTAACCTATCGTTTGGGATAATGTCACCTACATACCTTTGTTTGGATAGCACGTTCCTCTGCCTCATTTATAAGAAAAACGGTTATGATACATCTGTCTACATATTACAATCCTTTTTTCTTGCCAACCGTTTGAAGTATAAACTTGAAAATAGCATAGTGATATTGCATATCAATAATATATCAATAAGCAAAGAAAATATTTATGTGTAAATTTTGGAGAAAGCCAAAAGTATTCAAATTTTATATTAATTTCAGTCTCATATTGTGAATCATCTAAAAATGTTTATTATAAAGATCTTAAAAATAGTTTTTTTTATTGCCAAGTCCTATATCTCTGGAGGTATAATAACGAATATGTGATCAGTATACAGGAACAATGAATGTGTAAAAATGATCATGTATTATATATATATATATATATATATATATATATATATATATATATATATATATTTAAGGATTACCTCTGTTAATAATATATAATATATATATATATATATATATATATATATACATATATATATATTTAATATATATTATTAACAGAGGTAATCCTGTGCACCAAACTAAAAATATTCGAAGGGTATTTCATTAATAATTTTTTAACAATTTTTTTTAATACTCTTTCATATAGTTGCTTATATTTTCTTTTCGGTTTTATCTAGAGAATCCCATATATATATAATAAATACAATTCTTTTCTGTAGTATGCATATTTTTTCCATTATTTCATTATGTAAATGACTGGATTTTCATAAGTTTATTAAAATTTTTTGGAAAATTAGTTCATATATTATGGGAGAAAATTGCGATAATTCCTGCAAAATACGTACAAGGCAATATATTTACCCAATTAAAAATGAATAGGTCACTTATACATTAGTGATTTTATACAACTTTCATAGAGGATGCTTTACTCGTGCTTAATTGTTATTAGTGGTATTACGTTTATATTAATTTTTATGATAACCGTGATAGCTTATACAAAATTTAACCTTCTTTGCTTTTTTTGTAAGATTATAAAGTTAAATTAAAATTAAAATGTTATAAATCGGACAAATATTTAAATTTTCTATTTGTTTATTTATACAAAAATAAGCCTAAAAAATATAGCAAATATAAATTCATATCATATCTGCTTAGTTTCATTTTACAAAATGGAAAGTTTTCTTAAATTACTTTCAGCTTTTTCCAGTTCAATAACCGTGTGTAGTTTCAACAGCTTCTGCTGATTTCATCGGAATAAATTCCATTCAAGTAGGATATAAAAATATACGGTGAATCAGAGCTTTTAGTTGATACATTAAATCACAATTTTAATATATAATAAGACTTCACTGTAATATAAATTATTCCAACTCATTATTAATTCTTGTAATTTTCAGATATTAAATCATGTTATTAGAAAAGGAAAAATATCAAAAAGTTCGTTAATAAATATATACAAATAACCTATTTATTAAATGACAAACAACCAGGCAAAACAATTAAATTACTAGTTAATAGATTCAAATAACCGTGAGATTACGTGACCCTTAAAGTTATCAGGTTAACTAAACAATTTGATGACATTATACAGTCTAATATACATAAAGAGCGAGCCGCGTTCTCCAACCTCATTGACAGTTTGACTATTGATAAGTCGCAACAAAAAAATGTGAATGATATTAAAACCGTACATATCATTGCTTACTTTTTTAAAATTTGATATTAAAAGTTATAGTAGGTCCAATTTTAATGAAGATACTTCCTCCATGTTATTTAACTTTTTCTGTATTCTGCTTATTTTTATTAAATTCTAGCTACAAACTGCAATTTTTCTTATTTTTGATGTCGTCACTTTGATTTGAAACTCTGTCACCTGCTTAAAAAGAAATTAGATTTACTTTATTTTTACTCAACTCATTTCTTACCTTAAAATTGGAATAGTAAAATCATTTCTTTATTTAATGACGAGATTAAGATTTACAAAGATACTGCTAATAACTCACGACTTAACAAATATCCTAACATTCAATAAACGAATGGATTAAATCAAGTCAAATAAATATAATTATTTAACACGACAAAAGAAAAATGTGCAATATAAATATTTACATTGTTGCATAAATGTTGTCAACAATCTCCGCATTCTTATATAATCTGCTCATTGATTGGTAATTAAAACCCATAAATCAATTATCAAACCAGACTATAGGGTATTATATCAGAATCATCATACGAGAGAGGATTATAAGAGAATGATTCTAATGGAATGATAGAACCGTTCTTTTATAACGTTCTTTATAGCGAGTTTCATAATTTATGACCTTTAAATGAACACTAATTACTTAAAAATTTACTATCGGGTTCATAATTAATTTTTCTTCGGCGAGCGGGGCGATTACAAGAGTATTTTAAAGTAATTTAAACAATATCTAACGGGGTCATTCGAACAACTTTTTGGAAGTTTCCAAGTTAACCAAAATATAATGAAAGAATAAGAAATGTAAACAAGTTTCCGAAGTGCCTATTAATATACCTTAGCCTCTTAATATACCTTATTAAGAGCAACGAAAATTTCTCGATAAATTCGGAAATTTGATAAGATAAATATGGAGATTAGCAAAATGAGTGCGATTGGGAATAGTTCTTTGAAAAGATTTCAAAAGCTGTATAAACACTAAATTTTGGGGTTACTTTTTAATTTATTCTACAATTGTCCTCATTTTTATTACTGATTTTTTTATAACACGAACACCTGATTGACATTGAAAATATGTTCTGCAAGTTGTGATGCTATTTTATAATCAGTGACGTGAAATATTCAAATATATGTGATACCTCCTGTAACTTTCTATTTATTTTCTGTATTTGTACTTGATAACATTTCTTATCCGATTTATTGTCTTACTACATACTTTTAAAATACAAACAGAGAGGCAATAAATTAGTTATGATTTCTCCACATATATTAGTGAAAAAATAAATAAGTATTCATAGACGGATGAACGATGTCCAGAAATGTAGAATGCATTTAGATTTTTTAATCCATACCGTAATTAGAAGCAATAAAATAAAAATCTGAGATGTCATATGACGTTAGCTTAGACGATTGATTATTCTTATCATAGCAAATATTTGAAGCGTTAGTTCAGTTAGGTCATAACAAGAGAAAGAAATAATTTTTTTTTACTATGTTTTATTTTCTTTAAGAATACCACTTAAGCTTTTTATTTGAGATTGCTTATTAAAATATTAAATCTTTTACTGTGATCAAATAATTACAAAATATTTAATTTGCTACCGTCAAACCAATTTCCAATTTCTAATTACAAAGAAGCCATAGTATAATTCAAATTTTTAAAATTTATTTCGATTACGTGATCCGCCTCCCCGCTTTAAAATTTCCATTTGGAGATATATATATATATATATATGCGTGTGTGTGTGTGTGTGTGTGTGCTCTAGATGAGCAAAAGGGTCGATGCATTATCCTTTTTGACTTTTTGAAACTGGTGACGTTAATTAAATTATATCACAAAAAATAGAAAAACATAAAATATCTTAACTAGGTTTTAATTAAATTTTTCCTCCCGTTATTCTTACGGCGGTAGTTGCGAAAGGGTTGACACGCTCTGTTAAGCACGTTAGCAATGCCTCTCTTATTATTAATGCTAAAAATAAATTTTTTAACTTGAATGTGAGTTTAGTAAATAATTGAATTTAAAGTATGATAACTCCTTGAGTTGCTACGCATAAATTGTTGATAAAATAGGTAAAATTTTACTTATCATTAGGTATTTACTTATCATACTTTACTTATTATTAGATAAATTAGATTTATAGTAATGTATTTTGGATTATATAATTAGATTTATAGTTAGGCAATTTTACTTATCATAATTTACTTATCATTAGATAAATTAGATTTATAGTTATGTGTACATTAAAAGTCAGTCAAAGTGCGAAAAACATTTTTATCACAGTATTTTTTATTTTTTTCTCAGTGAATCTCAGAATATTTCTATTCTTTTAAAAATGTTCAAGTGAAAAATGTACTTAATGGAACAATTCTTTCATTCTTTAATAATAATTAAATGTAAAAAGATAAGTAAATAAACTGCAAAAAAGCGTGTAAGGGCAATTATAACTTATTGACGAAAAACCTCCATTTTGGCCAAGTTTGCTCCCACCTCTGTGAATATGTAGTATAATAATTTGTTTTTGAAAAAATAGATACACCGTATCTATATTTCAATGACTTAGATCAAATCTTCACCTATAATTCAATGACTATAATTCAATGACTAATAAAATACTTGGTATTGACTTCACTAGTTATTTCAGGAAAATTGACTTTTGCAACTCATTCCTCGCCAAGAATGCTAAAAAGGATAAGTTTAAAAGATTCATTTAAAACAATTGTACTTTAAATTGAAACAAGAAAATGTTCCTTTTTAACTTTTTTATTTTGTCCAAAAAACAATTTATATTGACTCAAAGTAAAACAGAAAAATAAAAATATTAAGTCGACGAAAATATAGTTTCAATACTTTATATAAATAGTACGTTAAACACAACGGCTAGTTATAACGCGTGGAGATGCACTCGTGATCGGTTGTCTGTACCGACCGTTCTGAACAAAAATATTCACAATATCGGCTACACTCTTAATGGAATTATAGTTGGATTGACCATTCGTAACCAAGGTAAATAAATTTACCTATTAAAATATTTTATTTCTAATGTTTATTTAATTATTTTTTTTTATTTCGCAATAAATTATGGTTACGTATTGGACTATATATGTATGCATGCCTGCCTGACTGCCTGCGTGCGTGCATGCATGCGTACGTGTGCGCATGTGTGCGTGCATGCGTGTATGCGTACGTGCGTGCGTTCGTAAATTTGCGTGTACGCACGTATGCACGCACATACACGTGTGTGTGTGTGTAAGTGTGTGTGTTTGTGTGCGCGCGTGATCGTGCGTATGCGTTTGTATGTATGTATGTGTGTGTGTGTGTGTAAATGTGTGTGTGTGTGGGCAAGGGCGCCAAATTAAAAATTAAAAAAAAATGCGCAATTGGCAGGGTTTTCAGGGTTCCATACCTTAAATAGACATACAGAACTTTTATAAAATTATTCACGCGATTCCCGTCTAACCATTACAGCCGTTATTCTCAGAAACCACTTGACATAGAAACTTAAAATTTGGCATAGTAGTAAAATATATTATCATGCACATATTTCAATAGTTTACACTCAAAAATATGTATATGGATATTTCCGTGGGTAAGGTCAAAATACATGAAACTTGTTTTAAATTACATAGTTCATGTAAGATATCGTTAGTATGAATCAGTTATACAGTTCTTTTCATAATTTTAGGTACTGTAACTAAAAATTTGAGAACTTTTAGAAACCCACGTAAATAATTTAGTTTAATTGTATACAGTCTTTCCGGTTAGCTGACCTAGTCAACGGATATAATCCATATTAAAACTGAAATAATACTATTACTATTATGATTATTATTTCGACATCGTTTTAATAATACAAAAAAACCCGGTTACCTAATTAATTACATATAAAGGGCTTTTATTCATTTTAGATATTACCCATGCACAATATCAAGATATTGCGAATAGACTATAAACTTGTTTCATACCAACAAGCGACGTCACTACGAGTTTGTTGATGACTTTACGATTAGTAAATATTCGTTCTCGAACAGCGGAATGTTTGAAATACGTCCTTAATCCAGAACTAGTGTAGACACAACAAAATATTAAGTTAACAATTTAAAAGAATTTTGTTTACCAAAGACAAACACATGTAGTTCTCAAGCAAAAATAATTTTGTCAACTCAAAATGAAAATATTTATTATATTGACAATTAAATGAAACTACGTGATGTAGTATTATTTCTACTTTCTTTATTCTTAAGTAGAAATAATACTGCATCACGTAGTTTCATTTAATTGTTAATAATGAATTTCTACAAAATTAACGCCAAATACTTTGTATATTCAATATTTATTATATTAATAATAATTAAATCAATTATTAGTTAATTTTCTCTTAAAATTCGTATTTCATATGTGAAAGAACCATTTAGCAATACGTAGCATGTCACTCAACATTTGTGCGCAAATCACGACTTGAAGATCGGGTCAGAGTTCCAAAAAATATTAATTATCCCGGCGTTAATTTACCTGTTTTGTGTCTATCGAGATATAAACTTTCACAGGTTTTCTCTGTTATGTACTTATTCTTATTTGATTTTAGCATTATATCATATACCATAAAGGTGGTATTACCTTTATTTCCCTGTCATGCTACTTTTCGTGAAAATTGCTTTAATTTGCGTAGCAAAGAGAGCAATTAGGCAATAGTTATTTAACTTGGAAAACGTTAGTAACAGGGTAGAATTAATAGATTGATCAAAATATAAGTAATTAATTGAGTTTAAAAATAGGAATTATTAAAAATTTGTTGTAATTCGATAGAAAATACTCAATGATTAAGATAAACAATTAAATGATAACACACATAATGTCATCGTTCATTAACGTATTTAAACAATTAATTATCCACTTCGATTATACTTGATTAAAATTCTCAAATTATATAAATCAATACATAAAGTTTGACTATAGAATGAACATAATATATAAAAGCAAGATAAAAAATTTATTTAAATTAGCTATGATTGAAAAAATTTAAGAGAAATTATGCATTTGTTAAATAACAGAATTGTACTTAAAATTTAACGAATTTATACCTCGGTTCGATTCTTCATAAGATTTATGTAGCTTATATTAGATAAATGTTATTTTTGCCGTAATTATCCTTTGAATTTTCCGAGAATTACCCTGTTAGTGTGGATATTAACATAATTTTTGTCCTATTTATTTATATAGAATTATGAATAGTTCTTATCTAATAACTGTTATAGGGACTTAGCGCATTAATACTGGATCATATGCAATTTCATTTACTAATTAACATGTAAACATTACTCTTCCATCGGTCGATATATTCGTACTTGCTTGTACCAGTAACATGAATATCTGTATAATTTTAGCTTCTATTTATTTATAAGGTAATGTCAGTTATTGTATGTTTACCATTTTTATAGGGACTTAGTGCAATAATACTAGACCGTGTACAATTAAAATGATCAAATGGCTTTACTTGCTTTTATTAATATGGAACACGGTACTTATTCATATTTATAATTTTTGCTACTGTTTATTTATAACGTAATATAAATTACAGATTCTTAAAATTTATTATGGGGACTTAGTGCAATAATATATGGTTCGTACAATTAAAGTTATCAAGCGACATGGAAGTATTACGCTTTCATTTTCCAATACTTTAGTACTTACATTTAATAATATTGAACACGGTATATGTTAACCTTTTATAAGTGGTTTTGATATGCTAATGAAGACGGCAATAATTTAACTTTTATTTTTAATAGATTTAGGCTTGTGATTTTAGTTAGACTGTAGATTTTTATTAAAACTAATTTAATGGAATTCACAGGCATTGTTTGATATATTTTAAGGCTCTTCAAGTTTTTAAATCCATAATAGCTATATACACTTGGAAATTTATATTTTATATTTAAAAAAATATACAGCAATTTATATTTTCTATACACCTTTGTCTTTTAAATATAAAACCTATTTAAAGAGGCAAGTCAACTTAAATAAGGTCGTAACGACAACGTTTATCGACCACCTTTGTTCCTAAAGCTTTTCAAAAGACAATCCTATCTTTCTCAAAGCTGTTTTATCTCACCTCGGCAGTTTCCAAGTAATTATCTCATTATACAAAACCTAGATTAATTTGGGACGCAACTGCAAACGTCATTAATCCTTTTGTTCAGTTGGCCTCGCAAATATGAAGAGGTTTTATTTAAGTAAATTTATTCTTGAAGGATTTTAATTTAAACTGGAATATGTATGGTCTGTTCCAGACCCTGGACTAAATTATTTTCTTACCTATTGTCGGAAATGCGAAGAAGACTTTTCAGTGGAATTTTTTTCGTCAAGGATATTAATTTAATATTTAAATATGTGTGGTCTATTTTAGACTCTGGTTTACCTTATTTTCTTTTCGTACGTGAGAATTTTTTAAAATAGTATTTTGTTCGCGAAGAATTTTTATTTAATATTAAAATTGTTATTTAATATAACAGATACCTTTTTTTAGCTATTATAGGAAATGCAAAAAGAATGGTTTTAAACGGATTTTTATTCGTGAAGCATTTTTGTTAAATTTTCAAATTTGTGTAATTTGTTTCAGACCCTGGTCTACATTATTTTCTTAGCCATTTTAAATTTAGCGTGTATTGCGGTGAGATTAAAGACTTAAAGTTAGATGTAACAATGTTTTCGTGGCTCTTAAATTTTACATTTATTATACTTACTGTTAGCATCGACCCTTAAAAAGAATGGAAAACAATTATGTAATTTTTTTCTCTTAAGCTTTTTTCAATCTTAATTTTGTTTTTTGTTGAGAAATAATATTATTTAAATTAGCACCTAGCTTTCACGACATTAATAATGTGAAAATTTAATTTTGAAAATGTTTAAACAATTTTATAAAAACTAATATAAATATTACGTACCTTTAAATTTTTGTAGTCATTGTGTATTTATAAGTGCCATATTGTGCATTCTTGTAAATTTATTCCAACAATAATTAAAACATCAATATGTTTTTTCAGTTATATATAATGACATTTTTTCTTTTATATCAGCTTTTTACCGTAGACCTATTAATTTATTATCTTCAACGTGAATATACGTGGAACAGAATTACAAAGCTACATCGAATATTTGTCTAACATTTTCACTTTCCTAGGTACAACATATAACTATTTTGGATAATCTTCATTTTCGAAATATCAAACGACACAAATATTTTTCTTTAATCTGACAATACATATCCTTACATAAATATGATAGTAAATACACTCTTTTTTATACTTGACTCTTCATCACAAGAATAATAAGGATATATGCGAATATTTCATTTCATACGTTGGCGTATAAAACCATAACTAGTTTTAATTTTATATTATTGCAATTAAAAATACGGTGTTTGCTATATCCCTGAGGCTACACATATAAATAAATTTATAGTGGTTACCCAAATCTGTTTTCAATATTTTTTCTTGACAAGAAAATTCGTTAGTTTCTTGCTATCTTAAGACAAAAAATTCATCCATTCCAAAACTTAATAAGAAGTTCTTGAAAGTTAAAACACGATCACAAAACTGTGACCATCACTTGTGGCCCAATGACTTACCAGGTAAATTAAATAAGCTACAAGTCATTAACTCTACTCGTCACTAATTTTCAGATCTATTCCCATGACTAATTTTCAGATCCATCACTAAACCTAACCACCACTTTTAAGAAAAGGACTGATCAAGAAAATTGGAGCGAATTCTAAATCATTAAACCAATTTCTCATCATTAATGAGTTCTGTCACTCTCTTCGTGCTCCATCGTCACACCTTGGCTACTATTTTCTGATGAAGAAATTTATCATGATCATTTAAATGACCCTATATACCAGGAGTTTCACCTGATAACGGAATTATAGTTCTATTATCACCTCCTGGCCACCAGTTTTGATCAAATAACTCATAAAATTAAATCAAACAAGCTCAAACTCGGTTTATTTACTCTTTATTATTGAGGTGCTCTGGTTCAATATTCTGGCGATATCATGAGATCCTCTAATCTACTGTGACTAAAGTACTTATCAATAAATATCAAATGAGTACGAAATAGATCTCAAACTTCTCAAATGGTTTTAGTCTCTCATTCGTTGGGAAATTTTCTATTATATTCACGGGGACCATTTTATAAGTTCAAAAAAAAATTACTTAAGATCATTTAAAATAATTTTTTCACAAATGAACCTATCAGGAAATTCGGTCAGCACGTATCCGAATCATGGTTGAATATACTAGAAAACATAATGCGTATGCATATATACGCGTCAAATTGAGGCCAACGTTTTTTTTGTAATTTGTAAAAATACGTATGCCCCTGAACCTTAAGGAAGAGTGCTTAAATTATCTATCAATTTGTATATTCATTATTCCTTCTTTATCAGAATATGTGTCAACTTTTTTATCCACAATGTGTATATATAAAACTAATTTAATTTGAGCATTATAAAACATTTGTGTAACATATTGAATGACACTAAAATTCTGTAATATTGGAAGTCCAAATGCTTATGGTCTAGGTTTTCGAAGGCGCATAATCTCCCTAATTTTCAAAACTAACACTCTGTTTTATGACAATTTTATCTTCGTTCATTTCGATAATTTTGCGAATATGTGAACAAAGCAATGTGGAAGTGGGGTCTATGCCACTACTTTACATATAAGCGACAGTCGAAAAAGCATAACCCAGCATGAAAGTAAAATATTAATTTGACAATTAACACATCGACTGTTTATTGGTAAATGACTGTTTTCCATATATTTCTCTTCAAAATTGTAATTGTAATTGTTAATCCAAGCGTTTACTACTCGATATATGTATATATATATATATATATATATATATATATATATATATATATATATATATATATATATATATGTATATATATTTACCTCGCTTAATATATCTCTGCATGCTGTTTTTTGAATTGTGATTATAAAAGTTTTGGAAACGGCAGTGGAAGCATATTTTATTTTATAAAATAAAAAAAAATGATGCTTAAATTCTCCATCAATTGGAGCAAGCATAGGGGCGAGTATTGTCAGTTTAATATTTGAAATTGTTTTGCTTGCTGCAATTTACAATATGTGACCGTATTGTGTGGTAGGTGAAGTAAGTGCAGATACATATTTAAAAAATAATACAAAGATCGAAATGAAATATGATAGGTGCAAAGTTGAAATATTTTCAAAATACGAGCTTGATACTTCTGATGGACCGTGTACTCTAAGTTTGGAAAAATGTAAATTTTATAAATATTTATTTTCTTATCGGTCATTTGCAACAAAATTACAAAGATTTCCAGAAAATTTACGCTTCAATCTAATAGAATTTCGTACAATTTTCATTTTTAAAGATCAAACTTAGTGACCTAGTGAGTTCGATGCAAGAAAAGAAGGGAAAAATGAAAAGATGTTGTCATTTTTGGCACCAATGAAGCCTTCCATCATATATTTTGTTATTTATGTTATTGAGATTCACCTTTATGGACCGAATAGTTAAAAAAAGCTTTAAAATTATGGAATATTTTTTTAATAACCACTATATATATATTTTTATTTCCGCAACAGAAATAAAACTTAATATTCAATTTATAAATCTATAGACATCCAAACTAGAGCTATATACATGTAAGAGTTTGGTACCAAATTATTTTAATTATGCAGTAACAGAATCACTTACAAAATCATGTCCTACAGTAACGTAAGCATAGACCTAATCATATCTACATTCCAATATGCAACCCACAAGGTGGCCCCCTTTCCTTGATGACCACCAGAAAAAAATATTTTTATCACATTAATATTCGCAATGATAAGTATCGATGATGAACAAATTCGTCACGTGGTTCATTTCGTCATTACGTTAAGAAACCTAATTTACAAAAATCGTTTACTATATGTTTTTACTGTTGTTAAATAAATCGACTTCCAAGTTCGATGTCAAGTATTTTATCCCAAAAGTTATGAAGCACTTTAAAACATTTTACCCAGAACTACATTTTAATTTCACAAATTTTGTTCAAGCCAAAACTATCGTATAACAGAAAGACTTAACATTAACTTCATTCCGAGCGATAATAAAGAAAAATGTTTGCACTTCATATATTTCCGTTGCGAATTATTTAGATAGGTTTTGTGTTTTTTATGGTTTCATAATAGAACAAAAATGTATGGTTAACTCAGCGATTCCTAGATTTCAAACAGAATGAGCTACAGATTTCTTATTACACATAACACGTAGTAGTTTGGTTCACATCCAAATATTATGTTTGAAATTGCCTACCTAAAACTTAATTTTGATGGTTCCACTATATTAGTTTTAAAGCTACTTTCGTCACCTAATTATCATAAATAGCAATACCTTTTATGATAATTAGGTGACGAAAGTAGCTTTTTAAAAAAATTTTAATTAATTTGTGCTATAATTTACTTACGTAGGAAAGTATAATATTTATATTTGAAAAAACCTGCTGAATATATCATATACTTTTAAATGGTAACAATTGTATACACACACACACACACACACACACATATATATATATATATATATATACATATATATATATATAACAAAGGACTGATAGTTGGTTGTCCCAATTCTACAAACTGTTAACTAAATTCATGACGATTTGTTCGACCAAAAAGCTGGACTTTTATCAACCACTTGAGAATGCAAGCTTTAGAAGTGGATGTAATACCATGGACTACTTACTGGCTATGAAAAATTTCATTGGAAAAGCTACAAAGTATCAAATGCATTATTGGTTATAAAAAATCCTTTGACACCATCAAGTCCTGGGCAGTGATTAAATCATTAAAAAATACCAGAAAAGACCACCGCTACACACGTTTGATAGAGAACATTTACCAAAATGCAGGTTTGAAAGTGAACCTTCCATTAGTAAAAAAACAGTGAGAGTGGAGAGGGGAGTATGACAGGTAGATACTCTCTCTCCGAAAGACGTCCAAAAGTACTTGTGTTGAAGGACATCTTTAGAATGCTGTATTGGGAAAATAGTAGTCTTAATGTCTATAGCAGGAAATAGATTGATTAATATTTTCTCTGATGATATTTTCTTCTCGCTGATGATATTTTCTTTATGTCAGAGACAGCCCGGGAGACCTTGAAGCCACGTTATAAAAACTAAGCGATGCTTCTGAGCGGGTTAGATTGGAAATGACCATAAGGTTACAATAAATCGCATCGTTAAGGAAAGAGAACAGAAATACGTATATCTTGGTCAAGAAGTTATGGGGAAGGAAACCAAACAAATGAAATAGACGGGCGCCTAAGACTAGCGTCGGCAGCCTACTCCAAAATTGAAATCACTTTGGAAATGAAAATTACCGCTGAACACAAAGCTTGCAAGTATTACCAGTATATCATACCAGTACTTACCTATGGAGCTGAAACCTAAGTAAACAAAAAAATCTTCACCGTGCGCAGAGTGGCTCAGAGAGCATTTGATAGGAAATTGGTTGAAGACACGCTGAGAGACCGAAAGATGAACGAGTTGCTTATAGAGATAAGCAGTCTCGGACGTCATAAAACGGATTGTGAAGTTTAAATGGCAATGTGCTGGCTACTTTGCCAGAAAGCAATACTCGTGGTGCAACCCACTTGTAAAAATGGGGCCGAGGAGCAAAAAATGCCCACAAGGAAGGCAATGGGTCGGTGCAATGATATAATATATTCGTTTTTGTAATAGTTGTGTCGGGCCAAGTAAAAATTATCTACAAAGAACTGGAAATTTTCTCTAATGGCATATGTACTTTTCGATTATTTGAAATTACAGTAGATTCCTTTATTGCGAATCTAGTAAAAATTAATTTCGTTTTGAAAAAATGTCGATTTTTTTATATATATCTGCGAAACACTATGTTTTTTCAAATTAAATTAGAAGAACAGCCTCTCAATTTTTTTGACAATAAGTTTAGCGTGAGACAAAGGCTGTGACAATTAAGCCAGATCTTTATAATATAAGTCTGTCTATATATCTATATCTTAGCTTATATTTCGTCAAGTACCAATCATCAACCTATTCATTCATTTTCCCTTTTTAAAAATTTAAAAATTAATAACCAATAATTTAAACATATTTTATAATTTACTCTCTGCATCAGGAATAAGGTATCGTCTCGTAGGTTATTCTTTGACAATCTAGACGTGTTATGTAACCTACTTTATTACGCTACATACGTAGCGTAGTAACATTTTAGCTTAGGTATGCGTATGCTTGTGAATAATGGTCTCTTACACAGATAATTTTTTTACATTAAAACATTTTTTTCTAGGTATTTTATTTAAAAATACAAATAAATTCAAAGCGACACATGCTCAACGCGATGATATTTACTATTTCAATATTATAATATAAATAAGTATAGATAATGCCCCTTAATTTTAGACTATATTTGACTATGGACCCAAGCATTTCTATGCTAAATTAAAAAAAATCAGAAATTGTTATTTCACAAATTGCAATATATATGAAAATGTAATAAAGCTAGAGGAACGTTTTTATAATGATGTATATTGTATAAATAATCTAAAGTGTGACGAAAACAACGTGTTTTCGATCCGTAAAGGATCGTTGATCGGTTTTTGTCGTAAATTATATTGTATAATTTCTATACATAACTGCTGTTATGTAATAAAAAAGGGTAATCTGATTTAATCACGCAACTAATTGATAGCGAAAAGAAAATAAAAGTCGTATTATTATATGATTTTTTAATACAGTGTCATTACTTTTATATCTCAATAAATTTGGTCTTCTATGATTATAAATTTCCATAAAACATAGAGAGAAATATTTTAATAACTGTATTTTAAAGGATTAGTATGATCATTGTCTATTCCTAACATAAATATCACATATCATATCACCATTAGAAAAAGAATATTTTTATTAACCCTCCACATTAACTCGGATAAAATTCAGCGGAAAATAGAATATATATATATATATATATATATATATATATATATATATATATATATATATATAGTTATAAACATGCACAAATAGATATTTTATTACAGTTCATATATTCTAATAAATTCTCCGATAAGTTTGCACTAAATTTGAAGCGTTTTTGCTAAATATTATTGTTCTAAACGCATCTAACTTGAAAGTTTTTATCCATGGTGTACACCGCGGTATTGAAAACATTAATTAGAAAGTTATTTTTTCGGTTATTGATGAATAAAAACAATACATTTAATTTTATCAACAAAATAATTACTAATTTATAGGGTAGAAGGTATCCGCGAATTCTTTCGCGTCGAATTCGATATAAGAAAAGCCATTAGGCATAACAAACATTATCATTTCTCTGGTGCTATTCTCTGGTGCCATACTCTGGTCTATACTCTGGTCTATTGCTCTTTTTGTGTTTTGTAAATCTGGCATGATGAATATTGAATATATTTGGCGTTAATTTTGTAGAAATTCATTATTCACAATTACATGAAACTACGTGATGCAGTATTGTTTCTACTTTCTTTAAGTTCTTTACCACGGCCTAGGTTTTGTTGTATTACGATAGATTCGAATCATCTTTGCTAATAGCCCACCTGAAGATGTTGTAATACAACAAAACCTAGGTCGTGGTAAATAACTTAAAGAAAGTAGGAGTAATACTACATCACGTAGTTTCATTTAATTTTGAATGATGAATATTGTTTGAAACAACAGTCACACGTAAAAATATTGAGAATGGACGAAAGATGAATGGATAAATATCGACACAATATAAATTGTTTGTTTGAAAAATCAATACATAAACTTCATTTTCTGTGAGCGTAAAATATTTAAATACCGCTAGTAGCCGTGAATTTATTTGTAGTATATTGTCAATCAAATAGTACGGTAAAAAAGCATAATATTTACAAATAACATCAGTATAGTAACCATTGTTGTATACCATACGAAGAATAAGTCGACCAACCGATGAGAATTGAGCCCATGTCTTCGACGTACTGTGCCAACATGCTAACCATTATACCTGTCGAAAATGGTGTTACTACAATTACTGTAATTATATTATTGTTATTATTAATATTACTATCATCACGATCATTATGTTTAATTTATTTTTTTTTGTTTTTACAATATCTATGAGTATGAAGTTTACTAAAACGTTAATGCATTGCGTTGACAATACCAATATTATAATAGTTATTAAGTCAAGAGTATTTTTTAATAAATAATATCCGCTTAAGACCCTATATGTTACTCGAGGGTATAAACAATTACCATACCAAATCTCATTAAAATCCGTCCAGCAGGTTTCATATGATTGAAGAACAAATTAATAGATAGAAAGACCGATTGACAAAAAAAACTTACTGGTTTTCTGCCTTTTAATATAATTCCATACGCTAATAAATACACATATACACTTTTTAAAATATTTTCTACTTACGGAGTTAATTCTGTTACAGTTTGATTATATGTACAAATTACATAAAATGAACGGTAGGGAAGAAGCTTGTTAAAGAGGAACTTTTTTGACCGTGACGGAACAGAGATGGCATATACTTTTAATCGAAGTTGTGTGTACGCGTCTGTTTTTGTTACATTTTGTTACCCACCACAGAATGGGTATAGTATATGTATTTAAACTAAGAAGTTTTATGTGTGCGTGTGTAACTGTAACCATATATTTACCTACGACTGAAACGAAGATGGAACATGTGTTTAAGCCGAAAGGTTGTGTATATGTAGGAATTTCAATATTTGTTTACCAATAACGAAACAGCGATGAGAATGTTTACACTCAAGTCAAAAGCTTTTGCGACTATGTCCATCGAATATCTTTACAACAAGATCGATTTCACGCATTACTTTACCTGTCATCTGACAGAAACTTTTAAATAAAATTATATCAAAAAATAAAAATAAAAGTTGACTTTCTGGAAGCTCTGATTTGACACCTATAATTATTGTTTCAATGTCGAGTTAGAATTTAATAGACAATAATAATCCTGCATTTATTCAGACGTTAAAGGAAAATACAAGCAAAGATTTGCAACTATCATAGAATCTGTAATCATGAAAAAATGATAAATATTTGAGATGATATGAAATACTTGCGAAGAGCCATGAATTTAACAATTTACATTGGGATGACATTAATTGTAAGAAGTAAATTAAAAAAAACTGTCTTTTCATTTGCAATAAATTTTCTGTTTCATGTCCTTAAGTATTTCCTTATTGTCCATGTTCTAAAACTTAGTTTAAATGAGAGAAACGTTTTCTTATGAATGATGAAACTTGCAACAAGACTATATATGGAAGTCACCAAAAATTTTACTACTTTTTGCTAAATTATCAAAATGAAAAATTCGATCATCGCTTGAAAGGCATAATTTCCCAAGATTATTTTCAATCTTCTTTCATCCCTCGATTATATTCGAAAGTCAGATAAATGCTACCCTTGATCTCTATTAAATTTAATTGGTGATCCGTGAATGGTTGTGTTAATATTGATCGGAACATACGAGTAAAATAAAAGATTACTTAAGAAATGTTCAGATAAATCTTTTAGCAATTAACCCATAACAAAACTTTTTGTTTTTGTTTATGATTTACATACAAAATCCACGTTTCGGCTCCTGTTAACAATTGATCAAGCCAGTGTTGGGTACGTCTCAGGAATCGTTATAAATACTTTGTAAACTATATTGAAAATACTTTGTACCTTCAAATATAGACATTTTGACATACACCTTAGTACATACTCTGACTCGTAATGCGGCTACTGTTAGTATGTGACAGGTTTTTTCTGCGATGAACAGAAGATGAGATGATTGCAAAATGAAATTATCTGTTGTTGACATACCATAAGAATGTAATATCCGTATTGAAATAGGCTGCAGTTTACTCCCAATCTCATTCACCCAGGTCAGGAATTCGGTACTTTGGAACATTCGACCTCAATCGGCGACAATTAGTTTTTACCGACCCAAATCATGAACTGGCATTGAGGAAAGGACGCCTCAATACGCTTGCTTCCTCATGGGGTATAAAAGACAGATAATGATATATCGATAATGATATGGCGGTGTCCATTGGATTCTGGAAAATACCCTAAGACGTGCGTATATAGTCTCAAAGGGACAATCTGGTTTCTGCCAGAAATTAATCAGCTGTAGAGGTGCTCCAGCTGACTACTTTTAAAAATAAATAAAATAAAATAAATTTACTATATATTTCAGCACAAACTTCTAATTTTGGTAACTTTCAATCAAAATTGCAAGCAGTCAAACGAGCTATTAGTAATTGAGAAATTTCTATGACGATTTCTCTTCCTCCGCAGTACATAAGCCTACTAGTATTACCATGTAATTGTATTGCTAGCAGAATGGCATAATTTTGCAAAGTTTTAAATTAACATAACTTTTAGAAGCAGATAAAAATTTAGCTGCAAGTTTTGTTTACTTGCATAGCTACTTACAAATGAATCTAATGAAACATGTTAATAATATAGAAATAGTTTATTGAGTGAAAAGTTTAAACTATCCATGTAAACTCTAACACAAACGAAAACTATTACGCTATTTGATTTAACATTATTAACACAAAAAAATAAATATACCCTTTACTACGATTGAGAATATAATAAAGATTGGAACAAGATAGACTTATGCGTTTTGCGGACGATCCACCTCGCACGACCAGCAGAGAGGGATGCCGTTATGTAAGAAGGCGATATAGTTTTTATTATCTCCCTCCGCTACTCGCCCATGATGAAGATAATATAAATTTAATTTTACTGACCTTCCACTATTCACTGATGTGCTGAGGAACTGATAATGCAAAGGAGAAATTCTAACTCATAGCCTATTCTCTCCGCTGCCCATACATTTGACCCTTTGTTATGGTCTCACTACTTCATATGCGAACTTGTATTACATTAGTATAAGACATTTAATTGAAAAAAGAATATTTTAAATACGTCACTTGTATATCTGACTCACACGAAATAAAGATACATTGAAATAATATGAGATTTTATTTGTTATTAAAAGACAAAAAAATTATACAGAACCATATATGTTTTCATGAACTAAAATCGTGTAAATCAAGATATGATAACTTCAATATCGCATAAGAAATAAAAAACTTTGTTTTCCATTGTACAATAAGTATTTCATTACAAATAAATAGGAGTCATAATATATATATATATATATATATATATATATATATATATATATATATATATATATATTATTTACGTAATTGGAGTGAAGTCAACAAGTAAGTACTTATTGTGTAGCAAGGTTTTTTCTTCAAATTATTGAGTAAAAGATACCGATTGAATAATGAAACAGAAAGGTTCAATATTCTTCATTAAGAAAAACGAAATGTTAATATTAAAATAGATTAATTTTAATGATCCCGATGTAAGCTTATATAAACAAGTTGAGGTGAATTTTCTTACATATCATGAAGAAAATTCACCTCGACTTGTTTATTAGAACGACCAACGAAAAATAAACTACCCAGCCAACCATCAAAGTGACCCTTTGTAGTTTTACTCATATATAACACCATAGATGCACTGAAAAAATAAGGCTATGCTGATGCGGTTAAACAATAGAAGATGATTCAAAAAGATGAGCAAAATTATGAAACTTATATTTCATTTAATGAAAACGGGCTTTCAAGATATTATATTGTATCATATTCGTTAACAAGTTTGATATAACGCTAGACAGTGCCCTATCTATATACGTAAAAACGACACTCAGCTGCTGAATAAGCTATTAGATAACTTTGTAAATAAATATGAATATCTATGTAGCGCAAGAACGTCATTTGGTATTCGCATCATATAACAGTGCATACTTATGAAAAAATTATGAAATTGCACACTAAATTATCACATTAATTTATACGGAGTAACTAGCCGGTTACCTAATTTCATTGCCTATACCCGACATTACACATAATAAACCTATTGAATTCGAAAAACAAGAATTACATTCCCACTTTCGTCTTTATAAAATTTACGAGTACATAGTATTACCATTAAGCTATTTACAAATTTTAAAATTATTTTACATTGTGAGATATATTTAGTGTGAGAGATTTCTTTTAAATTTGAAGTGAAACAAGAAGTCTCACTAAAAACCCTTAAAACGGACATAAGTGCTGTTGAAAATTGTTAAAAACAATCTTTTTATACAATTTGTGACACGTTTTCCCGTGATGAACAAAAAAAATTATAACAAAGCCTTAACCTTGTGCTCTGCAACTACATGCTCTACAACTAGCTTAATAAGATATTTATTTCAAAATAAATTTTTGCCCTCAGCTTCGTCCACATATATTTTTTATGGCGCAGTTTCTCTCCAGTATTAATACAATTTCAGAGATACCCTATATCGGATTAAAAATACTATATACATTGTCTCGAACTTTAAGCCAAATTTCTGTAATGGTATGAAGTCCTTTTCATCCCAATATAATTTCGTTTCATCCGCTTGGCCTTGTTACCTGCGTCCTGTAAATATATTTAAAATTTATTAGGAATAATTTGATACAAAATTACTTTTAACTGTGTTAACAAGAGAACAAAATGAATTTTCATATATTTAAGTGACTTGCTTAACATAATGAATAATAGGTAATTAAAATAATTTGTTTAAACGCAAATTTATTGTTTTAAACGTTTTAAGACGAGAATTAATTGATGTGTTTTAGTTTACTGTTAGTAGATTGAATTTTAACAGGGATGTCTCGGGACTCTTTCCGCTTTGCCTGCGTGGATTTTATATAGATGTCTGAATTAAATTAGTGTGACTATCGTAACTTTTGAGTATTAATAAAACTATCATCATTTCTATTAATAAGAACAACGAAAATTTTGTTATTTTTCAGATTAAAATTAACTTATATGTCAAAATAAATTATGAACTATGATTTAAACTAATTTCATAAATTCACATTTTTTGTGGTATTGATATTTTACGCGTGCAAAACAGCGGATACCCATGTCAAATGATAAATATGTTAATGATTGTGCTTGATTGTAATGTTATTATGACTGTACTTGATTACAGAGTTATTAGGTGGTAAATAACCTAATTATTGTATTTATTATATTAGTAGCCTTCACACTATATATTTGGAAAGTAGAATAAATTCATTTAACTTTTATTTTAGGGGTTGGGAAGAGGACTGCCTGCCTCTTATTATTTTATGCTCGCGGTTAGATTATGGAATATTTTTGCAAAATATTTGGAAAATAATATATACACATTTAGAGATGAGTTTTATATATAAAAACATGGACGACAAAAGTAAAACTCCTCTGAGCTAGACCGCTCAATACAATATTCGGTTCACGCAACGAGCTGGATAACGAGAATATATCTAGATCGTATGAATTGGCCTTGTCCTCCTGCCAAATATATCATATTTTGCAACGGTATTCGAACCTTAGATGTTGTGTATTGAATTCGTGACGGGATCACGCGACAGCAATAAACAGGGAATGTACTCTGTCGCATTGTGTGTACGTGCTCTGCAACACACAGTCATCTCTACTTATAACTGAAGGTATTTACAATTGAACGGGCAAAGTAATTGAACTTTTAATATCAATGTGAATGCAACCTTACATGGCAGCCTTATATCTATAGCATGAGATTATTAACCTTGTTTAAGATGAAATAGGGTGTTTGCAAATCAATGATAAAGGTGGACGGCTAATGTTTATGAACGCAGTTTTAGAGACAAAATCGTTCGATATTCTTTATATAAATTAATATTTTTGATTGGATTGAAGTAAATTACTTTCGAAATCATATCGATATATATAGATATATATATATATATATATATATATATATATATATATATATATATATATATATATATATATATGTATGTATATACGAAATAAAAATTATCTTAAATAGAAAATCACCCACATTATTAACAGAATACTGATATCAACTTTGATAATTACTAATGTCAATGACACGTATACCATATAGTAACTGATATATACTGAGGTATATAAGTAATTACTCTCATATCTTCATTAAGATCAATAATATAATTCTTTTAATTAGGATACGTGGCATAAACGCATCTTCAAAATTTTTTTACAAAATAATTATCTCTATATATATATACAAAGTTGCAATATATATATATATATATATATATATATATATATATATATATATATATACACATATGTATATATATTTAGCGAAGAGAGCGAAATTGAAAAAAATTGTGATCTTTTTGAATCATCTTAGTTTCTGTCCATAACAGATTTTTTTTACTTCCTTTGTTTGACATTATGATTTGTTATGATTCGTAAATATATCATTATTGTAATTATCCCGTATTTCTTCGTAATTTGTTCCTTCCTAGAAACGACATTACAGAAATTACTGAACATTATATTATTGAGCATTTCTATACCGAAAACATCAATGATATTTAGATAATTGAAAAGTACAGAAAATAAATTTAAGTTTTACGCTAGCTATTTAGGTAGGTCCATCAAGAAATTCTAAAAATTTAAATTTCAACCTGGGTGTAGAAATATGGTCAAAGTTTCTGTGACCAAAAACAAACAGTGACTTGAAGGTTTGTTCAAGTCAAAAAACGACGTTCTAATTTTTAACACGATACTCAATAAGAATCGGCTATGATACAGTTTCGTGTTCAAATAAAGGCCATAATACGCTTGACTTGATCAAACTGGGTTATAATTACAATAGTTTACAAATTTAAAGAAGCCTGAGTAACTATCAGCTGAAAATACAATATTCCTTATTTGAGGTTACCGATTAAGATTTTAATTTATAAGTAGAGCAAATTTTTTAACGATGCACGTAATTAAAATATAATTAAATTCAATTGCGAATAGATGTCTTAAGGGGATGATAGCAGGTGTGATCTTTTTTATATTCTGTTGATATTATTGGACAGGCTTTTTAAAATTATATCCAAATTCCATTTATAGTTTTTAATATTTAAGCCCTGTTACTTAAAGCTTCAAATTGAGCTTCTATGAAATTTTATTTTAATGCGTTTTCAGACAGGTATTCGGGTGAGTTTTGTGTAGATATTATATAAGTGACGCTTAGTGTAAATAGCGTAAAGTAGTAGATATTCACCGTTATATAACACATAAATTCCTTTGTAGAGATGATGTTCAAAACAGAATTTTTTTAATTATTTTTCTTCCAAAATAACATTAAAATAATGTTTATAATTACAATTCCATAACTTGGTTATAAAAACGAAATCGTTCATCAAATTTACTAACAATTGCACAATCAAAATCAAATTGTGTGAATATAGACAAGGAACTATGTAATTGCTAGTAACTTGCCTGAACATTTACCGAATAATGCTGCTATCTTATTAGAAAACAATATCTTCAATTTAATACACGTATTGAAGTAATTTTCAAATAAAAACTTCAAAATAAATCCACAATTCATCTTAATACGAAACTGATACAAAATACCACAGATCGGGTTATAAAAATTGCCATGAAATTTCATAAGATTATTATTTGTTCTAGTTTAATAAAAATTCGAATAACTGTAAATTTTATTAGTAATGAAAAAATATAAATAAACATAATGAGCAGAAAGACGGGAAAAACTACGTTACCTTTAGAATTTTTTTTACTTTGAACAAAATGGCAATTATCGGCTGCCATATTTTAGGGATCATGACGTTATCTACATAAGAACATCCTGAACTTTTAATACAAATAAAATATTGTCCAAACCAACATTTTGACTCTAGAAGCAATACGCACAAACACACATACACAAATTATTTTTTCTTCTAAGTGCGCCTCTTCCACTACTGAAGACTGATAGTTCTCCGCGTATTTGGTCTTGTCCTTGGTAAGGTGAAAGAATTCGGCTACACTCATAATCCCGGTGCAGATGTTACGCAACCATGACTTTATTCGACCAGCTTCTCTTCTTTCAGCAATTTTTTCATCATAATTATTTGCAAGGGCTCGTATCTGTCATGCCTGAGCACATACCCAGGTATGCAATTTTACTTCTTTTGTTAATTTACAAAGCCTTGCATTTCTGGCTGACCCATCGCAAAACGTCCTCATTGGTGACTTTCTGAAACCAATATAGAGACATCATACATTTGTGACCCACATTTTGAATATTTCTAACGTTTTCTAAGATCTTCCTTAATAGTCCAGGCCTCTCATTCATTTAGAAATATTTGCCAGATATAGCGCTGGAAAGGGAGTTTTAAGCAAGCATGCACGCATGCACGCAAGCACACATACGCATATATAACTCTTGCAACTAATCTGAAATTTTAGACTAATATATGGTTTAAGACTTGTGGTTTAAGACTTGTAACTCAAACTCTGGCAGAGATTGGGGAATAATAATATGGAACTTTGATTTTTATTTATTCCATAACATATATTTGAACAAATCAAAAGTAAAATATTAACTAATTATTATAATTGTTAAGTCCATATCTTAGGATACCTTTTTCCAATCACTCCTAAAAGGCATCAAACAAAAAAAAGAGGACTATTTTTGAAAATAAAGTTAATTACCAAAAATTAAATGAAAACTTTGCTGAAGTAAGCGGATGGTGTAGGTTTTAAAATAATATAAACTATTTGACACATGAAGAGCTTCGATTGAATTATTGAGTTTATTAGGAAAAGGGAAATTTACAAATTCAGGCATTTATTGTACAAGCAAAATTCAGGCGTTGGGGAAAATTTTGTTTCAATATTTAAAATATTATGATATAAAATAATATGACTTATTATTGCTTGGTGCAGTTACGGACAACATTGATGAGTTATCAATCAATTGCTTAACTGCGATTGTACTACCCTTCGGTGAAAAATTTAAATATGTGAGTCTCATAAATCCGCCTTTATGTGATGATAGATCATTTTAAAAACTACCATTTGGATTGACACCATATATATATATATATATATATATATATATATATATATATATATATATATATATACATATATATATATATATATATATATATATATATATATATATATATATATATATATATATATAATACACAACTGAGAAAATGCTACAAATATTTAGGTCGAACCACGATTATCTAATGGAACTTGAATTTATTCCATGGCATTGTTTATAGTCAAACTAGTAAAAATTTTAAATCAGACTATTGTTTAAATTTCAGGCAATACTCGATCAAAAAAATTAATTTGCTAAAAAAACGTTTTGAGTTGAGAGATATATTTCTTGATAAGTATAAAAACTGAACTTTGTGCTGCCTTACTGCATGCCTTATAATCAACCCAACACATCACGGCGCGAGTATAAATATTTATAACTCTTTTCAAAAGGACTATGAATTAAAGGAAAGTTAAAAACATACAATACTTCTCTAGGAACAGTCTTTTGTATTCTTTATTTCATTATATAATAAATTCATTATTTGTCATAATTTTCAGAAAGCTTTTTCTTATTTTTAAATAAAATATGAAACAATATATTACAATATCTATATTTCTCTAAGTTTAATTTAAAAAAATAATGTAACTTCCACAAAATTTTAATGACCACTTTAGGCTCCAATCTAACATTGTCAACTCCAGAGTTCTAGTCTACTCACATTTATTTACAGGTTACTTATTACACGTTTCTTAGTATAGTTTAAAAGATTGAAATTCAAAGTTGCAAAATATTCGACGCGATCGGTTATGATATTAAATATCACTATTTTACAAGTCTACACAATTTAAAAATATTGATAAAGTTAGGATAATGGTTTTCAGTTCACCATGTTTGAACAAATAATATGAGTAAGTAAGGTTTGGACCTATAAACATATTACCATCCAAAAATGCAACTCCTAACCTCTTGAGCGTGCACGTTACTTTTATGTGACATTGGCTCTCGCTCCTTGTCTATAAAATAATGAGTAACTCCAAAGTGTTTGTTTCGTGCACGGAGAAGAAATGTTGTTAAACCATAGTCGAAGCATTTTTATGTAGTTATAAGTATAAAGAATCATGAAAACAAGAAAAAAAAATTTCTCGTTTCCTTAGAAAACAAAGGTTTATAAAGAAAAAGTAAAATAATTTATCTTAACAAAAATGTATCTTATAGTTAAATTTAAAACCAAATTAAAATCACCCATTATTTCAAAAAATCACGACGGCCAAAATTACTGCACACTACGGACGACTGTATTACTGTTAGATTTGATATCCCGTATTTTTCCCTATGATATTGAATATTGTTTATACGGTTATCTCATATTAACCTGAGTACTCACGTTTGACTGGTGCTAGGAGCCATGTCACCCCGTAAATGACATTCTCGCTCGAGAGGTAAAAAGAAAACAGGGAGGACACAAACTATTCTGAAAAATGGTAAGTGACAGAGCTCATTAAAACAAATCTTTTATGAAAATTATCGCACACAATAAATTAATATTTCCACTTTTAATAAAAATTACTTTAAATTAAATGAAACTACGTGATGTAGTATTATTTCTACTACTTCTAGTAGTAGTATTATTTTTACTCAATTTCTTTACCACGACCTAGGTTTCGTTGTATTACAATATCTTCAGGTGGGGTATTGGAAAAGATATTAGCAAAGATTTTTGCTAATAACCTACCTGAAGATGTTTGTAATACAATGAAACCTAAGTCGTGGTAAAGAAATTAAAGAAAGTAGAAATAATACTACATCACGTAGTTTCATTTAATTCCGAAAAATTAATTTCTACAAAATTAACGACAAATATACTCAATCAATTACTTTCAAATTAAATTTGCGTAACGTAATAAATCATTTTTAAATAAACTTAGCATTTTTAGTCACAAGCAAAATTATATTTATTTAATAAATTATGATTAGTGCAATTAAACATTTCATATTTTATTTATGAGATAGTGAGCAAATTCAAATTTAAACCTGAGACGACGGTGGATCAAAGGTCTTTATATTACTATTATATTTAATCATACGTAAAAAATACCTCAATGCTATTACGCAGAACCGATAAAAGTATTAGCAAAAAATGATAGCAACAGATAAAATATATTTGAAATCACGTGAAGAAATATCGATTTAAAAATACTTCTCTCATAACCTTATATGCCTTTGAACTTTCATAATGGTGTGAATCAAATGTTATGTACGAAAAAACCCATACAGGAAAAAATGTATATATATATATTTCACAAGTGATTATTACACTTAAGTTGGAGCGTTAAGAATCAGCCTTATTTTTGAAAAGAGGTAACACTTTTACCTCTTTAATCACGGTTTCCTTACTTCTAAGAAATCTAAAATGAATTACACGATTAAAAATAATGTCAAATTTGGTGAAAGAGTAGAAAATAAAACATAAAGTAAATAAACAAAAATACCTCATATAAAATCAAATAAACAAAAATACCTTTACTAATTGAGGCTAACTTTAATTGACCTTGAGTCAAGTAGTGTTACAAAATATCTCTTAACTAAATTGAGTACTTTTCTTCAAAAAAATATAAGTTAGATACTAAAATATATATATTGCGTATAGCAACCCAATTTCAAATAATCAAGCGTATAGCAAACCCCTATTCACTACATTGAAAGAAAAACGGTTTCATTGAGAAACGGAAATGCGTGCCAGAATTTCATAAACATTCTATGTCATGCTTCACTCGATAAATGTGAACGAACTAATGACATGTTATTAACTTCGACCTTAAAAGCTTTAAATTTTAGACCGCATAACCGTAGATCGAATCGACCCAATAAATTACTTTCAGACTTAATTGCCTTCTGTAGGAATATAGGCGTTTCCTATATCGTTTGTTTTATTATTGTTTTCGTTTTGCATCGAGTTATGAAAATTAGGTTACTTCCCAATGTAAAAATTTCCATATCTTCTGTTGATCAGAATTATAATTTTTTTAATTGGTGATTTTAATAAATTCTTAACTTTTTGTTTACTGTATTAAGTACACAGTGAACAAAAAGTTAAAAATTTAAGGTTTAGTCAAAAAGATCTAAAAGGTTGGTTTTAAATTCTTTAGAAAATATTAATTATTTCAAAATATTGGATATAGAAAACTACAAAAATGTAATTAACCTAAATGCACATACATTTAGGAAAAATCATTAAATTAACTTTATTTCTATGTGTACTTACAGTATTTTACTGTATATCAATAAACGGCAAACTATATACGCCCAAGGAGTAGATTTATTAGTTAAAATATATCAATCAGGGTATTTTTTGCAAACAAGTTGCGAAAAATTCAACGTTTGCGAATTGTCCACTCCATATTTTTATTAGAAAATAAATAAAGTTTAAACATCATGGTAATAATACGAGTAAGTACATACCAATATTGATGAGTACCCCGAGTGAAATATTGATATGATTATATGACTTACGAACACGAGTAACTTAAAAGCCAGAATAGATCGCTGTTGATACTAAGCTATTATTTGATATTTTAAAAATAGTTTTAACGGTTATTTTAACTACTGTAAGTAAAATTAAAGGGATACAACTGATTAGGCAAATGAGAAACAAGATAAGAGCTTGAATAATGTTGCACGTTCTGCGAAGAAAAACAAATGAAAGGAGAATTTTTATATAAGAGTTTTAAACTGTTCACAACTCAGTTATGAAGGATTATTAATTTTCCCTAATAAATCTTTCTAACCCTTCTTTTATTAATTTTCCCTAATAAATGAGTCATTGTGTTTTTGTTGTCAGCTAATTACTAAAATAAATACTGCCACTTTGCTTACTATTAAAATTAGTCGGACTTTTGTTATGTGATATTTTCGATGGCACTCTATGTATTACTTCGTTTATTTTAAGTCTTTCTTTTCTTTGCTAAGATTATTTACCTTTAATTCAAAGCAGAGAGTTTTGATTTATTTAATTGTTACTATACTTTTTTTCTGCATAAATATTCTGTCAAAATGCCATATTTCAGTAGAAGTAAATACAAATTTCTAATAATTGAATATCGCATCATACAAAAAATGTAACGGAGAGTGATGTTACATACTTGTGTTTGCTGATTTTTGACTTAGTTACACAGTTAAGGCATGGTTTTTTTTTAAATCAGTCGAAAAACAGACAGTAAAAAAACAGGCTGCCCTTCCCCTATGTAGTCTAGCGTAGCTTTTCACAGAACCCTGAACCGTCCTAATCGGATCACGTCATATATTGAAGCCCTCATATTGAATATCATCTTTACTGAAATTAATACAAAATTTCGGAATATACAAATACTTTTGAAAAATTGTAAATGATTTGAAATTATTATTAATGAATACATTAAAAAATACTATTTGTGCGATTCGCTTTTTAACACAGAATCAATCAACTGTCAGAAAATAGTGTCAGTATCGATGGCTTAGATGATTCAGGCATATGTGCCAAATGGGGAGATCAGAAATTTCCAATCCTTGTACTCAAACTCTTGTAACAAGTTCAAAATTTGGAAACTCTAGCACTAAACACAAGAAAAAACATTTAAAAAAACAATTAGCGGAAGATCCGATGAGCCAATGGCTCAATTTGTTACAAACCAAGCAAGGATAAACGGCACGTACCAAAAATAATAAGATGTCATCGTTAAAAATGTCCGATATCTATCAGAAGCCACAGCAGTACATTGCTTCTGAAAGAGTATTAGCCATAGTTCAGCTGGGGATAAAAGAAGGTGAATAGATAACTAAATATATAAAAAAAACTCTAATTCCTCCCTTAATGTAATTCACATTGTTTGCAAAATTAAACTTTGGTTTTATTTCATGTTCCTAAATTTTAAACTCTATTAGCTAAGTAAATTTTTAAAGTGAACATAGGTTTATAAAATCTGAAAATGTAGATTTTTATATTTGTGTGGAAATTTTATGTATAATTATATTCCTTGACTTGTACTAACAAGTACACTTGACCGGTTTTCGTGCTACAGTTATAGAATTATATTTTTTCGTTAAAATTTTCAAGATAAAATTTGAAAATTCTCGCTAAAATTGTTTATATATCACGCAAGGAATAAAGCATTAAGAAATTTTAATTCATTTAAAAAGTGACTATAGAAAACGGCATTTAAAATCTAATATACAACTTACCAACATTTCGTTGAAATATGTCTGGCCACGGGAAAATCGGAATATGCGACCTGTGCGATTTGGTTGAAAGCATTACATCTAACACACAATGCGGCTAATCACGCTTAATATTGTCTACGGACGAATATGTTCTTTCGTGACGGCACAATATTATAACGGATATCAACCACAACTCTACCATCCGCGTCCTGAGACTTGTTTGAATCTGTTTTTCAACTGTTTATCAACTGACTAGCATTCCACCTGACATTTCCTCTGTGTGGACTTTTTTTCACCAAAACGCCATTGCTTTTATTCATTATAGAACTTTGAATAATACAAAGAAAACTGTAAGTAGGTGCCAGCAGCGTTGTCAAAGTTAACATATTTTTTAACATATTGTGAGTATTACAGATAACATTTAGGTGTTTTTATGAATGGAGTAATATTATTTTCGGAAAAATTACTTAAAATAACCATTACTGAAAATATAATTAACAGATAATATACAAAGAATATAACATAATTACAGTTTTTTATTCGTATCGGTGGCAACGAGATTTTAGTTGCAAATCTGAAAACGACCTAATATTTTATGCTCAAATTTATATAAATAAAATTAGTGGTGACCTTTAGTTCTACGTACGACCTCGATATATATTGCTCTGATGGTTAAATATCATTGATAACTTTTGTGGGGAGCACGTTCGTGAGCGAAGCGCGTAATTCTTTCTTATCTGCAATTGATTCCATTTGTGTCAGGTGACTGATAGAGGGGCAGAGGCTCCTATTTTCTGATGGTTGCTATTTTTCTTGCGAACAGCTTTACCTGTTGTGCAGGAACCCAGTCTCAATGTGCTTAATGCAGTTAGTGACCTTCCATTAAAAATAGTTTCCATCAACATCAATTTCCATTCTCTTACGCGTTAAAAAGAAGCGCGATGCTTCTTTTTAACCTTATGAAAGTAGACATAATCTTGCAACCATCAAATTTACATATAAAAGAAGTCTTCAACCATTGGAAACGAGCAGGCTGAAAAAATCCTCTACTCTTCAGTTTGATGGTAAGAACAGTAAAGAAGTCCATTTGGAACATTCCTCTTTTGATCATTTTTAGGAACCCTTTACTCCAAGAGAACCACCAGAGAACGTTGTTTTTAATCAAAACTTACCGCTACCCAGCTCCAAAAAAGAAGACCCCCAAGCCCTAAAATAAATAGGATTGGATACAATCGAACTCACCAATAAAAACTTAGCAGCAAGGTAACAACAATATAACAATACACCTCTCCCCAAGCACATTTTTGAGTGCCATGCTTTTGCAAAAATTGGGAATGTCCCCACTGAGCGACCTGCTTCAAGAAATCTTATACAGCAAAGAGGCACCGAAACTAGCAGCGGCAGTCTTGAAAAGCTTTGACTCAATTTAATCATTTTGTTTCTCCGTTTTCCATTAATTATTTTACTATCTATGTAGAACACGACGAAAACAACAACATCGCACCTTTTCTCAACAACTTTTCTCGCTTAAACAATCTAAGAAACTCATGATACACGGTAGCGCTTCTTTTAAATGTGTGGAGGTGGCAGAATTAACCACTTCAAGCGCTACTTCCTTATTCTCCTCGTTATGGTCTTAATTTTCTTATTCACAAGGCTACTGATGTGCATAAAAAGTTGGATCCTGGGAACCATCAGTGTTCGCAGTTGAAGGTAAACGAAATGCTGCATTTAGCAAAATCGGCAACATTATCATTCGCACCCATTACCATTCTTTAATTTTTGTTTCTTCTGCTATTTCTGCGATACCGTGAGCGACAAAAAGCTTAAAATCTCAAGGTCCAAGGTGTAGCAAATATATAATGGTCCTAGTTTCAACCAATTGGTTTGCTTTGCTGGTTTTAAGTTATGTTATTTAACAGTCATTCTGGCTTTGCGGCAACCAATAGTAAGAACTTCGAGTTAGGAATACAAATAACCTTAAAGGGAAAAAGAAAACGTATTGGCTGATCTTCTTTTTCCTTTTGATTAAAGTTACATGGATATTCCCCTTTTTGTCTTCCACTCTCCAGTCGACGGATGCGACTTAAGTGTTTCCATCTACAAACGTGTGTAGTTTAACATATAGGCGTAGCAGTGGAGCACGATCTGATGTGTTATATTTTGGGCGTGTGCTATGCGTTTCTCGTGCTTCTGCTTCTGGTGATTGAAGTAGATCGTCCTGTCAAGTTCTGTGTCTTTTGAAGGATCGTCTTGTCTTAGATGGTGATCCCCCGTAGCGATACCAAACCGACCAAATATGCAAATATGCATAAGAGTGTATAATTACTCTTGTTTTGTACAATCACCAGCATTTTCCTAGATCTAAATTTACTTTTCATCGTTGTTTCTAGACGACGCTCGTAGTTCAGTTAGAGCCTAACTGGAGTTTCAAACCCATCGCTGGAGTTATTAATCGGCTTAATGGGGGGTGTAGTCGACCCGTTTCAAAATTACCATGGCTTTTTTTGCCGTGTCATCATTTCTATATTTGCTAAACATGTATTAACAGAATAATTAACTATAAACTCTCTCGATGATCTTAGTATTCATCCTGGTAACATTCCATATTATATACATATATCGTAATACAAGGAGATGAAATCGCACCGAAAATCACGATTTTTATATGATATTCGATAGGTGACCCATCTTGGCGTTGACTAACCCATACAAATTTCTATCTTATTCGAAACATATCCTTAATGTCCGCAATGACGACAATCGGTCGCTGTCTAAACCTTATCAAAACCTCTGAAAGCGATTAAATTGCATTGATTTTCGCAGCAACATATCATTTAACTGGCGCTTCGTGTCAGGTTCATCTTCAGTGTGTGAACGTCTTTATTAAATTCCGAATGACTATAGCACGAAAGATTGGTGTATCATCTCTTCCGTTCCTTTTACGCCGCATCTTGAAGCATCACATGGTTAAAATGAGAAATCTCCTATCTCTTTCGGAACACTAGTTGACTACGAATTATCTGGCCGAAGTCCGAGGGAGAAACAAGCGGCTGGTTCTTATATCCCTGTCATATGATGTCATCGGCGCGTAGTAGGTGCCGGTTTTCCTACCTAAGAGAGGTACCATCTCCATAGATGAGATTTCCTGCTAAATTACGCGGGTAGTTGTAGTCCAAAATAACGTCTTCAGGAACCCTCTGAGATGACGGGGAAAGCATTTCCACTACACGCGCTAAGATGTTGAATTTTAAGTTGCGTCGATGAATTATAAAATGGACATGTTTCGATTGTACAGCATCAATACGTGCACTGGCCACTCTTCCTATATAATATGGTTTCATATATTTGATGGCGCCTATCTTCTGAGCGAGAAAATAGGCACCAATACTCGTTTTATATACTTCACTCTACAATAGTGTACGTCAATCAAGCAGAGCGTATGCATTACATGTTTCCATTGGTCACGTTAGTTGAAGAAATAAGATATTCAGCGGTATTATGGCGTTCTCATTTTCTCTCAAAGATACGATTATTGCCGTGGTTGCTGTGTCTGCTTGCTTTGGTGAAGTATGTAACTTTGGGTCATACACATTGAAGCAACCATTGGCAGAGAATTGGCTCACTTTATACATATATTTTGATTGCATATCCGAAAACATCTAAAAGATAGTGGATACTGTTTGGTAAGTTTCCTATAAGAGAAGCTTCTGGTCGTTATTATGGTAAGTTTTCACTACTTTTTTGGTTGACGTAGTAGTAGTTTTCTGCCGACAGAAGAGTTTCAGCAGGCCTTGTACTATAGAAAGGTTTATATAAGTAGTTAATTTTCTACAAAGCTTGAATTGTAGGAGTTATGTTCTACACTTTCTATGAAAATGTGCATATGACTTTCAGGTTTTCATTCAACGTTGTCAAAACTATACGTTTCTTAACACTACCTTATTCGACTAAGGTGTCGGGAAGGTGCAATTCCTTCAAACAGCGTCAAAACCTTATTGAATTTACATGTCCTATTAGGGATTTTGTTGTTCCTCATAGGTCATCTTGACTCAATCACTGGCGTCTTAATTAAAATTTGGCATCTCAGAAAGTTTTGCGTGTCAGAACTTAGACGAGGTCACTGTTGTCTCTACGTGGATATACCTTGAAGTTATTACTCGACGTCGTTCTCTCTTCCTGTTATAAGTGCGGCGTTGGCTTGTGATGCAGTTGCTATTGGATATCTTAGTTGTACCTATCTTCGGCATTGGGATCGTTACTGTACTTTGGCATGGGTCTGAAACACATGGCGCTTTTTCCATTTCCTGCGTTTTCGTAGTAATTATGCATACTTGCGTCTCCCTCTTACCTCTATTCAATCTCCAAATTTTCGTCCCTTTCACACATCGTATAGGCTTGGATGAGGAGAGGTAATGCATTTTTCTGGACTTTGGAAGCGTGAGTTTCGGATGGTAATTCGGCGGATGCTTTCGTTATGTGGAGAAGCAACATCCTTTTCATTATCATTATCGGCTTCCAGAACAGTGATAGGGCGGCGGCTAAATAAACTTTTTTTTCAATAGCTGTTTTCATGCTAAGAGAATATTTTGTTTTCATTTCTCTTATGTTTCTGTCCGGCTACAGACGAGGGGACGTTGGTCGGTCGGTTGGTATGTCGGGATCTTTTTTCCAAAAAACATTCCTAGCGACATTCAGCGGGCACAGTACGAGACTATCGTTCGAGCCGCCCATTACAACTATGTTCGCAATGATTGCCTTAGTTAAGTTTCCCGTTACTGTATCAGAGATCCATGTATTCGTTGCAGTAACCGTTGAGCACTCCGTAGTCGTCCCGGTTCCAGATTAAGTTTTTCGGAAATCGACTTATGGAGATTTACTCTAACTATTTACTTGAGTTCTTGTTTTCAATAACCTGAAACCGGTAAAGTATTGAGATTTTTGTAAGGGCTTATAGCTTGAATCCGGATTGAAAAACCAGAATGTACAAAACTTATTTATACACAACGTATCATCATACATATTCGTATGAATTTAGCAGTAGGTTAGTGATGGCTTGAATGGCAGAAAAATAAAGGATGATGAACAAATTACGGGGTCATCAATAAATACTGAGATATAAATACAGTTTGGCATCAAGCATTTTCTACTATTTTTTAAATGACATGAAAGCTATACATTAGCACGATGCATTCGGCGAAAAATTACTCGTTTTGTTTCATTTATTAGATTGGTATAATTGATTGTTTTTGTTCGTTGTCATAACATAGATGCTGTAATTTTTCATCCCTTCGAAGCGCTGAACGTTTTTATTTTTTCTTTATTTAATTGGAATAATTCAAGTCAACATTTAAATTAATTGTAAAATTAGTGACAATTGTTAGAAATAAATAAACTCGAAAGCATTTGGTTTTTTATAATAAGTAATTATTAAAAAAATATTTTTGAAGTAAAACTTCTTTAGATACGATTTAAGACTACAAATTTTTTTTCGTATGGAAATAACGTTCAATAAAGTCCACAATTAAATGAAACTACGTGATATAGTATTACTTCTACTTTCTTTAAGTTCTTTACCACGACCTAGTTTTCGTCGTATTACAACATCATCAGGTGGGCTATTAGCAAATATTAATCTCTGCTGATCTTTGCTAATTGCCCACCTGAAGATGTTGTAATACAACGAAACATAGGTCGTGGTAAAGAACTTAAAGAAAGTAGAAAAAAAACTATATCACGTAGTTTCATTTAATTGTGAATAATAAACTTTTACAAAATTAACGCCAAATATATTCAATATTCAATAAAATCTACAGTTTTCTTACAAAGTTTCATGTAATTTAAAGCATCATTTGACTATACAATTTTGAGAGTATAGGTGTAATATATACTTATATAATTGAATTCATAATATTTATTTTCTATTTGTATAAAATGTATTACTAATAACTATTTTGTTTAAAATGTTATACTAGGAAGGTGGTCCTTTATAACTATAGTGAAGTTCTGATGATGAGTTTCCAAAATGGAACACCTTAATGAAGGGCAAAAAATCAACTGTGATTCAAGATTTGCTATGGCATTTATTACTTTGCAAAATAGCTGCACCGTCGACGAGATCAAGGTCTAATGATGAGGTCTTGAGATGCATAATAGAATTCCTTAAGCGATGATCGTAGATCAACCATGATTTTAGATATTGTTTATTGATAGTGTTTACTTTGTAAAATAACTACACTATCGTGGCCGATGGTGTAGTTATTTAGGTCAGGTCAGTTATTTCGGTCAGAATTGGATTATGTGTTCTGGAGATGAGCACCATAACTCCTTAACGGATGGTAATAAATTCACCTTTATTCAAGATATTGGCTACAGGTAGTAGTTACTTTACAAAATAACTACACCATCGACCAAGTTATGGTCTGATGATGAGTGTTTAAGATGAACAATGAAACTACTTAACGAATGGTAGTTAATCAACCATGATTCAAAATATTTGGTACTGATAATTGTTACTTTGCAAAATAACTACACCGACGATCAAGTCAGAGTTATGGAGATTAGAATGTAACTCCTTATGGATTATCGTAAATCAACCGCCATTTAATATATTGGCTACTGGTACTTGTTACTTTGCGAAATAACTACGCCATGCACCAGATCAGGGTTTGATGATGAATTTTGGAGATGAACAATGTTACTTCTTAACTAATGGTAGAAAATTAACAGTGATTTAAGATGTTTGCTGCTTTCCCCTTTTTTTCTATCTCTCTGCCGTTTTCCCCATTACTATATACTTACAAAACGAAGTTTGGTTCGCCAAAGAAGTTTCGCTTTGTCACATATATTGAGCTGCACTCGGAATTTTTTGTCATACCTGCCAAAAGCGTTTAATCAATTTTAATTCAACCCCGCGTAAAGTTTACTAATACACATTTTTCTTTACTTGTCGTTCAAATCATAACACAAAATTGTCAAAATTTCATTGCGCTGAACTGAATTTATTTCAATGCTGTCTGCAGTAAATTACAACACCAATTTATACACAGAACAAAATTACTCCTCTCATATAATATTGATATTAACGGATACACTAAAGACTTGATCATACATACAAATCAAAAAGACGAAGACCAAAACTTTCTTACCTGGGGATACAGAGAATTCGTGCTACACTAGCCAGAATTAACGTAATTGACAAGTTTCACATTAGATTAACTTTTATGTATCTATATATGTATGTACATATGTACATAGGAATGTAACGGAATACTTAAATAAAACTTTCATTCAATTAAAAGTCGAAATTATTTGAAATTTTGATAAATAATGTACCAAGAAACGATTGTAATACAATAATTTTGGAATTAAAAATTTAGAAACCAAAACGGAGTTTATAAAACTAAAAAAACTTGCTTTTGTGACAATTTGAAAAAAAATATTAAATTAATCTTTACTTAATTTTAGTCAAGAGCGAAAGGAAGTCTCATAGTATGGTATAACTTATTTTTTTCAAATAAATTTAAAATAGAAATAAAATGATTGACAGAAAAAAATTATTGAAGATAACATAAGAAAAAAAACGTGGTATTACATATTTATAATATCCTGACAAGAAATTCATGTTCTTTTTTTAATTTAAATTTATTTTTGGTTTATCCAAAAAAATTGGTTGTGAGTTGTGAGACATCCTTTTTCTCGTAACCAAAATTGTTATATTAAATGATAATTTTTATTTTTTGATCACATGGCTACATAAGATCTTTTTTTTATTTTTTAAGGATACGTTTTAAAGATAGATGAGATACGTTTCGGGTAAAAAATATCTTAGAAATAATCTTACAAAAAATTAATAAAGAAATGTACAAAGATATACATTTCCCTGGACCATCACCATCGAATACTCTGATTGACATTTTCAACTTTTACGATGATAGCGATTTATGCAAACTGAATACATCTCATTGTGAAAGCTCTGTTTTTACAGTTGTACAAGATCCTAACTAAGATCGTCCTTCAAACATTTGCTTACCAAATGGAAAGTATTTTTATAAAATATAATAAGCAAAGAAGTATGTTCAAGGCTACTCTTATTTAAAAGAACTGCAATAATGTTTTTTTTATATTTAGCTTCCTTGTTTACCAAATGAACTGATTACGAACCAAAATAAAAATTGCACAGAATATGAAAAACTTAGTTTTCCTATAGTTTTTGTTCATTACTGCCAGGTTGCCAGGTATACATAGGTGAGTTGATTGTAATTTGCAATCATTTGCTTTCTCATTAAGTCTAATATCAAAATAAAGGTAGTTTTAAGGTGTTCCCAACCGGGTGGTATAAAATTGTTTGAGAAACCTTGTTCACGAATCGCGGTTGCCAGACTTTGAATTTTAAAAATTGGAGGCAGCGAAGAAATAGAAGCATTGCGCGTACTATTCGGTGCAAAAGAGGAGGATGCAGCATAACCTTCCCACGCGATGTACCGCCGGATAAAATGAGAGTTCGGATACTCTTTTTCTTTGTGGTAGAAAAAGTAAACAGTAAAGTGATTTTATTCTTATTTGGTAAGCAATCCATTCCGTTTTAAAATCCATTTCCGCAATCAATTTCGTCGACGACTCCTTTGTTTTCTTTCAAGTAGTAGTATCAAATCTATGGGTTCAAAAGTTTATTAACTTTATTGTTAAAATTAAAATATTAAGCAATGCCTTGAAATGAATAATAAAGTAGATAAAATTAATTCTCTGATAATTTTCGAGCACCAAATTTTTATAGAACAATAAATGAATTGAACCTAATATATGGTAAAACCGCAGAGAGTCCTGAACAAACTAAGTGGAATAGTTGTACAGAAGAAATTTGAAATTAAAATTTTTCTGTCAATTTAACGATGACCGACCTTCAGGTGGTATATTAGAAGAGAAATGATCTTTGCTAATAGTGAGCCTGGAAGATGTAATACAACGAAACCTAGTTCGTGATAAAGAACTTTAAGAAAGTAGAAATAATACTTCAAGACATAGTTTCATTTAATTGGGAATAATGTGTTTCTACAAAATTAACGCCAAATATATTCAACATTTGAGAATTCATAGCGCTATTTCAAACTTTAATTTTATTTTTATCAACGTACATTAATATATTATCTAGTATATTGCTCAAAGGCACAAAATATCAAGAATTGCTCAAAAACAATGAAGTGAAACATAATTACTAAAGATTTTATATAAAATTTAGAGCAGTTTCGAAAAACCTTGTTATCCATAATCTTAGGTTACTTAGTTTCGAAAATAAAGGAGATATATTTTTTGCCTATTTTTCCACATATCTCTTGGAATGAGCTATTAAATGTAAAAAGAAAAAAGAATTATGTAACAGCCGGTTAAAATAAAACCACACTACAAAAGAAATTCAAAAAAATAGTTGTTAATTTGCCAAGCTATTCAATGTCGATTGAAATATTTTTAAATCTTTAACATGTTATGAAGCGAAAAGAAAATGTTGAATGTTAAATTTAAAATTTCTACTTTGCTTGATTTTTGAGAAGAACTGGTAAAACCGACATATAGCGTGATTGGTTTTATAAAGATTATTAATTAAGATATTTTTTAAGATTGAAATACAGAACACTGAAACATTATTTCTTGGTAATTGAAATACTATAAGATCACCATTCTTTATAGTTTAATATTTTATGTTGCACGATATGAGTATTGCTGAATAAATATCCTAGCTTGCAAGTAATTTTAAAGAATGCGCCGTATGATATTTTACCATATGGTAATATGGTAAATATCAGACGGCAGTGTTGTATATTTAAAATACATTTACTATTTTTCAATAGCGAATTCTTACAATGAACTTCTTATTTATTTACGTTAATGATTGTGTCATTAGTTCAATATAAATTATTAAAAGTAATGGCCATGTAAATTCCTAACATTGAAAAAAAGAACATTTATAGTAAACAGTTTGAAACATTCTATATCACAAAATATTACTAAACGCGAATACGACCTTAAGAGTCTCGAAGAAAAGTATGAACTATTGTTAAGTACAATAGAATCGACCCAATGACTTTTTTCAGAGTCGATTGTCGCAGTACAATTGAAGGCGTTTTTTGTCTCGCCTGCTTTGTTCATTTTGTATTTCATACAGCTTTAGGAAGACCAGATTACATTTGATTGAGTGGCTTTCCATATTTCATGTCACTCTGACAAATATTATTCTTTTGTTGTTGAATTTATTCTTTTAGTTCAATTTTTTTGCTCATAATATACGACCTCCAGCAGTTTTGGTTTAGTTAAGATATTATTAGTAAGAATTATATATATATATATATATATATATATATGCGTGTGTGTGTGTAAATATATATGTTTTATCTAACCATAAACAATATTCTCCGCTCTCATCATGAATGTTTTCCGTTCTTTTAAGCTCTATATTATTTATTTCGTTGACCTGTTGAGCTAGCAAGTTGAATGAATAATTACAATATATCTGTTTATAGAGGACACAATTGGGAACAATATATATTTCGTTTCATCTTAATAGCTTAGAGATCATTTGCTCATTCACCCAGTTTAATAAATTGTTATAAAAAAATACCTCACTTTTATTAAAAACCAATATGAGATTTTCTTATCATCTGATTGAAGAAATAAATACCTTAAATTTTATTTAAGTTCAAATTGTCATTATTCTAACATATTGTACTTTTGTCAATCTCTTTTAGTTTTGATACGGCCCTTTCCTTACAATAATACCAAGGATAAAATATGTTTATTTAAACTTGCCTTAAGTTCATATCACACCATAAAACTTGGATAAATTGAGACCTGAACTAGTTACGGCCTTATTTTTTTTGTACTAGCTTTTAAAATGTGAAAAAAAGATTTTAATATTTTCAAAAAAAAAATGTTGGCGTTATTTAACCTTTGTTTTGAATATTTTGAGATTAAGTTTCATTGGACACGGTTTATCTAAAAATTGCTTAACGGTTTTTTTGGCTGCTTAAAATTGTATGAGTTTAGTGGCTACTTAAAATAATTTCATTTATTTGTATTTAGTTTTGTTCTCTTTCATGATGTTTATATTTATTGCTTATCCTGCTTAAAATAATAAAAAGTTCGGGAGTATTGAATATCAATGCCGTTTTTACAGTATTAGCATTATAAATAACTTAAATATAATTAAATCTGCAGCAATCTACTACAATTAATTTTTTAGGAACGTTTTCTTTTTTTACCAAATGAATTATTTTAAATAATTACAATACACATACGAGAAATTAAATTAAATGTATAATAATAGCTGAAAAAAGATTAGTATTTCGTAATTAAAGCATAATATACAATGATTTATATTTCGTGTTAGTAATTTACTCAACTGATAACTTAGCTATATGTTAAGAAATTTAAACTTGAATTGCTCTCAGGGCGGGAATTTTCATTTTGCGCTTGTAATGCGATCCCAAATAAGGCTTCACTTAAATATTTATTAAAATCATTTAGTTACATTTAGCGTGTAATTTAAGCAAAAATAATTACCGAGTTATAGTGACAAATGTTATGCAAGTGCATGTAGAAATCGTACATGGGAGTTCCATAAACTAGATAATAAAATAAACAACTAAATTTTGCTGCACACAAATTTTGCTGCATATTAAAAAGTACCTAAACGCCATATTTTCCCTACCAATTTTAAAACTACTACTACTTTTTTAAAAAGTTTTTTCTTAGCTCTCCAACTTCGCAAATGAAATAGCAAGATATACATCTTACAATGCAGCTAAATATGTAAAAGAACTACTGTATAAAATAAATATTTTTAAAATATGCAAAGGACTTTATGATGCTTAACGCTTTTTTTACAACTTCTTTTATATTACTTAACTAACGACGTTCAATGCTAATACGATGCTAATAAATTTTAAATTAAGTGTTTTTTGCTGTTTGCTATTTTAAAATATTTATTTCCCTTTGATCAATCTTAACTAACTTAAACATCTAGCTCTAATATAGGCACAGGAGCAAAAAACAGTGGTAAGTTAGGCAAAGTACCTATGCTTTTGTATATTTTTTGTATCTTTGTTCAGTGCCATTTGTTTGTTGTAGGCTGCTAATGAAAAAAATACGCCCAAAACCGTCGTAAATTTTTGAAATATATTCCCAAGTTTTGATGCGCATTAAAGTAAATTCTAAGAATAATTAGTATCAAATAGTAGTTAGTCGGTAGCCAGTCAGTTGTCAGTAAGTTTTATTTATAGGGATTATCTTTCATTTAACGGACGAAATATTACACACACACACACATACACACACACACACACACACACCCACACACACACACACACACACACACACACATATATATATATATATATATATATTCTGGTTCTGACTACTCACTTGTTTTCTATCAATAATGTTTTTATATAAATTTTTTACTCATATTTGCTCATCGGTTATTGTAAAGGACTAGCAGTTTCGATCACATATCGGATTTTTTAATTAATGCAACCCCACATTTCACAATTTCTAGTACCTCCTTAGATACAAATTCGCATCATAAACATGGCGATTGTGAAGACACAGTCGATAATCTTAAGCTAATATCATAGAAAACAACCGCTCATATAATCTGGTTCTTCCATATATTTCTCGAAATGTTAATGAACGCAAGTCGCAAAAATCTATTAATTCCGAGTAAACATATAAAATGGTTATAAAAAATGTTTGAAACAGTGTTAGTGTGCAATAATTAAAAATATTAACCATGAACGAATTAATTTTGGTATAACCACAAGTTAAAATCAAATAGGAAAATGAAAAACTTATTCCAAGAAACGATCAAATGAATTTGATTAACAATAAGCTTTCGATAAACATTAACACACATCTCAATGACCGCTAAGCACTGAGACACGAGTGTGATGCGGGCGCCTTTTATATGCGAAGGAACCAAGCGGCGACGACGGACGCAAGACTGTTCGTGTTCACAATGTTCTTGTTCGCAGCGACTCACTTTCAATTTAAATTACTTCAACCTCTAACTCAAATTATGTATTAATTTTTTATGGGCTTATAATTCGTTGAAATGAAGTGCAGCTTCTTATTTCTCAAAATATATTAATATCAAATTTAAAAAAAAAAAATTAAGGTACACCAATATACAAGAAGTCTAATAATTTTAAAATTCCTTCTTAATTCCTATAATAACAGTTTATTTTCGTAGCACTTATCTTATTATTTGAAGATCAGTTAAGCTAAAACTAAAACAATATTAAATGTTGATTAATAATGTTGGATAGTTAAGATATGAATGCATTAGTAAAGATAAACATGACATCTTGTTAATATGATTATAATTATTATGGAACATGATAACACATGATCAATTCATTTCGTTGACATCACGCGTACGGTTGACAATGTCACAATGTGAGAATATAATGTTTGCTTAATTTGTCGACACTTGACAATGACGCAATTCACACGTAGTTACATATATGACTATCATTTATGACTATTATATGTATAAAAACTTGTCGAAAACTAGAAATGACATAAAATTGAGAAAACATGTGATGACTCGTTTATATGCTCGCGAGTCATTTAATCTGTTTATTAGACCATATATATTTAAATAATAAGACGCAATTACTACCAATACTGAAATTTGAATAACATTATAAATTCTCACAAAAACAAATGCGTTTCATACGAATATTCTTAATGTATATAAAGAAACTTATCCATATTTTTTGTTAAATCGAAAAAAGCCGTAGTATATTCGTGTTAGATAAGAAATAATATGGAAATCTAGTGGTATACCATTATTTCCTTTTCTCCCAAAATACATGTACTAGTACACTGAATCACTATCACATACATACATATGCCAAAATTGATTTTCCATACATATTGTTTTAGTGGCTTGTTAATATTTTTAAAAAATCCTCAAATTCAGGAATTTGCTTGACATTTTTGTTTCCAATAAGTGGATATGTGAACTCGAATTTGCTTAAGATATTTTGGGATCATTTTACCTGATGAAATAAAAATGTCGGCCAACGCGTGAAAAAATTCGAAATTTATTTGCGCTCCAAATATTTAAGGCATAGTATTGTAGACGTGTGTTATTATATACATTTCTATAATATTTTTGTTTAGTTTATATAACTACAGATAAAAACCAAATATTACTTAATGACTGACTACAAAATCTCCAGAGTTACAAAGCAAAAAAAAATGAAGCAGACCTATGAATATATATTTTATCGAGCGACTAGATGATAGACATCAGAGACATGTGAATGTCCGTCATCTAGTTGCTCGATTAGATATATATTTTAAAATTAACCTCTGAAAATATGCAAATGGAAGTGAAAGATCATATGTGTATTTAAAAATGATTAAAGTTAGAGGGGTGAAAACTTGTATTTAAACAGTAAGAATATATTTTTAAAAAAATATTCCAGGGTACGGTGATGAAATTTTTGCGTATGTTTTTGGTTCTTAAAACATATAAACAAAAGACCATTTGCTCTATCAAGGAAATAATGCCGATTGATGAAAGAATTGAAAAATGTACTGATTTAACATTATTACCGTTGCATTGAATTTATGTTTTAAGTTGGGATGTAATGGAAAAAATAAAGTTAAGTGTAAATAACGTATTTCCATAATCCCATTCACACACGTTTTTCCATAATGCCTTGCTAATACATAATAAAAAATGATGCATAGGATTCTTTCTAAGAACTATGATATTGCAGAATTTAATCAGTCTTGTAAGTTTTACTTGTCGTTGACTTTATCAATCATAGAGTACAAAAAAACTATGTATAATCATCAAAGAATTGCCGTTTTGACATAATGTTACGGGAATGCATAACTTTCCTTTAAACATTTTTTCAACTTCATGCTCAATTTTTCTTTAGAATGTTTTCATAACTGCACATGGTAACCCAAGATCTAATTAGTTTGGTATGAATATTGGACAAAGTTAATGTAAGAAAAAGAGAAGAATTTTAAGAAATTTTGATAAAAAAATTACATACCGACACTCAAGCTATACGTATCTAAACATGACCAAGCAAATACTATTCTGATTCAAAAACTATCAAGAGATGGAATTTCTAATTTTAGCCAAACTTGAAAACTTGACATTTGACCTTTTTTGTCATAAAAAATAATTGCGTTATCAGGTGATGGCTCAAAAATATGTATCCGTCAAATTATTATTTAATATTAAAGGAAGCAAGGCATTTAGAAAAGGATTAATTAGATCGTTGCTTCAATAAAACAATGGAGTTTAACATAACAAATAGTATTTCTATTTCTGTCCAACTACTGTTTGAAGGCAAGTGTTTCATTTGAGTAATGGGTAAGTTACAGTTATACAGCTTTTAATATTTATTTATAGTGAAAGCTTGTTGAGCTTTGACATGAAAATAATCTAAAAATAGCTTTAAATATCCATTGTTTCTCTCCATCTCTGAAGCCAAAACCAATAACCTAGCTCCAAACAATAGGGAAAAGCGATTGAAAAGGAACCAGGAATTATTTCTGTGAAAGCGTTCGTTATATTCATCAAATGATAACATAATCACAAAATCGGTTCCAAATTCGGTCATTGTAGGAAACTGGCTGATAGCTTTTACTCTTTTAAGTCAATTTTAAGTGAATTTTGAAGACGTAGTCGAATTGCGGAAATTTTTAATTCCGAGGTGATTTTATTGTATCTTATTCGATCATAGTCCCTAGATAAGTTGGAAGCTTACATATTCTTATACAATCCTGAAGAAATTACGGCTACTTTATGGATGTCAGTAGAATCCTAATTATTTCACTTAATAATTCTTATTTAATTTTATTCAATAAGTAGCATAGTACAATCTTCTAGTCGAATTTATAGCACGATTTCTATACATATCCAGTTTAGATCGTGCATGCACCGCATGAGAAAATGCAATTAATTAATGAGATATTGACAAAAAATTCCCAAAAATATAAAATCGGATGATTAAATAGATAATTATTAAAAATGATGTATGGAGGAATCACAACTCTCATGGTCACATATATTGCATTAGAGTTCATATCGTTTTTCTTTTTACAATAACTGATAGAAAAAATGTTAGGAAAAAACATTTCCACGTTGTATTAAGTGTTCTTTAGTTGAACGATTTTTAAAGGCTTCTTTTTTGAATTTTGAACCGCCGTCATTTCGAAACTATTAGACAAATTTTGTTCATTTCTCTGTGTGTCTCTGTCCATACTATTAGTACCATAAAACTAAAACTTGACATGGATAAGCATAAATATCCATAATCATACTATCATTTCAGCCTCCAAAATTCTGGAATGAAATGTTTTAAAAAAGTTTTTTAAAATAACTGCCCTAGATGTAAAGCGGGGGTGATTTTTTGACACAAAGCTTTCCATTAGATATTGTTGAATAAACATTTCAAAATATTGGGGTACGCTATGAACTCTCTTTCGATACAGATATTTCGATCTATATACAAAGTATGAACCTTTAATGTAGTAATTTTCGTTAGGGTGACGGGTCCCCACCGCCTACCAGCTAAATTGTTTTTTTTATTTTTGCAATACATGAAAAGCACTCACAATAGTTGTACACGTAATAAACTTAAAAGAAAAGTTATTACAACTGAGTAAGCATCACTTGTTTACTAGTAATAGTCGACCGGCTTATGACATGCAATTGGGTCTAATAAAAATGGTAGAAACTCAACAAAATTAAATCAACTACAAAAATAACTGTTTGACCAATTTTGTTCATTTTTGTAGTTTAATATATATATATATATATATATATATATATATATATATACATATACACATATATATATATATATATATATATATATATATATATATATACATATACACATATATATATATCTATATATATATATATATATATATATATATATGCAATATGTCTTCACGTCTGCGAGAGATAAAATAGACAATATGTAATATTAACGTTGTCAACAGTGAATATTTATAAATCGGTTAGTAGAATGGCTACACTTAAATATTCTTTAAGTTCTTTTATAATAAGAACTTAAAGAATATTTAAGTGGTCACCTTCGTAGTGAAAGTTCTACACGTGCTTTATAGGTTTTTTTTTTAAATAAATGACTTAGAATTATATTTAACAATTTGATTCATTTTCTTGATGTTCTTTTCGTTCATTGTTAACAATATTGCTTACTGAATAAATTCTCTCGACATTAAAATTTAAATTGTAAAATCATGTTTCCAAGTTTGGTTATTGAATTAACGATCTATCAATTCTTTGAAAAGTTTCTCCTTTAAAATAGGTTTACTTTATGCTCAATTAACGCTTAGTGACCTCTTTCTATTATCTTTTTTATTTTCCAACATTTCACCATGCAATTAAATAATGTTCATTTTATTGTTTAATGTAATATTCAACCATTACCTACCCCATATTTTTTCTATATTCCTTTCATATTATATTAATTTTAATTTGGATTTTGTTTTTGACCCGTTTAGATTTTTTCGGAAATTTCGAATTTTGTGTTTACTTTAAATTTCTGTAAATTGTTTTTATTTTCAAGGGAAAAATTATTAGAACCGGGTTTGGTATAAACTACAAGATATAGGTGTTTTTTACTTAAATCTTATTGATAGTTTAATTACATTTATTTGGAAACTAAAATAAAATCGGTATATTTGTAAATCACTACGTAAAAGAACTTACTAATTTATGTATTTCATACTATTACCAACGAATTTTATAGAAATAAATGTTGAATATAAAAATACTCCATCAACATTAAGATAATTCTCCTATCCTCCTTTTTTAAATTATTTTAAAATTTTCTGTATTCTCTATTAACTAAGGGTTACACAAGATAATCAGTATATTCCTAGAGACCAAAATTAAATTTATTTTTTCAGCTCCTATAGCCAGAAAAATATTTTTTTTTCAGGCATATTTAAAATGCTTTAATAACAGCCTTATTTGATTATACCTCAACTGATATTTTTTCGCAGACACTATAAATTAATGAGTATCGAAAATATAACAGAAACATTCCGAAAACACGACAGGTTCGATCAGAATAAGCAAGCAACGGTGATACTGACATATTTATTACTAATGAGTAATTCAAGTTCATTTATCAGGCCCATTATATTCGATCATAAGGGTATAACTTTTTGCAGTGACTCGCTGGTGATAAATACCAAATTTATCATACATCATAATATATTATGATTCATGGTATTAGATTAAAAATATGTCATGGGTACTATAATGCTTCAATGACAACCTTCAGTACATTATAACCTCAACTGGTAAGTTTTCCCGTAGACACTACATATTAACGAATATCAAAACCATAACAGAACTATCAATGTCATGAACGACGTCAATTGTATTAATGCTGAAATATTACATACAACTATCACTTCCGAAGATATAAGGACAATTTCGGTCGGAATGTATACTAACATGTTTATCTCTAACTAGTAATTCTAGTTCAATTATTAGGCGCTATATAAAATTTAAATCATGTAGAGATAACATTTCTCAACGACTGGCTTTGTACACCATAATATATCGTAATTGTAAGATGGTGACTATTGGTTGATTGTGACTTTTTTAACGTTATTTTTTTTCTAAAAATGGTGACCATTCTGAGAGGCACTATAATTTTCTATTGATAATATTGTTCCTTTTAATAAACTAATAACTACAGTGTTCGTTGTTGTAATTACCCTTCAATTCAATAAATAAACTCTATGTAAAACTACAATAAAATATGTTACTTATGTACCGAAATATTTAGTTGCGTTTTTAAAATACAGTTTTAAGAAAAATACTTTTCAGAGTTTGAGTAGCTGATGAGTATATGACATATTCTAAATCGGTGAGAGTTACCCTAACAATATTTTGTAAAAAGAATAGTTACAGTAAATTTGCAAATTATTGTCAATATAAAATGATGAGATAATTATGTTATGGCATGAATAGAGGAAACTTGATGGGGTGTGGTATTAATTGTTTTTGTCATAAAAATGTGTGTGTGTGTTTGCGTGTGTGTGCGTATGTGTGTGTGTGTGTATGTGTTCTGTTTTATAAATATATTATTCTATTTTATAAATAAATCATATTAGCAATATAATTTATTTGGCAAGAAAATAACGTAAAATGTTATTTCCAACCAGATATATTACCTCACGATGGCCTATTTTAAACTTAAAACCAGACCTTCCAGTTTTATTTTTTGGAAGGATTTCTTTCCTAAAAGCTGTAGCTAGGAGATAGCATGGCAGTAACATAAAGTAAAAGAAGTGTTATCATGGGATAGATAATTAATACAATAGAAAGTATACACATTTTTCCTATGAAAACTGCCGTGAAATCTTTGTCATGTTGTATATATTGCTTATTACCTGATGTAATCCTACTTCTAGCTTCTGGCTCTTATTAACCCTATTTAACAGATATATGGGGGAAACAACTCCTAATGTTATTTTATATAACCATAATGCAAGCATTTAAGTGAAACCAAAGAAGAAAGTTAGCTTTTTTTTAGGACATGTAATAATATTATTTTAATTTTATTCCTAAAATACAACTAATAAAAAACAACAAACGCAAATCTCTGCAGCATATGCAGTTAAACGTATTCGACAGCTAACAAACATCGATACAGCTAGACTGGTCTACTTTAGTTATTTCCACAGCATTATGTCATATGGTATATTGTTGTGGGGTAATGCTGCTGACATTAACACCGTATTTGTCCTTCAGAAGCGGGCCGTTCGTGCGATCTATAATATGGGGGCTAAAGAATCGCTTAGAAATAAATTTAAAGAAATAAAAATAATGACCATACACAGTCAATACATTTATGAAAATTTACTGCATGTGCACAAAAATATTGATAAATTTAATAGAAATATTAATTTCCATAATTACAATACCAGAAATAAGAATAAACTTGCCACACTCAGCACTAGGCTGCATAAAACAAGTAATTCTTTCTTGGGGCAATTGTATATGTTTTTATAACAAACTACCAATAAATGTTGTAGATTTTTCATTAAATAAATTTAAAATATTTGTAAAAAATAAATTGATAGAAAAATCTTATTATAGTATAAACGAGTATATAAATGATAAGAAAGCTTGGGAATGAACTGCTCTAGCTACTATATTAAGTGACGTTTGTGAAACAGTGATCACAATAGAGTCAACCCTGGCTGAGTTTGTTTGGGGCTTCTTCTCATACCAGGGCGCGTTTGTAACCCTAGTAACCTTAGTTTTAAGCGAAGAGAAGTCGTGTGGGGGCGTATTTCGATAACATTTGTCGAAATGGGCTCTTGACACTCCTCTCGTTGACGTACACAGATGATCACTAATATGATTCTAAGTGGAAAAATAAGAAATAAAAAAAAAATAAATAAATAAACGCCAATGCATTAGCTATACGAAAAACCGACTACCTCCATTCGTTCTGACTCCATTGTTCTCTCCTGGTATATATTATCACTTAACTGTAACTATGCTAATAAGTGTAAATATATAATAAATAGAAACGTCGATTAATAATAATACAGATGATTTTGATTTGCATTATCTTCAAAATTAAGTCACAGGATGTACATACATAAACTTACTTTTTCTCGATTTTTCATCAAAACTCCATCTTTCAATTTAAAATGTAAATATAATAATTCAGAAATGTCCAGAAACTACAATAACGTGAGATATACATTGATACAAATAGATGAATTAGATACGATAAATACAATTCCTGTTATTATATGATCTGGTAATAAGAATAAATTCAATACCAGAATTAATAATAGTTAATACTTTATCAGTGTTTGAAACGTATATATGCATACAAGTTAACTTTTTAATTTGCGTTACCACTTGACTTCACCTCATTGTTTTGGGTAAATTTACTGTTAGAGATTTCCACTATATGTCGAGACTGTAATAAAACCTAGAATGCTGAAATGGATGACACAGAAAAAAACATTTTAATAAGCCGAAATCTCACTACGGAGATTCATACCCCTAAAAGTTTAAACAATTAAGTTTATATAAAATTTTTATTGATTGACATTATTTTACACTATTTAATTATACAATGATATTATGGTACCCTATTTAATTCTATTGCCTTACTTTTGTTTCCGTTGCGAAAGAAAGAGAACTGTGGCAAAGTCATATGTGGCTGCACTCGTCTTATTTCGACAAAGATAACGCAACACAAGGCAATCTCAAATAAGAGAAATTGATGGGACAAAGTCAGCGAGCGGTAAAGGATAGCTGCACCCACATCATCTACCAAACGTCGTGGGCCACATATTGTTAAAGCGCAGGATTACCTCGATGAAGACAATTCCAAATAATGGAACACAAGGTAATCCCAAATAACAGAACTCGAGGACAAAGTCAGCGCGCGGTAAAGCCACATATTGTTAAAGCATTGCAACGCTTCGGTCAGAAACCGGTGCGCGGAGAGTTCTTGCTTCGGCGGTTGGCGGCAAAAAGGAACAAGCTAGATCATAAGAAAACACAAGATTAACTAATTTATTTAACACATGGATTTAATAAACTACAAACATTTTTCAAATAATTTTGTTTAAATGATTTCGATAAATGTTTGTAGTAAATTTTTGATAGAGATTTAAATAAGCGAAGTTAATGTTAACTATATCATGGCTATTTGTGTTTCAAACGTCAATTCGAATTGCATAATTATTAGTATCGAACAAAATATTGCGATACAAACTTTTAATTTTTATGTAGAAATTAATTCAATAGAAATAAAATATCAAAAGCTAACTTTATGTGACAGGGTTTACTTTCAAGAAAATATTTGATTTATATGACATTCAATTACGTCTTAATAAATATCTCTAAGATTAAGTTTTTTAATGTCAAATAAATGGTATTAGAAATATATTAATATGTTTCATTTCAATTATACATTGTTTATACTTTTATATGTTTTTATTATCTTTTACTTTGTCTTTTTGTTTTCTAGATTAAGATATATTTTTGGGTATTATTGAAATAATATTTTTTCCAACTGGATTTTTTCAAATAGTTATGTGATAAAAGAATAATGATGCATAACATCCTAAGAATACCTAAGTTGATGTGCTGTCGACGGGTAGACGCGCATTTTACAGTGGTGAGGCCCTTGTAGACCTCACGCGTGCTTTTCCGTATATTTTATTTACAATATTTTAAAAAGTAATTTGCTTTTATTTGAGGATAATTAAAACAATGAGTCGGTCCCTTCCAGATAACGATATTTTACGTCTCATTCAAGATTCTACTGACTCATAAAGTGAAGATATAGAAGAAAATAACCCGGCAAGAGAATTTTGTTATATCAGTGATCAATAATTCATAAAAAGTGAAGAATTTTCTAGTTCGAAGATGGGTTAGAGCAAAACCTCTTCTTGTAGTAAAGAGGAAGAAGAAGAAAGGTTCGAGAAGTATTTTTGTGGTCTCGCACTCGGCAGTACAATATTGTAAAAGAACGGGCACGGGCTTGAAAGGACCTGCTGTTAGTAAAATTGAAATGTCGACAGTAGATATTTGGGAATTATTGTTTACCGATCATGTGATTCAGGTTATCGTGAACTATGCTAATAAATAACTTGAAGCTTTAATATTCAACTCCATTATTACGGCCGTATTATGTTAAAATATTGATTGTTGTGAGTTACGAGCACACCTTAGATTATTTCTGTCTTATGGTGTTAGATCACTGTAGGCATTTGATTTTACAGGGATATATATTTCGAGGTGTAATAGAAATAAATAGATTTTCATTCATTCATTACAATGTAACCTTTGATGGAATCAGTACACGAGAAGAAAGAAAATCTAGAGAAAACGGGCCTTGATAAGGTTTTTTTTTAAATTGTAGCACGAATTATTCTAGATTATAATATTTATGTGTTGACGAAATGTTGAAAAATTTCGTGGCAGGTGCTCATTCAGAATATTTATAAAAATAAAACTGGAAAATATGACTTGAAAATTCAGTGTATTTGCAATGCGAAGTCGCATTACTTGCATAATGTTTTTATATACTCTGGGAAACCTCTTACCTAAAGAAATTTTCCTTTCGCAATCTCAACTCAGGATGTACTAAAGCTTGTAGAGTCATTTTATTGTACTAATAGAAATATAACCGGTAACAATTGGTTTACGTCTGTCGAGTTAGTGGATGAATTGTTGACGCGGGGACTAACATACGTGGGCACTGTACGAAATAACAAATGTGAAATTTTTCGTGAGTTTTTGACTGATAAATGAAGCAGCATTGAATTGTCATTATTTAGATTTGCTTGAAACAAGATTTTTGGTATAATTCGTTCTAAAGAAGCATAAATGTGTAGTTTTACTACCTTCTACAGTTATATATATCGCGAAATGTCCGTAAATCAACAATCGAAGAAACCTGAAATTATAGTATTTTACAATAGCACTTAAGGAGGTTTGATACTTTTCATTTCAAATGCTTAAATAAATTTTGTTCACGTAGAACAAGAAGATGGCCGAACGCAATATTCGCAGCTATGATATGAATATTTCTCTTGCTAATGGATATGTTCTTTGGGTTCAAAAAAAAGATATATAAATAATGCAAGAAGTCCATTGCAATGAGTTTTTTAAAGTCATATGTTTGCAATAGATTAGGAAATAACCCGATCAGATAAGAGAATGTGCAAATTGGTTGACCGAAAACAAATTCAATGTCTAATGAAGATAAGCCTGGTCCTAGTGTTCCTAAAAAACGAAGATGTTATGTTTGCCCGGGGATGAAAGAAAAAGGAGCGCTATATTATGTAAAACTTGCAAAAAAATGTTGTAAACCTAAGTCAATAAATTAGTGTGTGCAACCCAAAGAGAAGTAATAACTTTGTAAGCATATAAATATGGGCCGTAATTTTATTATTGTCATAAGTTCTTTTTATTTTATTTTTATTTTGTTTTAAGTTCCTATTATGTTCTAAAAATATAAATAGTTTAGTTAGAATTTAATTTTAGATTTGATTTTTAAGTCATTTTATCTGTGTCTATAAAATACTTATAAACACTTTTAAAACTGATTATTGCAAGCAAAATAAACGATTAATAGCTAATTTTGTTTTTTACTGCGTTATATTTGATACGTAACTAATTTTCAAAAATCATTTATACACTTTGTTGGGGATCGTTTTAGGCCCCACGCGTGTCTATATATTACGAAAAATATTTTTTTTGGTAACATAGAGTCATGTGTAGGGTCTAGAACACCGTTCAAGTACTAAGTTATTTTTCCTCTAAATTACAAAGTTAATCTAATTCCAATTTATAATTTTTATGAACTTTTTACAGACCCAACTGCTTGTCATATATTTATCGATTGTTAATCATAAACTAATAGAACCCATTTAGCTGAAATAATTTTTCTTTTCAGTTCGTGATAAATACCGGCACTACTATTGGCAATACTTTTAGATTTAAAAAAAATGGGGTTTATCTGGCAAGGAGTGGATATATGCAATTCAAAGAAAAATTACCAATTTTAAAGTTATTGTATTTCATATATTATTTTCCAAAAACGTATTCAAGTATGTTTTAAACAATGCGGTAAACGAATAAAAAAATCACCTCCGCCCCCTTGTATGTAGGCAGGAAATGTAAAATTCATTTAGGACTTTATTTCGTAACTTTGTAGATGTTGTAAATATATTTAACCATATTAAATTTCAGCTTTATAACACTAATAATATACGAATAAAACGATTAAAACATACGGATGGACATGTTGAAAAAATAAGGGTTCGTAATTTGGCTACAGAACCCGAAAATTAAACGAAATTCCATACTATAATAGTTCGGTTGGCCGTCGATAAGAGAATTTAGATCGAAAAGACTCCACTCCTATTCTGTTCTTAATTTTAAATTTGTTTATAAAGCATTTCAATTCCATATGTCACATGTTAGGATTTCATAACTTAATGGGAAAGACAAAATTCTTATAAAATCCTTTTCGTTTACGTCTGTCCATCTAACACAGAAACAGCTTGACATTTATCAGAAACAGCTTGACGTAGAATTTTTTTGTAATAATATAGCATTACATTAATTTTCCCCTATTTCGATAGCTAACAACCCATAATCATTATATATAATTTTCAGGAGTGTCACGTGTTCAAATTAAGTACTCGAAAAAAAATTCTTCAGTGCCCATGTATGGTACTAGGAGTCGTCTGAATGGACTAATTGTAAGATCTACTTTAAATTTTTTTTAAATATATTAAATGCAATCTACAAAATTATTTTCATAATTTTAGTTATTATATCTTAAAAAATATACTGAAAAATATCCAACGAAATATGGTCTTCCCTTCATTTTTGTGAAATTTTGTTACTTTAGTTTCATAATGCTTTTTTTCATATTTTAGTTTGTATATCTTCAAAGATATACTGAAAAATATGAAAAAAAAATATACCTCTCCCTAAAATTTTATAAAATTAAAATACTTTAGTTTCTTAATGTTTTTCCATAATTTTTGACATTATGACTTCGAACATATATTAAAAAATTGCCGCAAAATATGCTCCTCCTTTCTTTTTTGTGAATTATGCTACTTTAATTTCATAACGTTTTTTCATAATTTTACTTATTATATCTTCAATAATATACCGAAAAATATGGAACAAATTATGATCCTCCCTTAATTTTTTGGAAATTATATTACATATAGTTTAATAATATTTTTTTCATAATTTTAGGTATTACATCTTCAAAGATGTTCTGAAAAATATGCAAAAAGATATATCTTTCCCTTATTTATGAAATGATTAAACCAAAATTTATGAGAAAACAGGGTTTTTAGAAACTTATATAAAATTGTAAAGAAAGTCTAACAATGATTTTAGATGTCGTCTGACAATGGTTTTTAAATACGGACGATAATATGCATGTCCCCTAATTAATTATATTAAGTATCCTTAAATATTTATTACACCAAGAAGTCCATATTCATGTTGGCTTATTATAAATAAAGTAAATTCACTTCAAACTAGACACGGAATATTCGCAATGTTTACATGGATGAGCGAACTAAATTCATACCTGGTCGGTTTTTTTCATGCAAGTCAATATTACATATCAAGAATTCAGTCATATTACATATTAAGAATACAGTCTACTAACTAATATTCACATGTATTATGTATTTAAATATTAAAGAAACAAGATTTATATATATATATATATATATATATATATATATATATATATATATATATATATATATATATATATATATATATATACATATACATATGCAAGAAAGTTCTGACGCGAGCATTTAGTGTTTCAATAGACGGTTCAATTTAATCTCTCTGCTTTTGATCACTTATTATGATTCATGATTATCATAAATTAGGCTACTTTTAAGCTAATATGTAAGATATCACCTTTATAATGATAGGCAAATCCAAAAATGACGACAATCCGCTTAGTATTGCTTTAATCGAGGGTTTTTGTACGAAGCGAGAATAAATTGACCTTAGCCACCTGGTGGGAGAACCAGATCCTTCTTTGGCTAGATTTATTATGAAGACTGTTGTCTAATGCCAACAGTTTAATTCATTTCTGAAGAAATTATGAAATTAAAATAATGTGTGATTGATGGCCACCCATCCAATCACCGACCGGTGCGTACGTTGTTTAACCTCATCGAGTTTGATCAAGGAATACAACGGGGATAATTACCCCACATCCAAATAATGATATTAATAATATAGACAATTAAAAACCTTCGTGTAAAAGTGAAATTCATTTTCAAACTAATATCCTATTAATAAATTCAGCCTTTATTTCTAAAGCTCGAACAACTTCTTAATAATAATCCTCTTCCTGATAAAGTGATTCAATGATAGCCTGCACTTAAATATCGTCTCAACCTTCAGTAGACATCCTTCAGTAGACATTACAGATTAATCAGCGAAAATATAATAGAAATATTAATAACGTGCACGACATTAATTATATTAAAGCCGAAATATTACTCCTATCGCTTCTAATAATACGACGACACGTTCAGTTGGAATAAACGAACGTCGATGATGCTGGCATATTTATCACTCACGAGTGATTCAGGTTCATTTATCAAGCGCAATATAATCGTCAATCGTGAGGAGATAACAGCGACTGGCTGTGAAATAATACTAATAAATGGGACGCCATAATGTATCGTGATTGCGTGATGTCGCATTAGAAATGTACTAGGGCGGGTGAGAAGTATTGATTTTCATGTCTTGTTTGGCAGATTTTATAAACAGCGACTTTGCTTTCTCATTTTAAAAAAATCACGTAGCAGAAGAGAAACAAAAGGGTTTTTTAATTGTGTGTTGAAAACAAGGAGATCTTCATATTTCCTGTTCAAATGATAAAGTGGTTTTAAATAGCAATCTTTAACAGCTTGCGCCCAGCAAAAAAAATGTAAACAATTTATTAAATGTAAGCTTTACTTTTATTAAAATTAGATTTCATTTATGAAATCGTCTCATAACTATTGATTTAAATTTAAAAATTTCTTGAAATTTTCATAACTTTTATTTTATATAAAAATTATGAAGGACGTTCGCTATTTTGGAGTATTAATTTTTTTTCTAAAGTAGCAATAATTCAAATAGAAAAGCGTTATTTTTCGTTGGAAAAATGTATTTTTTGGGTAATAAGTGGAAAAGTGTTAATGATTATGAGGTCACGGTACTCTATAAAGGAAGTATCTGTAAAATCCCTATGAACTTACTAGGCCCCAAAATATAGAAAACCATTTTTAAAACATTGTTTTGATAAAAAGAAATTTTTAGTACTTTTGATTATAAATATGAACAGGAGAAATGCTTTTTTTACACTTTAATTAAACCATCGATTCTTATGCCATCTATTTTCTTTTTTGTAGATTATAAAGCTTCAATTGCCTGTTTTAAAACTTATATATTGTCATTTTTAAATTTATCCAAATTTTCAAATTTAGTTGACGATAGTCTTTGCATAAAACCACTGAATTCGTTCTCATTTTACGTTGCCAACATTATTTTAACTTATAATCTGGTACCATCATTAAATAATAGTGCAGAAACATTTGCGTCAATTTCATTTTTTTTGCATTTTATTTAGAACTTTTTTTTTTGATATATTGAATCTCCGGAAAATTTCGTCAAATAAAATGAATAGAATGAAAATTACTTGGAGAGTAGCAAATTATCGTGAATATAAAATTATGAGGTAACGATTTTTTGATAAGAAAATAAAAGCGTAGTGGAGTGCTTCATTAATTGTTTTATGTAATCGGTTTAGAAATACATGAAATGATAAGTACATGTAGAGTAAGAATAATTGAACGGAAGGTGACCGACCTATGATAAGCTTTAACTTAAATATATGTATACGTATTTTTTTTCAACATATATCATATGTACACATAGTACATTTACACGTACACATTGTACATTTACAGTTGCCAAAATTCATTTACATACGCTAAATTCATTTATTGTATGCTGAAATTCATTTACCATATTCTAAAATTTATTTGCATATGCTAAAATTGATTTAACGTATGCTGAAACTCATTTACCACATGTTAAAATTAATTTACCATATGCTAAAATTAATTTACCATATGCTAAAATTCATTTAATAAATTTCTAAAATAATCTAATGAAAATTATTCTGCACTAAGCATCACTGGATTTAAAAAAAAACTAACTGCAGCCCATGTTGATATAATTTGAAACAGTAGTTTTTTTTCAAAACTGACATGAAATTAATTAGCAGATAAATAGAAACGTGTTCATTTCCGTAAAGTTTTCCGCAGGAAATATAATACGAATTTAATTTTTGATTAAAGTTTCATATTATGATTATTGCAGTCATTTCTATAAACCCTTATTGAATTCATTTACTGCAATTTCAAAGCGCGTTTGTATCAACTAGATGTTTTGAACATTCAGAAAGAATGGGAAAAAATGTGAAAGTAAGATTTTTAGAAACAATTTGTTAGCAACGGTTTTGTTCTTAAATTGCTTGGGATATTTTTGTTTGTTATGTCTTTAGAGCCCAAATTTTGGTAGCATTATTTTTTCTGAATAAAAAGGTAGATTTCCGAGTTTGTTCCACCCAAATATCTATCATAAGTTAAAATATAAATTAAAGTCGGGATTTCTTACCCCCATGTCTACATTAGAGATTGAGTAAAGGGCCTGAAGTTAGTTATGGAAGAATTAGATAATAAGCAACATACAAAGTGTGGCACAGATATTAGAGAAGATAGCATACACAACGCGGAAAGACTTTCAATTATATTAATTACTCTTTCCACAAGAAAACTTATTTTACTCCATATCTACTGTCAAACTATCTCCTGCTTCAACCTTTAGAAAAGAAATTCTTGTGAAAGTAAAATTTAAATTTCTGGGGCAAGATTAAAATAATAATAATATAATGGGATAATTTATCTGGTTGGGAAATACATTTGTATGGAATTTTCCTGACTAGAAAACTTTGTTCATAATATAATTTATTTTTATAAGAATAGTATTTTTTTCTAATTCTAACCTGCAACTACTACTTCGACCTAAATGTCATTAGGATTTTAAGTAATTACCTACATATCAAAAGCACCAATGATAATAAACAGTAATTTTGGTAACTAACACTTATTTCGGTATCAGAAAACCTCGGTGATCTTTATCTCTTTCATTATAATCAAAACTAAGATTTATAATTGAACAAATATTTTGATCTATTTAATTGATGACCATTACTTATATATTTTATACTTTAATTTACCTATTTAACACCTTTTTATTAACTTCACTTGTATGTAATAATGTAACAGAATTTTTCAATTCAATTTTCACCCTACTTAAATTATTTGAAATATTATACACGTATCAAGAAACGATGACGATACAATAACTAAAAAAGAAAATAAAGTTTCATTAATAAAACCTAAAAAAGCTTTCTTTTAGTCTTATAACAATAATTTTAAATATAAAGATATCGTTTAGAGACTAAAAAAAATTAAACTGTATTTTAAAAATAAACAAGAGCACGCCTTTTTATGTCATTGATGTCAGATATAAATTTTCGTATCGCTATTTTTAAAGTAGAAACAATATGAAAATATTTACCTTATAACACACAATACACAATTTTATTAGGTCAACCTACAACTAACTGTGCAATGGAATCTACGAATCTCAATTTATGCACTTCTAGTTATTATATCATCATGAAATTTGGAAGTTGTGAATAGTTCTGATGACAATATCATAAAGTATCATCAGGCTGATCCAATAAAGTAGAGCAAGAAATTAGGTAGTGAACTCCATAACGGAATGATGTAGATTAAAAAAAATCGTGTTCGGGTTTCTAGTGGTTGCATCATCATGAAACTTGACAGTTGTGTATAGTACTGATGACAACCAATAAAATGGTACCACCGAACTGATTCTATAAAATAAAACCGGAAGTTAAACACTTAACTCGATAACGGTAAAATGTATCCTAACCGTGTTTGGACATCTAATTGTTGTGTCATCATGAAGCTAGACAGTTGTGTGTCATTTTGATGACAATACAATAAAATGGTACAATTGGATTGATTCGATGAGTTAAACTAAAAATTAAATGTCAGTATTGATAACTGAAAAACATACGTGGATCGATGTTCTAATTTTCGTATTATCATAAATTGTTTGCAATCGTTTGTAGTTCTGATGACAACACATTAAAAGTGGTACCATCGGAATGGTTCAATTAAATAGAACCGAATGTCAGATGAAAGAACTGGATTGTTCTTAGATTACAGGAAAATGCCTTGCAAATCTGATGCACTGCCGAAGAGATGATAACAATGCACGCTCAGCCACCCCACAGATAGAGAATTAAGAAGGAACACCTCAACCTAATCAACTATGCTGTAGTGCTAATTTGATTTCGATGGAAATTGTTTTTAACGAAGTGTCATTATTTATAAAATTAGTTCTTAATATAATATGAAGGGAGTGCAAAACAATATTCTCTACTTAATATAGGAAAAAGAAGTAAAAATAGTAACTTATAAAACTAAAAAACACACTTTTGCAAATAGTGCACTAAAGTATATTTGAGTATAAAATGATGGGGCGCTTTTTCTGTATTTTAACTTAATATTATGTGAATGAAAATGCTTAACAGTTAGGTTAGATTTCAAGAAAAAACGCCCCACACTTTTACACCTAAATTATGTACTCAATAATCACTATGGCTCACAGATAGTTTCTCACACGGTAGACAAATAGGTTCGATATTTATTTTTATTACTTTTTAGTATTTTTTTTTTACTTTTCTAAACTATTAAGTTATTCGTTACAAAAGTTTTAAACATTAGATCCCGCAGAATTTTAGGGATTCGAACAAATATAAAAGATACCTAATGTTTTTTTTATCAAACTTTGAATATAATTTTTTTAGATCTGAATGAAGAAATATTTTTATCACTAACTAACCAGCAGCCTCTAATTTTATTTTACTATCAATTTCTAACCGCCACATTATTTTAAATATTTTATTAATGTTTTTACTAATGACTAATCACATAATCTTATTTAAAATTAAAACGACCTAATGGTTTTGAGGGAAAAAATTTCAAGTACCTGATTTATTTCTCCATTAAGAGAAATAACTTTTAAAATTTAATATCAATATCTATGGCTTTTATTGATTTTTAAAGGCTTCCAAAAATTGTTTTCCTAATTAATTATCTTAATTAATCTTATCTATGCCCTTGCTATCTTCTACTATTGTGTGAGAAACCCTACAAGGCATTAAGTTTCAGAACTAAGTTCAGTATACAAGAATTAGACCAAATATATAGTTTTATGATCAAAGAACGTATTTGCATTATAGAACAAATCTTTAATCTGGGTGCGAACGATCGTGTAGAGCTCTGTTGATATTTACACAATTTGGTTCTGATTTCACACCTTATAAATATATATATATATATATATATATATATATATATATATATATATATATATATACATATATTTATATATCTATGGAGCTGCCAGTCATTCGATATAACTATAAGATCGGCATTCAAGAAAATGAGAAAAAAACGAAAATGCTATGATAAAGTAATACTTCTTATTTATTATGGCTTTTTAAATAAAAACTAAAAAAAAAGATTAACCAATTTTATAAATCCCGTGGTAGGTTTTATGGGAAATATTTCGATTAAGTTTTCATTTGACTGTTCTCTTCGAATTGATTAAATACATATTAAGCACAATATTTTAATGAAATATTTATTTCACAATTGGTAATTAGAAAATAATCCTCTTATATAAATTTGTTGTAACTACTTAAGTCTTCATAAGAAAAATTCCACACACAATACATAAGTTAATAATAGTGGACGTAAAAATATATGTAATGCAAGTGAAGGTAACGTTCAAGTCGGTCATTATAATGAATCTAATATATGATGAATGGACTAAAACTATTTTTAAATCGACTATTTGTTATTTTTAATGAAGCAAAATTTTTATATTTTTAATGAAACTCCAAGGTGTATTCCTTAAAACACACTAAAAGGAAATGTGAAGAAATATGGAATTAGAATTTGTGAGATTAAACACTAAAAAATTATTTCAAGAAAATCATAACTAAATACAATATAAATCCAATATGCACCATAACGTTTATTCGCAGAATCCAATAACTCACCGCACAAAAGATTACTCAGAATGCAATGGAAATTTCGCTATGGGAATTATCTAGATACATATCTGGTAGTTCACAATTTTAGAACTTCTGGAATCATAAAAGTTTAATTCGAAAAATCCATCATTAAAACAAAATATTAACTACACAACTAATTATTTTCTGATGTGCTAAGGTCAATTATTATAAAGTGATTATTTAAATAACTCTTTTTTTTTCAAACATACTTGCCGAAGATTACCAAAATATTTATAATGATTTGAATCTCAATAAAATATGCGGAAAAAGTGATAAAATAAAGAAATAAAGTGCAAGTCGAAATTAAGACCCAGAATACTGCTGATAACAGAAATTATTACGTTTTCTGGAAACTCCTAAATTATTTTTGATTTAGAAGTAAGTTAATTGTGTACGTAATATAGCTAGTTGTCGTGGATGGATTTGAAACAATTAAGAATAAAATTCCTAAACAATATGGTTGTATAGCCGTTAATCTTACGCTAAGTTTAAGTTGGATACGTTTAATAATATAGTTCTTAATTATAGCCATATTGTGTAGATTGTGAAATATTCCACTTAAATTATTTTCATGAAATTATATATTACATAATTTATATAACGTAGATATATAAGAAAGGAATATTGCAATCACTTATCCGTTTGGATGTAAGGTTAACGTAGATAATAGATCTATGAGCTTGAGATAATTGTGAAATTCCTCTAATTAATTCACAATTTAAACTTTAAAGTGGACACTTACTACAAAAAATTCTAACCAAAAATAATAATAAAATTTAAATCTATAATGGACTTATTAAACAAAGGGATGTTTCATCCTTTCTTGCATAGTTGTCTCGTGTCGTCATAAAGGTTTCTTTATGCTCGAATATTGCTTCGATGAATAACTTATGTTTAATTTAAAAATTAAATTTCAGTTCTTGAATAAATATGTCATAATTTTTTAGTTTGAGATTGCTTATTTGTAGTAGAACTATAAACCTGTATTGAAATATGAAATTGCCCTTTCTTTTTAGTTGGTCGATTGTAATAAAACATAGCCTCTATATTATCTTAGAGCCAATGTAATCCACCAGTAAAAACATCATCAAAATCATTTCGACTACTCTTGCGTGGTGCGTGAATAAATAAACAGGCTTACACGTATTTCGAAAACAATATTTTGTGTTCTATTATATTTTTTATGTTAAATATTTTTTTCGTAAATATAACAAATACATAGTTTTGTTATACTAACTAATTTAGTGCTAAAGCATGTTTGTTTGTTACTCTTTCACCTCGCAACTGTAAAATATATTGGCACGGTTTTTTACGAAAAAATAGCAAGTGGAACAATAAATAATAAAGATAATAAGAATGGCTGGATATTATATAAGCTGGTTTTTATTACGACAAAACTCATAACTTTGGGATACTCTGGTTTGAAAAAAGTATATAAAGGGAATTACGTAGGAACGTCGCAATAGAGTCACCGATAGACCTGATTTTTTAATACGAGGTAGCAATAGAATTTCCTCTTTAATCTCTAATTTAAACAAGAATATTTTTATTTTCATTGTCATTATTATTGTGACGTCAAGAAAAAATTAAAATTGAATTTCCCTTAATCGTTCTACATGGTGCTGCATGTTTTAATTTCTACCTATGAGTTATAAACCTAATACATGAGTAAAACCGCCTGTACAGGTTAGAATTTAAAGAAAAAAGAGGTTTTCTGTTAGACGTTCTATATACAAACTTTGAATAAATATGTATAATTCTGGAATAATGGTTTGAATTTTTGGCAAAAAACAAGCATAATGATAATTGGGGTGAAAGATGGTTAATTTGATTATGAATAAAACGCTAGAATGACTACGGTAGAATAACTTGAAAATTATAATGTATACACCTATTTACATATAATTCATAAAAAAATATCAAGCACGAATAGAACTCGCACTGCGAGGATTCAGTACACATTTAAGTATATAGAAAGTTTAAGTATATTAATAAATATATAGAAGTATATAGTATTTCTGTTAAAACTATTTGTAAATGTTAATTTTTTGTGATACGAATATATTCAGTAGTTTCATAAATAAGACATGAAAGATAACTTTTTGCCAATTTTTGAAGTGTGTTTTCCAAATTGCAATTAAAAATATTTGTGTATGTCTCATAAACAAATGATAAAGGTAATATATATATATATATATATATATATATATATATATATATATATATATATATATATATATATATATATACATTTATATATCTCTCGAACATTATAAGAAATAAGGCCTTTATTTACTCCTTTATTAAATTTTATATTTAAACATTAATAAAGTTAGTGAAAAATATACAGGCTAATAAGTTGCATCCCTATGCCAACTTAAAGCTACTACGTTACATGATTTCTGAGAAAATCGGTTGAGAATGTAAAAAAACGTAAACATATTGCCTACTGCAGATTCGAAGGTGTAAAACACGATGTTCATTTGAAAAAAAATATGACATTCAGAATCAACACTTTAGCATACGCAAAGGCTGTAGGCTCCTAAAAACTCGTGTTTTTCATAAATACAATTTTGGATTCAATAGTCCCGTAATTAAGTATTACTTTTACTATATTTTTTCATATTTTTCGGAATATCTCTGTTTATATGATGTTAAAACTTATTAAAAAAATGTATACTTATATCTAGGTTTTTCAAATGATACCCCATATTATATATGGAATTTAAAAAAAATCAGGTACATATCCCCCTTTGAATGTAAGGTATTAAAGTATGTGCTGGATGTTTTACTATCATTAAAAATTTAAAATTGTTTACGTCAAATGGTTTCAGAGTAAAAACGGCTGTAACAGACAACATGTGAGTGACGTTATGACGTTTCCGGTTTTTCTTCCTCGGTGCATGTATATATATATATATATATATATATATATATATATATATATATATATATATATATATATATATATATATATATATAATGTTAATTATAACAATACTTTAGGAAAATTAACATCTTTTTTAAATTTGGAAGATCCGAACCGTTTTAATAGTTTTTATTAAAATAGTAGAGAGTTGGGGGTCCTTGGTGATCGTGGGTATCCCTTTGGGTATCCTTGGTGAAAATGTTTTTATGCAAACTACTTGCCTGCCACTTAGCCCGCATTCATTTCTTAATACTTAATTACTAGTGACCGTGGTTAATGATTAACCATGTCACTGAAGTGAGTGGAGAGATTTTGTTATTATTTATTGATTTAAGTCCTATTAGCATATAACTAATAAAACATATATTTTTTTTATTCTTACATTTTAAGTAACATAATTATGGCAAAACGATTTAATTTAATTGTAGTGATAAAAGTACGAACAAATGTAAAGTCGACATTATTTTTATACGTTTCTACTTCTAATATACCTATAGCTTATTATACTTATGTGTATAATAAGCAATATAAAATGAAATATATATATATATATATGTATATATATATATATATGTATATATATATATATATATATATATTGAAAAAATCAAGACAATATTTACTTTGATTTGTTTTATTTCTCAATCTTCATATTTCTCAATCTGCGTTTTTTTCAAACTTTTAACATTATTTCTCAAGGCATACCGGCAAGTTATGTGCTTATATTATCTTAACAAATATTTTCTTTGTTCTAAGTATTTTTTCCTAAGAAGACCGTGGAAAAATAGCAATACTAACACCTGATAAAACTTTTTATTCGCCTAGGATGTGGATATATTTGAAGTACTTTTTCATATGGCTGCAAATAAAAATTGTGGCATTGATCTAATGCGGCAATATTTCAAAAATGTATATTTATATTTTAGGAAGAATATATTTTATATAAAGGGATATTAAGATTTAATTGCGATATTAGTTTCATATTGATTTAGTAGAAAATTCACTATAAAATATAACTTACTTAACTTTTAACATTATTTCTCAAGGCATACTGGTAAGTTATGTACTTACATTATCTTTACAAATATGTTCTTTATTTTAAGTATGTTGTCCTAAGAAGATTGTGTAAAAAATGATAATACTGAAACCTGATAAAATTGTTATTCGTCTAGGATGTGGATATATTAGAAGTACTATTTTCATGTGGCTGCAAATAAAAATTCGACTTTCGTTGAAGATTTATTAATGAAATATTTGCTAGCAATGATCTAATGGGGCAATATTTAACAAATGTATATTTATATTTTAGAAAGAGTATATTTTGTATAAAGGGATATTAAGATTTAATTGCGATATTAGTTTCATGTTGATTTAGTAGAAAATTCACTATAAAATATAACTTACTTAACTTTTAACATTATTTCTCAAGGTATACTGGTAAGTTATGTATTTACATTATCTTAACAAATATGTTCTTTATTTTAAGTATGTTGTCTTAAGAAGATTGTGTAAAAAATAACAATACTGAAACCTGATAAAATTTTTATTCGCCTAGGATGTGGGTATATTAGAAGTACTTTTTCATGTGGCTGCAAAGAAAAATTCGACTTTCGTTGAAGATTTATTAATGAAAACATTGCTTGCAATGATCTAATGCGGCAATATTTCAAAAATGTATATTTATATTTTAGGAAGAGTATATTTTGTATAAAGGGATATTAAGCTTTATTTGCGATATTAATTTCACATTGATTTAGTTGAAAATTCACGATAAAATATAACTTACTTAATAGGCTTCAAATTTTTAGATCAAAATATGATTAATAACTTATCAAATACTGTGAATATAATCAACGAATGCGATTTAAACATTTTAAGTCCAAGTTTTATGAAAGACAGGCATTGCCGTGGATTCGTATTGTAAGGCAATTATAAAATATTTTTCCAAAACTATTTTAATTTAGTAACATTTATTTAGTAGGTTGTAATACTTATACGATATAAATCTGATATAAAGAAACTGAATACTCATCGAAATTTGACTCCTCAACAAAGAAGATTCCTCGACACGGGAGGTTAAAAATTAAAGCCATAAATTTTACTGAAACGAAATCATTAAAATTTATTTCTAGTGGAATCTAGTTTCATTACTATCAAAGTTCTTAGGAAGTCTAGTTCTTAGGAAGGATCAAAGTTCTTAGGAAATCTAGTTTCATTACTATCAAATTAGTCTGTAAATGTTTAATGTTACTATGTTCCTTTCAGTAATTATTACCTATGTACCTTTCAGTTTACTTTTTTTATTTTTCGAAAAAATACTACCCAAAGAATAATAGGTTCATTTGGATCTAATACAAAATTTTACGGATTTGTGCATAATAAAAGAGCAGAATATTAGAAAAAAATATTAAATAAAAAATACATTTTAAATGATCTTACTATTACTTTGAAATTTTTTTTTGTATTTCTTTTTCCTATTTTAAACATCCGATATCATTTTATTTTTCTTTGTTTTCTATTTTATTATAAACTTAGTAGATTTCTATAATCTCATTTCATTCACTTATTTAAATTTATTTTTATTTTATTGACAATAAGGTAATGTAAATAATCGAAATAATTGTGCCAAATGTAGTCAGCAATTCTTATAAACAGCTACATCTAACAGCCACAATGTGAGAAAACCCTAAAACAAAAACAAAACGATAAAATTGTTCGAAGCTGCGCTCATTACATAAAATTTTACACACACATTCAAATATAAAATAACATAGACTCTGGAAAAGGAAATAGAGTTAAAAAGCATGTCAAAAAAGAGATGTAATTATGAAATTTCTCGAGTGTCTATTCAAAGTTAAGAAGTATATAATAAGCGCAAATGAGATAGGACTGCTCTTAGGCAAACATTGGGCGAAGGGAAAATCATGAAAATGAAATAAATGTCATATTGAAAAACGTTATAATTTATTTACATATTATTACATACAAATAAGCATGCCGTTTTTACATAGTTTTTATATAATAAGGAATGTACATGTATATAAGCAGAAATGTTTAAACGTTTAAGAAGACATAAAATTTTCATTAAACTAAATATTTAAATTAATTATAATTATTGACTAAATAAATATGAATATAATCTTTTAAAAATATTTTTTTTATTTAAAAAAAAGGTTTACATAAGTAAAAATCTCGGATGATAGTATAGTATACCGCAAGAATGATAAAAATAATTATGGGAAATGCCGAAAAAGCAAATTATACTTAAAACACTTTCAACTAACAAAATTCTTGAAGTCTTCTCGGTTTTTGGGAAGTATTTTCATACCTATGGCAGGGGTCCCTAAAGTATAGTAACTCGAAGAGTGTTCTGCGGAAAGGGAATAATAACAATAATAATAATTCTTAATTACTTATTACTGTCAGTACAAAAAAAGAAGCTTAAGTGAAATCAGTTTCTATCGCCAATCGACAGTTCGAGTTTGGGTGACCAAGTACAGACAAGTGGCATGAGAGGACACAAATAGAAATATCGTAAATAGGATGACGACTATTTAGATTTTGGCTTCACTTCAGTAATAACAAAAAATGACAAGAGGCCGTAGTGTGTGCTCTGCTCAAAAATCCTAGCACACGAGAGTGTACTCCCAAGTAAGCTAAAGCGACCGCTCGAAACCAATCATCCTGACATAATTGTCAAATCTCACAAATTTTTTGGTGGGAATTTACAATATTTACAAAAAAAGAGCAGAATATTATAAAAATGTAATGTGCCAAGTTATGCAATATTAACATTTATCAAAACAGCAAAGTGACAAAATGCAAAAAGCCGCACACTATCGCAGAAGAGTCTTTATTGGCTTCACTTGACGTAGTTCATATTACAGCCGGGAAATATGCGGGTAAACTCATTTTAAGACACTTTTGGTCAACAACACGTAGAATCTAGCACGTAACTGATGATCTCAATGATCAATTAACTGAGAAAATTAAAGGAAAAGAATTTTGTCCGCAACCTGATGAAAATACTGATAGTTACATAGATGCACATCTTATCTGTTATGTACACTTCCTGCATACAGTTATCACTGAAGATCCTGTTTTGTAAAAGTACTACTGGAAGCAAAAAGGCTCCAGACTTATTCAAGTTACTTGACGAGTTTATATTGGAGAATGAAATGGATAAGGGAAGTACATCGGCCTATATTCTAATGCTCGATCGATGGAGGGTCATTAAGGAGGACTACAGTCATTTAGTTGCAGCAAAGTGCCGCATACTTTGTAGACCTATTGCATCATCCACAGGAAAGCACTGGCATTAAATTCGTCTAACCCTGAATTGAACTTGGTATTAGAATGTGTCCTAACTGCAGTAAACTACATGAAAACGATAACATTGAAAGCAAGATTTTTCAAAACTATACGAGGATATGAGAGCTGAACACACGGCCCTTTCACACTACTACAGTTCACGATGGTTCTCACGTGGCAACGTAATGCCTCGTGCGTTTGAATTGCGGAAAGAAATCCACATATTTTTGAGAGAGGAAGGTCATGTCAATCGTGTTAACTTTGTCGAACCAAATTTTGTACTTTAAAAAACGTACTGGTTTATCATATTTGATCGAATTAATACATTTAAGCTGTCTTTGCAAGGTAATAAATTGTATATGTTGGAAATTTTCGAAAAAAGCTCGCCTTCAGAAAAAAGTTGCGATTGTGGATAAGAAAAATAAATGAGGATGGCGGTCAAGGCTGTTTCCTTACATTGCACCCGTGCACCCCTTCTAATGTAATCATTTTTCACAGGAAATGATGTCCTTTCATAGAACACCTTCACAAGAAGAAGAGAGTCTAATGGAGCTCTTATGACAATAGTCTGAATACAAAATTTGCTTGTTCCGATTTAGCAGAGATTTGTATTTCGAACTAAAATGAATATCCAACTCTAAGCACAAAAGCTCTAAAAATCCTGATTTCCTTCACTACATCGTATATACTTGATGCTGAATTTTCTGCTGTTGTTTTAATAAAAATCAAATATAGCTCGAAAATCAATGCGTAGCAAGAAATGAGAGTCTTACTCTAGTGTAATTGTGTGTAATAAGAGTCTTAGTCTTACTCTTCGGTTTAGAAAACCATGGTGAGCCAGCTACATACAATCACTTATATCATCACATCTCATTAATTTTTATTTAACTTTTTGTCAAATAATTTGTGTTTCATATGATGTTTCATATTTCTATATCAATTAAAATTAAATATGTGAGATTAAGTGTAAAATTTTATCCTTTTGTTTAATTACTTTTAACCTGATTAATGTCAATATTATAACATTAAAAACGAAGGTGCCGCGAAAAGTCTTCAGATCAATAAGGGCACCGCGAATTAAAAAATATGTATTAAATCCTGACATTTACATTATCATTCCACCACTATTACTATACTGTATTGGCTATAACTATACTTAATCAAGAATATTATCCCATACCAATATCATATCTTATTAAAGTGATAAGACACAATTAGATGAAACTACGAGCAAAGAACTTCGCTACTTGTCCACCTGAAGATGTTGTAATACAACGAATCCTAGGTCTGATAAAAAAAGTTAAATAAAGTAGAAATAATACTGCACCACGTAATTTCAACTAATTGTGAATAACGAATTTCTAGAAAATTAACGAAATACCAAATATATTCAATATTATATATTAAAAAAAAGGATAAGGAAAATGCGATGCAGAAGCAGACATAGAACCTGCTAGAAATTTCTTTCAAAGATAAAATATATCGTAAATAATATTTTAGTATTATATGTAAACAAAGTTATGAACATTTACGAACTATTAGAATTCATTTTCACCGTAATAATTTATTACTTTTGTGATATAATACTAAAAACCGTTTCGAGGGTATAAAAAGGGTTAAATTTTTTACCCCTTTTTATACCCTCGAAACGAAACCCATGACATAAATCAAGGGTACTTTTTAGGGTCTCATGGGAATACCCATATAAAGACCTCCATAAGAAATATAATTTGTTTACATTGTTACTGTGAGTAAAATTTTACAGTGCTGATGTTCCTGTCGGCTATTAATTGACAGGTTATTGATTGTGTCGGCTATTAATTGGTTTTTACAAGCTAATAACTTTCTGTTTATTATTATTTTGTTAATTTATGATATAAAAACCATTCATGAGAATCATTACCGAATATTTATTAATTTTTATACGAAATTAAATGATACGCTTTGAACTTACATACTTAAAAAAGAAGTGTTTCTAAGGAAAATTCTAAAATGAATAAAAACACCTACTAATTGGATTATTCCACATTAATTATAAACAGAATTGAATTATCTCTCAGTGTATTAAATTTAATATTTACGATATGTATTAATTGACTTAATTTTTTTAGGTAATATATCTCGTACATTAGACTTTATTACGATACAAAGTTGCCACAAATTTACAATTTGCAAAATTACAGAATGTTGACAACACTAATAATAATACGCGAGATCATCTTTATTAGGACGGTACTGGAAAAGGAGTGATGTAGAAAAAATATGTTTCTGGGAGTTTATGACATTAAAAATCTTAAGTACCTAGTGGGTGTAAAATTATTACAGAATATGACTGTTTTATGTATTAATTTTATCCATCCTTTATTCAATTAATTATAAGTTTTTAATAATTTGTATATCACTAAATAGGAAAAGATAATTGGACTAAACGTCATTAAGTAGATTTTGATACTCCAAACCACTTAAGTATTTTTATCCATTTTATTTATGTCATCAATGTAAGAAAATTGTACTAATGTTGAAATACATGCACATGAGGGTATGCACATGAGTGAGCCTGTGTATATTAGTGAGTTTGTGTATATGTAAACTATTCATTTATAAATATATAAATTTATTTTCATAAATTTATTTCAGTTTAGTAAAAGATGAAAGACACCCCATGGTCATTTGTACGAGCTTTTATACAATCTCAATGGATCTGATCTGTTGCTTTACGTTTATGGAAATCTATTGATGCTCTTATTCTCAAAAATTTTTTGGGTTTAGTAGTAAATATTGATGTTCCGGGACCTTTAAAAAAAAGAAGTAAATGTTTATCAGAAGGAGCATATATGGAAAATATGAAGTATCAGGAAGATTATACCAGTTGAATAACAACAATTTGATTCGTATTACTAAAACAAACACATTAGGTCTTGTAATCTTAATATATACTCCACTTTTAAAAAAATCAGTACTTTTTTCAACCATCGATTTTTCATTTCCCCAGTTAAAATTATCAATATTGAGCTTTCTCAACCAACTGAAAAATGTTACACACTCTTCCATAAACAATATAAACCTCATTTCTACACTATTAACACTATGTGTTTTTTTAGACATTACAACATTTCACATATCATATGTTTCTTTTCAATGTAAATAACTGAAAAGTAGAAAAGGGCTTATGAAGAAACTTTTCGGTCAATGAAACTTACTTTATAAGAGAAAACGACTTAAATGCTTCAACCAGTTTTATTTAATCTCAAAGCGCTTCTTTGCTAAAATTTGTTTTTGGTTAACGTTTATTTTCAATCAGTTGAAATGAAGGTCATGTATTATTTAAATCATCACCTTAGGTTAAATAAAAACCTTTCAAAAAGCGGCTTTTCTCAGCAATGATACCGACTGATAAACTCACTTCTTTGAAAAATTATCGATAAAATAATGAATAAAGGTATATTATTCTCTTCACACTCTTATAGGTTATGTAATCTTACATATGCAAAGCAGTCCATACATATACTATTACTGTTGTTACTCTCAATAATCCAAAAGCGACTAATCTCAATAAAATACACATAAAAAATGTGCAAAATATTCTACTTCAAATATGCATTTGGTGCTAGTGCTTTCGACAACCCAATAAGTTAATAATATTATACTGATACCTTTATATTCTCAAAAGTTATTCCTTCATGGAATAAGTGCAAAGCAGTCTAATTTAAATATACCTGTAATGGTAATACTTTCAATAACTCAATATATTAAAAAATCTATACTAATCTATTTACATTCTTAAAGGTTATGCAATGATGAAAAATTTGCGAAGAAGTCTAATTATTGATAATTGCTAATATTATCAATAACCTAATCAGCTAATAAAGCCATATTAATCTCTTTATAATCCTAAAGGTCTTGCATTCATAGAAAATTGGAAAATCAGTTTAATTTAAATATGCTTAATTGCTTATACTATCGATAATACGATCAGTTAAAAAAGCCATATTAATATGTTTATAATCTTAAGGCATATGCATCCATAGGAAATTCGCAAAACAGTTTAATTTAAATATGCTTTTAAAGCTAATACTCTCAATAACCCAATCAGTCAGTAACGCAATATTAATCTCTTTATTACCTTGAATATTATGCATTCCTAGGAAATTCGCAAAGCAATCTAATTTAAACATGCTTTTAACGCTATGACTGTCAATGACCCAATCAGTTAGTTAAGCCATATTAAACTCTTTATAATCTTAAAGGTTATGCAATCATAGAAAATTTGTAAAGCAGTCTAATTTTGATGTGCTTTTAATGCTAATACTATCCATAATCCAATCAGCTAGTAAATCCATATTCATCTCTTTGTAGTCATAAGGGTTATATATTAAGACATTTCCAGAGCAGTCTAATTTAAATATGATTTTAATCCTTATATCCTCAGTAAACAAATCAATTAATAAAGCTATACCAATCTCTTTATATTCTTAAAGGTTATGCGTTCATAGGAAAGATGCGAAGCAGTTTAATTTAAATACGACTTCAAAAGTAATCTAAAAGTAATCCGATAATCCAAATCGAAATATGACGATATGATTCAAAACAAAAGTTTCAAATTGAAGCCTAAAATTTATTTTTAAAAATGATACTAGCTATATAATGATACTATTTTCATTTTAAAAGAAATAAGATGCAATTAACTATTATTTTACCGACAAAAATTAAACAAATTGTGTCGGAGTGAAAACTGACAAACTTCCAAAATATCGCCATTCACACTCGCTTTCGAAATTAAACAATTTCGAAGAAATAAATGAAAAAATTCGTGATGAATTTATTATACCTAGAAGCAAAACATTTATGCCATTTTTTTTTCTTTTTAACCAAGTAATTCGTTTAATGAAATATATCATTGCAAATTAATTTGTTTAATTTGCTTGATTTAGTATCTTGATTTAATTATATTTAATTACTTGCCTTAAATTTACAATAGTTTATGTTATGCCCACTATATATATATATATATATATATATATATATATATATATATAGCATATATACAAGCTATATCAAAAGTCTGTTTAAGTTGAAATTGAAATATGACCATAATGTTTTGGTGCTAAATGTGTTAAAATAAAATAAAAAACTATACTACACTACACACGTCGTTAAAAATTTCCTTATAGAATATTAAGGTTATCTAAAAAAGGAATACAAAGGAAATAACTACAGAATATTGGAGTGTACATTTATTCCCGAATAATATGTAAAAATTACTTAATAGCGCTGTCCTTGGTCTATAATTAAAACTGTATTTTCAATTCCAATGAACATTTTCATAATGTTTAGTCACATTGTATCAATATTGTTTTTATATCAGACATTATACATATAAAGATGTAGCAATATGTCAAAATTGCAGAGAAAATTAATGTGGCCCCACCATAAGGGTGTTAGGCAAAAGCATTAATTAATCCAATTTCTAATTCTGACACGCTACTTAAAATGAATCCGTTAATAATCTACTGTAATATGACGACTTCTACTCACTTCTACGGTATTGTTTCCTTCCTACTTTTTTATAACACAATATGAACTTACTCTCGCAATAAATATCTAATTATACCCAATATAATTAAGTAGGGGTATTCACCAACATAGGGTGAATATTATAAAAACTGTCAATTCTAGAACAAGTGTCATAAGTTCCTTATAACCTTTTAGTAGGCTAAAACTATGAAAAAAGTTATACCCATAAGGGTACTAGCTCTTTTTTACACACGGACAGTTGAGTGAATTTATAAGTTTCATTTTTTCTTTTGAAGTATGAAACTTAAAAATTAGCACATATTTTACTGAATGAGACATGGTAAAAAGAATACATTACGATGTATTACTGATGATGATAAAATACGTTTCTTTCCAACTCAGATTATTGAAAACGTTTTGACATCAGACAATAAATTTTATTAAACTTTTTTAGACATCTGATCAAAACTACTTTGAAACTAAACTACATTAAGTGGTAATATCAAATTTACAGAAACTTCTCTATAATAATTGACTAAGTGTATAAAATGTAAAAGATAAAACAAATTACATGTCTCCTACAGCTGTATTTCGGCGAGGAGCATGTTATTTGCCTAATTGAAAGCCAAACGGGCATTTATTCGACCGTACTGTCCAACTCAGATCATTTAAAATTCGATTAGGGTCGACATCTTCAAGTACGGCTAAGCTTGTGAATTTAATTCAATTTGAAATAACGATATCTGATTGCTTGCTCTCGTGGGACCAGAGCAGTACACCACTTTTACGATTGCCGAGTGCAAAGAATAAGTAATAATTAAATACCGTGAAACCGTAGTTGTACTTGTAAGCAGTTAATATGTGTATATTTATGTGTATATATTTATTAATTTATTTTTTATTAAACATAAGTGAAAATTAGAAAGCTAAGTACCCTGGTGAAGGACTTATTTCTTCAGGAATAATTTATTGCAGCGCGTATCACAAAGCAACAGAGAACGAAATTTGTACAATGGAATGATGGAATGCTTCCTATGGATAATGCTAAGTAAACACAAAAAAGTAATTTACGTAAAGGTTAATAATAAAAAAAAATTACATTGGCACAAATAAAAGTTACGAACATTATTATTGTAAAATTAAATAAACAATACAACGATACATCAGGGATATGGAGATTATGAAGATTCGATGATATTGAATACTTAAATGATTCTTAGTAACGCAATTTGAGGCGTGATTTGAATACAAACATATATTTATATCAAATTTATGGCAGATTTGTACGATGTGTACAGGTTATTTCACATATCAAGTTGTTGTAATCACCTGTATTACTAATGCACTGTGTCTCTTGTTTCCATTGGGAGCCCACGATATTTGTTATGTTTATTTAAATATTACAAAATAATTTTGATATTTTTCTCAAATTAAACAATAAGTAATTAAAAGTGAAAAATGTGGAATTTTTAGATGGCAATTTTAATTTTTAAAAAATAATCGCTTCAAAAGTAATTATAAATTTCTTTTTTTTCATTAGTTTAAAGTATGAAAATCGAGGACATCATGTCTGAACCAGTGTGTTAATTTGATATGGAATGACCCATCTGTTAAATTATTTTCCGCAGAATGCAATCCTCGATGTACCATTAGGATGGCTTTCATAGCTTTAAAATTTTTTTAGGCCACTAGTTAATAGGGCTTTAAATTTGGATTGGATATACGAAGTTTTGAGATGATAGTTTAGGATATAATTTAAAAGAGATAAAAGATTTAAATTTCTTTAGTCGCGTATTTCTAATCATTTTAGTTGTACCTGTGAATCAGAAAACGATTTGTGGTTTTTGAGACCAGAGATGAATGAGTAGCTAGATGACCAGAGATGAATGAGTAGATGAAATTGAGTAGCCGTTCTAAATTAGAGAGAAGTTTTTAGGTTAAATTTAAACAAACTTGAATCCTTACAATCTAGAACAAGTAGTAGTAAAATTTAACAAAAATATAATTTTAGTGAAGTAACACATCAATTATAGTCGCTCCACAAAATGCAAACTAATATTTTTCATTAACCAGGCAGTAAAAACAAAAGATATCGTTAATTATATTACAATTATATATTTGTAACCTAACTTCATTATTTTTTTCCGCAAGCGGCCATTTAATACACCAGGCAGAAATCGATACAAAACAATCGTCAAAAATCGCTAATAATGATTGATTCGCCAAATAAAAGTTGCACAAAATTTATATGAGGTATAATTTTTTACCGAAAAAAGTGTAAATATGTTTATATCATAAACTTACACATATGACAAGAAAACAATTTTGGATTAAACTGATAAAAGACCTAAGTTCAATAAAGTTAAGAACATTCCGCTTTATCCTCCGAAGCCGAAACTAAGACCTAAACATTTAAAAAAAGTCTTATACATAAATAGGGTTCTTATTAATACAGGTATTTTGGTTTTTCCAAACACCTGAAATATTCTAAAATTATATGGTGACCCTTCTCCTTCTTTTGAAGTTGAAGTGATAACTTACATATTAAATATATGATTTTTTAATATATTCTAATTACATATACTTCATTTTATTTTAATGCAAGAAACAGCAAAAATACAATGGGTTACGTACGCAAAATTTTATTTTATAACTTAAGAAAGTGTATCTCAAGGGCAAGCTTAGAGGATTATACTTCCTTACGGGATATTGTAAATTTCATTAAAGGCAATTTGTTTCATATTATGACAAGCTAATTCCAAAGGCAATTACGAGTCTCCTGTTAACGTTAATCACCGTCCAATTCACTGAAGCGAAAATATTCAATTTAAATCCAAACTTAAATGGTCCCTTGATGTTGCTCGAAACACAATTTGAACGCGAGAACTTTCATTCAAATGACGCCGACAATACAAGCGACAGATCCACAGCGGCGCCTTCATTCAATTATTTCACTTGGCCGTCCCGAGCAGTTGCAAATTCGATAAGAATTACTTTAGTGTATAAATAAAATGGTATTTTGAAGGCAAAACCCTAATTGGACGCCCTAGTTGAATAAATTGTTTCCAATCTTAAATTAATAGGGATCGAGAATAATTCGCTAACTCAGTGATCTTTAATTTATTTCAATTTATATTTTGAATTCCAGGAATATTTTATGTCGAAATCATTTTTAAATTTTAAACGGCCTAGATGGATAACCGGCTCTCATACATTTACTCTGAATGTGAAATTCAGGAAACAAATGTATATCGTGAATATATGTGTGTGAGAGTGTGTACCTGTGGTTATACATTATACATATGTGCTGTGGTTTTCCCAACAAATAGCGTCAAGTAGAATCAGATGGAAAATCTCAATGTCTATCCGAAAAACCACAATTTTTCGCGATCAATTTTTTGTGTTTTTAAGCCAAACTCAAATAATGAAAATATAATGCTTCTTTGTACCATGAATAATTATGACAGAAACTTGACTTTTTTATCAACTTTTTGACTAACTGGTCTATTTTTGATAAAATAATTTACGTATATACGTTTTAACATGGCGTCAGGAAACTAACAGAAAACAAAATATCCGAATATATCCGAATAATTTTTAACGTCTTTTCAATAAAAGTTTGTGTATCTTTTTTTCAAAATCTACTCCAAAAACTTTCATATTTCATTAGCTTTTTGATTGAGAATTTCGACATTGATATTTCAACGTTTAAAACTGAACCCAAAGTTAAATAAGTGAATAATTGTAATTTTTGTGTGTAATAAATGAAATTATTAAAATTAACAAACATGGCAGTTGTTTATTTATGTAATATAAAAACACAAATTTTTCAAACCATATCGTTCAATACAAATATGGAATCGCCGAAAAACATTCCCTTTTATACGTCTTAATTCCGTTTAATTGTTTTTAATTATTGCTTCGGTTTTCCTCTGATTTCGTTTTAATTCTTGTAACTTTTTGAGCCCATCAAACTCTTGTAGTACCTCCACATGGAAAAAAAAAATTGAATTCAAGTCAGGAAAACACGGATTCCAGGCTGTGTTTTCATCGAAACTTTTCCGTTTCTATGGAAATATTTTGTTACTCGTAAATAAATTATTCCGTTTTATGTATACTCACATGATGCACTATCATTTTGATATATTATATTCCTTCTTGTTTTTAAGTGTACATCCTTCAGGAACTCAATTTAATTACCTCTTAAATTTTTTTTATAAAACTCCCAGTTCAAGTAATAAGCAATTAGGAAAGAGTAAACCATGTCTCTGTTTAGTAGCCCGAATAAAAGATTGACACTATATTATTCTTGGAAATTAGAATTGGATTCAAAATATTAAATTGAAAATGTTTTTATTTTCCTCTCGACTTCTCAAAATTTTCTGACTTATGTCATCATGACTTATGTCATCATCTGACTTATGTCATATATCATCATTTTCAGATTCCAATTATAGAACTTTAGTAATGTGATGTGAGCGATGTCCTTTCCAGAGTACGCAATCTATCAATTTTTGAAGTATGGTTTAGCGTTTTACTACTTTGATACTTGCCGATGTGTCTCTTTTATTATGTACCTACTCTTAAGATCATACGGTGATCACAGAACCCTCGAGTTTATGTCAATCTCTACATTCTACTTATGACATATAGGAGAACAGTTTTTCTACTTCCGAGTATCTATCTCCTTCTCTCGTAACCATACTGGTAATACATTTTTACAAAGGGTCTAGATGAAAAAACTATAACGAATCACTCACGGCGGGAAGAGCGTAACGATTTTTGTTCAAAGAGAAAATGTCAAAAAGACAAGCAATTCGATAATCCGTTAATCTTGATAACATTTTCAATATATGTATTAATATACACACAGGTCTTTACACATTTAAAAATTAGAGGAAAAACTGAGAAACCTTTAAAAAAAATAAACCATAAAATAAGTATGGTGTCATCATAAAGGTAAGCAGACGAGTGAATGACTGCTCTGGCTAGTTTATTCAACACAAGTATTAATACTCTAAAAAGGAATTAGAATGGCATCATTTTGTTCCTCTTTATGATGAATAGGACTTTTAATTCATTAATTTCTTTCTCAATATTTACTACTTTAATTACTAACAAAAATTATAATTTTTCACTTATTAAAATTTGGGTCTATTTCTTTATAATGTCTCACTCTGTAAAGGTTGCTACCTATATTATACAATTTTTTTGTTATATATTTTTTGTTTTTGTTTTTTTGCTATATTATACTATTTTTTTGTTAAGAGTACGAATGAAATAAAGAGCCGAGATTTTAAAGTAAATTATTTAACACAATTTATGTAGAATTTTTAAAAATGGCATCAAAATTTAAATTAAAACCTGGTGTTTCCCCATAAAAAAAGACGATTTATTCCAATAAATAAAACTGATACTTTAAATATAGGATATTTTAATAATTTAAAAAATGTCAATAGAAAAATTAGGAAAATATACTTTGATGCTTTTAATTTTCTTCAGTTCCTCATGAGCTATTAAAAGTGAATAAAATTACAATTATGTGGATAAACAAATGTTTAAAATTATGAATGGTTAAGGGTAAATTTACTAGGCAAATATGTAACGTGTAATAATTTTTTAAAATATCTAATAAAATTGAAACTATTGAATTTGAAAACAGATTAAACTGTTAAAATATCTGCATTAAAATCATTCGAAGCAACATTTTCGACTATTTCAATAATCCAAATTAAAACGAGAACGTCATATAGATTTAGGTTGCAGATTGACAATTAAAGCGCATGTTCCATTTTACTTTTTTTTAAATTATCGTCGTAATTATTATTCTACTCTTATCATTGTAAGGTTTGCAGGTTAAGAAACAGATTTATTTATTTTATAAAGAAGTCTTTACTAAAATTGATTGATCCTGTTGGTTATCGAAATTTAATTTAATTTTGAAAAACAAAAAGTTCACCGTGTATCAAAAGTGATAGCCAAATATTTAAATTAAAGTCATATTTATAAAATCCCGCTGTTCAAGATCGTTTATTTACTACTCGTTAAACCGCTGATACACGTATAATGACACCGCTTGTGGTGTGTAACAAATTAATAGCCTATTTGCATTACCTTGTTCTCCGACAATAACAGATATAAGCATTATTACAGTATTGATTAGGATTTTATTCGTTGACCAGGAGGCTAACTAAAATGGCTGTGTATAATGATTTTATTTTCTACAAGTAAATAATTTAGGATTTATTTCATATAAATATTTGAATTGAACAAATACAAATATGACCAATAATAAATATGGCAATTAAGGGTCCAATGTACCAATAATAAATACAACAATTAAGGGTCCAATTATTTTAGTATTAGCCTGTTGTAAACTCACATGTCCTAGAAAACAACTCTACCATTTTAACGAATCGTGTGAAACTATCTCAGTATTGTAGAGGCGATATATACGACCTTTGTCGCTAACATTCGTTGATACTGCCTTGAAGCCACTTTTCGACTATCTTTATAATAATAAGATATCACATATCAAGTGTATGAAAATGTCAGTATACTTTAGTTATTGTACTTAAACAATAAACTCTACAATAAAATATTTATGTACCTTTGGAAATATCTTATTCCTTGTTCATACGAGTCTGAAAATATAACAAAGGGCTCCAAATTTATTTTTTTAACTATATTTGCCCTGCTTAGAAAATATTTATAAAATAATTTTTAAATTAATACACGTAATGCCACCTAATACAAAAATCATAAAAGCAATAATTTTTTAAATAAATGCTATATTTATTTAAATCCTTTGTCATATCTTATTTTTGTTGGTCGATTGCAATAAATAATAACCTATATGCTATCTCAGATTAAAAATTTAATTAATTATTTTAGCCACCCTAGCATGGTGCGTGAAGACATTAACAGGCTTACACACATTTCAAAAACAATAATTTTGTATTTTCTTATATTTCTTAATCTACCCTAAAAAATTTCTGCGTAAAAATCTTCAATATGAATTCAATTCTACACTTTAATTATCGTAACTAATGTCACGAAAAACATGTTTGTTATCACGTTGTAACGAGGCAAGGGATTAACGTGATTTTAAAAAATACCCAAAGCTGGGGAAAAATATAGAATATTATGTTATTATATATATACATATATAGATATATATATATATATATATATATATATATATATATATATATATATATATATATATATATCAATATTGAAAAGTACATAAAGTATATAAGAAAGAAGTGTCACGACCGTGCAATGGATCAACGTGATTTTTTGAGTCAATATATACGTAATATATAAGAGCAACAGATTCACTTAGTTTAATTCTTAGTTTAGAGTCCTGCTTATAATATTATAAATACAAAGGTGTGTTTGTTTGTCCTTTTTTCACGTCACAGCTGAACAACGTATTGAGATGATTTTTCGTATAGAAGTAGTGGGCGGCCCGGAGAATAATATAGAGTTTCGACCTAGAAAACTCCACACTTACTATAAGTTTAATCCCAATAAATATTACAAATGCAAAATTGTGTTTGTTTGTCCTTATTTCATGTTACAAATAAACTACAGAACTATTACTTAATTACTCCCTATAAGTTTTTAACTATAACCACGTGAGCGAAACCGCAGGAAAAATTTAGTATTTAAAGATAAAAAGGAGAACCTCCTTTATGGACCTTTTATGTACTAACTTTGAATAAATTAATATTATCATAGAATGTCACTTTCAAATTTTTATAAAAAAAGAAGACTCGTAGAGTTTCATTTGTTGATTCTTAATACTTTATTTACAAAAATGATTAATGAATAAGAGAAAAGCACTAAATAGTCGAGCAAATGGAATGAAATCAAAATGATTCATAATGAGGCTGAAAGATGATTAATTTGATTATGAATATTACGCTAAAATGAATACGGCAGAGATACTTAGAAATTATAACATATGCATAAGTGTGTGCATGTACACACACACACACACACACACACACACACACATATATATATATATACATATATATAAACTTGAATAATTTATTACTACTACTATCACAAAGCTCAACAAAAATATTTTGAAAAATTCCGACATAAATGTGAATATATTCTATCGAGAAGGAACGTTCCAAAATATAAAAATGAAACGTCTTTCACAAAACTAAAAAAGTGAGAAACGATATATTAGACTACAAAAGTATATTTTAAAACGTTCTTGTACATGAATGTGATTCTCAGGGTGAATCATTTTTTTTTAAAAAGTATTTTTTCTTTAAACATATTCGTGTATTACAGTCATTACATTCTTGTGATTTCATAAATAAATCTCCTTGGTGTCGATATGATGAAGACATTATGCCCCTTGTCTCAACAAATAATATAAACCAGTGAAAAGTTTGGATTCATCCTATTTGTACACAAATTAAAAACAAATTAACAGATTATATCTTAATCTCGTGTATTAGATGGAATGTGGCATTCATTTGGCAGATTTTGTTGCTATATTTTATTAAATGATATCGCAATATATAAGGCATTAATAAATCTTTTGCCATACTTTTTAATAGTTTGAACTCAATTATATGTCAAAAGCTTAGTCTATTTAGATTAGCGATTCCAAATCAAATTAGTTTCAGTATGTTTTGTTACTGAGCACAAATCAAATAGATGGAAAAATATCTATATTTGACAAAACCAAGCTTAACGATATGGAGCCAAATAGATTTTGTTAAATGTAATTGTTTGTTGAGGTCGAAGATTGCGAAGGGTAAACATATTATGATTCGATAAAAATTTAGATGTTTTCATTTAGTGGGTGACTGAAATATCTAATTTAATCTTATGGATGTTTGCTCAATTTAATTGTTAAGTATTTTCCTATTTTCGCTCCGAATTGCCACTAAAACAGTATTAGTTTAAAAAGAGAAATCAAAATTTAATTAATTTTATTTTTAATATTGCTTGTAATAATTTCTCACGTGTGTAGATATATTTAAAGAGAAAAATGAATTATGCTTGAAAATGTAACACAGATTGTAAATTAAAATAAATCTTTTATCAAACGGCTCAAATCTAAATGCTATACTTATAAAAATTATTAATTAATCCGATTGACAATCTTCGAGCAAGCGGTAATTTCATTTGGAACTTATCGCTTATTTGAAGATTGTCAGTCAGATTAATTTAATCTAATCCTGAGGTTCGAGACCAAGAGAAAGTTTTTACAAAAAGAGCTATCTAGTTGGTATCCGGCTTACTACACAACTTAAACTTCTCAGTAGATTAATGGGTTTTGAATAAAGTCGTGATTAGTATAATTACTTTTTTTCATTACTGACACGAAAAGGTCTCATCTTCTGTAAGGTAGAAATAATATTATTACAAAAATTCTTATACCCACGTTAGGGAATCAATACTTAAAAAAGTGGAAATAATATTTCTATGGTAATCGCGTATCAGTTGTTGTCTAAGATCAACAAAAAATACAAATTTAATTGTAAAAAAATTATTTCCATATCGGCTTTACGTTTAAGCATTTTATAATTTTTTTATAACTGCCTTTATCAATATTGATTGTACCATTATAACGTACAGTCTATAAACTTTTTCAAAGTGCGAGTTTTCCAACATTATTCTCTTTTATGAATAAAGTAGTTAAAAATAAATCACAACTGTAGAACTTAAAGTCAGAGAACGCCTGTTGATGTTGTTTGACGTAATAACTTGTTTGGATATTCTTAATAAACCATAAATAATGTTTTCGTGTAGTCGCATTGATCAATGCGGTATTGCTAGAGACGAAGTAAATGTTTCCTTTTTATTTTTTTTCCCACTAAAACGTTTTACTTTCGGTATTCTGAGTCTTGCCTCTTGCAAACTTACGAAGATCGCGAGAAAAATACTGAAAAATATTTTTAATCATTGATTGTAACCATATTTCAAATGTCGCCAATACAGTAAAATACAAATATTGCAGGGGAAATTAACATGGTGCAATGTATGGTGATGATATGCAATCCAACATTTTCATAGCTCCCCATCTCTACACTCGCACTTGGAAAGTTAACAACGCTCGATATGACAAAACATGTTTACCTCATCTTGTTTTACTTCTGTCATGATACATCACAAACTTATTTACATTCCAAACATATTTACAATCTATTTAAATAAACATAGGGTTTATTGACGAGTAAAAGAATTACAAAAGCACAACTGCAAATAATATTATGAAATATATTAACATTTTACTATTAGAAAACTGTATATATATATATATATATATATATATATATATATATATATATATATATATATATATACATATGACGCACGTTATGACATATTGGTAACCTGATAATAACACATGTTATGAAAATACATCGAGCTAATCAATTTCATTAAACCTATTTTTCCTCCTACAAATTCCCTCTTTGGACTCTCCTTTATGTTTTTTTGACAGTCAAACGAGCACAACTTCTTATTGGATTGCCCAGCCCTTCTCAGATGGTTTAAACACAATTTGAGTCGACATTTTTAAACATATTCAAGCCCATGAATTTAGTTCAGTTTGAAATAATATTAGCTAATCGTTTACTCTGTCGTATTGCACGCACTATGTTTGAACAAAAAGCGTAAATAACGCTTGAATAAACCACACGTGATCTTGAAACTGAAGTGAGTGTTACAAACGTTCAGTGTCAAATGCTATAGTTAGAAAGTGAATATTTACAAGTCAGGAACAATTACCTCACAAGTCAAAAATAGAACACTAATATTTATCAACAGATAATACAAATCAAAAAGTATCAAAGTTACAAGCATTTGAATTCTTCAGCGATTTCGAGAATTACTTGCTGAATGAAGAAATTAAATAGAGCATTCATAAAGTTTTAATAATCTGTTCGTCAGAAATGATTAAATCTTGGTAATTTAAAAATTAAAAGAAATATAATCATATTTTCTAGGGAAAAAGTTCATAGGATAGCGTACCTGAAAAGGAAATGTGGGACTTATGAGATTACTCATATACCAGTCTGCCTGTTCCTCAAAGCCGTTTTTTCTCGGAAATCGATCGTTTTTTCTCGGAATTGATTTTGAAGCTTCAAGAATAACGAAACACAACCTCACAAACTACATAGTTAACTTTCTAAAATTTTTAAATCGAAATATTATGGGTGGAAAATTAAATACCCCAAATTTTTTTTTCAAAATTTCATGCACAGTAAATGATATCACTAAAAATGGCTTTAGTATAACAAAAATATTTTATAAAATTTTATTTGATTTATCTTCAGGTATTACTGAAAAATAGGCAAAGAAATGTGTCCAATGTTCCCTTTTTTCCAAAATCACGAACCCCAAAATTATCAACAAAAAATATTTTAGAAGCCTGCACAAAGATTGTAGAAGAACTTGGAAGAGGAATCTAGATGTTATAGTTTTTATGATATTCACGATTATGTATATATCCCTCCTAATTAATTATATTAGCCATTATTAAAAATTTGCTATATACGAGGAAGTGCACATTAGGAACGACTTAAAATAAATACAAAATTTCGCTGGAAACGAGGCGCTGTTCACCTTTCGTTCGTTGAGCAACCAGATTTACACTTAATAAATTTTCATTTTTAGTTTCCAAAACATAAGTCTGAAAATATTTTTAATAAAAATAATATACTTTAATGTGAAAATTTTACAAAAATATAGGGCGTACACTTCTCCCGACCCTCTCGATAAGAAGGCTTAAGTACTTTAATTTTTTTTAAGTAATTTTCTTTCAGTACCATTTTTAAGGTTCCGAAGCCAAACAATGTAAAACGGAACCCATACAATTTTTTTCTGTCTTCTTACCCGTTTATCCGTCCGTAGATCACATCACAACTTAAAAATGTTGTAAGCATTTTTTGGTTACAATATCTTCTTCATGAAATGTATTATAAACTACCAGTTATTTCACTTCATTTTGTTATGCATGTCCCAAGTTAAAAAATTGTTTTGATTAACTTGCATAATAAAATTATATATATATATATATATATATATATATATATATATATATATATATACATAGTGATTAATAATATCCTTATATGCTCTTGATTGCTTAAAGTTTTGTTAATAAAGCTATTTTCCCTTTTAAAAATATGTTAATGAAATAACATACGCATGTATTCTGGCTGTGCAGTTTCCTTTAAATTTAGAGTGATAACGTATATGTGATGTTGTTGTTTCCGTCAATAATTTTCAATTAAGGAAACTTCATGAAACTTTTCAAGTTTTAAGTTACGAAAAATTAAGATGAATGCAGAATACTAAGCATGATTTTCCAGTTCAATGTTTTCAAATAAGAATTTTAAATAAAGATAATTTAAAACGTTGCAAAATAATGAAACGTATTACAAAATATATAGAAATTAGTGACCCAAACCTGTATTTTTACTAACCCTGGGTATTACTTGATGAAAAATATTAATTTGGACAATTTGTAAATGAAATCAGGTTTAATTTCAAAAAAACTTTCCCTTTTAATATGAAAGCACTTAGGATATTTCTATCACTATCGAGATAGGTAAAAATCTTTCAATAAAAACTAATGCGCATATCATTTACATTTTTTAATATCTGTCTCTCCACATTCTTGATTAAGATTTTAAATTGTATAAATTATTTGATTCCTATTATTTTATTTCTTTATAAGGGGCAGTGATAACACGGTGAGACAGAATGTGAGATGCTCTCACGTAAAAGATGATGAAGTGACCTGAAATTTCAGACTTAATCTGTTTATGTTTGGAGAATAATTTAGACTGATTTTACTAATATTAAGTTGAATGAATAACCAATGAGTTATGCACGCGAAACTAATTGAAAAAATATGGAACGGAGATCTTAAGGCGACATTCTAAATTTTTATGTATCATTATTGAATTACAATTTTGACAAGCTAACTTTAAAGGCAATCAGATAATAAAGATAATCACCATGTAGCAAGCCGTAAAGAAAATAATAAATTTAAATCTCAATTTAAATGTGCCTTTACGTAATTTAAAGACGAACATTTTAACGGGACGGAAAACGGAAATAAAATGAGCAATAGAAGCCACAACGGCGTCTGTATTCAATTATTTCGTTTCCATGGCTGTCTAGTATATTCCCAAATTCGCTAAGAATTGAGTTACTTTATAAATAAAAAGGTTATTATGAAAGCAAAATTCTAATTGGACACAAAACGTAGAAATAATTGCCTCCAATGCAAATATAATAGAGACCGAGAATATTTTGTTAAAGCTTTAAGAGGTTTCAAATAGTATACTCGAATCATGGAGATATTAATTCTTTTTAACTTAATTTTTCGAATACTCTTTACCGTGTGATATTTTTAGATGTTGAATATTAATGGAAATACAATTTTTTTGCCAAGAGAATTGCTCTCCCTTGGCATCTAAAGTAATTTTAAAACAAAAGACTTAAAAGAATGTTTTGTTTCAAAAAAATCATGTTATATATTTTGATTACCATTTTAAAATTATGCGTTATTTGATAAAGAAAATAAAAAAAAAATTCTTCGAAACATTTCGTCACATTGAAAGTTGTCTTCAATTATTTGCATTGGAACGAATTAGACGTCAACATTAATGCACCACTTACATTCGATTTGCCAACGATATAGTAGTTATTGGAGAGTGGCTGAGTGACAGTAGTACAAGCATTTAGAAACTCAGGGACGTACTTAGAAACATGAGTAAAATAAAGATCATATCTAACGTCCAGATCGCACGTATACCGACATATGTTGTTAAAGCTACTGGAAAATGCTGCTATTAAATATTTATAATAAATCATCACTAATCTGCTGATAGCTATGTATATACATAGGACAAATTTTCCAATTAGGTAAAGACAAATTTAATGAAAAGGTCACTCGGGAAATGAAACTTGACCGTGCAGCGTTCGGGAATCTCCTAGTCTAAAATAATTTGAAGACAAAATTATCAACCAATGATAACATACGAAAGAGAGACGTAACTTATTATTATTGGTTTTCGTCTTAAGACTCCAAGTCACTTAGGGATCTATGAAAAGAGCTGTAGTTGAAATTTCTCTACAAAATGTGATCCGTAATGACGAAATCCTTAAAGAAACCGAGGTTACTGACGAAGTTCATAGCATTGGCGAGCTGAAGTGAAAATGTGCAGAACATATTACGTGCAGGTAGATGACCGTTAAGAAAGAAAATTACTCAAATGGCGATAATATAACGAAAGATCCAATATTAGATAGTCCCCTGCCAGATATATAAATGAGTTGGCATAGGTAGAGGCTTGCAAACGTTACGAATTCAATTCAAGAGGGCCTACGTTCAGTAGAGGACATCTTCCATAGCGTAATTTAAATAATCGTTTAAAAAATTGTTTTTATCACTGTCGATTAATATTTTAAAATGATCGGATAACCAATTAACGTTCAACAACATACAATTATGTCTTAATCCAGATTAGTAAGTTTAGCAATCCTGACAAGCAAAATTAATGACACGATTCAATATGTCGTACGACGTTTATGACAGCATATGTTATATAAAATTAAATTAGTATCATAGTCTTTAAGCAAAATAGTAAATTGCTAACAGGTCAGTATTTAATATTAAGGGTTGCTTCTACTATTATTCACATGATTTCAGTATGTATAAAGATATATTAAAAATAAATTTTGGTAAACTACAAACTTTATTGATTTAGGAGTATTAAGGATATCATATCCTTTACTCCAGCACCAAGTATGGACCTATGTTTTTAATATATCATCTTTACACACTAAATACACAACACAACACCGTCGTCACGTATTGAGTTGATCAGAAAGCATACGGCCTTTGACTGTGCGGTGCACCGCTGGCCATGGATTCGATTCCCAGCCGCTTGTCGAGCGGAACTGGATTGGTGTTCTGGTTGCCTGTAAAAGATTGTCCTCGTTGCAATAAGTCCATAATATGTATCAATTTGATACATTAAGGTACATAAATAAAAAAAATAATAAATACCAGAAAAACAGCCAAACACCGAAAGTTACAAAGTTTTCCTTATCGGTTTCCATCTAATATACTTTGTATATTACCATTGAAATTAATCTCCTCATTGAAGATTTTGAGTTAGACAAATCTAACTCAAAATCTTTAAGATCTTTAAGATTATCTTTAAGTTTAATATAACTATATTCAAATAGATAAATATATAAGTTTTGACAGTAATCAGCAGCTTTTTTCAGCCAGAAACTATTTATTAGGTAACTCAAGCTCGTTTGCTGTATTTTAAATTATATATATTTCGAGCGCCTTAGTAGACTAAGAAAAAAATATTTATTTGTCTTCATTTTAATAGCCGGCCTATACATAATGTGGAAACCACATAAGCAGGAAATTTATGTAAATATCTTACCTTATTAAGATATTATACAGACGTAGATCAATATTTCAATGTGTCACTGATCATTATGTGGTTTTCAGTAAACTGAATTGCATATGAATCAAGAGCACTTCTAATGACCTTTAGAAGACAAAATACAATTCATGACCTGCCTATTCTTTAATGTATTTTTGATTAATCAATAAATAATGTGGAATAAATTATTTCCACCATAAATTATTTTTCGTTCTGTGCACGAATAGACGTTTATAAATATTTAATAATTCCTAATATTTCTATTAAACTATTTACAAAATTTTAATTTTTTAAAACGAAGATATATTGTCTACTATATCTTTCACACCCGTATTTTTAAAAAGAAATTTTTTTTTGTGTGTGACATAACTATAACTTAACGATTTTTTTTCCTTTAATTACACCGTGAGATCTTGCTTCTAACCAATTTTTTATAATTCTGGGTCACCTGGAAATACCCTGTAGGTTCTGATTTATTTGCGAGTGTCAATATCAGTGGCATATATATTCAAAAGCTTGATTTTGCGGCTCCAAAGGTTCATAGATCTAAATATTTCATATTATTTTCAACTTGATAGCTTCACACGTTCCTGAGAAACAGGATTTTGACAGACAGACAGACGGACTACTTAGCTATACTATAAAAGTTTCTTTTTTCCTTCTGATATACGGAAACCAAAAAATGAAGGGAATGAGTGTTTGGGCTGTAAACAATTATTTTTTTAAACTAATGGACTTATTTTAATAAAATATTAAAAAATCACTAAAATTTTTCATCTATTTAATTAGGATTGTTCGATTCCAATGGTAAAAATCCGGAGAATTGAAAAAATATAAAATCTTAGATTAATTTCAAGTTTCCTTGTAACAGAATATTTCAAAATAGTTTTAACTAATAAACATATTCCATGAAATAGACAAATTGACAAATAGAGATGTTGCATGAAATATACAGAAATATATTTTTGTTTTACCAAATAATCATAATACACATTTCTTCATGCCTACTAATATGACAAAAGTTAAACGTAGTTACTTAAAAGAAATATATTTATTCCATATGACATATGTCTCATGAACGTTATTTATATATAATGCCCTATATATATATATATATATATATATATATATATATATATATATATATATATATATATATATATATATATGTATACATATTATATAATTTAGAAAGATAAATTGACTTTCCCGTACAACTTAAAGTTAAGTTCTAAATATAAGGAAATTCCAAGAAAGCATATGCAAAATAATTTTTTCAATAAAATGGTTATGTAAATTTCAAGCTTTTCCGATCTTTTTTATTTCTGACGAAGTTACTTATTATGTAGTGGTAATAAATTTTTATAATTAATATGTTTATAATTAAAATTATTAACAATTATAATAATTTTATCCAGAATATAAATAAATAAATCAATAAACAAATGAAATTAGTTTTTTATAGAAATAAAACAAAATAAAAAATAGTAACGTATGTTACGTTAATATTTTACTACTTTTTGTAGATTTTGAATACGTAAGATAAGTTGGTAGGCTCAAGTGATTTCTATAGGTACTTTTGATAATCGAGATTACAATTTATTCCAAAGCTTAATGAGGTTTGAAGTAAATAAGTTTTCGTTAAATAAGACATTGGGTTTTTCTTTCACATATTTCAATTTTCACGTATTATATATTCTCACAATACGAAAAAATACTGTGGAAATTTATTCCGGCAGAATATTCACAAAATTACACTGTTAATTTGAATTTAACATAAATTTTACGTTCAGAATAAGGATGTTAAACTTCTTCACTGCGCATGTATTTTTACTCCAAAATACTTTTTATTATGCCCACAAACACTTTTATGTTTTACATTGATTTTTTATTGAAGAATAACTATTCTCTGAATTATTTTTTATAGATGCTCAATTTTTTTCTCAGTGACACTTCATTTTATTTTTTCTTCATAAGGCAAAGAAAGTTTCAGTCTCGGTCATAATATAGAGTGATGAATTTATTTGTATTCTTTGTTATAATAATCCCGACATTTGAATGCATGACGTTTTTTCGTAGCATCAAGCTACATTTGTTTCATTATCCATACTTGTGTATATATACATGTATATAAAACTATTGTCCGTAATCAGTTTGATTACTTTTATTCGCCATTACATCAGATGATATTATATACAATATCTTTCCTTTCTAATCAAATGTCGTTTTACTTTGGTCAATAAATTTTTGCGCTGTCGCTTTGTGTAACTAAAACTAAACAACTTAACAACTTAAGGAAAAATTACTGAAAGAGAAAATTTTCGTCCGCGTAAAAGTCCCTAGAAACGGAATTTACAAAATATTTAACAAAATAAACCTATATGTGTATATAAATATATATATATATATATATATATATATATATATATATATATATATATATTTACGCATAACTATTCAGTAGGATGAGGAAAATTGTAAAATTAATTAAATAAATTTCATTTAATGTTGAGTAAACGGAAAAACAGGGTCGCTGTTAATTGTATATACCGTTCTATTCCTATTAAGTTGAATAGAATGAGATACATCAATTCATAATTATTTATAAGACATATTCTTTACTTAAGGAAAATAATAAAAAAATCCAATAGTTCTTTTTGTCTGCCCTCGTGCAAAAAAATATTTTATGATTTTAAAAGCATAATTTTGGATGCAATAGCAAACACTTGCAAATGTCTATCATCACTAAAAATACAATAATTCAACGTGTGTTTTGAAAGCAATTATTTGTTTGATTTTTACAACTATCCCTTGTTATTAAAATCTAATTGTTCTCAAATTACAATTAATGATTCAAAAGTTTTAACAAAATGATGGACGATAACAAAGACAAATAGGCATTCACCTTAAATACTATTAAAAATTCGATAAAATTTTTAATGGTAGACCATCAAATGTTTTCTTTAACCTAAACTAAAATATATAAAAATGTAAAAATATGTTGTTTCTTTTGTTGCAAATGATGATTTATCGTAAATATCATAACGGGTGTGAATATATCACAACACTAAAACACAAAATTTATTTTTGATTTTCGTACTATCATACATTGAATGTAGTGGTATAGATAAATTTAAAGATATGGTTAATATAAAAAATAGTTTCTTATAAATATAATACCAGGAACCTATGAGAAAATCGAACGGCAAGTTTGGTTTGGTTTTTGGTTTTGAATTGAATGTATATGTATAGGTTAATTTGATGACGTAATCATGATTGTAATTAAAGTAGTGTGAAGAAACGTGCCCCGTTTTTTGTTTATAATCAATATAATTCTGAATTTCTATGTATGATAATAACGAACCTCAATTTTTTATTTAAATATTGTTTTCTTCATATATCAAATTTCACAATATAGGTAAATTTAGAGATATAATCATATTTATAAATGAAGTACCGTGAGAAAGCTTGAGCTTTTGGAGAGTTTACAATAAATATAACATTGAATCTCAATACACGACAATGCCTTTTCGCCCGCAAATTTGGTTTTTAATATTGATTTAAACATGCATTTAACGTAAAGATACAGGTAAATTTAGTAACAAAACCGTACTTATAATCGAAGTTGGGTGAGTCTCAATCTATGAAAATACCGAAACACAAATTTTGTTTTCCTTATTGATTTCACAATACATTGAATATCATGGTATAGGTAAATTTAGAAACATAATCATATTTGTAATGAAAGTACCGTGAGAAAGCGTGGGCCATTGGAGACTTTGTAATGAATGTAATATTGAGTTTCAATGTTTGAAAATACCAAACCGCAAATTTTGTTATTAATATTGGTACCATCATATATTGAACATCATGATATAGATAAATTTAGAGACCTAATCATTCTTGGAATTGAAGTACGGTGAAAAAGCGTGGGTCATTAAAGAGTTTATATTAAATATAAACGCAACATTATATTAAATATAAATACAAATTTTGTTTTTAACATTTATTTCATGATACATTGAATGTCATGATATAGCTAAATTTAGATACAGAATCATCCTAGTGATTGAAGTACAATAAGATCAGTTCGCCAACTGCCCTCGTTGTCCTTGATAGAGGCTGAGGGGGGCATTTTGTTTCATTTGTGATCTAAATAATGACTTATAACAATAGCGATATAATATTCGAAATAATATTAACAGACCTGTGAATCTCAAGTGAGAAAATTAATGAAATATTTTGTATGAAATGTTTGGTCGGTTTTCTTAACTTTTACCAATCCAAAAAAATTTTAAATTTATATTTTACTAAATAGATATACATTTCATTTTAGTGTTATTTTATGAAAATATAAAATACGATCTTGATATATTATTGCCATTATTTTCATTGTACGAGGTACTTACGTTACGCACTGCCATTATTTTAGATACTAAGAATGATAATAATGATGGTAACAATTTTTGAAGGCTATAATGGGTGGGTCAGTTTAAAAAAATTTAAAATTAAAATATAAACATAAATTTTTTATATTAACTTCAATTAACCAAGCCCAATTAATTAAGCCCTTCGTAACTCTGAAACGCTTCTTACACTTGCTTTAAAATATTTTTGTGATCATAGTATTTATATCGTGTGATTATTTTATATAATTAGGCCACAATGTTTTCCAAAATTTTTGGCCTTCCAAATGTGTTAAAAAATAACTGTTTTCAGGTGATTCTAGTCATATGTATGCTAGTATAATCATTACAAAATATATTTGATGTTATATTAGAAATAGCTATATTTCCGTACGTTATTAAAATAATATTAAACAACTTCATATTTTTATCTCTAAATACGATGAAAAATATGGGTATAGTTGACATTAAATATTATAATAATTACGTCAGGTTTTATTAATATATCTTAAGTAGTTATTAAATTTGTTGGTATATTTCGAAATGCTTCAATTAATACTTGCCTAACAAATTACTTAAAGATGACACTTTAAGTGTATGACTAAAAGGATTCATTATCAAATATTTTTTTTGTGTTTATACGTTTATATTTGGAATACAAAAAATTAACATTTATATTTTTAAAATTTAATCGTTTTTTCCAGAGTGGAAAAAAATTTCTGAATGAAATTTAAATAATCTATTTATGCCATTTTCAATATTGTTTTCAAAAGTATAAACATTTATCACTTCCTTAACAATTGTTTTCTGTCTAACAGTTTCTTCGAATTGTCAATCTCACCCAAGTGAATACATTTCGGTATGATGGTGAAAATATTTTTAAAATGTTGAAAATATTCTCAAACTTTCCAAATAAAACGCGACTAACAAAATTACATATCCATAAGTACATATTGGATTTGATATGCGTGAACCGAATTCAAAAATATAGGCAAGAACATTGAATATTTTATTTCAAATATTGAGCCTCTTTCGAAATGTTTGCAGGCAAAATCCGTTTGCCGTATTTGATGCTTAATGCGCAGCTCGCCTCATTCGGTTTCGCTCCGGAACACTCTCCTTTGATAAAATGTATATAAGCTTATTTTAAATTGTTATTTTATGGTAAATATGATATTTTTCAACTGAAAATATATGTAATATATTATTTACTTAGTGCCGGTGCCGATTATACATATATTCCTTTTATATCGCGATTTTACCTGGTTGTAACTCCGAAAAGAAATTTAACTCTAAACTGAGTCATTGGTGAGGTATTGAGTAAATAACATACTACATATTGAGACTATCATACTTTGAAACGGTTTAAGGTTCAACCCCTCCCAAAAATCTATAAAATGGATATTTTAAAAATATTCCTTCGTCTTATTTTACTCAAAAAAATCATCAAGCAAAAAATTACCGAAGTAAAATTGATATCAGTAAAAGTATAATTTCAAAAGAAAAAATTACAATTAAAAGCGCCCAATCAAAGTCAGATGCAATTATAAAAACACATATAAAAATCAATTGATGCGATGAGTTACAATAAACTAAACCATAAGTTCAGAATAGCAATAATCCAAATCAAAACCAAAAAAGTTGACATCAATTCCAATTTGCAACTGCAACTAAGTTCAATTTATTTCCTTTTTAAAGAATTTTTTTATTTAAAATGTTACTTTGATAAGTTTTAAATAAGTTTTAGTGTATATTTAATTTTCACATTCAATTCCAAAAAAATGTTTTCGCATTACTCTCGAAAATATGAAACAATAATAATTTATAATATTTTTTGGTCTGGACCATTATAATGGGGAGATGATTTATTTTTCAATTAAAAAAATATTTTTACATCAACATTTAACCGATTATAATTATATTTAAAAGTTTTATTGTGATAAAAAATAACCTCAATGTGAAGAGCACATAAGTTACACTAATTTTTCTTTCTGCAAAATAATATTACAATTATCAATCACCGTTCAAGGTCCAATAAGATGCGTCCTGTAATGTATTGCTTTGATGAAATCGGGCGAAGCTCAATGTACGGGCAATGCAGGATCTTTGACCCTAGTGATAAAATTGGAATAGTATAGCTCAAGAAAATTATAGGATACGAAAAAAATGAACTGATTTTTCTCTGTCTTATTCTGTATTCGGGAAGTTATTAAATTTGGCTTGCCATACTAAATTAACATTAATGTGATTGTATGGAATAAACAAGAGAAATTAATAGCCCAACAATTAGTAATCTTAAAGGTTATGCATTCGTAGGAAATTTCCAAAGCTGTCTAATTAAAATATGTTCCAATGCTAATATTATCAATGAACAAATCAGTTAGCAATGCCTTGTTAAGCTCTTTATAATTATAAAGGTAACGCATTCATAAGAAATTTTAAAAACTGTCTAATTTACATATAATTTATATGCTAATACTACCAATAACCCAATAAGTTAAATAAGCCATATTAATATATTTATAATCTTAATGGTTATGCGTTCATAGGAAATTTGCAAAACAGCTATACTAATATCTTTATACTCTTAAAGGTTACGCATTTATTGAAAATGTGCAAAGCAATTTAATTTAAATATTCCTTTAAAGGTAATACTCTCGATAATCTAATCTATTAATAATGCTGTACTAATGTATTTATACGCTTGAATATTTCATAGGAAATATATATGCATAGGTGACATTCAAAGCAGTTTAAATAAAATAAGCGTTAATGCTAATCTCTTGCTAATCCAAATCAAAATATAATAATCGCTTCGATTCAGAACGAAAGTTTCTGATTGAAGCCTAAAATTTATTTTTAAAAATGTTGATAACAAATTCCTTCATCTTTTTAGAGGAGTTTAAAAGAGACAATATGCAGTTTTCACAGACAATATATACTATTCTTTCATAGACAAAGATTAATCAACTTGTGTCGGAGTTTTATGAATAAAACTTAAGATTTCGCTATTCACGCTCGCGTAATCTCGACGTTCGGGATTAAACGATTTCGAAAAAATAATTGAACATTTCGTGGTGAATTTATTATACCTAGAAGCAAAATATTACATGTTTTTCCCTTTTCAACCAAGTAGTTCATTTAATGATGTATAATATATCATTGCAAACTAATTTACTTAATTTTGCGTAATTTAATTATATTTAATAGCAATAACTTGTCCAAAATTTACAATAGTGTATGTTGAGTGTATTGGCTTTATATGCCAAATGTGTTAAAATGAAATAAAAAACTATACTACTTTATTCACGTCGTTGAACAGTTTCTTACAGATTATAAAGATTATCTACAAAAAATATAAAAAGGAAATAATTATGGAATATTAACGTATGAATTTATTCCCGGTTTATATATAAAAAAAATTAATGGCGCCGTCTCTGGTCCCTAATTAAGAGTTCATTTTAAATTGTAATAAATTTTTTTTAAATTTTAAGTCGCATTGTGTCAATATTATTTTTATATCAGATATGTCAAAAATGTCAAAATTTCAGAGAAAATTAGTGTGGCCCGAGCATAAGGGTATTAGGTAAAGCATGAATTATTCCAATTTTTAGTTATGATACGCCAAATAAAATGAAACCATTAAAAATCTACTGTAATGTGATGATTTCTACTCATTGGTACAGTATTGCTTTCTTAGTACTTTTTGGACACAATATGAACTTATTTAGAGCGCAAATGTTTTACACAAGGTTATAATATCAGTACCGATGCCTCAGCAATAATATGAACTTACTCTCACAATAAGTATCTAACTATACCTAGTAAAATTAAGTAGGAGTATCCACCACATGGACATAGGGTGAATACTATAAAAACTGCTAATTCTAAAATAAGTGTCCCACGTTCCCTACAACCTTTACGTAGACTTCTAAATTCTGGTTAAAGGAAGGTTACGATTTTTTTTGTCTATTTTTTAATATATTTCTGGAGATATACTACTAGAAATTATGAAAAAATTTCTAGTATATTCTAATTACTTATTTTGCTTCACCTCCTCTAAATTCTACATGAGTATTTGAATACTATTTATTTAGATATGTGTGGGTCAATATGCTATATTATTGTGACAGACGGACCGATGAGCAATTTCAGAAGTTTAATATTTTTTCTTTCGATATATGGAAACTTAAAATTAGCACACATTTTACTAAATGAAATATGGTAAAAAGAAGACATTACGATGTATTACTTATTATATAATAAGAAATGTATTGCAAAATAAAACGTTTTGACATCAGACATTCAATTTTATTAAACTTTTTTAGACATCTTCTCAAAACTACCACTATTGCTTATTAACTTACTTAGAACAAAAAATGTAAAAAAGAAAATAATTTCCATGTCTCCTAGAGCTTTATGTATGCGGGGAGTATATTATTTGCCTAATTTACAGCCAAACGGGCATTTACTGGATCTGAGTTGGACAGGAACTGTCCAACTCAGATCATTTAAAACTCGATTAGGGTCGACATCTTCAAGTACGGCTAACCTCGTGAATTTAATTCAATTTGAAATAACGATATCTGATTGCTTGCTATCGTAGGACCCGAGCAGTACACCACTTTTACGATTGCTGAGTGCAAAGCATAAGAAATAATTAAATACACCAGAGGTAACCGTGAAACCATAACTGTACTTGTAAGCAGTTTGCGTGTGTATATTTATCTATTCGTCTTTATTAATTTATTTTAATTAAACTTATCTGAAACTTAGGAACCTAAGTACCCTGATGGGGGACTTATTTCTACAGGAATCATTTCTTGCATCGCGTATCTCAAAGAAACAAGTAAGGAATATTTGTACAATGGAATGATGGAATGCTTGCTACGGATAATGCCAAGTAAACACAAAATAATACCTTACATAAACAAAAAAAAAATATTTTAAAGTAACTTTGGCACAAATCAAAATTAAAAATATTATTAATTTAAAATTAAATGAAACAATACAACGACACATCAGGGATAGGGAGATGATGAAGAATGGATGATATTGAATACTTAAATTATTTTAAGTAATGCAATTTGAGTGGTCATTTGAACACAAACATATATTTATATTCAATTTGTCAAAGTTTTATATCGTAAATGGGTCATTTCATGTCAAATTATTGTAATCACGTGTATTTCTCACGCGCCATGTCTCTTGATCCCATTGAGTGCTCATGACAGTATTTGATATGTGTATTTAGATATTGAAAAATAATTTTGATAATTTTTAAAATTTTTACTTTGTTTGAAATTCAAATTTGAAAATATGCTTGAATTTATTTCATAGTAAAAAAATCTCGTATTAAAGCCCCATTACATAACTTTGAAATTAGACCACTTTCAGGTTTAAACATTCACTGGTTGCTAAACTATATGTAATTAAAAGTGCCAAATCTTTTAGATTTTTGATAAAAAGTTGAATATAAACAAAATATTAACTTCAAAAGTAATTATGATACATAACAGAAATTTGTTCTTTCTTTAAACTTACAGTATATTGTTGCATGTCAAAAATCATGAAAATCTGAGACATCATGTCTGAACTTTTGTGTTTATTTGACATGGAATGAAATTGGAAATTATTTTCCGCAGAATGCAATTCTTGCTGAACGATTAGGATGGCTTTCTTATCCTTAAAACCTTTTTCAAGGCCTCAAGCTGAAAGGGGTTTAAATTTGGATTGGATACACGAAGGGTTGAGATGATGGTTTAGGATATAATTTAAAATTGAGAAAAGAGTTGTGCCTGTGAGTCAGAAAACTATTTGGGATATTTGAGGCCAGAGATTAATGAAAGATGACGATTTTGAGTAGTCGTTTTAATTTAGAGAGAAGTTGTTTGGTTAAATTTAAATAACTTGAATCTTTGCAATCTAGAACAAGTGGTAGTACAATCACACAAGAATATAATTTTACTGAAGTAACACATTAAATATAGTCACTTCGTATAATACGAACTAGAATTTTTTAAAACCAGGAAATAAAAACAAGCGATATCATTAATTATGTTACAATTATGTATTTGTAACCTAACTTCATTATTTCGCATGTGGCCCTTTAATATGCCAGTCAGAAATCGATACGAAATCGATACGATTCACCAAATAAAATTTGCACAAAATTTATAGGAGGTATAATTTTTGGTTTCCAGAAAAAGTGTAAATATGTTTATATAGAAAACTTATACGTATAACAAGAAAAAAAAACCTATATGAAACCGAGAAAAGACAAAAGCTCAATAAGGTATAAGGTTTTTGTTAAGGCAGGTATTTTAGTTTTGCCAAACACCTGAAATATTATAAAATTATGTGGTAACCCTTCTCTTCTTTTGTAGTTATAGTGATAATTTACACATTAAATATATAATTCTTTAATAGGTTCCAATTAAATAGACTTCTATTAATTGGAACATATTAAAGAAATAATTCTAACGAAAGAAACAGCAAAAATACAATCCGTTACGTACGCAAAATATTATTTTATAAATTAAGAAAGGGTATCTCAAGGGCAAGCTTAGAGAATTATACTTCATTACGGGATATTGTTAAATTTTATTTAACGCAGTTTGTTTCATATTATGACAAGCTAATTCCAAAGGCAATTACGAGTCTGATGTTAACGTTAATCACCGTCCAATTCACTGAAGCGAAAATATTCAATTTAAATCCAAACTTAAATGGTCCCTTGACGTTGCTCGAAACACAATTTGAACGCGAGAACTTTCATTCAAATGACGCCGACAATACAAGCGACAGATCCACAGCGGCGCCTTCATTCAATTATTTCACTTGGCCGTCCCGAGCAGTTGCAAATTCGATAAGAATTACTTTAGTGTATATATAAAATGGTATTTTGAAGGAAAACCCTAATTGGACGCCCTAGTTGAATAAATTGTTTCCAATCTTGAATTAATAGGGATCGAGAATAATTCGCTAACTCAGTGATATTTAATTTATTTCAACTTATATTTTTGAATTCTGGGGATATTTTATGTCGAAATCATTTTTAAACGACTTACATGGTAAACCGACTCTAACACATTACTGTTAGTGTGAAATTAAGTAAATATAGGTTTTTTGTGTATATATAAGTTTGTGAGTGTGTGTGTGTGTGTGTTTATATAAATTTTCCCAAAAATAGTGTCGAGTGGAAGGAGGTAGAAAATCTCAAGGTCTATCCGAAACACCATTATTTATGTTCAGCAATTTTTGGTAGTTACTGTGTTATCAAATATCTTGTTTTTTACCCAAATTCAAATATTGAAGATATGATACTTCTTTATGTCATGAATAGTTATGTTAGAAACTTGACTTTTTATCAACTTTTTGACTAACTCGCCCATTTCTAATTAAATAATTTTCGTACACACGTCTTAACCAGGCATCGAAAAATTAACAGAATACTAAATTTCCAAAACAACAGTTTTCAAATTTAATTCATAATGCTCTTTCTATAAAAGTTTGTAAACCTTTTTTAGAATCTACTCGAAAAACGTTTATATTTCAATAGCTTTTCGATTGAGAAATGTGACATTGATATTTCAATGCTTTAAAACTGAAGCCGAAGTGCAATAAGTGAATAATTGTAATTTCTGTGTGTAATTAATGTAATTATTAAAATAACTGAAAATGGCAGATTTTTATTTACTTATAATAAGAACACATAAATTTTTCAAAATTTTAAACATCTCGTTCAATACAAATACGGGATCACTGCAAAAAAATATCTCTCATACGTCTTAATTCTGTTACTTTGATTTTAATTATTACTTCAGTTTTCAAAACTGTAAAGTTTTGAGCCCACCAAACACTTGTAGTATCTACAGATGGAAAAATCAATTTGATTCTAGGTAAGAGAACACAGATGGCTGGCTCTGTTTCCATTGAAACTTTTCCATTTCTCTTGAAATATTTCGTTACTCGTAAATAATTTCTTACGTTCTATGTATACTCACATGATGCGCCCTCATTTTGGAATAACATATTCCTTGGTTTTTGGTTTATATCCTCCAGGAACTCAATTTAATTCTCTATTAATTTTTTTTTTCAAAAATCCCTCTTCAAGCAATATGCAATTTGGAGCGAGTAAATAACCTCTCTGTTTAGTAGCCGGAACAAAATATTGACACTGTATTATTCTTGGACATTAGAATTGGATTCAAAATATTAAATTGAAAATGTTTTTATTTTCCTCTCAATTTCTCAATATTTTCTGACATATTGAGATAGGCCGCATATTCTGGGAAGGATATCGCTCATATTACATCTATAATTGGAACCTGAATATTATCATTTTCAGGTTCCAATTATAGAATATGCGGCCTATCTCAAATTTTTAGCATTCTATTATTCTGATATTTGTCGATGTGTCTCTTTCATTTTGTACTCTTAAGATTATACGGTGGTCACGGAATCTTCGACTTTATGTCCAAATCTACGTTCTTCGTATGCCTTATAGGAGTCCAGGCTTGCTATTTTCGAGTATATATCTCCTTCTCTCGCAAGCATACTAGCATATTTATATATTTATAATATTATATGAGTCTTTTTTTTTTCAATAACCAAGATACGTTTTGCTGTAGTGGCAAAATTAATTTATATTGTGAAATTACAATTGTTGGCCTAATTAGACTCCCGAAATGTTTGGAGTTTTAATTTTTATCGTATTTAAATCTCATAAATATAAAAATTTGAAAATCAACAAAAATAAAGGGAAGTAATTATGTAATTATATGTTTGTAATAAACTTTTATTGACGATAAAGGTAATTATAATTTTGAAATCCGATGTAGGATTGAGCAAGCACCAAACCCTTTCTGCAAAATGAGAAGGATTCGCTGTGATCATGGTTTAATAAACCGTAACCTACAAAGTACTCACTTTAGGACACAAAAACAGGGGTCCTGACAGTGAAAGACGATAAGGGAAAAAAGGTGAAAGAGCTGGAAGGATATTTTTTTGGGCAGTTGTATCTAAAGTTCAATAATGATGGCCAACTTCAGTTAATAGAAGGCACAATAACAAAAACATGAATTTTTTCAAAGGGTCTTGATGAAAAAACTGTAACGAATCTCTCACTGCGGGAAGATCGTAACGATTTTCTGTTCAAAATGAAATAAAAAAACAAGCAATTAGATAATTTGTTAATATTGCCAACATGTTCTGTTTTTTGCCAAAAAACTGAAAAACCCTTAAAGAAAATAAACCATAAAATAAGTGCAGCGCAACCATAAGAGTACGCAGACGAGTGAATGACTGTTTTGGCTAGTTTGGTCAACACAAGCAGTAATACTCTAAAAAGGAATTAGGATGGCATCAATTTGTTGCTCTTTATGATGAATAGGACTTTTGATTCATTAATTTCTTCCTCAATCTTTACTTCTTTAATTACTAAAAAAATTATAATTTTTCACTTATTGGGGTCTATTTTTAAACTCACTCTGTAAAAGTAGCAATGACAAATTTTTGTTTAGAATGCATATTAAATAAGAAGGTTTTTAAGGTAAATTATTTAAAACAATTGAAGTAGAATTTTTAAAAACGACATCAAAAATCAAATTCAAAATCTGGTGTTTCCCCATGAAAATAATGACCCTTATCCCAATAAATTAAAATGATGCTTCAAACGTAGGATACATTTTTCAAAAATGACAACAGAAAGATAAAAGAAATATAATTTTTGGTGCTTCTAATTTTCTTCAATCCCTCAATCGCTATTAACAGTGAATAAAAGTTCAATTATGTGGATAAACTTTTTCCAGTGTTTCCAATAATGAATGTTTCGGGGGAAAATTAACTATGCAAATATATAATGTATAATAAATATTTGAAGATTTCTTTGCTATTAGTTTCAAAGGCCGTGAATAATTTTAAGAATATTCGTTATATATAATAAAATGTAAACTATTTAATTTGAAAACAGATTGAACTGTTAAAATATCTGAATTAAAATAATTTCCAGCAACGTTTCAAATATTTCAATCAATTACCCAAATTAAAACGAGAATGTCACATAGATTTCTATTGAAGGTCGCCTATTAAAACCCAAGTTCCAATATTTTAAAACATTCTTAGGGAGAATATTATGATATTCTTGATATTGGTAAGTACGAAGCATACAAAATTATTAAAACAAATATTACCGTGTACCAGGTGTTACCGTAAAATTGAATTGGGTGTTTGTGAAAGATCCATGTCTACATATTTGCATGTCAATTATAATTGTCACATAAATCACAAATATAGGGCTAATATTATGTGTGCCTTATGTATGTATGCTATTTAAATTAAATAACGACTACTCGCAATATTGTATAATAATCATGAATACTTGCTGAAAATAAAATTTATAAGTTGGACTTGTTCAGTTGTCAAAATGTTTTCATCAAAATTATTTAAACTTGAATAATTTATTACTATGAGTGGCACAAAGCTTACAACAGAAATACTTTAAAAAACGTCGACGTAAATGTAAATATATTCTATCAAAAAGGAACGTTTATAAATACGAAAAAGAAACGTCTTTCACAAAACTAAAAAAGTGAGAAGCTATATAATAATACTGCAAAACTATATTTTAAAATGTTTTTGTACTTGAATTATGAACTATATTCTAAAATGTCCTTGTATATGAATATGGATCTCAGAATAATTTTTATAACGCAAGAATTTTTTCGTTAAAGAAATTTGTGTATTACGGTCATTATAGTCTTATGATATCATAAGAAAATCTCTTGGTATTGAGGTGATGAAGACATAATGCCCCTTATCTCGACAAATAATATAAACCAATGAAAAGTATTTATTCATCCCTTTCTATACGCAAAGTTAAAATAAATTAACAGATTATATTTTAATTTCGTGTATTAGGTAGAATGTGGCAATTATTTGGCATATCTTGTTACTATATTTTATTAAATGAAATCGCAATATATAAAGCACTAATAAAATATTCGTCATACTTTTTAATAGTTTGAACTCAGTTATGCGTAAAAAGGTTAGTCTATTTAGATAAGCGATTCCAAATTTAGTTAGTTTCAGTATGTTTTGTCATTGAGCACTGATCGAATAGATGGAAAAATAACGATATTTGATACAACAAGCTTAACGATATGGGGCCAAATAATTTTTTTTAAATGTAATTTTTAATAAGGTCGAAGATTGAAGAGACAAACATATTATGACTTTATAAACATTTTCATGTTTTCATTTAGCGGGTGACTAAAATATTCTAGTTGAACCTGTGAATATTTGCTGTATTTAATTGGTAAATTTCTTCCTGTTTTCGCTCCGAAACGCTACTAAAAGAGTGTTTTTTTAAAAACAGAAGTGAAAATTTAATGAACTTCATTTTAAAAAATTGCTTGTAATAATTTCTCACATGTGTGGATATATTTAAGTGATAAAATGAATTATGCTTGGAAATGTGACACAGATTTTAAATTAAAATAAATATTTTATCCATCGCTTCAAATCTAAATGCCATACTTATAAAAATTAATAATTAATCCGACTAATAATCTTCAAGCAAGCGGTAAGTTCATTTGGAACTTATCGCCTACTTGAAAGTTGTCAGTCAGATTAATTTAATCTAATCCTGAGGGAACACGTCGGATAAATTTCTAAGCTTCGAGACACAACAGAAAGTTTTTACACAAAGAACTATCTAATTCGTAACCGGCTTAACACACAACTCGAACTCCTCAGTATATTAATTCGTTTTGAATAAAGAGTTAATTCGTTTTGAACAAAGAGTAATAGTATAATTACTTTTTTCATTATTGACACTTAAACGTCTCACCTTCTATAAAGTGGAAATAATACTGATACAAAAATTCATATACGCACGTGACGAAATCAACACACAAAAAAGTGGAAATAATATTTTTAAAGTAATCGCATATAAGTTGTTGTTAAAGGTGAACTAAAAATATAATTTTGATAATAATTTTTTTTTTATATCGACTTTAACTAAAAATGTAATAAATTACGGTAAAGAATTATTAATTATAATGAATATTTTACTAACTTTTCAAGCAAAACAATTTCTTTTGACATAAAGACTATAATAAAACATGTTTCCCTCATATTGCTTTACTTCTGTCACGATACATCACAAACTTATTTACATCCAAACATATTTATAATCTACCTTAACAAACATACAGATTATTGAAGAGTTAAAGAATTACACAAGCACAAGAAGAAATCATCAAGAATAAGTGCAAGTAATATTATGAAATCATCTGTACCAATTATGCAAATCATTGCATTTAATACAAATTATCTGCTAATTAGTATTTTGGCTAAGTTACTTAAGATATCTGATATTGAGTTAAAACTAGATTAACATTTTACTTATAGATAACAAAAAAGACAAGCACGTTATGACATATTAGTGACTTGATAATAACATATGTTGCTGGAGATACATCGAGGTAGGGTTCCATTAAAACTATTTTTCCTCCTAGAAATGTTTCTGCCTTCGGACTAGCCTTTATTTGCCTAATTGACAATCAAACAAGCACAACTCCTTATTGGATTGCCCAGCCTTTCTCAGATGGTTTAAAACACAATTTGAGTCGACATCTTCAAACATATCCAAGCCCATGAATTTAGTTTAGTTTGAAATAATATTAGCTAATTGTTTACTCTGTCGTATTACTCGCACTGTGGTTGAACAATAAGCGTAAATAATGATTGAATAAACCAGACGTGACCTTGAAACTGAAGTGGGCTTTACAAATGTCCAGTGTCATATGCTATAGTTAAGAAATGAATATTTACAAGTATGGAATACGAATTATTTATAAATAAGACACAAATATTTATCAATAGATAATACAAATACAAAAACATCAAAGTTACAAGCGTTCGAAGTCTTTAGCGATTTTTAATAAATACTTGAATGTAGAAATTAAAAACAGCATTCATAATTAAACATTGTAATAAATCAGTCAGTAATCAGAAATCGTTAAATCTTGGTAATTTAAAAATTAAAAGTGATATAAAATTTCTAGGGAAAAAGTTCCTGGGATACCGTACCCGAAACGGAAATGCGAAACGCTTATGGATTATTTTGAGTAATCCCATAAGGGTTTCGCATTATCAATCTGCCTGTTTGCCAAAGTCGTTTTTCTCGGAAATTTCCTGATATTTAAGCTTCAATAGTAACGAAACACACCCTTACATATCTACATAGTTAACAATAATAAATTTAAATCGAAATATTAGGGGTAGCAAATTAAATGCCCTAAAATTTTTTTCAAAATTTCATGCACAGTAAGTGATATCACTAAAAAGGGCTTTTAGTATTTGATTTATCTTCAGGTATTACTGAAATATAAGCAAAGAAATGTATCCAATGTTCCCTTTTTTTCCGAAATCACTAAACCCAAAATTATCAAAAAAAAAACATTTTTAGAAGCCTGCACAAAGGTCGTTCAAGAACTTTGTTGAGCAATCTAGATGTTATAGTTTTTAAGATATTCACGATGATGTATATATCCCTTCTAATTAATTATATTAGTCAATACTAACAATTTGCTACACGATGAAGTCCACATTGGGGACGACTTAAAATAAATAAAAAATTTCGCTGGAAACGAGGCATTGTTCACCTTTCGTTCGATGAGCAACCAGATTTAAATTTGGTAAGTTTTCATTTATAATTTCCAAAACGTAAGTATGAAAATGTTTGTAGTAAAAAATAATATACCTTAATGTGAAAATTTTACAAAAATTTAGGACGTACTGTTCTCCCGACCCTCTCGAAATCAAGACTTAAATACTTTAATATTTTTATATAAATTTCTTTCAGTACCATTAGGGTTCCGAAACCAAATGACAGAAAACGGAACCCTAACAATTTTTCTGTGTCTTTTTGTCCGTCTATCAATGTGTGATCTACACATTGTTAGACGGACAAAGCATCACAACTTAATAATGTAAGTATTTTATGTTACAATATATCCTTTATGAGATATATTGTGAGCTATCAGTTTCCTTTCAGGTTTTTTACTATGCATGTCAAAAGTTAAAATATCGCTTTGATTAACTTGCAAAAATAAATTAAATACATATATAGGCCACCAAATTATTTATCTTACGCCTGTGAAATGAAAGGCGTGCAATATACTACATTTACATAGTGATTAATAATATTCTTATATGCCCTTGAGGGCTTAAAAGTTTGTCGATAAAGCTGTTTTCGCTTTTACACATATGGCAATGAACATGAACATGTATTCTGGCTGTGCACTTTCCTTTGAATTTAGAGTAATAAGTCATATGTGATGTTTATGTGTCCGTCAATAATTTTTATTTAAGGAAACTTCACTCAAGTTAAAACTTAATCTACGAAAAATTAAGATGAATAAAGAATAAGAAGCATGATATTCCAGTTCAATCTTTTCAAAATTCTATGTTTTAAATATAGGCTAATTTAAAAAGTTGAAAGATCATGAATTGTATTACAAAATATATGGAAATTAGTGACCAAAACATATATTTTTACTAACCAGGTTATTACTTCATTAAAAAAAAATTCAAATTTCTTATAATTTGGCCAATTTGTAAGTGAAAACAGGTTTAATTTAAAAAAAACTTTCACGTTTAATATACAAGCACGTAGGATATTTTCATTACTATCGACATAGCTAAAAATCTTTCAAAAAAAGTAACGCGCATATAATTTGTATTTTTTGGTATCTATCGCTCCACATTCTTGATTGAGATTTTAAATTGTATGAATTATTTGATTCATTTTTACAAGGGGCAGTAGTTACGCGGTGAGGCAGAATGTCCGATGCTGTCTGTATATGTCTCTCTGAAGTGACCTGAAATTTCGGACTTAATTTGTTTATGTTTGGAGAGTAATTTAGACTATGGATTTTACTAATATTAAGTTGAACGAATAACCAATGAGTTATGCACGCGAGACCTAACTTTAAAAAAATATGGAATGGAGATCTTAAGGCACACCGTAAATTTTATTTTATCATAATTGAACTTAAATTTCAATAAACTAACTTTAAACGAATCGTATATTAAAGATAATCACCATCTAGCAAATTAAAAGGAAAATAATTGATTTAAATCCCATCTTGAATGTGCCTTTATATAAAATGCAATTTAAAGGCAAAAATTTTGTTGGAACGGAAAACGGAAATAAAACAAGTGACAAAAACCACAACGCCGTCTATATTCAATTATTTCGTTTTCGCGGCCGTTTCGTATATTTCCGAATTCGCTGAGAATTGAGTTAACTTATAAACAAAAAGGTATTCACGATTAAATGAAACTACGTGATGTAATATTATTTCTACTTTCTTTAAGTTATTTACCACGATCTAAGTTTCGTTGCATCGCAAATTGCTAATAGCCCATCTGAAGATGTTGTAACACAACGAAACCTAGGTCGTGGTAAAGAACTTAAAGAAAGTAAAAATAATACTATATCACGTAGTTTTATTTAATTATGAATAATGAATTTCTACAAAATTAACGCCAAATATATTCAATAAAAAGGTTATTTTGAAAGCAAAATTGTAATTGGACACAATGTGTGAAAATAATTGCCTCCAATGCACAAGTAATAAAGATCGAGAATATTTTGTTAAAGCTTTAAGAGGTTTCAAATAGTATACTCGAATCATGGAGATATTAATTCTTTTTAACTTTTTGACTTAATTTTCCCAACAAGTTTTTACCGTGTGATTTTTTTATACTTTGAACATTGAGCGAAATACAATTTTGTTGCTAAGGGGATCTCTTTTAGCATCTAAAGTAATGTTAAAAGAGGAGACTTAAAAGGATAATTCATATTAGGAAAATTCAAGTTATATGTTGCGATTAACATTTTAAAATTTTGTGTAATTTAATAAAAAAAATTAAAAAAACTCTTTGAGATCTTTCGTCACAGCATTGAAAGTTGTCTTCAATTTCTCGCATTGGAACAATATTAATACACCACTTACCTTCGATTTTCTAACGATACACTGAACGATGAGTGAACGTAGTACAAGCACTCAGGGACTTAGGGAGGCACTCAGAGACATGAATAAGACGATGATTGAATCTAACGTCCATGTATTCCGACATATATGTAACACATATACCAACTTATGCTGTTAATGCTATTGGAAAATAGTACCCTCAAATATTAATATTAAATCATCACTAATCTGCTGATCGATATGTATATCTAAGACAAAGTGTCCAATTAGGTAAAGGCAAATTTAATAAAAAGGTCTATCGGAAAATCAAACTTCGTAGGGCAGAGTTCGGGAATCTCCTCGTCCAAAATGATTTGAAAACAAAATTGTCAACCAATAATAAGAAACAGCAGACAGACGTAACTTATTGTTATTGGTCTCGTCAAATGACTTCAAGTCACTTAGCGACCTATGCTTGGAGTTTATCTACAAAATATAATCTGTGATTACAAGATTAGAGGTTACTGACGTAGCTCGTAATTGACGTAAATCGAATTTCGAGGTTCTCATTAAATTTTTAAAAAAAATTTATTGTCCTTATTTTAATAGCTCGCCTGTACATAATGTGAAAACCAAGTAGGCATGAAATTTATGCAAATATCTTACCTCATTGATATATTGAAACATAAATATATATTTTAACACAAATACAAAATAATCCTAATACCTATACCGTTCAAAGACAAAAGACAATTGATGACTTGCTTACTCTTGTAATGTATTTTTGATTAATCAATAAATTACAAATTACGATGAACGTCTCATCCATGGCATTACCTTTGTTCTCACTATCATCTTTATAGATCCATTCTTAGGGAGCTGGATCTATGAAAGTAAACGGTACCAGATAAACTAAAAATAAAAACGAAAAGAGAGTTCAAAAAACCTATCCAGCACGAGTGGCACTCGCATTACGAGGGTTCTGTGCAGTTAGACATTTATAAATATTTAATGATTCCTAATATTTCAATAAACTTTTTACAAAATTTCTCAAATCTATTACACACCCATATTTAAAAAATATTTCTTTATATGATATAACTACAAATTAACAATATTTTCCTGTATTTATGTTGTGACACCTTGCTTCTTACCAAAGTTCATGATTTTAGGTAACGGAAAGTATCCTGTAGGTTCTGGTTTATTTGCCAGTATCAAAATATAAGGCATAAATGGCCGTATTTTTTAGTTGTATTGACTTAGAAGTTTGATTTTTAGAGCTCTAAGGGACCATAGACCTTAGTATTTCACATTATTTTCAACTTAATACATAAATATGTTCCTGAGAAAAAGACAGATAGACAGACGGGGAATGAGATTATAAAACAAAGTTCCTTTCTTTTCCTTTTAAGGTACGGAAAACTAAAAATGGAGGGAATGTGAGTTTTGGGTGACTGCGTAAAAATTAATTTTGTTAAATTAATGTGCTTATTTTAGTAAATATTGAAAAATAACTAGAATTTTTTATCTATTTAATTAGAATTGTTGTATTCTTGGACTAATCTTGTTGAAATTTATATTATTAAAATGCAGTAAAAATGTATATTACTAGTTAAATGTCAATCCTACAATCTATAATTCGTAGTATACAATTCTTATGAATTTATCAAGTTGACATTTCTCTTCTGTTATAACACGTCTCTATATTTGAAAATAGGTCTATATATTTGAAAATAGGTCTATATATTTGAAAATATAAATGACTTTCGGGTATAATTCGGATTATTTTACATTTGAAGACAAAAGTTCAATATCATCTCCAGTACATTCTTGAAAAAAATGAGGATTCATATTTTCATTCAATTATCTTTATCGCTTTAAGTTAATCACAAATACATCAAAGAAGTTCCTCTGACACTTTTTATTATTGATGAGATTTAAAAAAATTTCAGAGTTTCATTTTCTTAATGCACCAATTATTATTGAAATGAAAATAAGCCACGTGATAATGCCCCAAACATAGCCAAATTACGTGTCATTTACTATTAATTATAGTCATATGGACGCACTGCAATCAAATTGTCGTTATTCTACACATCAATATTTTGAGAATCACAATATTCAATTATTTTATTTAACTTTTTTTGATTTTCTGTAACTACCCTCAGAATAATAATCTAATGAAAAATGTTATTATTAACCTAATTGTTTTAATATTTTATTCAATTATTAACATACTTGCGGTCGAAGGCATTATATTACACCTTTGATTATTTATAAAACGTCCTTTCCTCTGGATATTTTCCTGCAATCTGTTTATTATAGTAATTTTATCAAAATAATAATGCTCTTATTATATTTTAGAATAAAATTTTAGACTAATTTGATGTTTCCTTGTAGTAAAATATTTCAAGACAGTTTTAACTAATGAACTTGTTCTATTGACAGACAAACGGAGATATTGCATGAAATATACAGAGAAATATTTTTATTTTCCAAAATAGTGGTAATGTACATTCTCCTTCATGCCTACAAAATACTGGTAATGTACATTCTCCTACATGCCTACAAAATAGTGGTAATGTACATTCTTCATGCCTACTAATAAGACAAAAGTGAAACGTAGTCATATAAAAAGGAATATATTTATTCCATATAATATGGGTCTCATAAACCTAATTTTTGTAAAGTGCCTTAATATATAGACACAGAAAGTTATTTTCCTGTACAATTTGAAGCTAAGATCTGAATATCAGGAAATCCTATATTACATACTTCCAAGAATCCACATGTTGAATATTTTTTTCAATAAAATTGTTACGTAAAATTTCAAATTTTCCTGACCTTTTTATTTCGGACTAAGTTACTTATTAAGTAGTGGTATCAATTTTATTGCTTAAGTACAGCTGGGCAAAGATTGTTTTATTTTGTTGAATACTAGAATTGGTTTGTTCAAGGTAATCGCTTGCGTGCAATTTTATGCTGATGTCATATAATTATTGAAATTATAAAAAACCTATTAACATTTTGTCCAAAATGTAAATAAATCAATCAATAAATAAAAGGAATTCGTTCCTTATGGAAAAAATATGCGTTAATATTTGATAACTTTTTGAAAATTTTGGGCACGCAAGATAAGTTCGTAGGCTCAAGTGATTTCAAATATTTCGTACGCCAGAATACAATTTATTCCAAAGCTTAATGAGGTTTGAGGTAAATAAGTTAGGTTGAAAGACATTATCATGCAAACATTTCACTTATTTAAATTTTCACATATTTTTACTCCAACAATATAGAAAAAATACAGTGGAAATTTATTCGCACAGAATACATTTGCAGATTCACAAAATTGCATTTTTAATGTGACTTTGACATAAATTTTATATTCAGTTTAAGGTCATTAAACTTCTTCACCGCGCATATATTTTTACTCCAAAAAGCTTTATATTATGTCCACAGACGCTTTTATATGGGATTTTTTAATAATAATTATACTAACCTATGAATTCTATTTCATAAATTGTAAATTGTTTTTCAGTGATACTGGTTTTACTTTTTCTTCATAAGGCAAAGGTAATTTCAGTCTCGTTCATAATATAGAGAGGAGGAGTTATTTGTATTATTTTGTTTGAACAATCCCGATGTTTGAATGCATGACATTTTTGCATAAAATTAAAATACATTTGTTTCATTATCCATACTTGTATATACATATACATGGGTAAAACAATTGTCCGTAATCAGTTTGATGATTTTTATTCACTATTGCACAAGCTGATATATTTTCTTTCTATTATATAATATATTTTCTTTTTAACCAAATAACCAACTTTCTATTATATAATATATTTTCTTTTTAACCAAATATCGTTTTTATCCCGATCAATAAATTTTTTCACTATAGCTCTTGGCAACCAAAACGAAATAACTTAATGAAAATTACCCTCGTAGAAAATTTTCTTCCGAAGGAAATGTTCGTATTACTTAATAAATCACACATATATAATAGTTACAAATAATTATTCAGTAGTATGAACGAAGTTATACAAAATAATTAAATAAATTTTTGTTCAATATTAAGTAAAGGGAAAAACTGGGTCATTGCTAGTTGTGTAGATCGCAGTATTCCAGTTAAGGTGAATGGAATTATGTACATAATATCAACATAATTTTTAAGATATTTTCCTCATTTCAGTAAAATAATAAAAAATATTCCAATTGTTAGTTTTGCGTATCTTCGTGCATTAAGAAATATTTACTGATTTTCAAATGTATAATTTTGAACGTCAAAGCAAACATTTGCAAATTTTTATCGTCATTAAAAATACAGTACTTCTTATATCTTATGTTTTGAGTACAAATATTTGTTTTGAGTACAAATATTTGTTTGCTCCTGCTATTAAAACCTAATTGTTCTCAAATTACGACTAGTGGTTCAAAAATTTTAACAACACAACGGACGACAACACAAAAAAATAATTCTTCACCTTAAACAAGATTTGAAACTGATTCGATAAAATATAATTTTACATCTAAAATTCGCTAATGTTAATGGTAATATTTAATGGCAGACCATGAAGTGTTTTCTTAAACCAAAACTAAAATATATAATATTGTAAAAATACGTAGTTTCACGTTACTGCAAATGGTATTAACCTATTTATTATAAATGTAATAATGGGTGTGGATATATGGCAACACTGAACCGCAAATTTAGTTTTATAGTTGTAAATATTTGAAATAATATTAACAGTCTTGTAAATTGCTAATTGGAAAATTAATAAAACATTTTATATAGAAGTTCTGGGCATTTTTTTAATATTTTAACTAATTCAAAAAAAACGCTTCTTATGTTCATCTTAAAATATTTTGATGATCATAGGATATAATTTAGGCCAAAATATATTTTAAAATTTTTGATCCTCCATATCTGTTATACACTACTTTTGGGTCACTTTACTCATATGTATACTAGGACATAGCTATATTTTCGTACGTTATTAAAATAATATTATACAACCTCATATTTTTATCTCTAAATACGACAAAGAATATCAGGGTAGTTGACATGAAATATTATAATAATTATATTATGTTTTATTTATATATCTGAAGCCATTATTCAAATTTATGTTGTACTTTAAAATGCTTCAATTAAAATTTGCCTAACAAATTAAGTAAAGATGAGAAAGATTCATCCCCTCACAATTTTTTTTGTATTTACACGCCTGTATTTGAAATACAAACAATTAGGATTTGTATTCTTACTTTTTTTTTGGTTTTTTCTAGCGTGAAAAACAATTTTATGAATAAAATTTAAATAAACTTATTACGCTATGTTCAGTATTGTATTCAATAGTTTAACAAAGGTTTCATCAAATTGTCAAATTCAGGCAAGTGAATATTTCTTTTCTCTATAAATATGTCCCTTATTCCGAATATATAGGTCTCTCACGTCTCAATTTAGACTATGAATTTTACTAATATTAAGTTAACTGAATAACCTATGAGTTATGCACGCGAAACCTAACTCAGAAAATTGCGAAATGGTGATATTAAGGCGAACTGTAAATTTTATTTTAGCTTAGTTGAACTTGAATGTCGACAAGCTAACTTTAAAGGCAATTAAGAATTAGATATTAAAGATAATCACCATGTAGCAAGCTGTAATTAAATCCCAACTGAAATTTATGCATTCATTAAAAGGACTATTTAAACGCGAAAATTTTAACGGAACGAAAAACGGAGATAATATACGCAACAGAAACCACAACGAGGTCTATATTCAATTATTTCGTTTCCGCGCCGTCTCGTTTATTTCCAAATTTGCTAAGATTTGAGATAATTTATAAATAAAAAGATTATTCTGAAAGAAAAACTCTAATTGGACGCAAAACGTGGAAATAATTGCCTCTAATGTACAAATAATCGAGAATATTTTGTTAAAGTTTTAATAAGTTTGAAATTACATATTTGAATAACAAAGCAATGTTAAAACAAAAGTGTTAGAAGAATTTTTGAAACAGAAAATTCAAGATATGTGTTGGGATTATCATTTTAAAGGTGTTTATAATTTTTTATAAAAAGAAAACATAAGAAAATGTCTTTTATACTTTTCGTTACGGCGTTGGAAGTTTTCTTCAATGTCTTGCATTGAAACGAATTTGGTGGCAATATCAATAGACCACTTAACTTCGATTTGCCAATGATATGGTCATTATAAAAGTGTCACTGAATAAACGCATTACATGCAACCAGGGATTCAGGGACGTACACAGGGACATGGATAAGAAAAATATCATGTCTTAAGTCCATATCGCACGTATAACGACATATGTTTTAAATTTTACTGGAAAATGCTACTCTCAAAGATTTATAATAAATCATCACTAATCTGCTGATCACCATCTATATCTTGGACAAAGAGTCTAATTAGGTAAATACAAATTTAATGAAGAGGCCACCAAAAATTAAATTTGTCTGGGCAGCATTCGGGAATCTTCTCGTCCCAAATAATTTTGAGACGAAAATTTTCATCCACTGATAAAATGCGGAAAAGAGACGTAACCTCTTATTACTGGTCTCATCAATAGAGGTTCTCGAAGAAGTTATTCAGCAACCGATGAAAAGAGCTATTCTTGGAGTTTCTCTATGAAATATGATTCGTCTTGACAAGATTTTTAGAAAAACCGAGGACACTCATACTCACACTCACATACATACGTTACTCACATAGCTCGTAGAATTGGCAAGCTGAAGTGAAAATGATCATATTACGTGCAGAATGGACGACAGTTAGGGAAGAAAAGTTCTTGAAAGTTCATCATATAACGAAAGATGCAGCGTAAGATAGCCCTCCGTCAGATGGACAGATGACTTGGTAAAATTCGCGGAACGCCGTGGGTTACAAGTGATACGAATTGGATCTATGGGAATGCCTATGTTCAATAGAGGATATCTTCCATAAAGTAATTTAAATAATTCTTTTGAAAAATTGTTTTTTATCATTGCCGTTCCACAATATACAACTATGTCTTAATCCGGTTTAGTAAAAGTGTAAGTAATCTTAACACACAAAATCAATGACACCATTCAATAAGCCGTACGGTGTTTATGACAACACATATTTTATAAAACTAAATTGGCATTACATTATATGAGTAAAATAGTCAATGGCTTATAGGTCAGTATTGAATATTAATGGTTGCTACTATTATTTATATGATTGAAATATTTATAAAGATATATTTAAAATCAATTTTAGTAAACTATAAACTTTAATAATTCAGGAGTGTAAATAATATCATATCCTTTACTCCAGCGCCAAGTTTTAACCTATGTTTTTAAAACATGATCTTGGTACACTAAATATAAAATCAACAATCAAACACTGAAAGTTATAAAAAAAGTTTTCCTAATCGGCTACCAATTATTATACTTACTATGTTGCCTTTGGAATTCCTCTACTCCCTGAAGATTTTGAGATAGATCAATTTATGGTCAATCTTATTAAAATGAAATAAATAAATTTCAAAACTTTGACAAAAATCAGCAACCCTTACGGCAAGAAGCTGACTGACGTTTTTGATTAGCTTATTAGGTAACTCAAGCTGCTTGCTGTATTTTGAACTTTACATATTTCAAGTACCTTAATAATTAAAAAAAAATATTTAACGGACTAACTTCATTTTAGTAACTCGCCTGTACATAAATTTATGCAAATATTTAACCTCATTAATATATTGAGACATAAATCAATATTTTAATATTTGGTTTTGCACTTTTTAAGCTGAATTACAAATAAATCAAGAGCACTTCTAATGACTGCCTAATTTTTTATATTTTTGATTATTCGGTAACTAAAGGTGTAGTTAATGTAGAATAACTTCTTGCCAATATTACTTAGATTTTATTTGTAGTTTTCCATAAAACAACAAAAGAAAAAAAAGATTAAAAATTACGATGAATGCCTCATCAACGGCATTAGCTATATGCTTATTATCATCATATACATGTTCTTCGGGTGCTGGATCAATTAAAACAAACGGAATTAGAACTGAAAACCAAACGATACTTAAAAAAATTGTCGAGCTCGAATAAAACTCGCATTATGGGGTTCTGTGCACAATTAGGTATTTATGTATATTTAATGGTACATAATATGAATATGTAATGGTACATAATATTTGTATTAAATTTTAGAACGAAAATATATTGACTACTATATCTTTTACAGGCGCCCATTTAGAAAGAATTTTTTTTATGTGACATAACTACAAATTAATTATTTTTTCTTTACTTGTGCCGTGTGACCTTGGTTCTTACCAAATTTCAAGATTCTAGGTCAACGGGAAATATTCTGTGACATATATATATATATATATATATATATATATATATATATATATATATATATATATATATATATATATAATATATGTGTGTGTGTGTGTGTGTGTGTGTGTGTGTGTATATATTAGTTACGAATAACTATACAGTATTGAAAAGCAGTATGAGAGAAATTACATAAATTAATTTTATTAAACGTTAAGTAAATGGAAAAACATAGCCCTTGCTAATTTTGTATACCGCTCTATTCCTATTAGGTTGAATCGGGTAAGATACATCAATTTATAAGACGTATTCATCACTAAAAGAAAATAATAAAAAAATACAATAGTTCTTTTTGTTTGTCCTCGTGCTTTAAAAATATTTGCTCATTTTAAAACATAATTTTGGGTCTGAAAGCAAACACTTGCAAATTTTTATCATCACTAATAATAAAATAATTCAATTTATGTTTTGAAAGCAAATATTTGTTTTTACCCACTATCTCTTGTTATTGAAATATAATTGTTCTCAAATTACGATTAATAATTCAAAAGTTTTAACAAAATGACTCACAACAACACAAACGAATAGGCATTCACCTTAAATACAATTAGAAATTGATTCGACAAAATTTAATTTCACATCTGGAACTCGCTAATGTTAAAGGTTATATTTAGTGGTAGAAAGTGAAATGTTTTCTTTAACTTAAACTATAATACATAATTAAAAATATGTTGTTTCAATTTTATCATTAATATTATAACTGGTGTGAATATATGACTATACTAAAGGGTAACCTATTTATCATAAATATTATAAAGTGTGTGAATATATAACAACACTAAACCGCAAATTTGGTTTTTGATTTTGATGCAATCATACATTAAATGTAGTGGTATAGATAAATTTAGAGATACAGTGACTTCTTATTGAAGTTCGATGGAAAAGCATGGCTTGTTGTGAAATTTCCTATAAATATAATATCAGGTCTCAACCTATGAAAATATCGAACTGCAAGTTCGATTTTTAAAAATGATTCCATCATACATTCCATCATACATATAATCATGATTGTAATTGATGTAGGGAAAAAAACATGGCCCGTTGGGTAGTTTATAAGAAATATAATACTGTAATACTGAATCTGTTAGACAATACCAAAACGTTTTGTTTTTAATATTGATTTGATAATACATTGAATGTCATGATATAGCTAAATTTAGAGACAAAGTCACCTTGTTATTGAAGTATAATGAGATCAGTTCCCCAACTGGCCTCGTTGTACTTGATGAGGGGAGGGCGGGAGGGGGTGGGGATTTTATTTATTTAGTTATCTAAATAATGACTTATAATAATAGCAATACTATATTCCAAATAATATTAACATACTTGTGAATTTCAAGTTCGAAAATTAATTTAATATTTTATGTAAAGTTTCGAATATTTTTCTTAATTTTTACCAATTCAAACAATTCTTTAATTTATATTTTACGTTAATGACAAAAAATATACACGTATTATTTAATTTTTTTTATGAAAATATAAAATAATATCTTAATATATTATTGCAAGTACTTTCATTGACTGGGTACTTACGTACCAACCATTATTTTAGATACTAAGAATTATAATAATGTTGGTAAAATTTTTGATGGCTATAGTATATTCATTTCAATTCAAAAGATTAAAAATACTCATAAATTTTTATATTATCTTCAATTAATCAACTTTATGACATTTAGGTAAATTTTTACTATTGCAGCCCTTCGTAACTCGTAAACGCTTCTTTGCTTCGTTTAAAATATTTTTATGATCATAGGAAATAGTTTTGGCCACAATTTGTTTAAAAATGGTTGGCATTTCAAACGTGTTAAAAACCGTGTAAAAAACTATCCTCATAATTTTAGTCAAATTTAGAGATAAAAACATGAGGTTGTATAATATTATTTTAATAGCGTACGAAAATATAACTATTTCCAATTATATATCAAATATATTTGCAATGGCTATGTTAGCATAAATATAAGTATATTTTAAAATATTTTAAAAGAAGCAAAGAAGCGTTTACGAGTTACGAAAGGCTGTAATAGTAAAAATTTACCTATATGGCATAAAGTTGATTAATTGAAGATAATATAAAAATTTATGGCCATTTTTAATCTTTCGAATTGAAATGAATCTACTGTAGCCATCAAAAATGTTACCATCATTATTATAATTCTTAGTATCAAAAATAATGGTTGGTACGTAAATACCCCGTAAATGAAAGTACTTGCAATAATATATTAATATTTTATTTTATATTTTCATAAAAAAATTTAAATGATACAAGTATATTTTTTGTCATTAACGTAAAATATAAATTAAAGAATTGTTAGAATTGGTAAAAATGGAGAAAAATATTCGAAACTTTACATAAAATTAAATTAATTTTCGAACTTGAAATTCACAAGTCTGTTAATATTATTTGGAATATTGTATCGCTATTATTATAAGCCATTATTTAGATCACAAATTAAATAAAATGCCCCCCCCCCCGCCTTCCCCTCATCAAGTACAACGAGGCCAATTGGGGAACTGATCTCATTATAATTCAATAACAAGGTGATGTTATTTTATTGTCTCTAAATTTAGCTATATCATGACATTCAATGTATTATGAAATCAATATTAAAAACAAAATGTGCGTTTCAGTATTGTCGTACATTGAGATTCAGTATTACAGTATTATATTTCTTATAAACTACCCAACGGGCCATATTTTCTTGCCCTACATCAATTACAATCATGATTATATTATCAATTTACCTATACATGTACACTCAATGTATGATGGAATCAATATTGAAAATCGAACTTGCGGTTCGATATTTTCATAGGTTGAGACCTGATATTATATTTCTAGGAAATTTCACAACAAGCCACTCTTTCCCATTGAACTTCAATAACAAGTAATTGTATCTCTAAGTTTATCTACACCACTACATTTAATGTATGATTGCACCAAAATCATAAACCAAATTTGCGGTTTAGTGTTGTCATCTATTCAAACACTTTATGATATTTAGTTAATACATACCCGTTAGTATAGTCATATATTCATACCCGTTATAATATTAATGATAAAATTGAAACAACATATTTTTAATTATAAATTATAGTTTAGGTTAAAGAAAAGATTTCACGGTCTACCATTAAATATAACCTTTAACATTAGCGAATTCAAGATATTTTAAAAAAAAAATATCGCTCTTAGCGATTGGATGTATAAATTATTAGAGTTATGTATATATATATATATATATATATATATAAATATATATATATATACATATATATATGTATATATATATATATATATATATATATATATATACATATATATATATATATATATATATGTATATCCTGAATATATTTTTCGTTAAAGTAGAGAATTTTTTTGCTAATTTATTTGACTTACATGGTCTTGAGCTTCCTTATATAGAGATATATATAGATAGTATATAGAGATTATCTAAAATACTTAATTTCAACTTAGTATTACCTCGTATCTTTTAATCGCGATCCGCTATTTAAACAAATGGATTTGGATGGGATGTTGATTTTTAAAAAATAGGAATTCTACCTGACCTACGTAACCCAAAGGGGAAACCTATTATTAAGATATGTCACAGATGGTCACCGATTCAGACACCGATGCACAGCAAGGTACGTGCATTGCTTGGTCTCATTGATGGAGTAAAATCAATGATTACAACTCGATAATGAGCCACTCTGCAGAACAAATATAGAAAAATGAAATATTACTACTTAAATTTGGAAGATAAAATATGAAGAGGAATTTGAACAAATGTTTCATCACTTTTAGTGACACAGTTTTAATTTTGTCAATAATTAAAAATTAATATTGAAAATAGCGTCCCATGAATATGAATTATTTTTGTTCCATTGCGCTAATGGAACAATTAATTTGTATAGCATTTATATAGCTCGCAACTATTGTAAGTCAAATTTTGATTTTCGCTATATAATATACAAATACAACCCCTGTAAAAGGATAAAATGCAAACCTTCAAATTTTGTTTGTTAAATGAGAAGCATCCATAGATGCTAGTTCATAAATTTATACACTAATATTCCATTGCGGCATGATACGTTATTCTTACTTCCGCCGCATTATTTCCGTTATCGTGACGCAATCTGATCCATTTAAGTTCTGTAGAGCCTATTACTTCCTAAATTAGGAAAATTTGATTAAATAGTGAAATAATTAGAGAGACAAAATTAAAATACACAAGGACAAAGAAAATTAAAAAATAAGCTATGTAAAAATTAAAGCAACTCAGCAATTAAATAAAATTTCTGAATTATGCTAAAAGTAACTCAAAATAGTTTAATAATATGTATACATTTTTTAATGGTATCAAAAGGAAATGAAGGATGTTATGAAATATTCTTCTTCTATTCGTCTTGTGTACACCTGTGGACATAAGCTTCCTTCATATTTTTCCATGTTCCTTTGTTCTTGAGTGTGTTCATCCATATTTTCCCTTTAATTTCCTGATATCATCATATTATCTAGTTATTAGTCTGCTTTGTTTTCTTTCTTCACACAATTGTTTCGATTTGGTTGTTTCTTGCCTATGTGTTGTTAACAGTTCTAGCAGCATAATCTGCCCATCTTTCCTTTTGTTACATTACCTTTTTACTTGTATCTCTCATCCTCGTGGTTTCCCGTATGAAATATTGACAACGGGATAAAAATTTTAATTAAAAAAAGAAGATTTTATATGATAAATTTCATTAAAAAGATTTTAAACGTTTACTAAACACTTCCACTCTCGAGTATGTATTGTAGAATTTACCAAGAATGCTCTCTAATAACTGCCCAACGGTAAACAATATAAGATATAAAACTAAACTCGTGATACTACCGTAGTTAGTACCACGAGTTTACTACCACGAGTTAGTACCACGAGTTACTTCGTTAGCACTCTGTGCTAACGAAGGGGTGTTATCTGCTTAATTGATAGTTAAACGGACGCAATTGTATATTGTATTGTGCAGTTCAGCGCTGACAATTTAAATCTCGATTAGAATCGACATCCGTCATGCTAAGCCCGTGAAATAAATTTAATTTAGAATAATGTTAACTAATTGTTTATTATATGAAGGTCAGTCCATTACCTTGTATATATTATGACTCAGTATAAAGTATATTTTATTAGCACGTAGTGGTAATAAAACATAGCTCCCTATCTTTTTAATTTTTATTATTTTGGCAACTAATAATTTTCTGTCACAGATTTTCAGACAAAAGAAATAAAACAAAAAGTGGTGAATGCTTGAAAAGATATTAGCACTGCGAATGTTCCTTTAAAAACAAGAAAATATCTTTAAATTCCATAGTTACACTATCACTTTACAGTCTATTCACCTGTTGAGTTAAGGTAAACGGCTTTAAATAAAAATATGTCAAAGGAGCTGATGAAAGCTTCTCTATGCAAAATGAAGAAATATATCCAGAAAAAGAGATTGATTCAAAAATTTAATAACAAAGAACTGCACGGTCGAGAAAAATTATAGATGTACCAGAAATCAATAAAAATTAAATGGGAATAGGCAAGTTACGTGACGCATTATAGAAACAAAAGATGGGCTGGAGATATCACTGCTTAGTATAGAAAATATAACAAAGGATCAGCAGATGGACTAAGAATATGAGGGCATAACAAGCTGAAGGATATAGCAGCCTTGTTATGGAACCGACGGTATTAAAGTTATCATTAATAATAATAATACAGTAATAATAACAATAATAACCTCATTGTATCAATATTTACCTAAATTAGGAACACAGATTACAAATCGAAGTTGATTCACCGGCAGCGATAACTTCTCGTCTATAACCAGAAAAAATCGAAACTAGAACTCAATGAAAGTAACATTGTGGCACAATCCCGATAATGTATGTACGATCCAAATAGTATACCGATGGTTCAATAAATTATAGAGGCATAATTTCATTCCTTTCATTCCATCTTATGACTGAGTATCTTATCCGTTTAATTACCGGCTCAAAGTATTTTATTATTTCTTTCCACTGTTCCCAATCCTGAGGATGTGGTATGGCACCACTGAAGGTAAATCGGACATATTTCTTATCTAGCTTTACTATTAAACCGGAAAAAAATTCTTGGTCTTTTTTCCATTATTTTGCTCAGTTTCAATAAGTTTTCAAACTATGTAGAAAAAACATGCAAGCGTTCTTCGTAGGCAGATGATATCACACGAAAAATACATTTCAGGTGATGAGTAACCAAGAGAGGTAATTCGAGTGACACGTGTTCGCTCCGCTCCCACGTTTGATCCGCTCCCTGCCACCATGCTTCTCTCCAACCGTTCTACCTGTATCCAGACGCACTGTCTTCTGTTCTGCCTGTTAAATATAAACAGCTATCCGATACCAAATACATTAAGGGCAATCGATTTACTGTGCATCTCGGTAATAACTGTAGTTCCGTTACGATATTAGGAGAAACTTTGATCTTCCTTGCACATACAATGATATCAAAGTGATAAAACTTCATGTATGATATTTAAATGCTGACACTCCAGTGAAAGCGATGTATACTAAAGAGTACACACAGATGGAATCTGCAAAATGAACAAATAAATATGTAACTTTCGAGATTGCCTGCCCGAGTCCTCATTCATCAGGTTATTTAAACCATACATTGGTTAACGCTTCAAATTCGATCGTCAAGTTGGCAGCCAATAAATATTAAAATGGAAGTAAACTTTACGTTTCTTTTAATTAAAATATGATTCATCCTACTGTCGATTATACTCTAACAATACTTTTCCAGTAAAAATATGTAAGCTGGTTCATATGAAGTATATCTATTCAAGGAGTCATCTCAAGGATACTGTGGACTGGAAAGTTAATAATATCATGATATCCTAGCTGCCATTGCAATAACGGGAGTAACGCCTTATGATTTCCAGTGCTCTGTAGACCTTATGAAAGGTATTAAACACTTGACTGTGAAATACGAGTTAAACATCCATAAACAAACCGCGAAACTATTTCAAGTGCAGTTCCATTTAGTTCAAAATTAAGCGGTAGTGTGTCATCAATGGACACTTGCTAACATTTTTATGGTACCTACTTGCACATTTCCAATACTTCCTGTCAATCTGTAATTTATACTGGGGTTGAACTAAATATTTCCAATGTAGTCTCACGGTTTTTCTTCTAATGGTTCAAACGTGTACTTTCTCATATCGATTATGATTTCTTTTGATGCCATGAATGTAACATCATAAATTAAAAATATAGGACATAATTTTTCGACGATTAATTGAAACTATTTGTGAATAATGAATTTCTACAAAATTAATGCCAAATATATTCAATAGCTTTACAAGTTACTGGTATCAATAATCTTACACGATTATTGATGATAATCGTGTAAGACTTGCTTAATGTAATAATGTAATACTTGCTTAATGTAATAGTTATTTTGCATGTTTAATATCCTTACAACGGTTCCTTCAAAAATAGTTAAACCAGAATAAATGATAAAGTAAAAAAGGATAAAATTTTATGACATAAATAGTTCACAATTTCTCGACCAGACATCTATTTTGTCCCTGTTATTCTTAAATTCAATTTTTTAATCGTAAGCTATGTTAAAATATATAAATTATAACTTTGACTTACTAACTTTTTGACAAAGGTAAAAAAAAATTACTAAAATTATTTAGATTTTTTTCACATCGCAGACTAAACTAAAGAAAAAGCCTCTCAAGCACAAGTGAAACTCGCACCGTATACATTTAGACATTTATAAACATGTAATGATACAATAATATTCCTATTAAAGTATTTAAAAAAATTTAATTTTTAGAACGAAAATATATTACCTATTTTTCACGGGCGCACATTTGAAAATAATATTTTTTTATATGATATAACTGTAAATTAACCATTTTCAAATTTATTCCTTCACTTGTACTGTGAGACCTTATTTGTTGTCATACTTCATGATTCTATATTATTGTAATTCTATATATGTATAATTACCTTATAATTTTAGATTTATTTGCGAATGTCAAAATATGCGGCGTAAATTTCCATATTTTTAGTGTTGTTCTTAATTTCGTTGACTTAGAAACTTGATTTTTGGAGCTTTAAGAGACCGTGGATCTAAGTATTTGATATTCAACTTGATACCTCTATGCGTTCTTGAGAAAAAGGGTCTTGACAGACCGATTGTCGGACAAGGCAGTGATCTTATAAGAGTTCGTTTTTTTCCTTTTGAAGTACAAAATCCAAAAAAGTACTATATTATTAAATATGATACTGCAAAATATTAGTATTTTAGTATTTTATTACCAGTCTGCCATTAAAACCAATTTACACAGTTTCCACGAAAAATACATAAAACGTCTTCAATATTAATTTACGACTGGTGAAAGATTATATGGACTACGTGCTCATGGACTACGTGCTCAAACAAGCCCATTCGTCGTGAGCTTAACATCAAGACCATACTTTCCACTATCTGCTTGCGAAGGATCCTGGAATTCTTTGAACACATCGCACGAAAGGATGAACATAACCTGGAGCAGCTGATGATTAACGGCAAAGTGGATGGCAAACGACAAAGGGGGCGGAGCTCAGCTACATGAGTTGACCAAATACGTTCGGTGTTGGGCACAAATTGGGATGAAAAAATCCACGCCCTTAAGGACCGGAACAGATGGGGAGATATCATATGCGCAAAATTAACTTTGAATAGGGGAGTTCACGGCCCTCGAGAATGAGGAAAACGACAAGAGGTGGAGGAGGTAAAACCACTTATTGTAATAAAGTAAACCTAAATACAAGTAGAACTCGCACTACGATAATTCTGTATACATTTAAGTGCAAATAAATAATTAAGGCAGGTATTTTGAACATATGTTTAACTATTGCCTAGTACGACTTCCACAGGCGTAAAATACCGTTAATTTCTCAAATATTTGACTACTCAAAACTAATACACTATAATAAACAAAGCTCTTTTTTTTTGTTCAAGTAGAAGATATGAGCAATATTAGAGATGAATTATTGCTTCCTCTTTGGTGGCGTTTTGGAGATGAAACTCAGGACGAAGTGAGTCTTAAAAAAAATAAAAAACATAGGTTTGTACTCTGTTCAACCTTATATACTGAAAAAATTATTATTTTCAGTTTCCTTTTACATTCTTGGGGAACTTTTGGATATATAACTATAAATGATTTCAAATACCATTTTCAGTTTCGGGCCGAAAACCTACACATTATGTATTAATTTCAAGTCACTATCTTATTTCGCTTTGACGTGAGAAGCATCTGACAAACAAACAGAGAGCAATGCCCAATACGATTCCGGTTTGAAACCTTTTTGTGCGGAACTTGAAAATAAAGGTTTTTACCTCTTAATATTTTCCACTTGACGGTTCGAAATAAGTGCATGAATTATTAATACCATTTTACCGAGAAAAATTGTAATCAGAACACGTGAAGAGTCCCCGCTGTGCTTATTTTGCTACATATTTCTACTGTACCTCTCAATTGCTTGGTTACGATAAGATGGCGCCACCCTTATGGTCTAAATTGTTTTGGTAGCCATAACAATATTCAGGCTATTGATAGTTCTAGTATTAATTTGAAATTAAATTCAGTTTGTTGGACATATGATATTTTCTTTAAAAAGTTTTGAACCCCGTATCCCAAGGGCTGGTTTAGAAGATCGTACTTTATTTCACTGTACTGTAAATTTAATTTTCTTCTAATAGCATTCAAACTCTAATATTTACTGTGCTAATTCCAATGACAATTACGAGTCCAACGTTATCGATTGTCACCATCAAAGGTAATATATTTAGACACAGATTTATATGGTTCGTTGTCGTTACTCAAAATGAAATTTACGCAAAAACTGTCATCCAAATAACGCTGATAATACAAACAATAGATCCATAATTTAATTGAATTACATCACGTCGCCCTGTCGAACAGTTGCAAATTCGCTAAGAATTACTTCTATTCATACTAAAAAGGACGTTTTGAAAGAGGAACGTTAGTTGGTCGCTAATATTGAAAAAAATTGTTTTCTATCTTAAATTAATATAGATCATCAATAATTTCATATACAATTTTGTCATCTTAAAATGAGTTCAATTTCTACTTTCAAATTCTGTTTTAGATGTCGGATATTGAATAAACTCTTGTTTCAAGCGGACATCAAAACAATTTAAAAGGCGGTAAATTAACAAAGTTTTCTGTTTTAGAAGAATTTTGGTCACTTTTTTAAATCGTTAAATTAAAAGTACACTTCATATTTAGAAATGTTTGTTGCCAACTTTTATTTAATTATAATTACTGATTGATTTTTACAATTAAATGAAACTAAAAGTAGAAAAGAGGTAGGGGTAGGGAGTAGGTAAAGAACTTCTTAAGTTCTTTACTACGACCTAGGTTTTGTTGTATTACAACATCTTTAGGTGGGCTATTGTATAATATAACGAAATGTTGTAATACAACGAAACCTAGGTCGTAATAAAGAACTTAAGAAAGTAGAAATAATACTACATCACGTTCAGTCAGTTCATCAGTTTCATTTAATTGTGAATAATGAATTTCTACAAAATTAACGCCAAATATATTCAATCAATGATTGATATTTCGAAAAAGTCCGAATTACCTTTCATATATTGTTTGGTATCCTATGGTTATACAAGTATAATATAATAATACAATAGGGTAAGAGATCTTAAAGTCTTTTAAGTTAATATTTATTATAAAGTATTGTAAATTTAAACAAGGTATCATAACAGACAATACTTACGGATAACATTTAACAGTAATCAGTTTGTAAAATCAAGGCTTATTTTTGAACTAAAGCTTTTATTTGCAATCTAAACTCAAAACAATTAAAATATTTTCCATTTGAAATTTGTGCTTGATTCGTGTATAAAAATCACCTAAGAAAATATTTTCTTTACCTACTTATCTTTCTGTAATGTATAAAATTCATACTTACAATAAAATTAATTCCACAATATTTTGATTTAGTAATGCGAACATTTGAATATAATTTGAGCAGTCGCATTGGTTTCTTTATGTATTTGTAATGAATATTAATATACTAATCTAATGACATAAGAGCACTAAGGATATTGTATTCTATATTTTAGTAAAAATGTGATCTTGAGTATAGTTTTGATTATACCCTCTTTGCACATGTCGAAGGCTAAAATATCAGAGTATTTTTATTTTCCAAAACAAAATATAAATTCAAAAGGTTAATTAGTAAATCACGTTAAGTTGTCAAGTATTAGAAGACATAGTATTATATTGAGTAGATAACTTTATTACACTTTGTCAAACTTACACGAAAAACTTAAAGAAACAGAAAAGTTTTAATTGTATGGTTATTTACACTTTATTGTAACTAGTTAGTATTAAATTCGCCTTAAAATTCAAGCTATATAGGCCCTAATCAGTTGAAGCATCGAACAACGATTGAATGGGTTCTAAAATATCTATGGTTATTAATATTTTCTAACTAGATTTGACTAGATGATTATCATTAGGTTTCTCTGTAATCAAATTTTTATTTTTCAAACTTGGTGGGTGTCGAAATATTCAAATTAAATAATTGTATTAAACATATTTATATATCTTTTATTATTATTGTTTCGAATTTCACGCTCATTATTTTTCTGTTTTATATCTATATAATATTAAAAACTACTCTCATATTGTACTTACTTCATTCACTTTTGGAAATGATATCATTCGTATATATAATTTTGTCTGTGGTGTATATGGATAATAATATTTAAAATACAGTAGTGAATGAATTGTATTTTAATATATTGTTTTTAATGATTTCTCGTATTTGAGGTAGCCTTAATAGAGCAAAAATTAATTACGAATTTAACAATATATTAAAAGGTTATGGATACATTTTCAAATATATCTTCTACACATGTGTGTATGTGTGTGTGTTCGTGTGTAAGCCGCGTGCAAATAGTAAAAAAATACTCTCATATTGTTGTAGTTGGTACGGTGATATACTTATTGGGTCGTTCGTATGTGACAATTTATGTGGCAAATAATCAGGTAAGACATTATTCTTCTCTAATAATTTTTGTTTGTGAACCAGTTTTTTATCAATACGTTTTTCTGAACTCAATTATTTTAAAGTATAACCATTTTTAAGGAGAATCCCGAAAGTATTTGTAGAGAAATGGCGAGGACCATACGTGATAACATGTATAATACTTCATAATATAACCCGAAAATCGAATCTTCAGATATCAATCAATATCGAAAGTATGATATCAAATATGTAATATTTCGAATAAATCACTGCTTAAAAGAAGTATATATTTTCATATGCACATTCCAAGCTCACATTTTTAATAAAAATAACTTACGTACAAATAAACATGTTCCCTAAACTTGAATGAAATCACTTTACTCGTTGTGAGTTATACTTATTTTTTAAATAAAATAAATTGTACCTTACTTTCCATTGTTGTCTTTTTTTTAAGGCGGCGTCTCCTCTTATAAAGATAAAATTATTACATTTGTCTATAAGAAATAAATCGACTTTAATTTTAGTGATCGAATGTCTAAAAAATTCAAACAAATTTTCCTGTACAGCTTGGGATTATTACCTTAAGATTGAGACATATTATTGTAAGTTCAAAGTATGTCAATGAACTATAATATTTTTCTGTACCAGTTCTATTGCATACTCATGCCACATTTTTGCCACCCCTTGAGTCGTAGACTATTACTTTAATATTCTATTTTTTCCATTTTTGCTTAACATCAGTTATTCAACATTGTCTACTTACTTCATTCACTTTTGGAAATTATATCGTTCGTATATATAATTTTGTCTGTGGTGTACCACTGAACCTATTAATAAAATTATTTCTCTATGAAACACATTTATTCGACAATTTTATTATTTGGAGGTTCCATATAAGTATTGGACACACAAGAAAAGGTCACGCGTCGGCTCAAGAGATTTCTAAACCCACAGAGACTGTCTCAAATATATGCTTACGAGTACCCAAAAACATATTTTACTAAAACCTTTTCAGCCCATTCGAGAATACAAGCACACGGAGACCCGGACAAGCTTCGGCCTACATTTTCCGCGACAGGCGCGGGAGTAAATCTTTGAAACGGCGAGAGCTTGTAGCAGCAACAATAATTATAGAGGCCACATAACTCACGGCTATTTAATTCAACCCTCGGTGACGTAAATCCTTTAAAATATTGTCGCAGGGCGGAGCACAGCCCTGCGACACTATTTTAGTTTGCACAGGGTTGTCCAAATTGAAATAAATTTGTTTCAGGGTATAGTAAAAACTGGAATTTATTAAGCTTGCTTATTATAACAAATTCGATTATTTTTTATCATCAGTATAAATAATAGCTACGTTCAGTATTATAGCTATTTAATTTTATATTAAATTAATTTTTTTCATTTTAGGTATTTTAAAATTCTATACAAAAGGGAGTTTCGTGTTACTAAACTAAAAACATACGTTTCTTATACGAAATTATCTATTGTCTTGCTTCCTTTTTCTAATTTTACTGCAATTTTACTATTAATAAAATTGATGAGATATTCAGTTCATATTCAGGTTTGCTCTATATCCAATTAATGAATCTTATATATTCTGGTTGATGTTAAATTTATGATATCCTTAATTTAAGTCTTTAGCATCAACTGAATAATTTAGTAATGAAATAATTGTATCCTAACTATTCCGGTTACTGTTAAATTGTCGAAATATTTAATTTACGTTTCAAGCGTTCTCCGAATAATGTATTACAACAATTGCATTCTAACTATTCTGGTATTTGATAAATTAGTAAAAGCTTTAGTGTTAACTTTTAACATCAACAAAATAATTTCCTAATATAAAAACACTATTGGACATTTAATTTTAATTTTTTAATGTATCCTGAATACTCTAGTTGCTACTAAATTTATTCACCTTTCTGGCTTCCACGAATAATGTAGTATTAAAAAAATTGTATTCTAACTATTCTGGTGGCTCATAAATTTGGGAAATCTTTAATTTACGTTTTTAGCATCAACCAAATGATTGTATACCATGAAAACCGTATTGGGCATATAACTTTAATTTTTCTAATGTATCCTAAATATTCAGGGGGCTGATATATTGGTGAAATCTTTGTTATGCGCTTTTAGCATCGACCAAATAACTTCCTACTATGAAAAAACTATTGGACATTTAATTTTAATTTTTTTAATGTATCCTGAATACTCTGGTTGTTACTAAATTAGTAAAAATTTAATTCACGTTTCTAGTGCCTACGTATAATGTAGTATTAAAAAAGTTGTATTTTTATTATTCTGGTGGCTGATAAATTGGTGAAATTTTTAATTTACGTTTTTAGCATCGGCCAACTAATGTCATACTATGAAAATTGCAACCTAACTATTCTGATGGCTGATAAATTGGTGATATTTTTAATATGCGTTTTTAGCATCAACCAAAAAAATTCGTACGGTGAAAACCGTATTGGGCATTTAACTTTAATTTTTTTCATATATCCTAAATATTCTGGGGGCTGATATATTGGTGAAATCTTTGATATACGCTTTTACATAAAACAAATAATATAAAATAATAAGTAAAACTTTTATTTATTTTAGTTCGTGTATGAGTGTTTAATATTTCCTACTCAACAAATAGAGATTAGTATGAAATTCACTGACGAGTATAAATAAATTCAAATATTATTCAAAATGAAGAGATCTTATTTCAGAGCTATCCCATGGGATATGGACACGAACATTATTTTGTATGCATGAAATTTTAAAAAATATAATAATTTTAACTACCCAATATCCAATATTATTTCATTTGCAATAAATTATTGTTCTAATTAACATACTATAAAATAAAAATAAACTGCTTATTTATCAGAGACCCTACCTCCTACTTACTGGACACCTCACGGATGTGTCCCTCATTGTCGATTAGCGCATCAGCCTCGTGTTTTGATTGATCGAAATAAATATCCCCTACTCACAATTAAATGAAACTACGTGATGTAGTATTATTTCCACTTTCTTTAATTTCTTTACCACACCTAGGTTTCGTTGTATTACAACATCTTCACGTGGGATATTAGCAAAGATTTCTTCTCTTTCTTTCTTTGCTAATATCCCACCTGAAGATGTTGTAATACAACGAAACCTAGGTCATAGTAAAGAAATTAAAGAAAGTAGAAATAATACTACATCACGTAGTTTCATTTAATTGTGAATAATGAATTTCTACAAAATTAACGATAAATGTATTCAATATTCAAATATCCCCTAATGACGCAAATAATCAATATACCTTTTATGGAAGTAGAGTCGGAATGTAACCTGATTTTCATAGGAAAACCTAAGATATTTTTTTTTTATTTTTGATATATGATCTAAAATTACTTTTGCAAAATAGTAGTATCCCCGCCCGGTTATAAACATACGTACTCGTATGTACGTATGAGGAAACGCATAGGTATGTATGTACACATCGCAATTACTGACTGGTTTATAATTCTTCTTTCCATCAATTAGTTAGCCAAACTAATTGAATTTTATGATTTTCTCAGCAGTCCGTCAAAAAGTTTAATTTTTATAAACAATTTTCTATGACAATCACCTTTTTTCATGCTCAACTACTGTCTCGTTCACTGTTTTGTGCTGCATCATCCAACTCCTCCTCTTTATTCTTACAATTAGTTGCTTACAAAAATCATAAAAAAGCGCGACGAATCAACTTTTGTTTTTAATAATTCTTTTAACTTAAGTAAACGTATTTGCTGCCCAGCATTCCATAATAAAAATCGTAATACTTTTGTTAATAAAATTTAAATTCGAGAGGTGAAATCAAATTTTTCTTCCATTTTTCCTAACAAGTGTTCAATTTAAAATGCAAGTTATTAAGCATTTTTGTATACTGTTTGTCAATCAATATATGGCTGTCAATATAAGGGCTGGAAAGAACTACCTACTTCTGATAGAGCTGGTACTAAAAATTCGATTTATGTCGATAGAACAGCCAAGGGATAGATCCCTTTTTGGGCACATTTCTATGGACTCTGGTCTATTTGCGTATACAATCCAAATATAGACCATTTGGAAGATTTTTATTTAAGCTTTTACAATGAGGCCTAGTTCTTGAATATACATTAATTTTTTTATATACGTATCTAAAAACAAAGGAAAACGTGATAAAAATTATTTTCATCGTATTTATTTAAATTAATTACTAATAAATAGTTATTTACTAGAAAGGTTAATTTAAACTATATACGTTTACATAGAATACCTACCTAATTAAAAGAAAACCTTATTTTCATACTTGGCAAACCAAATATATTTATGTAACATTTAAATTTATGTTGTTTATTAAGTGTTAATTTTCATAATTAAAATGAACGCAATTGCAGTACTACAATGTCATACATATTTAAACTAACGTGTAAACATTTGACCATTTCTTTTGATGTGAAACATCTATAGGCGCAGGTATAAACAGGATCGTTGACGTGGCGACGCTAGCCGTGGCGACGGGTAGCCACGCTATACTAAGGTATATATATATATAGTCTATATGTAGTAGAGTGTACAGTATGACGACTTGTCGCCGTGCGCAACCGATTACGCGACCCCCTCCTCACTCAGTTCGAAGCTGTTGTTTACTACGGTACACATAACCTGTGCTTTATTATTTTTATTTTAATTGTAAATAAATGTTTATTTTAAATAAAGTCATCATTTTCTGTAAGAAATTCGTAATAGTTTATTTTTTCATTATGCTATATTTAGTTCCTGTAATAATCTTGTCTTTCATGTATATTACTTGTACGAACACTATGTTTCACTTCTGCCAGGCGTCCCGTGACGGCTCACTGTTTTTGTAGATATTGAATCTATTTGGCGTTAATTTTGTAGAAATTCATTATTCACAATTAAATGAAACTACGTGATGTAGTATTATTTTTACTTTCTTTAAGTTCTTTACCACGACCTAGGTTTCGTTGTATTACAACATCTTTCGGTGAGCTATTAGCAAAGATCTTTGCTAATAGCCCACTTGAAGATGTTGTCACACAACGAAACCTAGGTCGTGGTAAAGACATTAAAGAAAGTAGAAATAATACTACATCACGTAGTTTCATTTCATTGTGGACGTTTATTGAAGTTCATAATTAATGTATTAATTTACCTACGCACATAAGATGGTAAAAACAATGATATAGTAACTTGTCAAATTATAAGAAATAGATGTCACTAGCTAAAAGTGAGTATTAATGAAGCCTCAGGTATATTAAAAATGATTCCATTAATACCTGTGTCCATCCTGGGGTTTCCTAGATATATCGTCGTGACAGTATACATACAATTGTAAAAAACTATCTAGGAGTTTATAGAATTCTCGTTCAGGGTTTTTTTCCTGGATATATAATAAGTATTTACAGGTAACATAATCGTGTGCGCTATATACCCCAATTCATTCGTTAAATAAAGTAATAAGTTATTTTAATTTTTTTTTCGCATAGATAATGACCAATTACAAAAAGAAAATCAATCGTAACGCTCTCTGATTTTTTTCTGTTCTTTAAAAAATATTTTTTTAATTCTTATAATTTGGTTTTGCCTCATTATGATTGATTTCACCCTCAAAATATCACTAATTCAAAATGATATTTCTCAAATATAGTTAACAAATAAGGTTAACAAAATTTTGGGGCTGGCTTGTGTCGACCCAACTCTAGGTATTATATTTTCGGCAGGATACTTGCACAAGCACGTGCAGGGACAGGACGTGTACAGTGTTTATGTAGGTGTGCATTCTGACATTTTGACTTTCTATAAATATGAGTCTTTATGTGCCGTGATTTTATGCGTCTGCGAAGCAACCAGATGTGATTAAATATATCGATGAAATTTATTTTAAATTTTTATATATTTTCTATTTAGCCTAAGAAGTATGCATTTAAGGTTTCCAAAGGTTATTTTATATAGATGCAACTGAATAAACAGGTCTTAATTAATTTCGCAGTTTTTAGTGTTCCGTATCTCCAAAGTAAAAACGGCCTTAAAAGTTTTATATCACAACCGTTTTCCTCAGAATCTATTTGATGTAGAGACTTTAAATTCGATATGGTAATAAAACATAGTAACCCTCATATATCTCGGTAGCTAACACTCAAAGATATTTATATGGAAATTTTAAGGGGGGCATAAAAAGATCTTATTTTTTTTTTGAATCTATACGTACGAGTTTCGAAAATATGTCCTGATACTTATTTTGTAAACTTACTCAGCTAAACTTACGAAAACTTATGCTTTTGAAAAGCCTATATTTTATGTCTTTGAGTGATATGGTGAGTAATATATTTACATCGAGAAAAATTTATATTTGCAAATAGTTTAATAGAAATACTACGTACCATTAAAAATTTACAAGTGCTTAAATGTGTACCGAATTCTCTTTGTACGGGTCCTCCTTATGCTTGACAGATTGATTTAATATACATGAACGATAAAAATATACATCATAAGAGTCTTAAAGTTGAAAGTATCTGACTTTCCAAGGACTTAGGAATGATAGAAAATGAAGCTCTTATGAAGATGTATCAAATGGTGTAACTTTGGTTTCTATACATTAACAGACCAATAGGTATTTGACTGATGTCGAAATTTTTTGGAAAAACGTTTCAAAACTATGGAGTAGGTTTAAAAAAATGTTGTTATGAAAAAATAATGCATAAAACAAATAATTAATCGAATCTTCTAAACAGGAAAGTGTAAATTTTTTTGTTCATTAAATTATAAAGTTATGAATTTAATTCACAAAAAAGAAGAAAATTGTATATGCAAATTAAAAGTCAATCGCAATATTTAACGAGATACTAAACATATTTAATAAACTCCCTTAAAATTAATGCTAAATAACTAGCTAGTGACGTCATACGCCAGTCGTGTTTTGTATGGGTCGTTTTTGAGAGAATCGTAGGTCGTCACTTTTTAAATTGTTATAACTTTGTAATGAAAATTCATAGGTACGATATATTAATTTTAACGATATTACTTATTCTATCCTGGTATTAAAATGTATAATCAAATAGCCTATTTGATCAAGATGCTTTGATGCATCAAATATGTTTTTGAAATGAACGGATTAATTGATATTTTTATAAAAACCTAATTTTACATGACAAATTAAAAAAGAAAGAATAAAAGAAGTATTAAAGTATATTATAGATACTTGCAAACAGAAGAACTTATAATATTTTTCGAATATAATGTAAAATATAGTTTGGTTTATAAGTTTTACTATTAGTTATGTGGTTTTCTAAGTGCACGTTTAGCCTAACAAAGTATTTTCCCATTCACCCCTATACGTAAAACCAAAGCCATTAGAGTTATATTTTGTGTCAACCCTACGTTAAAACTAACCCTTCCATCCCTTAAATCCACTGCGTTACATATTTTGCAGGCGGCCTGTTTATGAATTTCGCAACCTTTTTGAAATTTAATATTGTTCTTGCAAGCCTTAAATAAAGGAGTTTCCTCCTTTTACGGTTTGAAACGGAGGGATTTACTGTTAAATGTTTAATGTTTGCACTAACTCCCTTGTGAACATACTTTTTTTTGTTTTATGTTTGACCTTTCCACTTTTAAAGCATGCCAATGGAAGTAATAATGTTTTTTGCACTGCTCTAGATCTTTTTACAAATTCATTTTTGTCGTTAAAAATTTTTATTTTCATTTTTTGTCAAAATTTGGATTTTAAATGCAATATTATTACATACGTTCACGACTAAAGACATTTTTACCTGAAGTTAAAGTTACCACTGTGCTAGCCAAAGCCCTAGTAAGTAGAATAAATGTAATTTTCCTTGTACTTGAGATACATATCTCTGTAAATAAAAAAATATATTAAAAATATGACATAAATAATTAACTTGTCGTCAGTTCTATTGATTTCGTTGTAATAGATTCATTTTTCATTTACTAAGCAAAGGTATTTATTTTATTTTACTTCATCTCTATTTGTCAATAAAACTAGTAATATTTCCTATTTATAAATGAAAAGTGTCGTTAAGATAGCGCAAGGTGTCATCACCATACGGAAGGATTAAATAAAAATAAGTTAAAAAAAAATGCAAAAGCCCGGGAAAATAAGTAAACATATTTATTCCAAAGGATGTTGAATACAAATAAATCTAGTTTTGAAGCTTCCTGATTTTTACTTACTCACTGGTATAATAAATAGTAACCTTTAATAGCTGAACTAAAGACTGTGAATAGAGTGGCGTTTGTATTTTAGTTACGAACCACCGAACCATTACTTGAAAGTTGAAATGTAATGGCGTCAGATTACTGATCATAAATAAAATAATAAAAGTCACAGATATTAATAAACGTATTAGGCCTGATTTTCACAGAAAGGCAATATTTTATGTAATATTGGGCAAATCAAAATACCGAAATTTTGTTTATTTAGGTAGATTAAAAAGGAACACTAAAATAATAAAATAAACACTAAATTACATTGACGAAGTAAATTATAACCAAATATTTAGAAAATAATCGATTTATTTTGTCTTATATAAATACCCAGTTTACCCATGCGGATAATTCACAAATCGCCGAATGGTAATGCATGTTAGTAAAACAGATTGAAATATAATTTCATGGATGAGAAAATGTTAACAATAATTTACTTTTCGTAAGAAATATTGGTCATTGAGACATAGTAAATATTTTTCTTTAAAATTTAATTTAAAGTGAAAATATTACTTTATTACTAAATAAGTTTTATTCTGAAATAAAAACTTAATTTACCCTCACCCAATCCATCCAAATCTAAGCCGATCTAATCAAACTTAGATTAGTATGAACATTTTTCGATTTTTGGTTTTATTTTAAGTAACAGAACATTAGTTGCATTTATTTATTAGTAAATACAATATTTATTTGTAATGTTGCCATTAATATGAAATTTTATTTCGCCCACATTTATTTGAATAGCTGTTTTCTTTTACCTGACTGAGACCTGAATTTGAAATTAATTTTCATCACTGGGTATTATTATTAATCTTTTTTATTTTCAGTATATATATATATGTACATATATATATATATATATATATATATATATATATATATATATGTGTGTGTATATGTATATATATATATATATATATATATATATATGTGTGTGTATATGTATATATATATATATATATATATATATATATATATATATATATATATCTTAACTCTTTGGCGATGTTTAGCTAGAAATATTTTAATTGTTACCTAATACTTAAAAAGAAAGTTTCAGGGTGGAGTATAATAAAGTAAACATATTTGTTAACGTTATTTCGTTTATTCTCTATGTTAGGTCATTTCGTTTACTAACTCTAATTGAAAATGTTATTTGAGTTGTCATTTTATTATTAAATATGCGACATATTTTATGTAGGTTCTCTGTAGAATGTAAACAATTAAACTTGTTTTACCAAAACACATTACTTAAATTTTACATTCACAACCTTAAAACCCAGCATTATGAGTACATTATATACTGGTGTAATACGCTTGTGTTTAGTAAATAACCAACTAATATAGTTATATAAAAATACTTAGAGTTTACAAATTTGCGATTTTTTTGCTAAAAGAAATCTTGGGAAATAGTTATCCGATTAAAATAAAACTATAACACGTAAGTAATCTGAATTTCATGAATAAATACTGATTCCTTTTATGGGATTACAACAAAGAGGAGTAGCAAAGCAACAAGTTTAGACACAATCAACATAAAAACTGACGCCGACAACTTTCTTACAAAGGCTGCTTTCAGGATAAAAGTTATATATTAGACATACTTAATAGAATTGAAGAAGTGCGACACAGCCTATTTCTATCTGCCGACGTTAACCACAAAATTGAAAAAGAATGCTCAAATACAATCGTAGCTTAATTATAAAAGTTTCGAGAATCGTTTACGTAGGTAATATTAAATCCTTATCAAATCATAATGTTTTTCATTCAATTTATTTCATTAGATAAATGGTGTCCTTTGTGTTTGTGAATGGTGTTTTTTAAATAGTTTAAAATTTATGAGAGTTATTTCCGTGTGAGCATAACTAAAATATAGTTTTCAGATCTCCCGCTAGATGACGCTGAAATCGATTTAACATAAGTGGCCCTTTGGTAGTTGGTCAATTTAAAAATAAATATATTTAGTTCCACTGAAACCCGATAGATGTCACCAGGCGATTTTACATCACAACATGATTGTTGTTTTTTATTTTCCAGGTTTACATTTTATTTATGTATAGAAAATTAAGTACATATATATAGAAATTGAAAATAACAATGCCACCCAAGTGACAAGTTTGATTTCAATATCATGCCCCAAAGAAAATCCCTACATTCTAAAAATTCGCCGCCGTAGGGGCTAAAATACGTTGAAGTACATAATTAGCGATAAATGCCCGCAGCTGCTTATCAGAAAAAGTATAACAAGCACATCATGCTCGTGCTAAGGCATCTAGTACCAAACGCTCACAGTGTTATGCCAACCAAAATATAAGAACCACACAGAATACAGCATAGAAAGATTCAACAACTTACTCTAGACAGAGTCAACCATCTAAAAAGTATGTAGTCTAGCACAGAATTCTCACAGCCGCTTGCTACATAGGGACAACGAGGTCATTATTAAATTTTAACAACTTGGTAACAGGTTAGCTGGCTTTCAACTACAATGAACATTTTTATTACAATTAAATTTTAATAAGCAATTTAGGAAAATGAATACAACCTTCCTAAGTTTGCAGTAAAAAATTAATTATATCAAATGTTGTGCTGCGGACAAGTTACCCTCCCAGAAATTCAAACGCCACCCGAATCCCTAAAACATCAATTAATTAGTCATTTATTATCACAGTATTTTTGGTATAATAAATGGTAGGTATAATAACGAAGTCCACTTTATGGCTATTTTAAGGTTGAAAAAGAAATGTACCATCTGATAGCGATTTCTACAAATTTATTCCTATCTGATACTGGTCACCATTCGTGGCGATCCAACATTGCCCTTAACTTAAAAATTGTCGTAGATTAATAAGCCACAGATAATATAAATTAATGACAATAAATACATTTGCAGTTTGCATAAAATCTATATGTAATCGTGTAGACGATATTTTACAATATACTTAGGTACATTTTGCGAGACGTATTACATCAGGATATGGATTATTAAATTACAGGTTTTCTCTATATGTGCAATAAAATAAAACGGGAGTGCAATGTTCCATATTCAAAATTACGACAATCGCTATTGATTTATAACATTAATTTACAATTTTTAATAGTTAGAAGTAAACCAACAATCAATCAACACAATTTATTTTTTTAAAAACAACTTACTTCATTTGAAAATGAAAGAAAATTAATGATGAAAAAGATTATCTTTTGGAAATGTCAAATATTGTTAACTGCATATTTCTACTTCAGAATGTTGTTTCACGTCATACGTGACCCGATCTTATTTCAGCACCCAGGCACAATTGATGGAATGTCCAAGAAACATATGAAGTAGTTTGAAAACCACTGGGAAAATACTTCGAGAAAAGCCCATTAAACCTAAGCCAGTTAAACTCTTAGAAACCTGCAACCTGTGAATTAATATGAAGATATTAGGAACATAATTCGTCCAGAGAATTAAACGTTAATTTTTCCCTACGAGGATGACAGGTTTAATGACGGTTTGATCCAAATATAAAAGAAGCTTTTAGAACATAACAAAGAATGCATTATTGGTTTCGGTTTCTATCATATAATCGCTCATCTAATATTACGTTTGATACGTTCATGAGACGTTTATATAACACAAACAAGTTGACAATTTTCGCCAACACAAAATCCAAAATGCGTGGGAATCGACCTTCCCATGACCATGTAATATTTTTCTCATTGCGAAATAAAAAATCAAACGTAAAATTTAAATAAGCCTAACCAATAAGTAAGGGTAATTTAATTAAACTTATGGAAAAAATAACACATCTCCATTGGCGAAATCGCAGGTGATCGCTATTACTTCAATAATTATAATATTGTAATAGTGGAATGTCTTTATTTCAATCAATCCTATTTTGTCTAAAACCTATTATGTTATAAAGATGCGATGGAACTGGAGTATTATATTCAGTGTACCGTAAAACATGAATCTCCTTATTATGCCATTAGCATCATCGCACTCGAGGCGAATAACGAAGGATAATGCAAAACAAATAATGGAATTTTTGTATTCATTCCAGGACAACCGCTCCAATTTCTCGTATTTATGCCAATTTCCGAAGGCATTTCTTGCAGAAATACTTATTATTTTTAGACTTACAACCACTTACGAGTTATTTATGATAAAATTTCTCTCGAAACAATGAAATTTTTGCCGGAAGTTATTTTTTTTTTCTAAATGTAATTATTCAAGAAATATACACTTGTCAATAAATGAACTCGTTGCTGAAGTTTAAATGTGTTAAATAAATTGCTGGCTTCAGTATAGAGAAAAATTCATTACTACTTGTATATGCCAATTTTGAAGCATAAATATAACATATTGTGTAAAAGTAAAAGGTAATTTAAAAACTGTTAACTTTGAAAAATAAATATCTTAATTTGTTGCTTTGATAACAATTGATTCCCAATAAAACGGAAAATTATTAAGTTTGGTAGATGGGCGAACAAACAAAAGTTGTCATTTGTAAATTAATAGTAATTGTAACAAACATATTATAGAAGACTTGTGATACATTGTGACTTAAAATGGCTTTTGATATTAAAGGATAATACTTTACATTTATTATATATTTAATTAATACTATTTACATAGAAAATGAGCATAATGTTTTTGTTTTAGGATAGCAATTCAAATAGAACAATTTAAGTATATGGCCGAAAATATAAACGTGTAGACTCTGCAAAGGTTGAAGTTTGCTAAATTTTCATCAAAATAGATAAATAAGATTAATATACTTTCCCTACTTTACTTTGAATACTTTGAGGTTTTTTATAAGATTCCACATTACCATCGTTTTTATGTAAATAAACTTTGTGGATTATCAATCGACCTAATTATTTTCTTTTAAATTCTTGGAATTAGTGCCTTTTTAAAGAATTATTTTCTATTTATTCAGAAATATCCAAGCAATTATTTTACTAGTGATATTTTCCTCATAAGAGCAGTAAAAGAAATATAAGCCATCGAGGAGATTCTTATCCCATCCAAATAAGAAAAGTAATTTTCACTCCATATCAATCCTGGTTTGAAAATAAATTACCATGAAAATCTAAAATCGATGAAAGAATAATAATCATGGCCAGAATTTTTATTATAATAGTTAAAAAAGAAAAATCGCTCGTAAGTAAAATATATACTTGATCAATTCTGTTTCTGTTCCTTCTCAGATACTTTTGCATAAATGGTAACACGTTCACATCCCTTTTATGTACAGCTGTGAGCCAAACGGAATTAGTACAGTAGATTTTGTGCCGTGTCTCACAAATTGCCGAAATCTATTAGAAAGCACATTTATCTTACATTTCTATAACTTCCATGAATTCAAGAGTATTTTAACTGATTTAACTCGAATAATACATGTAGAAAAATCTTTATGCTATCAACTATAAAATCTTATTTTTATTTTTTTCCTTCATATGTTATAATGAACATGGTCTGGTATAATTCCTTATAACGTAGATTGGAGTTGCTTTCAATAATATGTCTATCAAATTACTTAATAATTTTATTGATAATCCCTTAATGTTGAGTACCTACAGTAGTAATCGCTGCTCTTGACTTACATATAGAGTCGACATAATTGTTTATTTCATCAAGAGCTTAAACAAATATTCTGGAACGCTTACCTGTGTTTCACAAGGATGCTTTAATCAACGTAGCAGAGTGAGATTGTCGTTTTTCACTTTAACAGACTGTTTCAAGGCAATAAATAATACAAAGTTCTTTAAGAAAGGAACACATGTGAATGACATGTTTAATATGTTTATAGAGCTTTTAGATTGCTACTAATTACAGGATATGAAATATTTTGTATATTAAGAAAACCTGATCGTCTTATCAGCGAATTTTATTTTTGAAATATATTTTCACTACCGTTGGCAAAAAATTAAGTACGACTTTTTCTTAACATTTTGTTTAAATACATTTACTCTTTAGATAGTAATGATTTCGGAGGAATAAACTGATAAAATTTTTAAATTAATTTATTTTTCTTTTTATATTAAAAAGAAAAATAAATTAATTGAAAAATAAAGGGATTAATAAAGAGATATCCAGGAAAAAAATCATTGCGTTATCATGTTATAAATATATAAGTATACATGAATTTGAACAGAATTAATAATCTGAGCCAAGCGCCTTCCCGGAACCGTAAAGAGCGCACAAAACCATTGAAAATTAATATCGAAGGAGCTTAAATATTTACTTCCTTTCATATCCTCACTGAAATGAACTCGCTTAATTTCTACAGCGCAATTTTCAAATAAAATTTTCACCTGAACGACTACGCTGTGACGTTGTATTAAGTTTTATAATAAATATACATTTTACAGTTATGTTCTTTTATTCATTACGGTGGAAATAATACGTATAAATTAGTGTTATTAATATTAATTACAAACGCCCATAAGAGTGATGTTCAATTAAGAAATGAGAAAAAAATAACATTTTTATGATGGAATTTTGCTTAATTTAACGTAATAGAAAAGACCAAAAGGTAAAAAATAAGTTGCCCGTGCAGTTTTTACGTAAACGTTATTACAGTATTATCTTTACAGCTGTGTTGTCGATTTTACTATTTTAAGTAATTAAATTATAATGATAATAGATATTGATTTTAACATTTAAAAGAAATTATTTAAACATAACTTTTTCGAAGTCATAAGAGTATTAATATTACGTGATATTTCAAAAACATTCTTAAATCATTGTTGTCATTTAAATCATTCGTGTATGAAACGATAATGTACTTTTGAAATGCACAATAATGTTTCTTCTTATCGTGTTCTCTGTATCATGTATTTTTGTTAATTTATTGGAAGACTAGCTATACTCATGGTTTAGTTCGAATATATTATAAAGTTAATCGAAATTTTAATACACGTAACTTATTGGAAGATTAGCTATACTCATGGTTTAGTTCGAATATATTATAAAGTTAATCGAAATTTTAATACACGTAACGCCAACTATAATAATTATAGAACTACACTATATTTTTAAAATTATTGTACATATTACAATATTTTTTTTAATGGACCTATTGCAATGAAACCATTTAAATTACCCCAGAAACCATAAGTATAACGGCATCAAAATTCCTTTATTGGCTCATGTGTGATGTGCGGGAAAATAAATAGACTCACAGACAAACAAATATTTGGACATAAAATAAAACTGTATGTTTGTATTGGTATATTACTCTGAGTACTCTCTTTGTAAATATCTTTAATGTTCACATTAGAAGTAAATTCTACAGTTTTACATATAAATTGTTAAATCTGTAGAATGGCCTGTAAAGCTATATCGTTAAGAAAGCTTCATCCTGTGGTATGAGCTTTGATTAATGAAATGCTGCGATTTTTATTACCTTTCAGCATTTAATTCATTCATTAGGAAAAATTTCCCATATTCGTAGTTAATAAAATATCGTGATATCTTTTCGTCTAAATAAGCTAAATAAGACTGATTGGTAATTCAACTTCGATATGTTTTAATACCTTCTTTTATTTGTTAAGAAGTAACTCGCAAGTCAACTGTTCCCTGCCTCATTGGAAGTATAATAACTTTATTTAATTTAAAATCACCACTATTATGGGCTCCGTAATATAATAAATGTACATTAAAGCCTGCTGCAATTTACTATATGATCCATAATGTTATAGCGAATATATCAATAGCTACGAAATATAGAACCATAATTAGAGTTATCCTTCAACGTTTGGGTAGACTTCTAAGAACCTGTTTTTTCAAAATTTTAGATTCAGTAGTTTTGGAATTAAGAGAGGGGGTGATATATTTTCATTGTGTACTTTTAGCATGTTTCTGTATATATACTGCCTAAAATTATGCAAATACTTTTAATAACCTGTTTTGAAATGTTTTATTATTTTTGAAAATTTAATATTATCTCAATTTCCTTTTGAAAAGTGCCGTGTTTCTGTTCGTTGGACCGCAACGGTACAAGTACCACTTTCGCTGTAAAGAGATTGCATTCAACTAAATCTATACACTTAATTTTTCTATATCCGTGTTTTTTACCACAATACGAATACAACCATGTCGTATCAGAGACGGAAAATAATTCAGGCTACTGATCCCAAATCGTTGCTGTAATTTTATATATTTGTATAATTCTTAGTAGTAAGGATCCAAATAAATAATATCGGTCTCGTGCAGCTTCCGAAAACTTGTTTTAATAACTTACTAAATAAACTTAAACAAAAATATCACCTTTATTATTTTAACAAAAATCTCTGAAACCTTAAAAATGCCAATATATTTAATAAATGTATCTTGAGAATATACGTGAACACGGTAACGCGCATATAAGTAATTGACAGTCTTTCTCACACCATGTGTGCATTTACACTAAGTGTTTCGAGCCACTTTTAACACTCATCTAACTCGAGACTTATTTGATACACAAGGCTAAAATGTTAGGTAAATAAGAATTAAAAGATACAACAACGCATTTAAAATTTCGTAAATAGAGGTTTTATTTCTCCTGAGATACATTCTCTCAAAATTTTCAACATTAGCCCTGACCTCCTAACTCATCGTCGAAACATCTAGTTCATATCCGATCGATAAAGTACCTCGAAATTTAGTACAAAGATAAAGTTTTACAGAAATATGATAAAAAGATTAGAAATGAGTTAATCTGGGTCAAATTTTATTAGGTTGGATTAAATTCGGCTGAATTGGGTTAGCTTGGTAATCCACCTAACCTAATGGTTAGGTTAAATTGGTTTAGATTTGATTAAGTTGGGTTATGTTGAGTTTAATAATTACAATAAATTCAGTTGTTTGTCATGTTTCAGCAAAAGTCATGAAATTGATTATATCAACTTTCCAGCTATCCTATTAACACTTGCATTATAATGCAAACTTTATACAAACGCAATGATTCCTAGGGACTTAAAGTTCGAATGCTTTGATGTTGAAATAACCTTCATTTTTCGTGACAGTATTCACACTAATGAATTTTTTCGGAATTCATTTTTGGTTCTTGTAAAATCTACCCCTCTCTCAATTTCTATTATTTCTGTAAAAAAATTATGATAAAACAATCATCGTCAGACAAAATATTCTATTATTAAAAACAATGAGTCGACATTATGGGAGCGCCAAAATTTAAAAAAATACATTTTTACATTAATTTTATAAAATATTTTGAAAATTTCGTAAACACTAGAGACAATAGTTTATTTCGGAATTTTCATTTATCAAAAATTAAATTTAAATATTGTACCGTGTCTTTTAGTCTCTTAAGGTATTTCCAAAAGTCGCATCGTATTTTCGCTTTTCACTTCTTGTCGATCTTAAAAAATAAACCTCTCTCTCCTGTTTTGGTAGACTAAAACTTCTAATATTAAAAAATAAGTCTATGAAGTGTAATAATTATATCAATAAAAATTAAACGTTCCATCAATTTGAGTAACTAAAGAAAAATTAGACATATTAACTTCTGATATTACAGTATCACTATGCTGGCTGCTGTCCGTCAAATCTATAAGTGCCTTTATTTAAGACATCTGCAGTCAACACGAGCACTAAAGCTACATTAAAATGTTCCTAATCCCCTATTATAAAGCCACGTTAAGTTTAATCATATTAAGGTTCCTAGTCTCATATAAGAAAGTGCGTGTATAGGAAAGTTAAAATATATTCTACCGCTCTCCGGCTCTTTATTTAATTTTTACCTTTTTGGCCTAAAGTATTTTTTTTTCTATTACATTTTAATTTTTAATTACATGCAATTTCCCATGTTGGTCTACAGAAAGTAAAATTCACCATGCTGTAATTGAAAGAGACAGTTTATCCATATAAAGGACGAAGGCCATAAATATTTTAGCAGCCATAGTTCTTATATACTTTTCTATAGCAAACCTTCTTCACCGAGAATATTGCTTTCCGGTTTATTTGCATGAAAGTAAATAAAATATTTTATAGATTATGTATAATACTAAGAAATATATTCATATATTATGCTGAAAACCAATATCAATCAAGTTAATAAATGCTTTTTAAAAATTACCCTACGTAGCTTAAAATTTTATATCTCGCCAAGTTCATTACTGTTGTCTAGTAAAAAAACGATATTATACCTCCAAGTACCGATCATTAACAGCCTTTTTAACATATTTTTACACAGCAATAAAATCATAAAATTCTCTCAAGTACAAACGTGGCCTTAAAACTTTTTTAATAGAAAAGTATTAGGTGAAAATAACTTAAAGGTTTTCCACCGAACAAATTCTGCTGGAATAGTAAATAAAACTGTTAATTTAAAACGAAAAACAAGCGGTCGTTTCAACGAGAAATATGAATCTTTAATGACACTCCTTTAAAGTTCCAAATTTCACTTTTGGCAAAACAAAATTTGTTAATTTTAAAAAAGTAATTCATTACTCTAATTTCCCAGTAGTTTTAAATTAATTAAACAAAATTAAAACAATTATTTTTCTATAGTAGTATAACTACAAAGCAAACACTTGAAAACTTCACCCGATTAATTAAAATTTAACAAACTAATTTTAAAAACCAATAATTTTGAAATTTAATTCGACAAATTTAAATTTTATCCAATCGTTATAGGCAAATTATTGATTTTTTAGCAACTCCTAATTATATTGATACGAATAACATAATATAATAATAAACGCAAATTTTGTCCAAATATCCTAAGTAGATAAATTGGATCTCTGCAAGTTCGAAGAGGAAAAAGTAGACTTTTTCTCGTCTAAAAAAAAACTTTAGCATCTATTTCGAACGAAATAAATTTACAAATTATTAAAACCATAAAACCATTGCACGAATTAAACTGCATATATCATCATTATATTGAGCTAAAAAGGCAGAGATTTCTTGCCAGGTTGGGTAATACTTAATGCCGCTCAAAATTTTTTAAGTAAAAAGCGCTTATTAAACCTACGGTAGTACATTATTTCCAATTCACAATTAAATGAAACTACGTGATGTAGTATTATTTCTACTTTCCTTAAGTTCTTTACCACGACCTAGCCCACCTGAAGATGTTATAATACAACGAAACCTAGGTCGTGGTAAAGAACTTAAAGAAAGTAGAAATAATACTACATCACGTAGTTTCATTTAATTGTGAATAATGAATTTCTACAAAATTAACGCCAAATATAGAATAGATACGTGTTTATACGTAACATAAATGTAACCAGTGATAAAGAAGTATGAGAAAGGTAAAATATTGTTATCACATTTAGACGATGTAATTGAGGATCGGGTTCGGTACCTTTAATGCTTTTCCATGAAACCCTTTGTTGATCTCAATATTCCCTATAGAAATCAGATAATTGCTGAATGACCAAATTGCTGATATCTTTGTATAGTTTTAACTGGCCGCAGATATTTTTTTATGTCTTTTTTCCATAAAATTACGTGGAAGTTATCACTACTCTCGTATTTTGTATCGCATGCCCAATTGCTTCTTTCAATATCAACGTCAAAAATACACTAAAAATAATTTATATTTGATACATTTCCGACAGTTATATTTTACAAAATTTGCAACTGTCTTGAGCCAGTTAACTGGCTACTAATTAATTGTTTTCCTCTAACGTTTTTACTGGTATTATAAGGTATACAGAAATCATCAGACATTAGATCCTGGCCGTCCTTTTTGTTAAATTTTGTTAATTTAAGGAAATTTTGTTAATTTAGCTAATACTTACGATTTGTCATATTTTTAATCTCTCAATAACGAGACATCTAAAAAAAAATTCGGCATTCCCTTGTAAACTTTTATATAAATATTGCATAGCCTTCCAAAGTTTTGACTGTAAAATCCACACTCCACTTTAAAATCTACGTTAGAATTAAGCCGAACATTACAAATATTATCTAATAACATATTTGCCTATAATTCATATTACGTGCCTTGAGACAATTTTAAGTATATGACTAAACTATACATGAGTTTATTATTGATCGAAGGAAACATAGTAAAGTTTTATTTCACCAGAAAATCCAAAGAAACAATTTTCGAGATTTAGACAATGTCAACATAATTTATTTCTGTGGAACGAAATATGAAAGTACACACATTGCTTACAAAAAGGAGATAAAACAGCAATTTTGCTGAAAGTGAAAACTCTTTTTCCACTTGAGGCAATATTGACTTTTATTTAAAACTTCTGTTAGTTTTCAGTCTACCTCTTTAATAACAGTAACTCTTCTGAAATTCGGGTATAAAGTTCATGTTTACTTTGTAACTAATGCTCTTCTATGTAACTTCAACTAATATATTCGATATGCATAGATTGCCCAATGCATTTCAACAGAGTACCTGTAATGGTTACACATGAATATTTGTTGCCTTCCATAAATCTATAGTAATATTATAAAGAACAAAAGAGTTTGAATTTCCTTTTCTGTGTATAAGTAAAAGATGTATTAAATTTTACAAGGAATTTTGTTCTTTTTTTCTCACTGTTATGACGTTAATGATGAATATGACAAAGACATATTTTATTTCATAAAATTGTAATTTTTCTAACGAAGAAGGAATTTTTCGTTATCTAAAGCAATCATCTTATTCTTCAAATTGGAGAAAAGTCAAAAACTGGACACTTTTCGTACTTACGCTAAATTTTTTTGTATATGTGTGAAAATTATATGTGGAGATATTTTATATCCCAAGAATAATTGAAAGAAATTCCTAGTTATATACATTTATATTATAAGGGCAGTTCACAATAATAATTTTCATTACGCATAATATTATTCTGGTTCACAATGAAATGAAACTAGGTGATGTAGTATTATTTCTATTTTCTTAAATTCTTTACTACGACCTAGGTTTCGTTGTATTATAACATTTTCAGGTGAACACTTAACAAAGAATTCTTTGCTAATATACCACCTGAAGATGTTGTAATACAAAGAAAGTTAGGTCGTGGTAAAGAACTTAAAGAAAGTAGAAATAATGCTACATCACGTAGTTTCATTTAATTGTCAATAATGAATTTTGACATAATTAACACCAAACATATTCAATATTGTTCTGGTTTTTGATGAAATTCGAACGAAAATGAAATTATATTTTTATTTAAAAAAATAACCTCATTTGTCGATATAATTATATCTTTTAACCTACCCGCTACACTATTTAATTATTCATTACAAACAAATTAATATATAATCCGCATTCTTAAACGAACGAATAAATGATTTCATTTTCAAATTGGGAAAATCCATATACGTATTATTTTCAACTCTAGGACTCCGCCTGGACAAGTAAGAGAATATGAATCTAAATACTTAAAAGCAAAATACAACGCAATTCTAAATAATTTAAGTGTAAAATTTGTATAGAAATATACATAATGGCACATAAATTTTATTTTCACCCGCAGGCGCATACTTGCACGTATCAGCGAATACTCATATGAATCTAAATACTTGTTATCAAAAAACAATTTACTTGTAAAAAAATTAAGAGCCCAAGTGAAATAAAAAGACATATAATTGCACATAATTATTGTGCTCACCCATAGAGGTCCACTTAAAAATATAAGAAAATATGAATCTGTGCACTTATGAGTAAAATAAAACTCAATTCTAAAGAATTGAAGAATCCAATTTAAGGAAATAAAACACACAATTGCACATGATAAATAGTTTTGAACCAAATGCAACGTAATTCTAAATAATTGAAAAATCCAATTTATGTAATTAATACAAGTAATGGCACATAAGTATTGTTTTCGGCCATATTAGCAAAAATAATAGAATGTGAATATAAACACTTGTCAGCAAAATACAACACACATCTAAAGAATTTAAGAATCCAATTTGTATAAAAATACACACAATGGCATATGAGTATTGTTTTCATCAATAGGGACCCAATTGCATAAAGAGAAAATATGAATCAAAATATTTGTGAACAAAATGCAATACAATTAATTCTAAACCGTGATATTGTTATAACGTGTCAAACACTACTTAATAATAGAAAAAAATAACAGTAAAATTTATAAATTTACAATGTTGTTAATTTCTATGTGTATTTTAATACTAGAAAGACGGTATCAAATTACCATTTATAGCTCTAGTAACAGATATATAATTCACGATAATAAATAATCATAACTAATACTTCAAATAATAATAAAAATAAAATGGGTTTTTTAATTCTTTAAAATTTACTTGCGTTTTGTTTACAAATACTTATATTTATATTATCTTAATTTTGTAATGGATCCCTATGGGTGAAAAAATACTTATGTGACATAATGGTAAATATGTGCTATAGGTAAAAATATACTATTATTTTTATTTTTATACAAACTTCACTTTTCAGTTCTTTAGAAATGAGTTGCTTAAGTAAATAGATTCATATTTCTTATTTTCGCAAATAGACAACTATGAGTAAAAATAATATTTAATGCTGTTATGTGTATTTTTGCATAAAGTGAAAGAAGGGGCCGTTTTTCAACATTCTATGTCAAATTATCTTTTACAACTCTAGTTAAAGTAATGATAATTTACGATACTCGGTAATCACAACTAAATACATCAGATAACAATCACAATAAAATGGGTTGGCTAATTCTTTAGAATTGATTTAATTTTGCCCACAAGTATTTATATTCATTATTGTGTCATTATGTGTGTTTTTCACGTTAGTTGCATTCCTCAGTTATTTCGAATAGAGCTTCATTTTGCTTTTAGTATGTACTCCTATTTTGGCAAGTGGGCCATAGTAAATGAAATACTAATAGACTAAAATAATACTCATATGCTTTCATGTGTATTTTTTACGTAAACTTGATTCTTCAGTTCTTTGGAACTGAGTGGTATTTCGTTCAAAAATACTTAGATTCGTATTTTGTCATTTTACCTCGTGGGTGAAAACAATAATTATGTGCCATTATATGTATTTTTATATTAATTGGATTCTTAAGTTCTTTAGAAGCCAGTTGTATTCTGCTGAAAATTTTTGCGTTTAAATTTTTTTTTTGTTTTCGTTTTAAAATTCCACACCTCAAAAGGAAAAGCGGCATCTTAATAAAATCACGAACGTGTCTGTCTGCTCATCGCCGGCTTTTTTCTCAAAATGGACTTGCTGGAGAAATTAACAATTTGCCGTAGTAATAAAACACATTAACTTGCACTTATCTAAGTAGTTAACATTAAAAATGATTTCTATGGAAATTTACTAGAATTTTTTTTTCAAATTACGTTTATAATTTGGGATACGTTTCAAAGAGCTAGTTATTACACTCTCAAAAACATTCTTTTCATATGTGATGTATTTATCTTTAGAGGTATACTTAAAAATACGTAAAAATAGGTCCCCTCACTTCGTTTCCCAAGATATTTAACTTCAAATTATGAAAAATAAGGTTGCTAGAATCATGTATGTAGTATAAAGGAAAAATATTACGATGATCTTAGATCTTATAATTCTTTTTAAATATGCACCATATTTAAGGCCTGCAAATAATATAGGAGACAATATCATTGTGTTATCAAAAATTCATATTTGTAAATAATTGATGATCCCTTAAATGTATACTTTCCCATGTATCCATCAATATTTATACATGCGTAAATGTATACGGTGTGCTGTAAAAAAGTGAGTACTTGCTGGCTTAATGTAATTACATTTTGAAAAATCGGTGAGATCGATTAAACATATTTGTTTTCATAACTAATAATTTCTTTAATTTCATTGAGGAAATCTGCTTTAAAATCAAACGACCAGACAAATGAAACTTTGATTCAGACAAACATAGGAGACCTATTATTTTTTGCCTTTATTTAATATCACTGTTCGTTATTTTATTAATATTGATAATAAAATACAAATCATAGTTTCTGACATTAGACAATAAAACATGTTGCCGTTTTTAATACTATGTGTGAAATTATATTTTAGAACCTTGGTAACAGTGGTTATACTTATTATATTTGTATACTTACGACTAGCAATAATCACAGCTTATATACTGAATAACTATAATAAAATTTATTGGTCAATTCTTAAAATTGAATTGCATTTGGGTCACAAGTTTATTAATAGATGCACAAGCGGACCCCTATGGGTAATAATAATACTTATATGCTATTATAAGCATTTTTTTATATATGTTGCGTACTTCAGTTCTTTAGAATTTAATTGCGTTTTGCTTATAAATATTTAAATTCATATTCTCTTATTTTTGCAAATGGGGCCCTATGGGTGAAAATAATACTTAAGTGCCACATTTGTATTGTCATATAAATTTTATTCTTCAGTTCTTTAGAATTGAGTTGCATTTTATACACAAATATTCAGATTCGTATTATTTTGCTTTTGCAAATGGAGTCTTATGGATGTCAATAATTCATATACGTTATTATGTATGATTTAAAATTGGAAAATCACAATATTTATTCGTTCGTTCAAGAATGTGAAATATAAATTAATATTTACATAATTATTATAGAAATGGTTAGGGTATTAAATAGAGTAGATTAAAAGATTCAAGTATATCGACAAATTAGGTAACTATCTAAGTGCCCTCTACAAACAAAATAACATTACGTGTCATTAACATTATTATTTTGAACTTACAATAGAAATGTATAGTATTTCTAATTTTCTAGTAGGTATTCTTGGGAAATAGAATATCTCCGTATATTATTTTCATACATCTTCACGAGTTGGCAGTGTAAGCAAAAAAACGCAAAGTTTACCGACTTTTATTCAACTCGATTCAGAAATAAGATGATTTTCTTAAAAAAAGGGAAATTTGTTTTTCTTTAAAAAAATTATACTTTTATGGCATAAAATATATCTTCTTCATCTTCATCACTAATGCTGTACCAGTGAGAAAAAAAAGCAAATCGGTGCAACGATTCTAGATATATCTCTTACCTATGAACAAAACAGCAAATTCAAACTCTCTTGCTCTTTATAATAATAGTGCAGATTTATGGAAAGGAATAAACATTCATGGGTAACCATTAAATGTATATATATTTTGCATTCTGTTGAATTCTGTAAGCTTTGAGCAGTCTATATACATTGAATATATTAAGCTCGGTTGAAGTTACATAGAAATATTGATTATAAATTACATCTGAACTTTACATTCAAGTTTCAGAAAAGTTACGCGGTAGTTTATTTTCAGTAGTTGATTTAAAAGTGAGATGCAACATAATATTGCCATGTTATTACTTTGCATTGGTAGTTGGCTATGTAAACTTACAAAAAGCTTAACTTTTCGTTGGCTTCGACGCAATGGTTTAACTTTCGTTACACCTTGCGTCGAACGTAAGCGGTCTCGTGTGGTGTGCAAGACCACAACTTTTGTACCTATTTGGGAAAACGAATGAGAATTCATTGTGTAATTTATGATAACAAGTGTTTTTCTTTTTGCATAAATAATAATAAAAATAGATTTTTTTTTCTTATCTTATAATTTTTATTAAACCATGTGCATCTCCTGCAAAACAAAATTCACCTCTAGCATAAAAACAGCATTATAACAAGTACAAAAACAAAATTACTATGTTTCTTTTTCTAGTCACAAACACGATTAAGTTAATCAATATTATCTTCGAAATTAATAAATATTATTACCACTTGCACCAATTTGTAAAAACTCTAAAGTTACAATGGTTTTCAACTTTTTTTCAAGATATTTTTAGTATGCTTATTTCACATACAACAAGTCTTATATAAATATTGTATTACCCAACTTATCATCTAAATCCGTGGCCTGTGCTGCAGGAGATGCACATTCTTTGCATACAACTACATGTTCCAAATACCTGTGTTTTCCACATTTGAAACAACGGTACGTCGTCTTGCGGTTTTTCTATCTATCACAATTACCACAGGTGGCCTAATAAAAGTAAAACATAATTTAATGACAACTCTTGTTCACTTTCAGAAATGCCCTTTTTTGTTTCTCAGTATAATTGTTTGAGAAATATTGCAAGACAAATATATGTTTTTTAATAAAAAAATTCTTTAACAAATTGTTGTCTTACAGCAGTTATTTTTTTTGTTATTTTCGTATATCACGTAGTTTCATTTAATTGTGAATAATGAATTTCTACAAAATTAACGCCAAATATATATGCTTTTTATTTCTGTCTGCTTTGTCTCTTGAGCACCTCTTTCTCAAGAAAAATTAGAATTTATATTCCTTATAAATATATTGGTGTAATCCGCAATAACGTAGGAGACTTTAAAAAACGAGTAGGTGATAATACTTAGGAAGTTGCTTTTAATTATATTAGTAGTCATAGATCTGAAAGGAATAGATGGGTTTTAATTTCAAAGAGTTTCGTATTTTCTAACGTACTTATCGCTTTGCTGCTTTTGTAATTGAAGAGATGACAAAGACGCATTACCATCATCGTTGCCATTTAGTTCAATTTCTGATTGTCTGATTGAATGTACTCTCCATCTGCTGTCAAGGGACTTGTTTCATCATCTTCTTTTGAAATATCACCAAATTATTCAGAATCTCTTGCATCCGCCTCTAACAAGCAAGCAATATATTTTTTAAAATTTTCATAAATAATTTTCAAAAAAATAATGGTAATAATAATCAAATATTTTTGACATTTTTTATCAGAATAAAATGATTTTCCAATCAATAAAATGTAATAACATGGAATACTCACAGAAGTTTCGATTTCACTACATATGATTTTTGTATTACTCAAATGGTTGCGTGCGGAATCTGAGAGCGCAAAAACAAATATCTTGATATGTGTGCTAACGAAATCAATCACATGACAGCTGAGAGTTACTACCTTACCCTTTCGAAGCAATCATTAAAGCTTAACGTGCTATAGTGTATAGTTTATTAAAGATGACTGAAATAATTTCGATGCGGCCTCATAAAGCGCGCGCAACGCGCGCTTTATGAAGCGCAACTTAGACTAGATTAACTTCTACGTGAGAAATGAAATAAAAAATATAGAGTGCAAATATCACATCATGTATCAATATTTTTAGCACATTCAGAACACCTGTCCATAAACTATTTTTAATTTTGAATGAAGGAACAACATTAGTTGATAGCTCCAACCTTTGTTGTTCCTTCACTCAAAATGGAAAATTTAAGTGATAGTGTTATAGAAAGTAGGTTACATACACAGTATTAAATACTAGGTTGTTAAAGATCTAATATGTATCTATATATCTAATTTTTTAAATCATTACAAAGTCAACAGTTTGTTTATGGGCTTGAAAAACATTCCATTTTACTCCTACAAACAGGCCCTTAAATTTATATTTCTCATTTTTATTTATCCTTCATAATTATTATATTATTAAAAAATAAAAAATTTATTTTGGTTATTAAAGTGAAAATTATTGTCCCTAAGAAATAATACATTCGAGTATTTTAATTTAATAGGTAAGTGGTACAAAGACCAGCCATCTCTTGATTACTTTATGCAATTTTTCACCAAGAGGAATAATAGACAATGATGGAATCAACACTTTCCATTTTTACGTTGTACGTAGTAATCTAAGGAAAAATGTACGTAGAGAAAAAGTCATTCAGTAAATTAAGATTTGCCTCAGATCAAGCGAGTTAGAAGTCAGCTTAATATTTTGGCTGATTTGAAAAACAGAATCAATTACAGCCTTGTATGAATTTATCCAAAACATTCACTTTTTTCTAACTTTCTGCAAAAAAAATTGTCATATTTTCCAAATTGACCGTTACCATTCCGTTATGCGTGAAAACTATTTATATGTACTTTATATAATATATTAGTAGATTATAACCTATCATTACTGTAAAACTATAAAATATAATGAGACGTATTGTAAAATTAGTATTGATTTACGAACATCGAAATAAGAATTTTTCATTTACTTACGTAAAATGATAAGGCCATATGTACATACAAATACGAGAAATAGTTTTGTACAAGTTAGGTATTTTATTTTTCATAAGTTGGCCCCTCAATTTTGAGAATCCTGGCTTCTGTTTGCATTTTTGGATTTGTGTAGGGTATCATATAATGGAATGCCGAGTGTTTCTTGAATATGGGCCATTCGGTGTTTAGCGCAATATCTCTGCAGTTTCCATTATTCAACCACGCCGGTAACAATGATTTCCTCAATACTGTCAGTAAGTTTCCTCGCAATGCATGTGAAGTATTCAGGAAGTCTCTGGACAGAGATGGTGAAAAAGTTTGTTTTGATTCCATGTATCTTTTAGAATCAAGACCTTGATTTTGTGTTCGATCCACGAGATTTTGGACATCTTCCTCCAGTACAACTCTTGCAAAGGCATCCTTTTGAAATCCAGTGCCATATATAACAATGGACAAGATGGGAGTTCTTATTAAATAAGACTTTTTGTGTCTTTGGTTTTTTTTTTTTTTTTTTTTTGTTTGGATACGTTTCTGTTCTTTCATACTTTATCTAAGTGAGTCATTGTGCTCTTTGCACATGCCTATTCAACGACAAACTTCCTCTTCGCTTCCACCTCTTTGGTGATCCTGAAACCCAAGTAGAAAAAAATTCAATGACTTCTAGATTTATAAACCCTGAAGCTTCAGTTTCCTAGATTAGTACAATATCACCAGTTTTGTCTTAGTCTTATTAAAATATAAGTAAGACATGAAATAGCGAATAGGACACGTATTTTTAACCTAATTTTTTTAGTTGATTATTTGATTGGACAATTAATTAAGAGTTAATTTATTGTTAATTTATCGTACTATTTTCGTCACACTTTTTATTATCATTTTACATATTTAGTAAAAAATATTTTTTCACACTTTTCGGGAAATGTTTTCTATATTAAGAAATTTTATATATGAGAAAGTTTTATGAATATCTATATAGTCGTTCAACGTAGTTGAAAAAAACAGAGTTAATAGTGTTAAAGCACTTTCCGTAAAGTTAGGTGTTACAAATTATACGTCCCTTAGAAGGTATTATTTATCTATACAATATAATACTAAACGTTTCATTTCAATTAAATAAGTATTTGTTACGTACAAGAGTTATAAATAAATGCTGCAACATAGTTTCCTAATAATATTAGTTTAGACATAAGTAAATATTGGACGTAAAGCCAGGTCTTATCTGGTTCGTGAATAAAGTTGAGTTAAGTACTTGGTGAGATAGCTATCTATGTACAAAGTAAATACTTAGGAACACAAACTTATTAACAAACATTGTATCACTCTGAGAGCAAAAGAGTATACCTAAAGGAAATCTACTTAGTCCTAAAGTTTAATCTGAAATTAAATTTGTTAAATATTTATGTTTTATCAGCTTGCAGCTTGAATTTGGCTATTTTTATCTATGGTTGATAAAAAATGATGTTTCATTTCAATCACATGAAAAATGTATGGTTAGAAACATGGCGTTACAAATAAAAAGTTTTAACCTTGGCTTTCATTGCGTGAATTTTAAAATGCAAATAAGTGAGATTGATTTTTATTTAGTAAAATTACTTTCACTATTTATTATTTCTAAAAATACTTTTCACACTTTTTTAATTTGTATTACCTTGTAACTGAATGCAAGTTTTGTTAATGAGATAATTAGATTTATTTAGATATACACACTCACGCACTCACATGTGTATATTAATATATGACGGACATGTTACATTAATTTTCTTGTATTAAATTTATTATCTTTCAATAAAGATAATAAATTTAATACAAGAAAATTAATGTAACATGTCCAATGTAACATGTCAAATTAATGTAACATGTAACAGTACAATTACTTGCCTTATGTTTAATACCGTTTTATTTTTTTGTTAACTCTTATACCTAATTGTCCATAGACATCGAAACACAAGTTATACAGGCTGTATTACTTAATTAGATATTACTAGATTAAGTAACTAACTACGCCGTAACCACACACGTCACGGCGACGGATTATGACGCAGACCAGAAACTGGGGTTAATTAAGTCTAACAGCGATAGGGAGCGGGCGTCGCGTACGCCAACAAATTATTAACGTCGTATTAACTATCCGGGGCGACAGCTAGTCTTATTTATATGCGTCTGAGTTTCATGTAGCACTATTGCCCGGAAAGTAATTAAAAAACTTGTATTTGGTGGAGACATTCATGCTGAATGAGAAATGTGTTTGCGACTTTAGCTTCTTTTCGCTCGTTTGTGCGATGTACCTTAGTACCTTAATATTAAATCGATTTTATGTAGTTGGATTATTTAATAAATGTTTCGATTTCAAGGTATTCTATTAAATAAACCATATATTTAAGTTGACATAGGTGTGAAAATAAACTAGGTCTTTAAGTTGACATAAATGTAAGGAAAAAACAAATTTAAATGTTTTTTTTTTAAATTCCTAACATAACCAGAAACACGAAAATCGTGGTACTCTTATTACCAGTGAGATTTTCATAAGTAATTTGATTTGATACAAAAGGAAGAAAGTGTTCAAATTTCAAGCTCAAAACAATAGGCTCTAGCTTCACTTCTCCTTTGCGGAAATGAGTTTCATCGAGGCCTTCGAGAGACTTGTTCCGTTCCTCTATGAGAACTTTATATGAAATATTGTGTCTAACCATAAAACACACAGTTTCAGAAATAAATGGCTTTCCGAAGGAGATATTTCTAATGACTAGACTGAATGCGGAAACAGCAAAATCGTAATTCTCCTAATTTTTGCTTGACGACAAGGTTTGAATGCATTGGTGTTTTTAATAGTTAAACACATCATTTTGGGGCATCTAAAATAGTCAGCTCAAACAAACAACTTTACTCCCAAAAACTGACGCTATCACCTTACCAGCAGATGAAATGCATTTTGCTTTTACAGAGCCCTTCTGCCACGTATGACTACTACCGGGATTGCTGCTTGATTTTATAAATATAATATGGTATTCACGTTTCATCCATTGTAACAAAGCAATACGAACTGTATAAACGAATTTTATGAAAATACTTGCAAATCGTCGGAGACGTCCGGTAGGAAATTCGCTTCTGCTCTGAAGTTAATAAATGTGGTACTCATTTATCATACATCATCAAGCACAGTTTTTTCATTATAAGGAAATTGAAGTGCTATGCTTGTGACCTACAACTCACGTACTTTTATTTGTCAATCGGCTAAGACTGAATCTTGAATTTTATCGTTTGAGTATACAGGTAATTTTAAAGCCACAGAATGTAGTACGTTTTTATATTTATTCTGCCATGATTCAGTTCATTTATGCAAATTCAATCACTTTTATATGAGAGATGACAAATGAATGTAAAATTCCGTAGTAAATTTCGTTGTCTCCTGAAAAAAAAATCCCATCGTACTAGGAAATTTAATTTTAACCACTTTTCACTCTAACTGTAAACATTTCCATGCAAGCTACACTTCCATACTATAAAGCAGGGAATTATATTGAGAATGACTTGTAACTGCCTAGTATAAATATGTATAATAGTGTTAAGGAAACTTAATGACAAACGCAGATTATGCTAGCGCTATCTATTAGTAATCAAACCAAGTTACTTATTAAACCATCTTCGTACCATCTTTATTGGTTTACCATCAAAGATATTGGAAGACGCGCGCGACTCTCTATGCTGTCTGCTCAAACTTAGTGTCACGGAATTGCACAAATACGCAATTCAAGCGATCATTGCCTGGCGACGTCCCGCAATTTGTATTAGAGCATCGTGCAGTTTGTACCTTTCTCTACATTTTCAATCTTTATTTTCTTTAAAGCAAAAACATGGCGTTTTGTTATGTGATTACTTATAAAAATTACAATGCAATTAAAAACACAAATACGAGTAAACAGCATTTTCAGATACTTGGTTTTTGCTATATCATTCAACAATGTCACGGCAATAATCATCAGAATCATGACACTAGTATAAGTAGGGATGTAGCTGAATTGATAGTGTAATACTCGCAATACATAGTAAAATCCTTGTAGTAATTTTAATATAAAATGTTTTTTTTAAACTGTGTTAATATAACATTTTTTTTTAAACATGTGAGCGAGAAGGTATCATTAATAATTTCAACCACCTTGCAAAAAAAATTTGATGTATGTCATATTTAGCAGATTACCCACAAATGTTATTATAATATTTTTAAGAGAACAAAAGGATATCAAGTACTATTTCGGTTTTGGACTATATCGCAAGATCTTCCTCCTAAAATTAAAAATAATAATGAAAATGAAGGATTTCTGGAAAAATCAAGAAAACAAAAATTACGAACTTAAAAATTGTACCTGAAATTTTTATGCCTTCGATTTATCGATAATTAATACTATTAGACTTCATCATTTTCTTTTGCTGTATGAAAGTAATGAAAATGCCTAAGATTTTTACTCACATGACCACGCGTCAGTTATTAATGTTGATTGGCTTGGCATTTTTATGATAATATTAAAAGCGGGTGTGCTGTTAAATTGTTTAGTGTGCGTACACCCAAATGACTAATGGGTTTTGTATTTATGACCCATCTATTAGACCGGGTTGCTCGTGTCTTCTAATATCCTTATATATGACTAATTTTCTTTTGCTCGTGAAATCATAAATTTTCTTATAATATTTATATTATAGGCAAAATTAACGTAATTGATAACATTTTTCATGGATGTCACGTAGATAATGCGCCCTAATCTTGATACTAATAAATAATGAATATTGAATATATTTGGCGTTAATTTTGTAGAAATTCATTATACACAATTAAATGAAACTACGTGATGTAGTATTATTTCTACTTTCTTTAATTTCTTTACCACAACCTAGGTTAGAGGAGATTGTGAATCTTTGCTAATAGCCCACCTGAAGATGTTGTAATACAACGAAACCTAGGTCGTGGTAAAGAAATTAAAGAAAGTAGAAATAATACTACATCACGTAGTTTCATTTAATTGTGGCTAATAAATAACATAAAAACATTTCATACTCAAAAATTATTTGAATCCCTCTTCTCTTAAGTGATGGAAAATTCTGGAAATTTATTATATTGCTATGTCAAATGTAACAACAAACTCAATTCAGGAAAATAAATATTGAAAAAATTATTGACCCTGGGGGTTTTCAAGCAACACAAAATTCTTTAACTTTTTTACAAACATCAATTTATTTCTCCAAAATATAACTAAAACCTAATACCCGAATAAGTTCCATTTGAAATATTGGTACAAAATTCAATCAAGTGTTTTTTGCATGAAAATATTTATTTGTGAAGTAAATAAAAAAAATATTTCTTTTCTTATCAAGACTGCATAAGTTCGGAAATTTCAATAGAAGAGATTATTCGATTTCAAAAAACCATATACTAACGAAAGTTATGTATGGTAAGACGAAAAATATTAATTCTCTGATTTCAGTAAGTATGCTATATTATATTGTATTATATTTTATAATAAACTAACTTTTCCTCTATAGCTTAATTTCTTAATTATCATCAAATTTCAAAACTAATTTTAATTAACATAATTGACACATGTTTAATCCATTCTACTATATTTCCAAATAAAGTCATAATCACAATAATGTCACGGCAATATCTAAGAAAAATGGAAATAAATTGCGGTTTATAATAATATTTGTTTCAAATACTTAAATGTTAAATTAACATGAAAAATTAACATGAAGGATCTTTAGTAATGATCCTTCATGTTAAAAATTTCATTAATTACACAAAAATATAATCAATGAAAAAAAATGGCTAAACTCAATATTATTTTTTACCGTCGATATCATAATATCATATATAATCATAATAGTTGCAATTTATGTAGAATTTTTGTTATCCCAATTAATTTTAATAATTAGATTATTTATCTAATGGAACAAAAAATAGCAACTATTAAAGTCTACCGCCTTTAGGCATTTACTATATTACTTATTATTTACTATATTACTATTTAGGTATTTTCAAGAGTGGAGTGCGGGCAATCACGAAAACACAATGCTCTGTGGTAAAGATTGATAGAAATAAGAAGTTAGCTGTTGAAAAATTGATTTTTTATGCTATTAGTATATTAAATACTGGGTACGAAGATCTGTTTTTTGTGTAATATTTCTAAAAAATTGTGATGCCATGAACAAAAGAATATCAGTCGTAAACAAGGTAATTGAAGAGCCGCGTGTCCCTCTCTAATGGATCGTACGTACAAAACCGATTGTGTCCCTTGGGTACACAAAATTGTCCGGTCACTTTTAATTTACTCATGCAAGTACCAAACCAATTGACATTAATAACTGACGCATGATTCTGTGTGTAAAATCCAAGGGTACACGCATATTTATTACTTTCATTAATTTCTTTCTCACATTTCCATTACTTTCACTAAATTTAAAGCAATGATGAAGTCGAAAACTATTTATCACCTTACTGATAATTCAAAGACATGAACATTTTATATAAATTAAATAGCCACGTAATTTTTGTGTTTCAGGTTTTTATTATAATTCAGAAATATTATTATAATTTTTATTCTGAAAAGAGAGATCTTCCGATAAAGTTTGAAACCAAGATAATCCTTGACGTCTATTTATTTCAATAATAATATAATTTGGATATATACGGTACAACCAATTTTCTTATGCTAGGTGCTGTGTCAATATACAATTTTAAAAAAATATTGTGTTGGAAAATTCCCACAAAAATTTAATTATGTTTTACAAGTATTACTATCCATTCGGCTACATCACTACATACTCGTATGCTAATGCTGCCATCCTGACGAAGTTTGACGTGACATTATTGAAATGTAAAACGAAAACCAAGTATCTGAAATTGATGCTTAGTTATAATAGAAGATGCTTGCATTTTTGACGTTTTTAATTGAATTATGATTTTCAGAAATAATTACATAATAAAATGCCATGTTTTTGCTTTCAAAATAATGAAGACGCCCTCCCACAATTAAGTGCGACACAGCATAGAAAACAAAAACAAAGAAAGATATAATTTTTTAATTTATTGAGAAGCATTAATGAGATCGAATTTTGAAAATTATTATAAATCTAGCGTTTCGATACAAAAGTCTCAAAGCAGAAATTATATACAACTATGACAATAACGAGATATAATAAGGCATAATAAATTTTGCGAAATTTTTGTGCTAAAATATATATAATTTTACAAAAGGCTTGTGAAAATTTAAAGCCTTTTTCACTCAAATATTGAAAAGCAGTGAACATTTATGTTTATCGAAATTAATTTAAAGATATATATATATATATATTTATATAGTCCATTCAATTTCAAGAGAGAATCTTTGTAAACAATCAAATTTGACAGTTAAAATATGGTTGGCAAAAATATATTATCAATCAGCTGACGACTATTTATAAAACTAACTGCATTATACCCAGAGTATTTGTAAACTACATATATTATGAAAACATCAACCTCAGAAAGTTTCATTATAAAAATGTTATAAATACATTATATTATATTACTGATACCACTTGTAAAATTTTTCACGGTAAAAATAAACAACCGTCCATTTTTTTGGGAAATAAGCAGGGGCTTCAAACATTTTGTGAAAATAATCAAAATTTCGACACCGGAAAAGACTAGAGCGTATATGCTATTTATTCATTTTATAAGACGAGTTAGCTTTGCTGCTAAATGTCTAAATTTACTTGCATTATATACAACTATACTTATGTCATATTTGGTATATATATAGTTAATCATACATTTTGACATGTTTTTTTTTCAAATAATTGTTGGTATTACAATATTTTCCAGTGTCGCCTAGAAATTGTATACGTACTTTAGGATAATATATTTATAATAACTGGACTTTTACTCTTATTTCGAAATATATTTTCGATTTCTTGTTTCTTTATTTTCTTTGACAAGAATTGGAAAAATTGTTAAATTGAGTGAAATTTTCATGCAGCCATATTACATACAAAAAATACATTGCATTATTATTTTTTTCGTCTCGCAGTAATTGTCACTGCATCCCACTTAATCATACATATAATCTCCGGGACAGGAGTCTTTACTGGCTATTTCTATTGTTTCTGCTTCCTCAGATCTTGAATCTAATTTAATTTTTTGCTTCCTAATATTAAGTTTTTTCTTCGTAATCTTGTTAGTTCTACTTTCCTTTTCCTTTTCTTTACTAATACATTGCGGAGATGTAAGTACCTTCGCTAATTGCACGAACCATTTTCGAACGTTAGTAAGCAGTTCTGCAACTGGACCATGTCCGTCAGGTACTTTAAAGGCGTACGTTTTTGCGGTATCTTTTTGTGAGCATCGTAATTAAGTCTTGAGATTGAAGGCACCGTTAGTGATACTTATTCTTGAACCCATTCAAATGTAGGATCCTCAAGCATCAATAAAACCTCTTCAATAACTCCATCATTTTTAAAATTATCAGATATGTAAGCATAATCTGGAATCTGAATTTAGCGCTACTTTTGAATTTGTTATTCGATTTGCAGTTATAAAATCGACAAGTTATTTTGTTCGAAGAAAAAATACTAAAAACGTAATGAATTTTAAAAATATTAATTTTAAAACAGCAACGTACCAAAACAATTTGAAGTAAAATGGAAATTTTATCGCCCAACAATTTTAGCTCACGATATCTAGACCAAAAACAATATTTTTTTTTGGTGGGCCATTTCATCGGGCTGGTAATATCATACTGAATTACCCTACACTAATTATCTTGGATGCTGAGAGGTGACCGGTGTCCGAAACGTAGCCTTGATTGTATTTAGACATATTATATCGCATTCGCAGTGATTCCTTATAACCCATTTTATTAGTCCTGCAAAAAGAAAACGCATTATAAGCGGAAAGTAATATAATAATTGAAATTTTATTCTGAAAAGAATTAATTCCTAATTTTGTACATGTAGTGTAAACAATAATATATGTATGTCAATGACTGCGGAAAATGTAATATTTATCTTATCTCAAAATCTTTGTTTTTGATTAAATATTTATTTCAAATTGACATACCTGTATTAATTTGTATACTACTTGAATAATCTGAAAAACAATTGAATAGATATTAGAAAGAGAAGAAATGTGATTCCCGTTTTTAAAGTCAATACAACTCAAGACTTAGTTAATTATATTATTTTAAAACAAAACTAAATTATTAGTTTTTGTTTTGAGCACTACCACTGAAGTGTTTTGAATAAGAGTGAGAAGTGGCCGAAATTGAACTTTGTAACATCCCAATGCTCCAAAGCAGCTATAGGCTTAAACAATAAAATTTAAGATTCGGTTTTAGCAAATAGACAAATATAGTACACGAGTTATTGGTCACAAGTCTACCACTTCAATACATAAAAAGTCTGAAAACTTTCCGCAACATGAGTAATGCGTTTGCTCATTTCAGAGCCAAAACGAATTTGTCACTGAACATTTGCTGATAATTTGCATATATTTCATGAAGTCCATTTAAAGCTTTTGCATCACTTTGTGCCAATGGATGAAACGTGGAAACATTATTAAATTCCAAAAATAAACCAGCCTTAAGGGTAATAAGTATAAATGGCAAATCGGCTTCGAATAAGGAAAAATAATTTCACCTGCTGGAAATGTGGCGACATCAGTTTTGGGAGTAAAATTTATTACATGATGCGACTACCTTACAAAAAAGGAAAATTATTACCGGAGAATAAACTATGAACCACTTTTGAACCGATTAAAAGTTTCAATGGTAAATGTAAAGAAAAGAAACGCCCAAAAATAACAAAAATATACCTGGAAATGGTGTTGTTTAACTATAAAAAGCATCAAAAGACAACATTGTCGTTAAGCAAAAATTAGATGAACAACGATTTTGTATTTACCACGTTCAGCCTATTATTAGATGTAACTTCTTTGCCTGCCATTTATTTCTGAAACTCAAATCTTTCAGGGTTGGAAGCAAATTTCAATCAAATAAAGCTTTCATAGAGGAAGCGAACGACTATCCTGAATGTCTGAATGAAATTCATTTCCGCGAAGAAAGCACTAAGTTGGAACTAGTGTTTTGAGCTTCGAAGAGACTATGATGAAAAATAAAGTACATTACGAAAAAGATTTCTTTCTTTCGTATCAAACCAAATTACTTAAAAACTACTCTAATTGTCAGTGGGTTTTCATGTTTTCGGTTGTATTGAGAAATTAGGTAAAAGATTTATATTTTCTTTTTGTTGCATTTATACTAGCTCATTGTTCTCTAATATTTTAAGAACACTTATTGTATTACTTTATCAAAAAGATACTTTAAACTTTCTCTTTTTGTTGATATTTTACTTGTTCGTCTTTAATTTTATATTAAGAAATTGTTTTATTGAATTTTCATAAATACTAAGTGGATTCGCAATAATACAAGTTGTACATATTGTTACATTTAAGAAAAAAAGTCAGGCAACTCCACTTGAATATTAAGAAAATCAATTAGTGCAAAAAATTATAATAAGCGATGTAAACTTATTCTTAAAATGAAATTCTAGAAATAAAAAGAATACATTTAATAAGACAAAAAAATCAACGAATCGAGTTAATAATCCAAAATAAATAAGATACAAATAATATTAAAATTCTAAGATATATTGCACGAGCGAACGAATGGAAACTAAAATCACAAACATATTTATTGTTCAGCGTGAATGTTTCCACCAAATACAAGTGCTACATGAAACTCGAGCGCACAGCATAGTTAATACGGCGTTAATAATTTGTTGGCGTGCGCAATGCCAGCCTCCAGCCACTGTTAGACCTAATTTTCCCCAGTCTCAGGTCTAAGTCCTAATCCGACGCTGCGACGTGTATGATCGCGGCGTAATTTGATATTTAATTATGGTTTAATGGTGACCTAGCAGATAGTTAATATCGCCTGCGTAACTTTTATATATATATATATATATATATATATATATATATATATATATATATATATATATATATATATTTGTATATACATATATGTACATATGATTAATTTATTACTTTTTTATGAATTTAAAAATGTTATTTTGACATTTATTCCCTCATATGTGAACATAAATTAACAAAAATTCAAATAAAAGTAATTTTAATAAATATGAATCAATCTCACATATTTGTATGTCAAAATTCACACGATCGAAGTCAAAATTAAAACTAGTTATTTATAAACCTGCTCTTATTTATAAGCCATAAATACATTATAAAATAGGAAGGGAACATTATTTTTAATATCGGGATCTAGCGTTTCTTGAATCTTCTCTCTCGGCAAAATACAAAAACACAAATGTTTACAAAATTTAATAATAGATTGAAACTTAGGTTTAAATAGATTTCCTTTATATATACATTTTTTGCCCCAAAGTGTTATAATATTTATTGGTACGTTTGTGTACCTAAGTATCTCCTTATTGCGTGAATATCTATCTCACTAAGTACTCATCTCAGCTTACTGCATTTATAATATACTCAGGAACTATATAATACCTGATTTTACGTCCGATATTAACTTATATCGAGACAAATATTATTAAAAATACATGTTTCAGTATTTAAAACTCTTGTTGTAAACAAAAATTATTTAATTGAAATGAAACATTTAGCATTATATATATACATCCTGATAATTAAGTGAATTGATGAAAATAGTATGATTAGGGTGTATGGCAAAGACAAAATTTTAACTCTTATTCAATTGACTGATTCACTAAATTGAAGTTTTCGGGTTCCGCAGGTCTTGAAGTCATTGTATGGTTCCAAAATTACCAAATAAAGTGGAAGCAAATAGGAAGTTAATAAGTGAAATGGGTATGCTGAAAAGCACAATGACTATCTTATATAATGTGTGGAATTATAGGAACTTATCCAAACATAGCGGACCTCATTTAATGAGAACTATGATCTTATCTATCTTTATGTATGGTGCTACATCAAGAATGCTGAAAATAGCTGATCGCGAAAGGAACGCCCTCTTTTCAATGTCACGCTGGAGGAAAATGCTCAATATCTCATGGTTCGTATGCAAAACCAAAGTCACGATTCGAAAGAACTAGAAATGAAAATAAATTTGTCCACCATCTCTATCTGGAGAGTTTTTGAATATTTTATGCAGATTGTGCAAAAATTTACTGATAATATTGAGAAACTCATTGTTAATGGCACGGTTGAAAGACGGAGATCGCGGGAACGCAGAATGAACCAAATTCGAGAAATTTTTGGCACTCCATATCCTCCATATCCATGTGCACTGCATAGTGCCAAAAAAATTTCCCAACTACGTTAAAGCCAAAAAGAAGAACTTATAAACATCGAGTACATAATCGTAGAAAGAAAGTGAAAACTCACATGTAACGATACAGTTATCTATAACGAAAGCTGACTTATAAAAATAATAGTTTACGTAGCCGATGAACAGCAACTTTGTTTAAATTCCTGAAAGATACGACTCATCGGTCGCGTAAATTATCCTTTATAGTTCCGCATCCAATACCGGGGGTAAAAGACACATTCAATGGCGGCAATTGGACCGCACGGTGCGGCCGCGGGTATGAGGAAGTCGCTTTGCGGTCGCGTGCAACATAATAGCGAACACTTAGCTGTCTATGTGACTACTGAATCAATTTGCATTCACTCGAGCGAGCGCACGGGTACCAACGCCAGTTGTAATTGACAAGACCGACGTTTATTGTCCATTTCAGAACAGTTAAACGAAATAAGCTTAATCTAGATTTCCATCTGTGCTTTTCCCACTCGCGGCTTTTTTTGTCTTTATTGTCAATCTTTCATCTGCACATCCAACTCGACATAAATTTCACAGAATTGCTTTCTTAATTTATTCTTTTACTTTGCATTCTCTTTAAATCTAAGTAATATAGTCATACAACGATCCTCAAGTATTTTTCGATGAACTTATATCATTTAGAATTCGATGCCAATTTTTCCCAACTTTGTTAAAGCCGAAAAGGAGAATTTATAATTTTAGCGGTCTTTACATGTTGTTACATATATATATATATATATATATATATATATATATATATATATATATATATATATATATATATATAGATATATATAGACGTCCTGTCCTACAGATTAAACTGCTAAAGCATTTAACAAAATGATATGATTGGATTACTCCTAACATAAAATGTATCATAGGTAATATGAAAATAGAACATGGTATTCGCTGACCAGTATATTTCCTTAGAAGATATAAAAATGGCATTTAGACTACATCAAAATGGATGTCAAATTAAAGGTCTGAATGAGGACATTATAAGTTTACCTTCTTAATTTCCTTCGAGATTATAAGGCACAAATAAATGAAAAAAAGAACATAATATTTTCCACTATATTGTTCCCAATTTAAAATTATTCAGGTTTATAAAGCGTAAAAGCTCTTAAAATTTGCTTTTTTCGTAGAATTTCTTTATAATTTTACGTACATGTTAGCAAGTTACAAAAATGTATTTATTTCAAAACGTAACTATAGTTAAATGTACCAATTTTATGATGTGTACAATATACATATTTCGTAGATAGAGGTAGTGATAAATTATAATACATTATTCTATTATATAAAGCATTTATAAATAGTTTACACGTACCATAAAGCTCCGATCAAACCTAAATGTCGATATTACCTAATAGATTGACAACGGCAAGATTGCACAAACTATTAATTTTTTTGCAGAAAATTAATATGACAAAAAGGGAAAGTTTTTGATAAATTTACGCAAGACTGTAATTGATTTTGTATGAATACCTAATGGTTAAGCTGACTTTTAACTTGCTTTGACATAAAATCTGACGAAAATTTAAATTTTCTAAATGATCTTTTCTCTTTACATATTTTTCCTTACGTACAATGTAGAAATAGAGTGGCCAGTTCCGTCATTATCAATTATCGGCATTTATTACAAGAATGAAAACGAGTTTCTTTTTCGAGCAATTCAATTCGAGCAATTCAATGTGCAAAGAATAATTTAAAAATAATTTGGAGAATCGTTTCTACATTTAACAGTTAAATTAAATCCTCACTAAAAATACTACGTATTTCGTATAATTAATTTTATGTAAATAAATATTATACTTTATATTAAAGCATATGGAAAAGTAGTTTAATATTTTTGAGAGTAATTTCCAAGTAAGAGTAACTATTCAGGTCTCTCGGTGATTGGCGCTGAAGTCACTCTATAATAATAGCAACTTAGATGCTTAGGATTAATATGACAATAAATATATTAGTAAATAACAATAAAACTCAATGCATACCGCTAAGCAATTTTACATCGCAACATAATTGTCGTTATTTCTTTTTGATGTATAGAAAAATATATATATATATATATATATATATATATATATATATATATATATATATATATATATATATATATATATATTTGTGTGTGTGTGTGTGTATATATATGTGCGTGTGTGTATGTGTATGTGTGTGTGTAACCAAGAAATATAATAGGATGTCAAAATATTAATTCCACCTAAGTGACAATTTTAGTTTTGATATCACGCTTATAATAAATTATACATACACGCTGATAATAAAATATAACTTGTTACAGATTCCTTTGACTTTGGGGCATTTAGAACAGATTGAAGTAAAGGATTAGCATTTAATACCCGCAGTTGCTTGTCAGCAAAAATATAAAAACTTCATACGCTCGTACTAGGGAACCTTTTGCCAACCAAAATATAAGAACCTCATAGATTCATGCTAAGCATGAAATGTTCCGGCGATTCACACTTTACCGAGCGCATTAGTCTGAAAATCGTGTAGTCTAACGCGAAACGCTCGCAGTTACTTGCTACATAGAAACAATGAGTTTATTATCGAATTTTAGCAACTTGGTAACAAGTGGGCTTTTAATTCCGATCCAAATTTTGATTATTTTCTGCAAATAAACATGAAAATCGGGCAAGCGAATAAGACCTGCCATAATGTCCGACAAAAATTGGAGATGAATCAAATGCTGTACCGTAGAAAAAGTTATTCTCCCAAAAACTCAGGTGCCACTACAATTATAAAAAAACTATTAACTGGCAGTCATCCATTATCAGCGCATTTTTCTTGTGATAATAGGTAGAGTAACTGATAGGTATAATAAAATATGATACACAAAGGTAACTAAGTGCCTTTTTAAAAATTAAAGAACAGATATACCACTTGATTGTTGGCTTACTAATATTGTCACACCAAAACCTGTAATTTTCATAAATTTATTTTCGACATTCTTTGCCTTCCAACATTCCCCCTAAGTTAATTTCATCAATGCCAATTAAAGCTAAGTTATTGTTAGCAGTGATATATTTCATGATCAATCCGAGTTACTTAAACTTTTGATCGCCCACAAAATCATGAGTTAAGTCTTGCCTTTTAAGCATGACATTTGAACGGATTAATGACGGTTTGATCAAAATAAAAAATAAATTGTTTGAACTTAACTATGAATATATGACTGGTTTCTGGTTTCTATGATCTCATGGGTCATCTAATGTCAAGTTTTATATTTTCGTTAGACGTTCACATGATACAAATAAGTTGACAGTTTTGTCAATTGAAATTTTCCATAGCTGGTCACTAATCAAAGTTATATATGCAATACTATAAATAACTACATCAAATATGCCTTTCACGGCATAAAATATTTCATGTTAATATCCTAGGGGTTGAGGAAATATTTATCGCGAATCTACTACTGGCAAAGGCGGTAGTAATAAATGGTGGAAGATTACCGCACTCTCTTAAATGATGGGAAAACGGCACATTAAGTCAATATTTTATAAACAGCCACGTGTCATTAGATATATTAATTTAACTATTTACATTTATTTGCCGCACATTATGCCACTTAGTTATATTAAGTTTAAAAAGACGTATTGCTGTTAATACCTTCGGATCAACAATCAGTATATTCCGTGCGCAAAAACGAGTCACTTGGCAAATCATTACAGAATGGGTCATTAATTAGAATAAACGAATATGCTGGGTGCCGTAGAAATAATATTAAACTGCTAAACTGGACGCTGCAAGATCTCAGAAAATTACATGCATTCATGGATGGAATCATTTGTGTTTTTGCTGGTAATTTTTATTGAACATTTCTTAGGCAGACAAAAGGAACTTGTGTAGACATTATAAAATCATATCTAAAATCAGTTTCTTTATGGGATTTAGTTCAAATACTTGATCCAATAATGCTGCTATGCAATTGAAACCTATTTAATATATCTAATGACACGTGGCTACAATCGGCAACAATCGAAGCAGCCTGCAGTCGGGTAGCTAGAGCATATTCCGCGTATTTCTCTCATCTAAACGACCTACCAATTCCATTTACGCAATTTTAGTTCTCCGTAAAAGTATTGTTTGCTCTGATAATAAACAAATCCCAGGGAAAAATTCTCAAATTGATTTTCTCAGAACTATGTAAAATTTATCTTATGGTAAATTACATACTAAAATTTAAAAGAAAACCAATTTTACTTGAAGAACATAATATAACATGAAAGAGTGTAAGCGAGTAAGCCTAACCAAATAACATAATTGATTTAATTAAACCTTTGAAAAGTATAATACTTCTTTGCGCACAAAGTCGCGGAAGATTGCTGGCACTCCAATAATTAGAATATTGTAATAGCCGAATATCCTTATTTCAATTATTTCTCTTTAGTCTGAAAAACTATTATGTTATAAATATGCGATTAAACTGGACTATTACATTTAATGTGCCGTAAGATATGATTCTCCTTGATTTGATTAGCAGCATCGTACTATAGACGATTGACGAAGGAAATCAATGCGAAAAAGTACCGACTACTGGTCCCACTTCCGGTATTTATTCCAGCTGCAGAAGGCATTTCTTGCGAAAATGCTTATTATTTTTGTACTTATATCCACTTATGAGGTTTATGTTAAAATTTTACTCGAAACAATAATTTTTTTGCCCGATGTTATTTTTTTCGGAAGAAAACCGTTCAAGATCAAGTTCAAATTCAATATATACCATATTACATGCGGCAATAAATGGACTCGTTATGAAATTTAAATATGTTAAATTAATTACATAAGTAAAGAGAAAAATCTGTTAATAGTTAAAATTCTTAAACTAAGTACCTTTTAGAAGGAATTGTTTTTTCTTTATCCAAAAATATCTAGGTGTGATATTTTCCGCGTACATTATCTAAGTTCTCTACATTATGTTGCCAAGCAATAAAAGGATTATAATCCATCGGGGAGATTCTTATTCCATCCCAATAAAATAAAGAATTTCCACTCTACATCATTCTCCGAATTTAAATATATATAAAAATGAAGTTAAAAAAATTCCCATCCCGTTTCATAACAAGTGTACATAAATAGGTACAGTAATAGGGATTTGCTTATTATCAGAGCACTATTATGTACACTTGGCGCTACGCTTGCAGAGCTAGCGGTAGCCACCCACTATTAAGGTGCAAACATAGAGATGTTCATGTTTAAAATTACAAAAATTGTCAATGTGTTAAATAATCTTCTATTATTTTAATAAATTAATTGAAGTGTCTCGTTAATTTAGTCCTATCCTTGGATTTTTTATAAGTAATTGGCAAAGTTCTCCATCCAATATGAACTGGTAATACTAAATTTTACAAAGAAACACTAAAAATCTTCAATTAAATTATAAAAATTCTCTGTAATAAAATCTAGTTTTTTGCAATTATATTAATTAAAAATATTAAAAATAGTTGGAAAATAAATTTAACTGTTTAATTATCGTATACACGAAAATAATTCTAATGGGTGCAACCTAACTTCGAAATTACGCTAAATTATTGTATGTCCGATATATATTTGATATATTCTGTTTCTATTCCTGCCCAGATTTCTTTGCATAAATAATAAAGCTTTAATATCTCTTTTATACACATCGATGAGCAAGATGGAATTATTCTTGAAATAGTATCGTGATATGGGTAAATTAAGAATGATAGACAAATACCATAATATCACCAAAACTTAGCAGATATTATATTCGTCATTAATTTATATCACCTTCATTAGATCGAATGTATCGAAACCGATTCAATTTTAATATATTTAAAAAGATTTGGAAATGGTTTCTGCCATTAAATATAATGTTCCTCTCCTTATTTTTTCCTATATAAGGCATGACGGACATAATGTGGTATAATTTCGTGTAATGCATATAGGAACTGCTTTTAAAAATAGGTTTTATCAAATTACTTAATTATATTGTTAATCACTTAGTCTTGAGTATAATATTAATCAATGTTGCTAAGTTATATAAGAAAACGAAGTCATAGTTTATTTCATCTATAGCGTGTATGAACATTCTGCAACACTCGCGCGGTTTACCCGTACGGACTTTGATCAGCGCAGTATTGCGAGAACGATATTTTTTCATCTTAGCCGGTAATTTCAAGAATATAAATAGGAAATAGCTTCTTCAGAACTGACATATAGTTTCTTTAAGAAGGAAACATATGTGAATGACGTTTTTAATATTTTATGAAACTGTTAGGTTGCTGCTAGTACGTACAGGATATTTGGAAATATTTTGCGTAATAAAGGAACTTTACTATTGTGCCAGCAAGTTTTATTTAAAAATATATATTGAATTTTACATTTATTCTTTTGACAGAAATAATTTCCAAGAATAAACTATTAAAATTTTCCAATTATTTCGTTTTTCCTTTTCGGAATACGATAAAAGATGAACTGAGAACATGTCAGAGACAAAAAGGTAATGTCAAATTTAATTGCTGCTTAAGTGAAAATCGACATTTAAAAAGATTCCATTTCAAAAAGATATCCAGAAACAAACTAATTGCGCATTCATGCTATAAATATATAAGCATAAATAAATACAACAAAATTAATAGCATGAACAAGGGCCGAACTGGAACCGTAAAGAACGCACAAAACCATTGAAAATTAATATCGAAGGAGCTTAAATAGTTACTTCCTTTCATATCCTAACTGAAATGAGCCTGCGGAGTTTCCACGGTGTAATTTTCGAATAAAACTTTCACGTGAATAGTTAGGCTGTGTCGTTGTATTGAGACTGATAATAAGTAACCTTTTATATTTCTCATATTTTATTTAATGCGATTTAAATAAACGTTTTTATTAATGCGATTTATTACTAATTAAAGATGTATCTAAGAATAATGTGCAGAAAAAAATGACAGAAATAAATGTTCTGCGATAGTTTCATTACGTTTAATTAAATGTAGTTGAACAGATCGAATGTATAGAAATGAATTGCATTTGCAGTTTTTAAGTGAATGTTATTTTGTCATCTTTATAACCATATTCTCGATTTCATCATTTTAAGTAACTAAATTATAACAGAAATGGATTATGGATTTAATATTTAATGATAGTTATTTAAATATCACCCTTTAAAAGTTATAAATATATTATTTCTCTATAATATTTAGAAAAAAAATTTAAATTCATTGTTGTCATTTAAAGTATTCCTGCATGAAACCATGAAGTTCTTTTGTAATCCGTAATAATGTTTGTTCCTGTCATGATGCATTTTTGCCAATATTTTAATACATTTATGTAATGAATTGCTTCAAGAATGGCTTCATCCAATTTAAATTATATAGGATATAATTAAAATATTTAGAAAATTAACCCACATAACAACAATTATAATCATTACAAAATTTTAATACTTTTCTGATCATTTCAAATATATAGATGAGACTGTAGAATTAGCTTGTGAAGATAGTCTATATTGTTAGGATAGGTTCTTTATGTAGTTTAGCAATTTTTTGTACACTAAACACAATAGTTTGTACCAAAATTGTCATTTACCAAAGTAAAAATTAAACATTTACCACGTCTTTTTGTTTTTTATAGTATTTCTTAAAGTCGCATCGCAATTAAATACTTTTTACTTTTTGTCGACCTTAAAAAGTGATCTCATTTTTGGTGGATTAAAATTGGTGATATCAAAAATTAAGTCTATTAAATGCAATACATTTATCATTAACAAATTAGACGTTGTATCAGTTTAAATAATTAAAGAAAAATTACAAGTATCGAAAACTTCTGGTAATACAGTAAAAATATACTCTCTTTGATCCATCAGATCGATAGGTGCCGTGATCGAAGGCATTCGGCACGAGCACTGGCGCTACATTAAAATATTCCAAACAATTTATTATGAAGTAAAGTTAACTTTAGTTGGCTTACGCTTTTATTCACATATAAATAATTTTAATAGTTAGTAAGTTTTTAATAAATCATTAGTCTGTCAGACGAAAGTGCGTGTGTGGGAAGGTTAAAAATACATTCTCTATCCCCTACTCTTATCTTTCCATTTTTACCTTTTTCGCCAAAGGTATATTTATTATCTTATTGCGTCATATTTCTACACTAGATCCAATTTCTCACGTTAGTAAAACTTACTCTAATTTAAAAATGGTATTTAGCCATATAAATAAAACAAGCCATAAAAGTTTTTTAGTCATTATTCTTATTAACCTTGCCCGTGGTAAATTTTTTTCCCCAAAAATATTGCCTTAAAATTTATTTGCATCAGAATTAAAAATACCTATATATTTAAATTTTATGTAATTCTAAAAAATATATTCACAGATAATGGTCAAAATTAATATCGACGAATTTAATGAAAGCTTTGTAAATATTATCCAACGTAGCTAAAAATTTTACATCTCACAAAGTTCTGCCCTGTTGGTAAGTTAACATTGATCTTATATTTAGAAGTACCGATTTTGTAACATAGTTTTGCGGAGCAACGAAATTATAAAATTTCTCTCAAGTATAAAGATGGCTTTGAAACTTTTTTATTACGAACCTAACCTTCAGTGAAAATCACTTAAAATATTCCGCCGAATAACATCTGTTAGCTTAGCAACTAATACTATTAATATCGAACAAGATCTACTTTTAGCAGAACATAATTGGTAAATATTTAAAATTTAATCTTATTATACTAACGTATAATAAGTTTTAAATTCATTCCCCAAATTTAATACCATTTTTTTCGATAGCTATTTAACTACAAAGCAAACATTTTCAAACTTCATTCAACAAATTAAAATCTAACAAATTTAGTTTACGATTTTATCCAAAGTTTAATTGGTTAAATTAATATTGTACACCATTAATTTTTGAAACTATCCAACAAATTTATGTTTTATCGACATAATTTCATACAAGTTATTCGATTTCATATCGACCGCCAATTATATTAAAATGAATTTAATAATATAATACATAACGAAAATTTTGATGAAATATCCTAAATAGTTAAATTGGAACTCCGAGACTTTGGTGTCACAAAAAGAGGAATTTCTTTTACTTCATCTAAAAGAAAACCTCTGAAAATTCTTCACGAGAAATAAATTATGAAACTAATAAGATCGTTGCAGAAAATGAACTTTATATTCCAACATTCTATTAAGCTAAGAAATCGGAGATCTTATGCTTGGTTGAGCAATGCTTTATGCTACCCAATATTTTCAAAGTGAAAAGCGTTTATAAAACCTACGGTATTACATTATTTCCAAATTTTTGTCGACTATGCTGCTAGCTACGTGTATGACTACGTTACTAGCTACCCATTTTATTTTATATCTCGCTATATAACTAAACTAAGATTTTTGTACCGTTGCTGCAACGTAAAAAATGAAGTTACTTAACGAAGATCATCTCAATGTACAAAATTTGATCTACTACTGTTGAGCAAAAAATTAGCAACCGAAAATTTAATGTTTTGTCAAACAACGTAGATCAAGGCTACTGCTTGACTTATTTGTGGGAGTACGTAATACAAATAAAACCAGTGATGTGGAAGTATTTTTTTTGTTTTATTTTGACGCAGTTTCCGTTAGAACACTTTTTAATAAATTTTCAGCTATGAGAAAAAACATATTAAATCAATCGTGCCAGTTCTTTTACATTTGTACATGGTATTATTTTAAACTATTTACAATTATATTTTTTCTCAATGTAAATGTATTGCGTGCAATATCATTCACAGTCGTTTATCGAGGTTCATATTTAAAAAATTGTAATTTCTAGAATAATCGCCATAATTTTCCTACATTTCATGCGTAGGATATACCATAGGTTTTCATAAAATTAAGTAGTTGTAATGATATTTATAATGATAAATTCCCAATGTAAACAAATTATTTAATTCGAAAGTATAACCCATTAAAAAATTAAAATCAATTGCATAAAAATGATCACTGTGGGTTATCCGTAGGATATAGATATATGCCGTCCTAGACTTTTTTGTGGATATTTTCAAAATACACAATTCTATACTACAACATTTTGGTATATCTCGTAAAGTTTCGTCAGCATTAGCAATGGAAGCTCCTAAAATTCTATTATTTTACGAAACATTGACTTTTTTATATTTTCTGTGAATATAACATGCATGTATTATATCTATAAACCATCCGGAAGAAATTATTTGAATGATAGTGAAATGTATTGTTTTACGTAAAAATTTTGTTGAATCTATGGGATACTTTGTATAGTATTAATAATATTCTGTACAAATAATTGTACAAAATAAAACGCGCCAATATAGTTTGATATAAATTTTCTCTTATATTTTGTTTATTAATTATACTAAATTTTATTTTATGTACTCCAAATTTTTGGACACACAATTATTATGGTATTTAATTTTATATGAAAATTGTTTACCACTACTAATACTAATTTCATTTCGGTTACAATCTAATCCGTATCTAAAAATTGCGCAATTCTATTGTGAATAGGCTTATACCAGAGAAATGCGAAATATTGTTTACCATTATTAATATAAAATAACGAAATATGTTTTGAAAAGAGCATGATGATATAGATATAGCTCAAAATTGCCATTAATTTGAAGAGAATAATTCGAAAGTGTTTACTTTTCAAAATTAGGTAACCTTTTAAATATGAAAAGCAAGTAATTCACGGTGAGAAATGTTTTAAGAATACGAATGTGTAAATAAATGAAAGTTAACTTCGTAGAGTATAGCGCACAGAAGAAATATTTTTCATTTGTGATGGAATAGAACATTTTTTCTTCAAACATGCTTCAAATATATTTTAAACGTCACTTTTAACGCAAAGTTCTATACCGGTATATAAGTTACATATACATATATATATATATATATATATATATATATATATATATATACACATAAATATATATACACATAAAATATAAAACCAATTAAAAAATGTACGAAAAAGTTTTTTCAAAAATCTGAAAAAGTCAGGTGCGATATCTCCTTGGTCGCCCTTATGATAAAACTATTAACATATTTCCAAACTCCACTTCAGATGCGCATAACAAATTCAAGCACTACCCTCCGCCAATACCGTCATTTTCTTCACCAACTCACCAAAATCGTATCAGAACTAATCTCACTGAAATAACATGATGCACTAACTCCTAAGATGAACAGTGAACTGAGCTCGAAAACAAGTTTCCCACCGCCCCCACCGACCTCAGGCGCCTGGTGTAGTGCATCTGAACCGAGAGGGGTCAGATTCAAAATGCAATTTACATTTTAGACCTTGAATTGATCTATTGAACGATGTTAAATAGTTTACCCCTCGCTCTCACCTCATCAACTGTGCAACATGTAACATCCGCGCCAGTTTTCGTACATGTGTATGATCCCCATACCAAATTATAAGGCTTCACACATCAAACAATTTAAAATTATAAAAATAAAATAAATCAAAGTAAAATATCTCTCGCCCTCTTCAAATTAACCGCGACGCAGCGTAGAAAGCACAAAAGAAGAACACAATACTGGAAACTGTTATTAACTTACTTATTGAAAAGCATTAATCAAATGGAAGTTTGAAAATTATTGTAAATTGGGCCATTTAATGCAAAACCCCTAAACATAATTTATGTACAGCTAAGCCAATAATAAAATATAATAAGAAGTAATAAATTTCACGAATCTCTTGTACTAAAGTTGTAAGGAATTATGGCAAAGGGTTGGTGAAAATTTGAAGCCCACTCAAATATTGAAAAGCAATGAATAGTTATTATGTATCCTTAATTAATTATAACGGGGGGAAAACTTTGAGGAAATGTTGTCGGTAAACCTTTAATAATTTTCGACGATCGTTACGGGGATTGTGTGAGTATTATGTGCAGATAAGAACAAAATATAGCGTATTTATAAAAAGAAGCTTGCTAAAAATGGTTTTTCATCAACATTTTGAAATGAAAAAGCAATTTTTGATTTCATGTTTGTTATGTGGATAATATATCCTAATCAATTTGTTAGGAAAATAAGTCAACAATGAACATTTTGTGATAATAAGTTATTTAGGTAAGTACATTCCTATGTCCTTGAGTGATGGAAAATTCTGCAAAATAATTATATTATTATGTAACATGTAACCCCAAAATAAGGTCAGGAAATAATTGATCCTCATGACTTTTGCAGAATAGGGAGTCTTGTAAAATTTTTAAACATATTCATTTATTTGCCCATAACCTATTTAAAACCTCATTTAATCTGTTCAAAGTTGAAATATTAACACAAAATTTATTTATGTAAATTTTCATGATTACACTTATATATCAAATAACAAATAAAATACTTTCATCCTTATTTAGACTTTGAATAAGTTCGGAAATTTCAGTAACGACGATTATATGATTTCAAAAAACTATACTCTAACGAAAGTTACGCTCGGTAATCCAAAATATATTCGCTTTCAAATTGCAATAATTATGAAAACTGTAATAAAACTAAATGTTTTTCTATGTCCTAAATTTTTTTAATCACCTAATTTTTTAAATTATTTTAATAAACATACCTTAACACAATTGGCAATGCATCCATTATTCGACTAAATTCACAAATATCTGAAAAAATTGAAATAAAGTGGGGTTCATATTATTTGTATCAAATAACACTAAAATGAATAAGTAAGGATCCATCATATAATGAATATTTAAAATAATGAATATTTAGAAAATTTATGAATATTTAGGATCCATCATATAATGAATATTTAGAAAAATTTGCTCAATGAAAAAAAGGTAAATCCTAGAAACATTATTTGCCGAAGTTATTTCTTCTGATGAAATCATATCCAGGAATTTTAATAAGGCTTATCATAAGGTTTGTTTTAACCATGTTAGTTTCAATTTAAGTTATGAAGAATTTTGGTTATTCTTACGCTTTCTGATTAATTTTAATAATTTTATTATAAAAACTTTTTTCTATTAAATTTTTCCGTTTTAATCCACTTACTATTATAATGCAATTTCGGTATTTTCAAGAGAAGAGCGCGGGTAGACACAAAAACGCAGTACTTTACCACATAAATGCAGTACTTTGCCACCTTTGTGCAACCAGTGTACCTTCTGCTAATGGGAGATAGCATAGCAGCGGAGATAGACAAAGTAAGAAGTTAACAGTAGGAAATGATTGATTTTATCTGTATATAAAGCAGTGGATAAATAAATGTGTTTTGTCTTTTAAAATATTATTATTCCTAGAATATGTATGATTCCAGGAGTAAAAAACAATTAGTCATGAACAGACATTCGAATAAAAGCGCAATTTGCACTAATGGATAGGCCATACGTATCATGTCACTTGAATGCCTGCATACTAAGCAATATTACGTTAATCGTAATAAATTTGTACGATTAGGTTAAAAGTTCATAAACATTTAACCTAATCGTACAAATGCCAAACAGATCGACATTATTATGTGACTGATGGTTGTATGAATGAAAATCCAATGCATTTTCACTCCCACTTTCATTAATTTGACACAGCAAAAGGCAACAATCAAGTCAAAAAGTATTAATTACTTTATCATAATTCGAATGTTTCAAAATTTTAGATAATATTAGTAATTTCGTATTTTAGATAATATTAGTAGTTTTAGCTTTCAAATTTTACCTGTAGCTGTTAGTTTTATTATATTTTATATTCTGATCGGGAAGATTTTGCAATAAAGTCGGAAACCGAAAGATTCCTCACCATACTCTTTTGTAAAATGATTTAAAATTGTTAACGACACCTCCTTGCTTGCATTTTAAAACACGGTTGAAAAAAGGTATTACTTAAAAAAGTTCTCACGAAAATTTTATTATATTTTACAAGTATTAAATTTTTTACTAAGCTAGATTACAACGTATGCTAACGCCACCATTTTTAAAATGTTTGGTATGATATTATAAAATTGCTAAACAATTTCTGCATTTGATGTGTTTTAGTTGCACTACGACGTTAAGAATTATTACATAAAAACATCATGTTTTTTGCTTCAAAAACACTAAAAATATGGAATATAAAGAGAGGTACTGCAATAAAGCTAACACACGTGCAAGACATTGTACAGACAAGTGTACATTTGAGCAATTCCGTTAGACGTTGTTTAAACACACACTGCATACTATTAGCACAAACCAATAAAGACTGTAAAAAGATAATTCGATAAGTAACTTGGTTCCTATACTAAAAGATTCTAATTTGCCTTTGTCGTAAAGTTCTCTTAAAATTAATGTATATATATATATATATATATATATATATATATATATATACATATACATATACATATAAATATATATATATATATATATATATTTCTCATTGTAAATCCCTGCATAGCAATAAAAATATCGAAATTTTCGTTTTGCCCTGCACCTCCAAAATCAGCTGTAGAACTTAAAATGAATAATAAAGTTCGAGATCAACTTTTAACAGATCGACAAATAAAAATACATCATTTCATTCGCGGAAAAGGTAATGGCGTCAGTTTGTGGGAGTAAATTTAATTCTCGTACGCAGCTGGAGCTAGTGCTTTGAGCTGCGAGAAGACAGTGTAGAAAAACAAAATAAATACGTAAAAACTTTTTCCTTTCGAATCGAACCAAATGACTTGTCAAATTACATTTTAATTACCAGTGGGAAATTTATGTTTGAGATTGCGTTTAAAAATTCCGTAAAATGTTTTGTTTGTTTTTTCGTTGCATTTATATCAGCTTAGAGATCTGGGTTATTTTAAAAACGTACATAGCATCAAAACATCCTTTTAGCTTTATTTTTTGGCGATACTTTAAATTGTCTGCATTTACACAGATATTTTTAATCTCACCCTCAAATATTTTTTATTCAATTTTTATAAATGCTAAATGAAATCATCTATAAAATAAGCAGTCTAAATCGTTACACTCTAAAAAGAAGTTAAGCAAATTTTCTGGAAAATTGCAAATTTATTTGGAAAATAAATTACTGTTAAAAACTATTATAAGTGATGCAAACATGTAGGTAAAATGTAATAACGTGTAGCTAAGCAAAAAAATCAACAGATCGAGTAAATAACTCAAATAAATAAGACGCATATAATTCTAAGATACTAATATGTCATGGCACAACCGAACAAATGGGAGTTAAAATCGTAAATGTATTTCTCGTGCAGCATGAAAGCTTCCACCAAATACAAATTTTGTAATTAGTTTTCGGGCAATAGAGCTACATGAAATTCAGGCGCACATAAATAAGACTAGCGAATCGTCCCCGATAATTAATACGGCGTTAATAATTGTATGGCATGCACGATATCCGCCTCCTACTGCTGTTAGACTTAATTAAGCCCAGTCTTTGGACTGCGTCATAATCCGCCACCGCAACGTGTGTAAACACAGCGTAATTAGTTACCTAATTATGGTTTAAAGGTGACGTAACAAATATTTAGTATCACCTATGTAACTTTTTTTTGATGCCTGTGAACTGATATGTATTAGAGTTATTAAAAAAATAATACGTTATTAAACATAAGGCTATTTATTAGACACATAATGAGACGGTCATAAATTAATATATTCATGTCAATGCGTGGGTATGTATAAAGAAGAAAATGTAAAAATTACATTAAAAACATGCTTACGGTCAAATATTTCCACTAATTAACAAAAAAGTAAGAAAGTTATTTTCAGAAGTGAAAAATAATGAATAAGTAAAAACTTTCAGTTACTTTTATGTAGAAATTGTTGCAATCAAAGCTAATATTAAAGCCAGTTATTTATAATGCTAAAATTAAAGCCAGTTATTTATAATGCCATTCATAATTAAAAACCAAAATTTTGTTTATACCATCGAAAAGAAACATTATTTTTATTTCAGGATCATGTCTTGATAAAGTTCGTCCAATTCAATTTACAAACTACTAAATCATAAATATTTACCGAATGAAATTCAAGATGATGCGTTAGATCCGAGCGAATTTCCTTTGCATTTGCTTTGCTTTGCTGCGTCATGGACGCTAAAAATGGCTGATCGTAAAATGATCGACGTCTTTGCAATGTCGTGCGTGTAGAAAATGCTCAGTGTCCTGTGGATCGAACTCAAAACCCAAGTCTCGATTCTGAAATAATGTGAAATTGAAATCAAATCATTATCCATCTCTGTCTGGACAGTTCACGAATACTAATCGCGCGCGGAACCTGCTGACAACAATGAGAAAATCATTGTTACTGGCATGATTAAAGGGTAGAGGTTGCAGGAACGCTGCCCCAAAAACGCTGAGCGGACCAAATTCGAGAAACTCTTAGCACTCCACTATATAATGCTCTATTTACTGCTAAAAACGGAAACCCTGGCGATTTCTAAGAGAAGATGTTATCGAGAAGAAGCAAGTTGCAACAGTAAGTTGCCAACAGTAAGTTGCCAATTAAACTAACTTACACAGGGCTATTTCTCGTATTTGTATTTGACGACAAATACCTTTTTGATTTTAAATAAAGAAACGGAACCATTCTCTGTTTTAGCCCACTACATAAAAGCTAAAAAGGAAAGGTTATGATTTTAGCAGTTTGTATATCGGTATATAGATAACATATCGTACCTTGCAGACTGAACTACAGGAGGATTTTACCAGGAGAAATATGACTGGATTTCTCCATATTTTGAAGAGTATCGTAGGCAATATAAAAATACTACATGGAGCTCACTGACCGCCATATCGCCTCAGAAGAAATAAAATTTGCGTTTGAACCACATTAAAATGGATGTCAAATTAAAGGTCTGAATGAGAATAACACAATAATACCTACCAAATTTCCCCTAAGATTATAAGTATATATATATATATATATATATATATATATATATATATATATATATATATATATATATAAGAATACAAATAATATAAATGAAAAAAGAATAGTATATTTTCCATTATGTTGTTTTGAATTTGAATATGTTAATTAAATGAGCCTAAATGCTCTTAAAATTTGTTTTGGGTTTTTTTGTGGTGTTTTTCATTAATTTTAGACATATATGGCAAGACATATTATTTAAACATTTATTTTTTTTTTAAACCTAACCTAACAAAACGGTAACAGCAACTTTACAAAATATATTTATCAGTCCCGTATCAGCGCTTCCAGACATCTACAGTCTCAGCGCTTCCACCCATGGTTAAAGTCTGCCCCTACTCAATAAATCATTTAGGATCTCCAGCTTTTCATTTTGTGAACTCTCTAAATGACTCGAATATCAGTCCATTCTCAACCAGATCTCGGTGATTAAAGATACCACGTTCTAAGTTTCCGAGTAATTCTACATTACTATTATTCAGACGTATGGTCTCTAACAAAACTGTATGCTCATTGACGTGCTCGCTGATGTGGAACAGAATGTGACTTATGTCCTTCGTCTCAAATCCTCAGGTACACCCCAGGCTACATCTCAGAGCAAACATAAATAGATTGGCACGAAATGCGTTCATGTCCCGTTAAAAATTTGGAAACATAATAATCAGAAACGAGGTAGTTCTTACCTAACCCTCGGGAACATCGGGAAAGAACAACTTAGTGTTTCCCCCTTGGAATCGGGATAGGACCACCTGGGCTGCCAGTGAGCAACGACGATCTTTAAAATACGTCTCTTTCTATTTTTAAATTTAATGGACCCGCAACAAAACTGTTGCCTCGAACCAGGATGAAATTAGCCGTGCGTTCTGCAATCATGAGGTCAGCAGGCAGGAAACCCGCTAAAATAGGCAACTCACATTGCGATCTCAGTAACACCCGTCCCAACATCAGGGAACCCAAACCGATGGTGCATAGGCCAATATACCAAGCGATATTGCCGTATACATCAGATTGAGGATGGAGTTATTCAGCCTCCAATCGGCACCGGCAAGCCGTGCCATGGCGTGGAAGGCAAACCAAGCCCTCTCACCGATGTACCGCGCCTGCGATAAGAAGCTCCGCCGTGTTCCAGGGGGCTGAGGAAATAGTTTTTACGAATCTATTAGTTGTAAAGATGGGATAATAGGGGAAAATGGCGGTTGCAACCGGTGGTCAGAGTTTACCGCCATCCTATTAAATGATGGGAAAACAGCACATTTTCCTTTCAAGCTATTTCTCACAATATTATTGAACTAGAAACCATTATATTCCATATGCAAAAAGGGACTTCTTGCCAAAGTTTTATAGGATGAGTCATTAATTGCCAAGTACGAATATACCATGAGCCATAGAATTTATATTGAAGCATTAAAATGAACGCTGCAAGATCTCAGAATCTCATAAGTATTCACGGGTAGTCACTTTTGTTTTTGCTACTGATTTTCGCTATAAAATTCTTATTCAGACAAAAAAACTCCTCCAGACTTTATATAAGCATGTATAAAATCATTTTCGTCATGGGGTTCATTTCAGCCACATAATCCATTCATGTTATTGGGCAATTTTAACCCACTTAATAAGGTTTATCAACAGCCTTGTGTCATACGAGGCTCTTGGTAAAACGATTTTGGGAAAATATCATCGAAATTAAAATATTAACCGAGTTTGCAGCCGGTTAATATTGTTATTTCGATGATTTGATTATCTTCACAGCTAGAGTAAATTCCGTGATTCTTCTTAATCGGTTTTGATTCCCTGTCAAGATATCGTTTGCTCTCACAACAAACGAACCCCAAACACAAACTCTCAAATGTCTGGTAATAAATTTTGTCATTAAATATCAAAATTTAAAAGTAAACCTGTACACTTTACTACTACAAAAAGAAAATAAAACGTTAAACTCAGTATTCAGATAAACCTAACTAATTAACATACCTAATTTAATAAAATCTAAAAAAAATGGCATCTCCGCGGACTAAGTCGCAGGCGATGACTAGTACTATATTAATTGCAATATTGGAATAAGGTCCTCATTTCAATCATGTCAATTTAGTTTTTGAAAAACTGTATTGCCACATAAAAACTATATTTGTACAGCGTCTTACTCAACTCAAAGCAATTGATAAAGGCCATAATTGCGAACCGACAACTGCTCCAACTTCCTGTATTTTTATTAGATGCAGAAGGCATTTCTTGCGGAAATGCTGATTACGGACTTAAGACCACTTAGGAGTTATTTATGTCTAATTTATTTTTTTGGGACATTACCATTAAAGGACATGCAGGCGTCAATAAATGAGCTAAAGTTTAAATGGGTTAGATAAATTGCTAATATCAGTAAAATTAAAAATTTACTACTAGTTTTATAAGAAGCGTGAATGTAACATATAATATGAAAATGAAACTTAAATTATCAATGGTTAACTTTAAAACACATATGCATAAATTTAATATATTCATAATAATTTCTTCCCACCCTCCCTACTTCTCTTTGAATGGCTTTAGGTTTTTTATAAAATATCACGTCCTTTTCACGGAAATGAAATTTTTGAAAGCTCAATCGATTGATTTATTCTCTTTGGTGTTCTTGAAAATAGAGCCTTCTTGAAGAATTTTTTTTTGTTTTTCGGAAATATTTAAGCAATCATTTTACTCGTGATATATTTCTCGTGCATTGTTATTTATGTTCTCCGCATTATGTAGCATGTAAATATTATAAGTCATCGTGAATACTTTTACCCCAGCCAAATAAGAAAAAAAAAATCCATTCGTTATGGTTCCTAGTTTGTAAAAAACTATGTACATTTAATGTTACCCTAATTAAAACTAAAGATAACGAAACAATTATATGGAGAGCCAGAATTTTTATTACAAGAATTAAAATTACAAAGTCGCTGTCACAAGGGCAGAATTCTAAATCCTGTATCACCCTTAATATCACGTTTCATTTCAGGCACAATAATATTTCCCACCCCGTTTCCGTCATTCGTAGCGCCAACTATATGTTGATCAGTTTCACAATAGAGCAAGGGGCACTATTAACGTTCAACCGTCCAGATGTTAATGTATAAAAATTTTAATTTGTTAAGAAAATTGTATATGTTTCGATACAATACGATTTTTTAAAAAGTTGTTAATCGTTTCTTATATCGTTTAACAGCATAATGTGTCTTTTGTCAAATAATTATATTACATTAATAAATTAACGTAAATTTCTTGTCATTAATTTAAGCACATCCTTGAATTTTTTTAAAAATATCTGAGAAATTTCTCCACCCAATATGAATCGATAATGATAAATTATTTAAAAAACCGAAAAACCATCTATTAAATGATAAAAATCTGCACTCAGGATGAAATTGAATCGACTGGTGAAATAATGGATCTACCGTTAAAATGTTTAACTCCTTAATAGTTTTATAGTTTAAAATCTAATTTTATACAAATATTTTAATTAATATTATTGAAGGTGTTTGGAAAATATATTTAAGTGTTAAATTATCGCCGTTAATTAATTCTTTTGCGAAATATACTTAGTTAGCTCTGTTTCTATTTGTTTTGAATTTTTGTTTAATAAATAATAATGCCTCAATGTCCCTTTTATGCACAGCTATAATCTATACGTAATTACGTTTGAAATAGTACTGTGTTTACGGGATATCGGTTAATTGCAGATGAGAGCGCCGTAATCACAATAATATAAGCAAAACTAATTAGAAGGTATATTTGTCAAGCATTTGTATGACCTCCATCAGATCGAGAGCGTTGCGATTGATTTAATTTTATGAACATATTAAACATGATTTGGGAAATCTTTATGCTATAAAATATACAGTCTCTAACTTTAATTTTTCCGTTTTTATGTTGTAATGGCTATGGTCTGGTATAATTTGCTATAACAGAGGTGGGAGCTGCTTTTAAAAAAATATGTTTTATCAAATTACTTACTAATTATATTTTTAATCCCTTAGACTCGAGTTTAGTTGTGATCAGTAACTTACATAAGAAGACGAAGTCATGGTTTATTCCATATTCTGCGACGCTCACATGGTTTACTCCACGTGCTTTGATCGACACAGTATTGTGACCTTGGCCTTTTTCTTCACCTTAACCGACCACTTCAAGAGGATAGATAGTAAGTACCTTCTTCAGACTTGGCAGTAGCTAATAGTTTCTTTAAAAAAGGAAATAAACGTGAATGACGTTTTTAATATGATCCTGGAGCTTTTAGGTTGCTGCTAATAAAAGGATATTTGGAAATATTTTGCATAATAAGGAAATAAAATATTTTGCCAGAAAAGTTTATTTACCATAATTTATGTTTAGTTTTACATTTATTCTTTGGATAGAAATCATATCGGGTGAAAAAAATAATATTATTTCATAATTATCTTATTTTTCCTTTTTGAAATACGATGAAATATGAAATCAGAACCGCATGCCTGAGAAAAAATAAAACATAATATCAAATTCACCTGCCACTTCGGTGAAAAATAAGGCGATTTGCAAAAGATATTCAGAAACAAATTCATTGTGCGTTCATGTTATAAATATATAGGTATATATAAATTTTAACTGAATTAATAACATGAGCAAGCGTCTTCCCGGAACCGTAAAGAGCGCACAAAACCATTGAAAATTAATATCGAAGAAGCCTAAATATTTACTTCCTTTCAAAGCTCAACTGAAATGAGCTCGCGTAAGTTCTTCAGCGTGATTTTCTAATAAAATTTTCACGTGAATAACTACGCTGTAACGTTGTATTGTGTTGGATAACAAATATATGTTTTACATTTCAGATCTTTTATTTATTACAATTGAAATAAAACGTTTATATTAATGCGATTAATTACTAATTACAGATGTATGTCAGAATTATGTACAGGTAAAAAATGGCAGAAATAAATATTCTGTGATAGTATCATTACGTTTAATTAAATGTAATTGAAAAGATCAAATGTATGGAAATGAGTTGCATATGCAGTTTTTAAGTGAACGTTATTTAGTCATCTTTACAACCGTATTCTAGATTTCGTCATTTTAAGTAATAATTTGTAATAGAATTATTTTATGGTTTTAATATTTGAAAGTAATTTTTTAAATATTACTCTATCAAAGTTATAAATGTATTATTACTATATTATATAAAAAAAAGTCTAGAATCATTGTTGTCATTTAAATTATTCCAACATAAAACCATAAAGTTCTATTGCAATGCATGATAATATTTGTTCCCGTCATCTTGCATTGTTGCCAATACTTTAATCAATTTATATAATGAATTGCTATATTCTAGCATATTCGGGACACGTCCAAACTAGATTCTATAATTATTGCTATCTCTTGAAATTATTGATACAACTTAACTAATACGGTAAACCATCCTCTCAAAAGTTGTGCCTGAAGACTGAGTTGAACCACTCACAATGAATGTTAAAATATATTCAAAAACTTTGCTTTCAACTTGCTTTTCATGACCATGCATTTAATATTAAAACTCGAGTTTTATTTCAATAAAACACGCAAGTCGCGAGTCGTTAGATTAAAGTTACCATTTACAATATCCGTGTGCCTTATTTGATAGGAAAATCGGCATTACATGTGAATTGTATTTTAGTTAAATGACAAACTATGTAATTAAGATTGAAATGTTTGATGTATGACTCAAAAATTTTCTTTTTTGATTTTTTGATATATGGCGCAAAAATCAAAGGAAAGAAAATTGTATAAAAAGACTCGCATATCTATTCCACCGTTACAGGCATTTTACATAGAAATCGTTTGACATAGTAACTTGACATTCAGCATTGCTATATAGCATATAACACCACATGAATTTTCCCCACTTCGTTCAACAGTTAATAATATTGTGTATAGAAATTTACGAGGGAGAAAATATAGTATTGAACGTATTTAGAAATGAAACACAGTTATAAATACGTTCAATACTATATTTTAAATACAGTTAAATGAAACTACGTGATAAAGAAATATTTTTACGTTGCTAATAGCTGAATATCTTTCCTAAAAGCCCACCTGAAGATGGTGTAATACAACGAAACCTAGATCGTGGTTAAGAACTTATAGAAAGTGAAAATAATACTACATCACGTAGTTTAATTTAATTGTGAGCAAATATAGTATGAATGTGAAAATAATACTAATGAAAATACCTTTTTATCCAAGTTTTTTTTCATATTTCCAGAGACCATTTGCTAATTCTGACAATGGATATTTTCTCTAACGCACTTTCAAACTGCTAAAATCTGTATTATGAAAGACAGCGCTATATATAATATGCCACATTAATTTACCGGAAATGTAATACTATAATTCCAAATCCAAGTTTTTATACACATAACTTTATATGTGCGTGTACATATATATATATATATATATATATATATATATATATATATATATATATATATATATATATATATATATATATACGTTTGTGTGTATATAAACTGAGTATCCTTAATTACTTACATTTGCTAACATGTTTTTAAAAATTTCTCAGGGTGGAGTTCAACTTAAATTTAACCGGTTTTATTTTTTGTTTATAGCTTTAAATAAGTTTTGAGATACTCATGGGAAGATATATCATTATTATTTTCGTAAGAGAAAGGCTTGATTGTTTCGATCGCTATTCTTTTTAACAGTCTGCGCTCAGACAAGGTCTCCAAAATACATAAGTAAATATTTGCTTATGTGGAAGCCATTAGGAAGATTTTACATCAGTAGGCTTCGCTAGCAGTAAGATAACAATTCAGATTCTGCTAAGTTTTTTTTCTATATCTAGCAGGCTGTTAATTTTAAAAAAAATACTACCAGAGTTTTCTTCTTCAGATCCTGTAGGTTAAAGCGAGGGTTACTCTCTGTGCTATGCAACATAAATAATCTTAATGCATAATGTCTACGAAAATTTGATAAAACTATAACTAAATCGTTCTGATTGTATATGCAAGTAAATACTGAAAAATTAGCTACAGTTATCTGGACGTTATCATACCATCTGATTGCCATACCAAATTAGCTGATTAGTTCAATTGTAACTCACGTCTCTGCTACAATATCGGTGGTATCATACCATCGCGATGACTTAATTTAAAAACTTGTGGTGAGTAGGTTAAAAATATTATTTTAAATATATGAACAAATTAGGTATAAGTAGAAAATTAACAATAATATATTTTATTAAACTCTGACACCCATATTCAATGTTCCACTATTTTTCTTTGTACACAATATGCAACAGAAACAGCTGTTAAACTTCTGTACAAGAGATACATTTTGGGAGGAGTATGTGGACTCTCGTATGTTGTGCCATTACTAAATTCTTACCAACCAATTTTGGGCCCCTTATTCCCCTATGATTATCAATATGAAGTTATGCCTACCCCCCCGGGTCGTTTTTTTATCGATATGGGCATCAGTCTCAAGTTATGACGAAAAAGTAATTTTATAAGTAATCAACTTGTAATATATGTTTTTAAAAAGAGGTGATCTATAAAAATATTAAAATTTATGTTATTTTTTACATATTTAATATTAATAAAATTGCTTTAATACCTCCTTTCACATAATATTCGTCTCAAATCTTGAATGAGACGATTTTATTTTCTACCGATTTGTTAAATATCAGAATAATTATTTTGTCCATTGGTTAACCATTAGGTTAAGCCCATGGATTTTTACATTTGTTAGCCAAATTGTTTAATTTCTCTAAATAATTTAAAAAAATTCTTTTGCTCGTTCTCGCTTCATGTCCCATTCCCGATTTCCATGCTTCTTATATCATCCCACTGCCCTATTTCAATTTTTTATGTTTATTGTTTTATACGGTTATTTATTTAATAAACAATAATAACACAACGTGTGTACTTTTGATTTTATCAAAAATTTTTTACACTTTAGATTTCTGAAGTATAGTGCAATATAAGAAACAAAAGCCACGGAAAAATCATCAAGTGGTGTATAATAAACAGCCTATGAATCAATGTAAGTAAATATTTAATTTAAAGTTATAAATTTAGGTTTCAATACACTTATATAATCTATGAAGAACCTTGGTACTAACTCAGTCCCGATCTCGTCTCGAGAACGAATTTGATTCATTGCTTACTTTTATTGAAAATGAAGTAATCGGATATAGCAAGAACAATAATTTTCAAAGATTAGTTTTATGTTGTATATTTAAAGGAATGTGGTTCTTTGTGTATTTGGTTATATAATTCGTCAGCACACAACAAAATAGTATATGGGCTTTCTGTCTTAAATTCAAATAATTAAAGGTACCGAAAACTATTCCTTGTTTGTTTCTTTCTAAGAATGTAGAATATCTGTTTTTTTTTCGAATACTAACAAATTTTGCTTTATAACTACATAACTGAATGCTTAAATAGGGGTATATGCGAAGCTATATAATGGCAAAAAACCTAACTGAATATTTTAAATAAGAAACATTTTTAAACTTTTTGTTTAATGACCCTAGCAACTACTTATATACTGTAATTAAATAAAAACAATCAGGTTTTTATTTTGCAGAGTATTTGGCCAGTAAACAATATAAGAATTAATTACTATAAAAATAACCATAGTTTACCCATGATTGTATATTGTACAGTTTTATGTCTCGCACATTTGATTTCCGGTGCCAACCATAATTATTTCAGATTCTTGAGTTTCCTGATTATTACTTTCATTATCATGCATACTTTATACGAACAGAATATATTTGTTCGTATTTTATTCATAGGAAACTAAAGTTCAATTGCTTTAATGTACAAATAATGTAAATTTTATGACGGTGTTAAATTTTAATGACTTTTTTGTCATGCTCTATCTGTAATATTTTTCTAAATACTCCATCAAGAGAATTATGATACAATGATATTTATCACTTGAATTATTTGAACCAGTCCTGTGAATAATGTTACCAAGATAATCAATCATTGCTAGGGATGCTGAATCGATGTTTTATGTGTGTTAGGCTTTTTCAAAATAAATTTCTATATTTATAATATATTTGGGTAATTCTGTGAACACTAAACAAAATAGTTTATGTCATAATTGTCATTTATAAAAAGTGAAAATTAAACATTTTACCACATTTTTTATTCTTTTGTGGTTTTTCTTAAAGTTGCATCGCAATTAAATACTTTTTATTTCTTGTCGGCCTTAAATTCATTTTGGTGGATTAATATTGGTAATATCGAAAAATAAATATATGAAATATAATACATATATCATTAACAAATTTGACATTGCATCAATTTAAATAATTAAAGGGAAACTACACGTATCTAAAACTTCTGGTATTACAGTGAAAATATGTTCGCTTTGATCCATCACATCGATAGAATCCTTTATCTATGGCATTTGCATTTGGCACGAGTCTAGTACTCGCTACATTAAAATATTCCTAGTAAATTATTATGAACCCAAATAAACGTTAGTTGGACTAACGTTTAGATAAGCTCAATAGTAAATAATTAGTCTAAGAGACGAGCGTTCCTATGTAGGAAGGTTAAAAAATATTCTATCTCTCTCCATATTTTTTTTCCATTTTTGCCTTTTTTTGCTAAACGTACTTTTATATTCCCATTGCCTTAGAATTCTTCATTATATCAATTTTCTCACGTTAATAAAACTTGCTATAATTTAAAAGGACAGCTCAAGACAAAGGCCATAACAATGTTTTAGTCATTATGCTTATTTACCTTGCCCATGATAAATTTTCTCCACCAAAAATATTGCCATAAAATTTATTTGCATCAAAATTAAAAATAAATTTTTAATTAGAATGTAATCCTAAGAAATATATTCATAGATAACGTTTAAAATCAATATCGACGAATTTAGTGAAATCTTTGTAAATATTACCCAACGTAGCTCAAAATGTTATATCTAGCAAAATTCTGCATTGTTGTCAGGTAAACATCGATATTATATCTAGAAGTATTGACCATTAGTAGCCCTTTTAACACAGTTTACAGAGCAATGAAATTACAATATACCTCTCAAGTATAAACGTGGCTTTGAAACTTTTTATTACGAACTTAACCCTTAATGAAAATCACTTAAGTTTTCCGCCGAACAATATCCCTGCGCATAGTAACTAAAATTATTAATGTGGAAAAAAGTTCACTTTTGGCAGAAAGTAATTGAATATATTTGGCGTTAATTTTGTAGAAATTCATTATTCACAATTAAATGAAACTACGTGATGTAGTATTATTTCTACTTTCTTCAAGTTCTTTACCACGACCTAGGTTTCGTTGTATTACAACATCTTCAGATGGGCTATTAGTAAATATCTAAGAATAAAGAATAAAGTAGTAGAGTAAAAATAAGAAGAATCTTTGCTAATAGCCCACCTGAAGATGTTGTAATACAACGATACATAGGTCGTGGTAAGGAAATTAAAGATAGTAGAAATAATACTACATCACGTAGTTTCAATATGCAACCTTACTACGCTAATTTATTATAAGTTTTAAATTCATCCCACAAATTTAATACCAATTGATTTTCGATAGTTATTTAACTACAAAGCAAAAATTTTGAAACTTTATCCAACAAATTAAAATCTAACAAATTCATTTTAATATTTTGTCCAAACCTTTAACTGGTTAAACTAATTTTGAAAAAAATTAATTTTGAAATCATTTATGAAATATATACCAATATGAAAGTTAATACAAGTTAGTCGATTTTTATAGCGACTGCTATTTACATTATATTTAATTAAATAATAAATATAATGTAAATAGCAGTCGCTATAAAATTCGCGCAAAGGTGAGCAATGCTTTATGTCACCCAACACTTTCAAAGTGAAGAGCACTTACAAAACCTACTATATTACATTATTCCCAAATATTTGACGACTCTGCTGCCATTTACGTATTTTACATACTTTTTTTGTATTCAGCTATATAACTGAACTCAGTTTTTTGCGCCCTTAACTGCCACATGAAAAATGAGGTTACTTAAGGAATATAATCTCAATGTACTGAATTTGATCCACGGCCGCTTAGCAAAAAAATTAGCAACTAAAAATTTAATGTTCTGTCAAACAATCTAGATAACAGCTACTGCTTAACTTATCTGTAGAAGTATGTAATACAATCAAAACGGTGATATAGAAGTATTGTTCAATGGTGGAGATGAAATATTATTCCTATGTATTAAACAACGCGGTTAAGAATCGAGTTTAGTACTTTGAAGGTTACTAAATGAGACCAGTCGCTGATCGAAATATACGCTACTACATCCAATTATAATAATGAAAGTGTAAAGTTTCCTCTGTGGTTAACGATACTACTAATATCTAGAGGTAAATATCACCTACAGAACAACACCTAATTGCTGTTCATCCAAGTTGGTGAACATTATGCATAGTTGTCAGTGGTTGCAGATGCATTTTATATGTTTTTTTTTCTGGAAATTATGCAAAATTTATCGCTATCAGCGTATTTCGAAACGCACGTTCAATTATTTATTTAATCATTTTGAGTACGTTATGTGAAAATAATAATAATAATAATTTACTTTTGTACATTTTTGACAGTTATGTTTTGTGATTGTTACGGCTGCCTTGAGCTTGTTGGATGACTAATAATGAATAGTTTCCTTCATATAAAATATATAATTATATATATTTAATAATACATATTATTTCTGCGTTCCCTTATAAATTATAATATAAATATTACATAAACTTAAATAGTTTTCAGTCTTGAAAGAGCAACGCTAAAATACTTGGAAGAAAAAAGCTGAACACTACAAGTTATATCTATTGTTATATTTGCTTGTAAATATTAATCCATTGTTTGACACAATTTTTCGGTGCATGACTTAACTAAGCGCGAGTTTATTCTTGATGTAAAAAAGAGGAAAGTTTTATTTCATGATAAAATTCAAAAGCAACGATTCTCAGGATTTAGAAAATGTCAACATATTTTTTTCTCTCGAAAGAAGTATGAGAGTGCCCGCATTGCCTACTTTTACAAAGGCAATTTGACACAGGGTATTGCGAAAAGGCCCCTTCTTTCATTGGTTAGTGGTAGAAACTATCGTTTATCTTTTATTAGCGATAGTAAATAACATAAATAAAAACCTGCAAAATGTTACTAAATAACAAGAAAAGTACCATCATCAAAAGATATAAATTTTTGACTCGATATATGGCAATCAGTATAATTATTTTTCACTAATGATTGAATAGAAAATTCTTTCTTCAAACATGTTTCAAATATATTTTAAACATTATTGCTAACGAAAGGTTCATATATGCTTTTTTAAAAAAATCACAATAAATTTAAAATAATAGTTAATGCCATGTCACAAAATATTATTTAAAAACAATTCTCTAACAAAAGAGAGAAAAAGATTTAATATTAAAAATATCGAATGTATGGATCTACCACCGACTCTGGACTCAGTAGAAAGTTATAAATATTTCAGTTACTTTCGCTTCAGGTATTGTGGGAAAATTGGTCAATCTACCCTAGTACAGTCTTATGAGCTTATAAATGTGAAGATGTGGAATATCATAAAAGTATTGGTAAACATTGAATTTTTATTTTGATCCATCAAGGACACAAATTACTCAAATCAGAGGAGAAAATAAAGTATAATTAAATCCGAATAATAGATCCTAAAAGACTAATTTATAGATTTGTTTTATATAAAATATGTGCAAAAAACAAAAAAAACGCACTTAATGATGTAAAATCTTCGTAAATTTGTCAAAAATACTAAAATGAATATGAACAAAACTTTAATCTTTAACCATGCAAGAGTAGAAAGATTTTTACTTGTAGTCATCTGTTAATAAATTTTTCTTACCAAAATACTAAGAAAAAGCAATTGAAAACTATTAAAGATTTTTAGTACCTACGTATTATTCAAAATCTGTAACTATAATATTTTTATTCGTACCTATGGTACGAGAGATTGACACTAAAAAATAAGTATCAAAACACGGGCAATTAGCAAAATATTGAAGAATCTTTGCTAATAGCCCACCTGAAGATGTAATACAACGAAATCTAGATCCTGTTAAAGAACTTAAAGAAAGTAGAAATAATACTATATCACGTAGTTTCATTTTTCTGTGAATAATGAATTTCTACAAAATTAATCTTAAATATATTCAATATATTAACACACTTTTGCGTTTTACATATCAATAAAAACTAGTGCTGGGGAGTTTTGCTTAAATTAATTTATTGTTATTAGGGTGAAGTTTTTCTCTAGGAATAAGTTTTCTACTCAAAAATAGCCCTGACTAGAATGATACTCTAATTGCTAATGCAACTTTAGGCTAAGTAAGAATCTAACTCAAATAGATCTATTTGTTTAATAAAAGTGAAAAAAATTGAAAATTTTTTTTCACTTTTATTTTATTCTAGACATGTTTTCAATATGAAAAATTCAATAATACCATTCACATAAACGTGTTTTATGTATTTAAAGTACATTTTTTATAAGAGGTAATGTAACAAAACGTGAAATCAAAATTCAAAAATCATAGTTAAGGCCATCTAATTACTATCATTTTATTCGATTTTAAAAGATAGTTTTAGTTCGTGAAATTAATAAATATACACACACACATATATATATATATATATATATATATATATATATATACATATATATATATATATATATGTATATATATATATATATATATATATATAAATATATATATATGTATATGTATATATATATATATATATATATATACACATACATATTCATGCTTAGATGATAAGTTAAAATATATAAACAATTATAAATATATCAAAAATCTGAAAAAGTCAGCCGCCCTTAGGATGAAACTATTTTCCAAAATTTAAAATTTCGTGGTCGAGTCTGTGGGTCAACTTCAGACGCGCATAACAAGTCCAAACGATATCCTCGTCCAATACCGTCATTTTGTTAACCTCACTCACTAAAATCGCGTTAGAAATAATCTCACTGTAATGATATAATTCACTAACTCGTACGACTAACAGTGAACTGAGTATGACTCAAAAACAAGTTTCGCACCGCTCCTCCCATATAAGGTGCCTAGTGTAGTGCATCTGAAGCGATAGATGTCCGATTCAAAATGTAATTAACATTTGAGACCTTGAATCGATCTATCAAATGATATATAATAGTTTACCCCTCGCCAACTGTGCAACATGTAATATCCGCGCCAGTTTTATGATCCCCTATAATGAATTATAAGACTTCACACGTCAAAAATTCAAAATTATATAAATAAAGTAAAAGAAAACAAAATGTTCTTGCCCTACTCAAATTAAGCGCAATGCAGCATAGGGAACACAAAAGAAGAACACACAATATTGAAAACCATTATTAACTTATCTATTGAAAAGCATTAACCAAACTGAAGTTTCAAACTCATTGTAAATCGAGCCGTTTGATACAAAACCCTTAAAACACAATTTATATAGAGCTAAGCCAATAATAAAATATAATAAGAAGTAATAAATTTTGCGAATGTTTTGTGCTAAAATTGTAAGGAAATATTGCCAAGGGTTTGTGAAAATTTGAAGCCCACTCAAATATTGAAAAGCAGTGAATAGTTATGTGTATCCTTACGTAATTATGACGGTGGGAAAACTTTGCGGAAATGTTCCCGGTAAACCTTAAAATAAATTTATTTTACGTAAGTTTCGTTATGGGGATTATGTGAGTATTATTTGCAGATAACGACAAAATATGGCGTATTTATACAAAAAAACTTACTAAAAATGATGTCATCAACATTTAGAACGGAAAAAGTAATTTTTGTTTTTATGTGTGTCATGTGGATAATGTATCCTAATAAATTCGTTAAGAAAATAAGTCAACAATGAACATTTTGTGCTAATGAATTATTTAGGTAATTACACTTCCTATGTCCCTCGAGCGATGAAAAATTCTGCAAAATAATTATTTCATTTAAATAACATGTAACCCTAAAATAAGTTCTAGAAAATAAGTATTGTGAAAATAATTGATCCTGATGACTTTCACAGAACACGGAGTCTTATAAAATTGTTTACACGTATTAATTTATTTGTCCGTTATCTATCTAAAACCTGATCTAATCTGTTCAAATTTTAAATATTAATACAACATTAATTTATGTAATTTTTGCTTGATTATATTAATTTATCAAAATAACAAAAAACAGTCAAGAATCGTTTTAGTTTCAAGAATCGTCTGATTTCAAAAAACCATACTCTAACAAAATTTACGCACCAAATAATCCAAAATATATTCGCTTTCAAATATCAGTAATTATGAAAACTAAAAAAAAATAAATGTTTGTTTTGAGTGAAAAATTAAGGACATAGAGATGTCCTTAATTTTTCACCTCGATCACCTAATTTATAAATTTATTTTAATAAACATAAATTAACACAATTGGCCATCCATCCAAATTTGGAATAAAATCATCAGTACGTAAAAAAAATTAAAATAATGTCCGGTTCATAATATTTGTTTCTAATAATACTGAAATGAATAATTAAGGATTCATCATATTAAAAACTTCAATACATAGATAAAAATGTACCCAATGAAAAAAAGGTAAACTCTGGAAACATTATTTGCCAAAGATATTTGTTCTTATGAAATCATATACAGGAATTTTAATAAGGCCTATAATAATGTTTATTTTAATCTCGCTAGTTTCAATTTAACTTATGAACAATTTTGGTTATTCTTATTACTTCTGATTAATTTTCACAATTTTATTATTTGTGTAATCAAACAAGAAATGGCAAATATTAATTTTTTCTGTTTTAATCCACTTACTATTATGATTCTATTTCGGTGTTTTCAAGAGACGGGCACGGGTAATCACAAAAATATGGTACTCACGTACCTCATGCCAATGGGAGATAGCAGCGGAGATAGATGGAAATATGAAGTTAGCAAATTATTTTATCAGTATGTCATGCGCTGTATAAATAAAGTTTAATAAAGAACGGTCTCTAAATGTTACCAATGGCTGTTAGTTTTTATTATATTTTCTGTTCTAAATAGGATGATCTTACGATAAAATCAGAACACGAAATAATCCTTAATATCTCTTTCTTTAATAGATAATATAAATATGATACATATACTTGATCTACTAAATATGTTACGTACTAATTTTTTTTGCAAGGAGGTTTCAAAATTATTGACGACAGTTTAAAAAGATATTACTTAGGAAAATCGCTACCAAAATTTTATTATGTTTTACAAATATTAAATTATTAACTTGGTTACATTACTGCACATGTTAACGCCGCGATTTTGAAGATGTTTAATATGATATTATTGGACTGATAGAAAATGCCTGCATTTGATGTGTTTTTAGTTTTAATATTATTTTAGAAATCATTGTGTAAAAAACACCAAATTTTTGCTTTAAAAACAATAAAGATAAATAATGTGGACAGACGTACTAACTGCACAAGCGCTAACACAAAGTGCAGGATATCACCAGACAATGCTCGCTCGAAGTACACCTGTGTACAAAACCGTTAAATGTGGTTTCAAAACACATTGCATATATAATACAGTGGGTTGCGAGTTTGCCAATATCGTTGTTCGTAAACTTGTATAGACCGTAAAATATGGTTCGATTAGTAACTTTGTTCTCATACTTAAATATGGCGCTAGCGTAATAAGCGTTTTTCGGAAATTTCCTTTAAAATTAATATACATAGGTACTCTTTGGTTTTGAGTCCTTCCCACACTAATGTTTCCCTTTTTATGGTTGCTTGGCCGGAAGCGTTTTAAATTTAACGTTAAAAATGGATAAAATTTAATTTCGAAGCGTGATGAAATTTTATTTTCTGGAGAAATTCATGTCAGAATTATACCTATGTTAATTGACGCCTAAATGCAACTGATCAATTTTGGTTAAGTTAGTTAAAGCATGGCAGAATACATATCAAAAATTCATTACGAACTAAAGTTCTAAAAACAGATGTGGTACTTAAAACGAATGATAAAGTTCAAGATTTGGTTATTGAATATATTTGGCGTTAATTTTGTAGAAATTCATTATTCACAATTAAATGAAATTACGTGATGTAGTATTATTTCTACTTTCTTTAATTTCTTTACCACGACCTAGGTTTCGTTGTATTACAACATCTCCAGGTGGGATATTAGCAAAGATCTTTGCAAATATTCCACCTGAAGATGTTGTAATACAACGAAACCTAGGTCGTGGTAAAGAAATTAAAGAAAGTAGAAATAATACTACATTACGTAGTTTCATTTAATTGGGATTCAAGATTTGGTTTTAACCGACTAACAAATAAAAGTACACGAGTCATGAGCCACAGCCATAATACTTTAATTGCAGAGTGTATAAGGTTAGCAGGATGGACACCGGGTTTGTTCACTTCGGAATAAAACAGAATTTGTCAGTGAATATCTGCCGATAATTTGCAAGTTTCTCTTAAAATTCCTGTGGAGCTTTTGTTTCGCCACGTAAAAATAGAAACGTAGAGACATTATTTTATTCCAAAAATGAAACAACAATCACTTTTTTGTCAATCACGGCAAATCTGTTCCGATAAACAAAACACATTTCATCTACTGAAAAGATGATAGAGTCAGTTTTTGAAAGTAAATTTTATTCTCTGAGGTAACTGCCGCAATAAAAAGGAAACACTGTAAACAGAGAAAACAATACGCACCACTTTTGGACCGATTGAAGGTTCAATGGCAAATATATAGAAATTCCGAGAAATGCCAAGAGGCCCAGTAACGGTATTATTTAAATATAACAATGGACTGATGCAATCAAACCGTGTCGCTAAACAAAAAGATCAGAACTGCATTTTTGTTGTTTCCGTATTCAGCCTATTCATTAAATGTAACTCCTTTGCACTGCAATCTATATCCGAAACTCAAATCTTTCTTGGTCGAATGCAAATCAAATAAAGCTCTCACGCAGGAAGCGAACGAATTTCTTGAAGTTCTCAATGAAACTAATATCCGCAAAGAAAGCACGAAGCTGGACCTAGTACTTTGAGCTTCAAGGGACTATGTAGAAAAATAAAGTAAGAAGAGAAAAAAATTCTTCCTTTCATAACAAACTACTTGCCAAAATACATTTTAATTACTCCTAGGATTTTTATGTTAGTGGTTATAGTTAGAAATTCGGTTAAAGAGTTTTATTAATTTTTTCCTTGCATTTAGGTCTCGGAGGTTTGGCTTATTTTAAGAATATATATTGCATTAAAAATGTTTTTAATCTTATCCTTTTCCTGATGCTTGTACTTATCCGTTTTTACATAGATCTTGTCAATTTGTATTTACTCTAACTACTAATTAGTTATTAGTTAATCCAATTACTAGAATATTCTTACATAAATGTAAAGTGAAAATAACCTATATTACAAGCAGTATATATAGTTATACTCTATAAAGAAAAAGTTAAACAAATTTCCTTTACAATTGGAAACTTATTTAGAAAATCGGTTACTGTGAAAAATGATTATAAGTGATGCAAACGTGTAGGTAAACTGTAATACTAGATAAACAAAATACGTGTCGCTAAACAAAAAAATAAACAGATGGAAGAAAAAAATTCAAATAATTAGGACGCATGTAGTTTTAATATCATGGCATAAGCGACCAAATGGAAACTAAAATCGTAAACATATTTCTCGTTCTGCATAAAAGCTTCCACCAAATATAAGTTTTTTAATTACTTTCCGGGCAATAGAGCTACATGAAACTCGGGCACACATAAATAAGACTAGCGAGCCGTCTTAGATAGTTAATGTGGCGTTAACAATTTGTTGGCGTGCGCAATGCCTGCTCCCTACCGCTGTTAGATTTAATTAACCCCAGTCTCTGGACAGCGTCATAATCCGCCGTGTGTAGTCGCGGCGTAGTTAGTTATTTAATTATGGTTTAACGATGAAGTAAAAAATATTTAGTACCAATTATTTAACTTTGTTCACAAACAAAGTTAAATAATTGGTACAAATATGTTTCAGAGTTAACAAAAAAGTAACACGTTATTAAATATAAGACTATTTACGAAAGACATATTTAATTCAATGTTAGAACATTTGTATGATGTCTGTAATAAATTAATATATACGTGTGAATGCGTGAATATGTATAACGAAATAAATATAAATATCTCATTAAAAGCATGCTTACGGTCACATTTTGATACAAAATAACATAAAAGTGTGAAAGCAGTTTTCAGTATTAAAAAAAAAGTGAAAGTAATTCTAATAAGTATAAATTAATATCGCTTACTTGCAGGTTGAAATTGTTGCAATCAAAACTAACCTTAAAGTCACTTATTTATAATGCCATTGATAATTAAAAATAAAAAATGTTTTTATACCATCGCAAAGAAATATTTTTTTATTTCAGGATAAAGTGCTGATAAAATTTGTCTAATTCAATCTACAAACTATTAAAACATAAATGTTTATTGAGTGAAATTCTAAATAATGAGTTAGGTTCTAGTCAATTTCCTTTGGGTATGCCCTTTTCCTCTAAGAATGCCATAATGTTTAGTAATAAATTGATGCCTTTAAGTATCTCCTTAGTGCATAGGTAGCTATCTCACATTCAACTCAACTTATTCATTTATCCTCTGTTAAAAAACTGAGTAATATCTGGCTTCACATCAAATATTAAGTTATACCTAGACTAATGTTATCAAGAAAATATATTTTAATATTTATTTATGAATCTTGTACGCAAAAACTACTGTATATAAACTTCTAAGATGCATCTATTCTGTACCCTTGCACTTCATAGAAAGAAGTTTAACACTATTATGGATTTTTATTTAAATAAAATTAACGACTACATCGATTTTATAAAGTTTTGCATGTTCAGATATTGTATATATCTAAACATTGAAAATAACAATTTCTTTAAAATTTGGCCGTAAAAGATAAAATGACGTTAAAAACCTAAGTGTCAAAAATGTTTCTAATTTTTTAAAATTTTATATCAAATTGGTATATTAATGTTTGATAATGGTTTGCTGACCGGGGAAACTGGAGCTCCCAGATTATGTGAAACTAGAAATCATTGAATTTCATCTACGCGGGTTCGATCACCACCAAAGGCTCAAAGAGGAAGTGTGTCGTTGAGTTTGCAAAAAGCACAATGATACGGTTAAGTAAAGTACTTAAGGACAGAAATATATCCCAGATATACAAAAACCAATTTGATAAGAACACTGAACTTATCAATTTTTAGGCAAGGCGCTGAGTCATAAACGCTGAAAATGGTTGATCGTAAAAGAATCGACATTTTGCAATGTTATGCTGGAGGAAAATGATTAGCGTCTCGTGGATCGAACTCAGAACCAAAGTCTCGATTCTGAAAAAATCTGGAATTAAAACAAAATTATTCGCCATCTCTGTCTAAACAGTTTACGAATACTTCTTGAAAATTGCGCGGAAACCTGCTGACAATAATGAGAAAATCATTGTTACTGGCATGGTTGATGCGGCACCAAAAACGCTGAACGAAGCAAATTCAAGAAACTTAGCACTCATAATGCTCTATACAGAGTTAAAAACGGGAACCTAAGGCGGACTATTTCAATATCCTCAGCACCAAAATGCCGATTCAAGAAGAAGATGTCTAACTTGTACAGGGCTATTTCTCGTATTTGTGTGTGACAACAATATCTTTTTGTTTTTAAATAAAGAAACGGAAATCACCTATTTCGACGTGCATGAATCTATAGTATTTTACATTTTCTTTTCAATTTTATTTTAATGAAAACTGCCATTCCATTCAAACCATTCTCTGTTTTACCCGGCTACATAAAAGCTGACAAGGGAAAGTTATGATTTTAACTGTCTGCATGTAGATATATAAGTAAGATGTTGTATTTTTCAAATTAAACTACTAGAAGATTTTACCAGAAGAGATATTACTGGATTCCTTTATATTTTGAAGAGTATTGTGGGCAATATAAAAATATTATGTGGTGCTTACTGACCTTAATATTGCTTCAGAAGAAATAAAATTTGCATTTGAACAATATTAAAATGGATGCTCAAAAGTCTCAATCAGAAAAACACAATAATTCCTATAAAATTTCTCTTAAGATTATTAGAAAAAAATATATAGTAATAAGTGTAAAAAAATAAAAAAAGAAAATAGAATATTTTCCAAGATGTTGTTTTTAATTTAAATATGTTTAATTTATTTATGTTTATTTGATGAGCCTAAAAACTCTTAAAATCTATTTTGTGTTTTTTTATATTAATTTTTATTAATTTTACACACATATGGCTAAACATATTCTTTGAATATTTATTTATTTCAGCAAGTAAAACAATAGTAAATAGATACTAGTTTTTGATATACAATATTTACATTTTTATTAGTACAGTAGTAATGATATGTAAAAATAAATTAATCTATTTTATAAAACATACTCGTATGTAATAATTTACATAATAATAAACATTTGTTCGGCAAATATTTTTTTGACGTCAGGGCTAAAATTGTTTTGAAAAAAAAATTACATATGTGGATTAAGAGCAGGTAATTTTATGGGATTTATTAAATCATCCCACAGATCATTAAGTTATGTGCTTTCCTGATATATGCAATAAAAAGAAATAAAATGCAATGTGCTATATTCAAAATTACAGCAAACGCTATTTATTTAACATATAAACGAAACATTTTTGAATGGACAGTTATCAAACAAGAATTCATCAACACGATGTTATTTCTAAGAAATTCTTACCTAATTTGAAAGTAAAGAAAATTATTAATCAAAAATATTTTTTGCTGAAATCGAATATTATATTCTGCATATTTCTACTTCAGAATTTTGCTTCGGCAAGTACGGAATCTGATCTCATTTTATCACGTAAGCACTGTGGGTGGAATTTTCGAAGAAACGAATGAAGTAGCTTGTCAGATTAGAAGTGTAACAGAAGATGAAGGCCACTAATTAAATATTTTGAGAAAAAACGTGGTTTTTCAATGTTCATTAATGCTAAGTTTTTTGTGGCAATGCTCATATTTTGTGAATCATCTGAGCTATTTAAGCTCTTGAAAATCTTCAGTAAGAATATTATTGTTACTTAGGTGATTCGGTCATCTTTCGAGCTAGAGCAAATTCCGCATACTTCTGTGATCTCATTGAGGTACTTCGAGCTTCAATCAGCTTCGATTCCCTTTAAAAACATCGTTTGCTCTCACAATAAATAAACCCCAAGGACAAACTCTCAAACGCCTGATAATCGATTTTAGCATGACTAATTAAATGTTAAAATTTAAATAATATACTACCAAATAATACTACCAAAAACTTCTATAATATACTACCCAAAAAAAAATGAAACGTTAAACATAGTATAGGGATAAACCTAATCAATTAACATACATAATTTAATAAAACCTATGGAATAAATAAGATCTCCGCGGAAAAAGTGGCGGGCAATGGCTAGTACTATATTAATTGGAATAGCGAAATGTCCTTATTTCAGTCATGCCAATTTAGTTTTTGAAACACAATCTTGCCATACAAATGCCATCAAATTCGATCATTACATTCAATGCACCGCAAGACATAACTTTCCTTATTTATTCCATTAGCAGCATCGTATTTGAAGCGAATGATGAAGGCGATAATTACGAAAGAAATTACGGTATTTCGATAACCGATAACTGCTTCAACTTGCTTCAAAATATCCTTGAAATTTTATATATATTTTATATATAAAAGTATCTGACAAATTTCTCCATCTAATATGAACCGGTAATGGTAAATTGTACAAAAAACCTAAAAACCCTGTATTAAATTATGAAAATCTGTACTCAGAATGAAACTGATACGACTGGTGAAATTATGGGTCTACCGGTAAAATGTTTAGCACTTTAATAGTTTCATAGGTTAAAAGCTAGTTTTTACAATCATTTTAATTCATATTATTGAAGTTATTTGAAAAGTGTATTTAACTGCTAAGTCATCGCCGTCCCATATACGGATAGAATTCTAATCTATACAACCTAACTCCTAAATAACGCTAAATTAATTCATGTCCGATATATACTTGGCCGATTGTGTTTTTATCTTGCATAAATATTAAGGCCTTAATGGTCCCTTTTACGCTATTTATAACCTATATGGGATTACACGTCATATCCACAATCACAATAAAATCACCAAAACACATTAGAAGGTATATTTATCATGCATTTCTATGACTTACATTAGATTATTGATTGTGATAATGATTTGGAAAATCTTTGTGCTATAAAATATAAAGTTTCTCTCTTTATTTTTTCCTTTTTATGTCATGGTCTATGGTTATGGTCTGGTATAATTTTCTATAATAGAGACGGTAGCTGCATTTAAAAATATGTTTTATCGACTTAGTAATAATTATCTTGATAATCCCTTTATCTTGAGTTTAGTAGTAACCAATGCTCCTAACTTACATAGGAATATTCTGCAGTGCTCATCTGGTTTACGCGCACATGCATTGATCAGCGCCGTATGGCGAAACTGACGTTTTTATCATCTTAGCCGACAATATCAAGACTATATATAGTAAATATCTTCTTCAGAACTGACCTGTTAATAGTTAATAGTAGGTACTTTTAGGTTGCTGCTAATTACAGGATATTTTAAAATATTTGGCACAATAAAGGAATCTAATTATTGTGCCAGTAAAATTTAATTACCAAAATATATATTTACATTTATATTTATTCTTTGGATAGAAATAACTTCGGGAGAATAAACTATTACCATTTCGTAATTATTTCATTTTTCCTTCTTAGAATACGATAAACTATGAAGTAAGAACTGCATGCCAGAGACCAAAAAACATAATTTCCAATTTACCTGCTACGTAAATAAAAAAAAACGATTTAAAAAGATTCGATTTTAAAGAGATATCAAGAAACAAACTCATTGCGCATTCGTGCTATAAATATATAAACATATATAAATTTTAACAAAATTAATAACATCTCCCGGAAACATAAAGAGCGCACAAAACCATTGAAAATTAATATCGAAGGAGCTTAAATATTTACATCCTTTCAAAGCTCAACTGAAATGAGCTCACGTAATTTCTTCAGCGTGATTTTCGAATAAAATTTTCACGTTAATGAATGGCTACGCTCTGATGTTGTATTGAGTTTGATAATAACTATACGTTTTATATTTCTCATCATTTATTAATTACGATTAAAATAAAACGCTTACATTAAGGCGATTAATTACTACTTATAGGGTAAAGTTACAGTTATCAGGGTAATGTTTCAGTTAAAAAATGGAAGAAATAAATTTTCCGCGGTAGTTTCATTGCGTTTTATTAAATGTAATTGAAAACATCAAATGTATGGAAACGAGGTGCATATGCAGTTGTTACGTAAACGTTATTTAGTCATCTATATAACCACATTCTCCATTTTATAATTTTAAGTAATTAAATAATAATAGAAATATATTATGTTTTTAATATTCAAAGATAATTATTTAAATATCACTTTTTGAAAGTTATAAATTTATTAATACTTCATATTACTTAAAAAAAATCATTTAAATTATTTCTGCATTAAATCATAAAGTTTTTTGGTAATGCATTGTAATGTTTGTTCCTGTCACGTTGCATTGTTGCTTTACATTAAATTTACAAATTACCATTTTTTTAGTAGGTCAATTTCAATGAATCTATTCCTATCAACTCAGGAAAAACAGAATCCATTAGTGGAATCGTTACCAAAAATGTTTGTTATTTCTTGCATGATGTGCGAATGAGCAAACTGACACAAAATAACCGACGTAGGACGTAGGATAATAAATCTATATATTTGTGTTGTTAATTTCCTCTAAATATTTGTTTGTGGCCGTCTTCAGTATAGAGACAAGGAATTTCTATGATTTTAAATGTATAGTTAAAACTATAGAATTTACTTATGAAGTTAGTCCATATCGTTAGGATAGATTTACACCTGATTAGTTAAATAATGCAATTCCTATCATCTTTCAACTTTTAATACATTAAATAAAAAGATTTTCATTTTTCGTTGAAGCAGTTAATAAAATGTCCATATATTTTTTGTTTGAATAAACTAAATAAGAAGGAAAAAAAACTTAATTCTATATTTTTTAACATATTTTCTTTCAGTTATTATGAAGTCATTTTACCATATCTCATTCTTAATGGATAAAACTGATGAAATAAAGCGTCGACTGTTCCCAACCTCTTTGGAAGTGAAATTACTTTCTTTATCATTAATCATTACTAATATGGACATCCTAGTGCAATAAATATTCGCTGTTAACTAATAAAATGAAATAGAGTAGGCATATACATTATAGTCAGTATCTTAGGGACTATGAGATCTGGAATCATCATTATAGTTTTCCTACAAACTTTGGGTAGACTTTGAAGAACCCGGTTTTTCATAATTTTTGATTGAGTAATTTGCAAATAAGGGGGGCGGGACATGCTTTTATTGCTTATTCTAGCATATTTGTGACACGTGAAAAGTTAGTTTCCGTAATTATTGCTATCCCTTGAAATTATTGATACGACTAACTCTAAGAATATGTACCTGAAGACTGCCTTGAAACCACTTTAATGAATGTTAAGATATGTTCAAAGACTTCAAAAAAAACATCAAATAGTCTTTCTTCATACATTTGCTCTCAATTTTACTTTCATTGCTTTGTGTTTAATAATAAAACAAAAGTAATTATTTCAATAAAACAACCTAAGCGCGAGACATTAAAAGAAAGTTATATTTTGCAATATCCACATGCCATATTTGATAGGTCAAATCTATTTCATTATTATTGTATCATAGTTATGTTTACAACTATGTTATTAAGGTTAAAGTTACGTTTTATTTAATTTTTCTCTAGCAAATTTTTAGTACAACATATTTTTCTTTTTGAATTATTTGATCTACCGCTCAAGAATCAAAGGACAGAATTTGCATATCTATTCGCCTGTCACAGTCATTTTCCGTAGAAATCATTTAACGTAGAAACTTGACATTTGGCATAGCAATAAAACATACAACACCATATAAATTTCCATTATTTTGTTCAACAGTCAGAAATATTCTATACAGAAATTTAAGGGGAAGCAAAGGTAGTATGAATGTTGAACTATGAATAGATAAGGGAAATAATGTGAATGAAAACTTTTTATTAAACATTTTTTAGGTATTTCCATAGTTATACTGACAATGAATATTTTCTGTAACCCATTTCCAAGCTGATACAATCAATATTATGAAAAACAGGGTTATTATAATGATGCCAAAAATTTGCAGGAAATCTAATACCATAATTTTAAATCCTAGTTTCTATACACATAACTACGTATGTGCCTACAAAAATTTGTTTGTTTACAAACTGAGTACCCTTAAATATTAACATTTTCTAACAAATTTTAAAAAAAAACTTTTATAGTGAGAGTTCGACTCATATTTAACCCATTGTATTTCTTGGGTACATTGTATTATTGTTAAAGTGCTAATTGAGCTTTGAAATGTTAATGGGAAGTCATACCATTACTCTTATCGTAAGATTGATCGCTATACTTTTTAACAATCTGTGGCCAAAAATGACTCCAAAACTACATAAATAAATCGTTGCTTATTAATATATTACATAATTAGCCTTCGATAGCAATGAGATAGCAATTCAGGTTCTACTAAGTTTTTCTTCTATATCAAACAAGCTGATAATTTTAGTAATATAATACTACCAAGGTTGTCTTTTCCAGATCCCGTAAGTTAAATCAAGGGTTACCCTCTGCGCTATGCAACATAAATAAACTTTATGCGTAACATCTACGATATTTCGATAAAACTGAAACTACATCGTTCTGATTGTATATGCAATTAAATACCTAAAAAATAGCCATAGTAATCTGGACGCTATCATACCATCTGATTGCCATATAAAATTAGCTGATGAGTTCAATTACAACTCACTTTCATGCTACAATATCGATGCTGTCTTGCTATCGTGGTGACTGGACTTAAAGCTTGTGGAGAATAGGTAGAAAATATTATTTTTATCACATGATGTAATTGGAAGTATGTGGAATATTAGTAGTAATATATTTTATTAAACTCTAAAACACATATTCAATGTCCCACTATTTTCCCACGTCCATAATATGCGATAGAAACAGCTTATTAAATTTCGGTACCCAAACGTATCGAACGCAGGCGTTTGTCACAAAGTGACCCTCAGCTAATGAAATGAATTTTGGGAGGAATATGTTGAATCTCGTGTGTTCTTCCATCACTAACTTCTTACGATCTAATTTAGGATCCTTTACCCCCCTTTTATTATCAATACGAAGTTTTGCCTACCTCACGGGTATACGGGTTTTTTTATCGATGTAGGCACCAGCCTCAAGTTATGGCAAAAAAAGTAATTTTATAAGTAATTAACTTGTAATATATGTTTTAAAAAGAAGCGATTTTTCCATGAAAATATTAAAATTTATATTATTTTTTAAATATTTTTGATATTATTAAATTTGCCTTTAATACATTTTAAAAATGAAAGGCGTCTCCTTTCATTAGTCGGCAAATGATATACATCTCAATTGTTTTATGAGTAAAGTTCCCTTTCATTGATTTGTTAAATATCAGAGTAATTATTTTATCGATTGGTTAACTATCAGATTGAGCCCATTGACTTTCACATTTATTTGCAAAATAGACTTATTTCTCTAAATAATTAAAAAATGTCTTTTACTGGTCCTCACTTTCTGTTTTATTCCGGATTTTCTAGCTGCTTATATCTGCCCACTGCCCTATTCAAATTCCGTATTTTTATAGTTTTTTTACGATTATTTATTTAATAAACAATAATAACACAGCGTGTGTACTTTTGATTTTAAAACAATTTTATACACTTTAGATATCTGGGGCGTAGCTCAATATAAAAAAGCAACGAAAAATCATCAAGTGTAGTAAATTAAACGTAAGTAAATATTTAATTTAGAGATATTAATTCAGGTTTCTATACACTTATATAATCTATGAAGAAACTTAGCACTATCTCAGTGCCGATAAGACTAATTTGATTCATTGCTTACTTTTACAGAAAATGAATCAGATGCAGCAAGAGCAATAATTTTAAAAGATTGGTTTCATATTGCGTATTTAAAGATATGTATAATGGTTTTTTTGTGTATTTGGTTACATAATTCGTTAGCACACAACAGAATAGTATGCAGATCTCTTGTCTTAAATCTGAGTAATTAAAGATACCGAAAAATATTCCATGTTTATTTCTTTCTCAGAATGTAGAATTTCTGCTTTTTCCAATACTTCATTTTTTAAAACTACATAACTAAAAGCTTAAAAATGACCATATATGAAGCTACATAAATGCAATTAACATAACTGAAGGTTTTCGGTAATAATAAATCTTTAATTTTGTTTAATTATTGCTTAATGATGTTTAATTGTTAATGTTTAATTAATAATTTATTATTTTGTTAAATAATAATTGTTTAATTTAAGCAATGATTTATTTACTGTTATTAAATAAAAACAATCAGCTTTTCATGTTGGAATGTATTTAGCAAGTAATTAATATAAGAATTAATTTTATAAGAAAAAACCATTGTTTACCCATGATTGTCTCTTGCACAGTTTTATGTCTCGCACATTTTATCTGCATTGTCAACCATAATTATTATGGACTCATGAGTTTCCTCATTAATACTTGCATTATCATGCATACTTTATACAAGCAGAATATATTTGTTCGTATTTTATTCATACGAAACTAAAGTCCAATTGCTTTGATGTACAAATAACCTCAATTTTATGTGACGGTATTCAAGTTTAATAACTTTTTTGAAATTTCTTTTTGGTTCTTGTAAAATGTACCTACCTCCTGTACGTAATATTTTTCTAAATACTCCATCAAGATAATTATGATACAATAATTTTTATCACTCGAAATATTTTAACCCTTCCTGTGACTAATATTACCAAGACCATCCATCAACGTTAGGGAAGTTGAATCGACGTTATGGGTGCGTTAGGCTTTTACAAATTAAAATTTTGATATTTATTATATATTTTAGCAATTCTGTATACACTAAACATAACACTTTACTTCTGTATTGTAATTTATCAAAGTGAAAATTAAGCATTTTACCTTATTTTTTACCATTTTATGGTTTTTCTTACAGTCGCGTCGTATTCAATTACTTTTTACTTTGGGTCGAATTAAAAAGAAAGACTAGATTTTGGTGAATTAAAATTGCTAATATCAAAAAATTAATATATGGAATACAATACACATACTACTAACAAATTAGACATAGCTTCAGATTAAGTAATTAAAGATAAACTCTACGTACTTAAAACTTTTGGTATTACAGTAAAAATATGCTAGTTTCCATTCATCAGATCCATAGATTCCTTCGTATAAGACATTTGCATTCGGCACGAGCACTAGCGCAACATTCAAATATTCCTAACAACCTATTATGAAGTCAAGTTAACTTTAATTGAGCTAACGCTTTTATTTACATACAAATAAGCTCAAGAGTTAGTAAATCGTTAGTAAATCATTATTCTGTGAGACACACGTGGGTGTATAAGAAGGTTAAAAAAATATTCTATCTTTCCCCACCTTTTTCTTTCCATTTCTACCTTTATCGCTAAATGTACTTTTATTTTTCTATTGCGTTATAATTCTTTATCACTTTAATTTTTTTATGTTAGTAAAACTTGCTACAATTTAAAAAGACAGTTGAGCCGTATAAAGGAAAAAAACGATAAAAGTTTTTAGCCGTTATGCTTATTTACCCCGCCTGTAGTAAATTCTCTTCAGCAAAAATATTGCCATAATATTTATTTGCATCAGAATATAAAATATCTTTTTAAATTACATGTAATTCTAAGAAATTTATTCATAGCTAATACTCAAAATCAATATCGAGGAATTTAATAAAAGTAAATGTAATTGTTAGCCAACGTAGCTCAAAATTGTACATGTTGTCAGGTAAAAATCGATATTATATCTAGAAGTACCGACTATTAACAATCCTTTTAACACAATTTTGCAGAGCAATGAAATTATAAAATTTCTGTCAAGTGTAAACGTGGCTTTGAAACTTTTTATTACGAACCTAACCCTTAATTGAAATCACTTAATTTTTTTGCCGAATAATATCTGGTATTATAGTAACTAAAAATATTAATATCGAACGAGATTCACTTTAAGTAGAATTAAATTGGTAAATTTTAAAGATATAACCTTATTGCTCTAATTTGTTATAAGTTTTAAATTCATCCCCCAAATTTAATACCAATAATTTTTGGATGGTTATTTAAGTACAAAGCAAAAATTTCGAAACCTTAAGTGATTAATTAACTTTGAACACGATTAATTTTGAAACCGTCAAATAAATTTAAATTCTGTCCAACAACTTTAATACAATTAATTTCTAAAACCGAAGATATTCGATTTTTATGGCGACTGCTAATTATGTTGAAATGAATTGAATAATAAAATAATTAACTTAAATTTTGTTCAAATATCTTAAATAAAAAAACCTTCTTTTTTTTATTAACGCTGCTGTTACTATCTAAAAAAACTTTATTTTTTTATTAACGGTACTGTTACTATTATTACCCATAGAACAATAAATAATTGCTGTGTCCAAGTTGGTACCTTTGCATAGTTTTCAATGGTTGCAGATATTTTTTATATCTTTTTTTTTAAATTTTGTGAAACTTATCACTATCGACGCGTTTCGAATCGCATGTTAAATTATTTTTTTTAGTACAAATTTGAACTTACTTCCATAGCTTTGAGTGTCGAAAGAATCGCGTAAAAATCTTCACAAGAAATGAACCGAATACTACGGGTATTATTTATTGTCATCTTGCTTATATGGTCTCCCATGCCCTGATACAATTTTTAAGTACCTATGTGGCTAAACTAAACGCGAGTTTATTATTGATATAAGACAAAATAGCAAAACTTTATTTCATCATAAAATCCAAAGGCAACAATTTTCAGGATTTAGAAAATGTGAACATAATTTATTTCTCTCGAATGAAATATGAAAGTACCCGCATTGCATACAAAAAACAATTTGGCTCAAAGTGAAATCTCTTCTCCTATATTAACTTTTATTTAAAACTTCGATTAGTTTTTAGGCTACCTGTTTAATAACAATAACTTCTCTGAAACTTAAGTAAAAAGCACAAATTTAGTTTGTAATTTAAATAAAATAACAAACTTTTCTGTGTAACATCAACTAAGTTTAATTCAATCAATATGCCTAGACTAGTCAATGCTGGTAGACATCAATAGGAATATATTACTTCTAATGGTTACACATAATTAACTATTGCCTTCCAAAAGCAATATATATTAATATTATAGACAAAGGGAATATTAGTTTAGTTTTTGTTCATAGGTAAGAGGTATGTTTAAAAATTATTGCACCAATTTTTTTGTACTGCCACGATGTTAGTGGTAATTTTAGTTTAAAAAAAAAATTAATTTTCCTTTTCGTAAGGAAATCGTGCTATTCCTTAATCAAATTGGAGGAGCCAACAATCTGGACGCTTTCTTTCCTTACGCTCACAAATCGTTGGGAATGCATGAAAGTAATATACAGAGGTATTGTATTTCCCAAAAAATACCTGAACAAAAAAAGACATCAACAAAAATCAGTCACTTATTTATTTTAAGCACTAATCTAACTTATCGATATGATTAAATTTTTTAAACTAACTACTACTCTATTTGTGTATTTATTGTATAAATATTAATACATATCATACGTTCCTGAACGAATCAACTAACGGAGTAATTTTCAAATAAGAAAAATTTACATACAGGCCTATAAATATTTTTTCACCCATGGGGTCCTACTTGCAAAAATAAACCAATATGAGTCTATATACTCGTGAACAAATAACAACTCAATTAGAAAGAATCGAAGAATTCAACTTATATTGTGATTATTGAGTATCATAAGCGGACAAACAACATAATTATCATTACATTTTCTAAGACGGAAAAGGCAATTTAACATAGAGTGTCGCGAAACGGCCCCTTTCTTTATAGGTTAATGCTAGAAATAATCGTATCTATTTTATTAGCAATAGTAAATAAAGTAATTAAAAATCCGCAAAATATTACTAAATAACGGAAAAGTAAGATTATTAAAAGATATAAATTTATGACATGATTTGGCTAATACTAAACGGAGAATTTATACTTGTGCGTTTGTTTAAATTAAAATTTTGTTTTGTTGTTTTACTATGACGCAGTTTCGGTTTAAACACTTTTTAATAAATTTTTGGTAACAAGAATTAATATATTTAATCAGTCGTGCTAGCTCTTTTAAAAAGTACTTACATTTTTCCAGCAAAGGAAAGCTTTTTACAACATATTCATACACATTTATGCATTCAAAACGTTTTATGTATACATGGTATTAGTTTAAAATATCTACAAGTATTAATTTTTCTCAACGTAAATGTATTGTCTACAATATCATTCACAGGCGTGGCTTATGTTTAAAAATTGTTATTTTTAGGATAATCGCCATAATTTTTCTACATTTTATGCGTAGAATTCTTATACCCATAATTTTTCATGAATTTAAGTTAAATAGTGTTGGAAGTAAGGAGAGATGACAATTTTTTAAAATATTTTTCAGTATATCTCCGAAAATACATTATAAAATATTTTTGAGACTAATGACTAAGCATTTCGGACGACATCCCCTAAACAACCCCTAAAGTTTCCATATCAGTAATTTTGTGTGTTAAATACCGATGTATGTGCAGGATAATGTTTTTCAATTACTCGGGCAAATTTTTAATTTTTACGTCAAGTTGTTGATCTTATACCGATTCCGCTTATTCATTTGAAGTATGGAATCTTAAAACGAAAAAAATATAATTTTTTAAGAAACACGAAAACCCAAAAATATTGTGTATGAATTGTGATACATCTTGCTAAAATGGGATATATTGTACAGTATTAATAATATACTGTACAATTAATTTCAAAAAACAAAACGCCCTAATATAGTTTGATATACATTTTGTTTTATATTTCATTTATGAATTATATTCACATTTTTTTTATATTCTCCAAATTTTTGGAAACAAAATATCTTTGGGAAACCATCTCTTGTATTTCATTTCATATGAAAAATTATTAAGACAACTAATACTAATTTAATTTTGTTTTCACTTTAATCTGAAAATTACGTAATTCTATTGTGAATAAGTTTATACCTGAGAAATGCGAAATATTTTTTTATTCATTTCATCTCTTTCAAAACCGGGTGTAACCTATTTGGAAAAGAGCGTGATAATATGGATGTAGCTCAAAATTGCCCCTAATTTGAAAGGAATAATTTGAAAATATTTTCTTTTCAAAAGTAAGTTTTTAAATATGAAAAAGTAATTCACCGTGAGTTAACTTCATAGAGTTAGCAGAATTATTTTTCACTAATGATGGAATAGAACATTTTTTCTTCAAACATGCTTCAAATATATTTTAAACGTTACTTCTAACGAAAAATTCTTAGATGCATTTTTCGAAAAACCACAATAAATTTAAAATATATATTTAGTTAATACCTTGGCACAAAATATTATTTTTAAATACAATTTTCTTAACGACTTCTAATATGTAAGTCGGAAAATTTTTGAGCAACTAAAAATTGGTAATATGAATATCGAGTGTTTAGATCTACCACCGACTCCGTACTCATTAGAAAGCGATACATATTTAAGTTAAATTCGCTTCAGATATATGAAAAACATGAAAACGCACCTAATGATGAAAAACATGAAAACGCACCTTCGTAAATTGTAACTTGTTGTCAGAAATAATAAAATTAATATGAACAAATCGTTTAATTTTCGCCATGCAAGACTAGGAAGATTTATACTTGACATCACCTGTTAATTAATTTTTCTTACCAAAATACTAAGAAAAAGCAACTGGAAATTATTAAAGGTTTTTAGTACCCACGTATTATTCAAAATATTTAGCTGTAATATTTTGTAGATGTCAATAAAATTATGAGTTATCCTTGGTTCTCTCTTCAAGTTACAAAACTTTTCCAATACCATTACGAAATGCCAGTTTTACTTCTTTCGTAATTAAAAATAGTTGCGAGTGAAATGTTTATATTCTTTGTCTATTGCATTTCCATAAATTTATTACTGACGATATTTTTATAAGAAGATTTACAAACTTTGAATGCGGTTTATCCGTCATTCTTTATCCTCATATTGCCTTCTAACTTGGCAGGATAAGGAGTGAGTACAGGGTTTCCATTCACTTAACAGATCACATATTATCCTTACTTAGTGTATCCTCTAAAATGGTTTTGCATAATACTAGCATTACCCCGTGGTTTCACCAGCCTAGAATTATTTCAATTACGCCACTCTCGGTTACCGTTGTCACTCTAATGCCTCCAATCGGTTCGCCAAACGACATGTAAAGGTATAACGGCGATAAGATCAGAATGATTAGTCAATCAATAGGCTAGTCTCCTTCTCCCTTGCACCGTTTAAACAGTGTTTTTCGACTTCCCTTACGTTGTTTAACCCTAGATTACTTACCCTCGTCGATTCGACGACGCGTCACTAAAAAAATCGCGATAACTTTTTCGCGCGCGACCGTGCGGTTTTCTAATTTAAGTTAATCTCAGTCGACCCGTTGCCCTCGCGACGGACGGTAGTGCTTTGTGCGTATGGGGCCGTACGCGCTGTTCCAGCAACCATGGCTCGTCGCATCGACGAAGGTTAGTAGTAACGTAACTTTTTGTACTTTTTACTTAAGTAAAAATTACGTTCTTTTATCTTTTCTTTCGTAATAATCGTGTCTATTATTATTATTTTTAGATACAATTCGTGCGCTATTATTAGAAGGCCAAAGCGAGGAGGAAAATTCATCAGGGAGTGAGCCTGAAGACCATATTGAGGCTGATCCCGCGTATGAAACGTAGGGTGATGATGAAGTTTCTACTGTGAATGAAGAGCAACTTCCAGATCAAGATTATCAGGCAAGTAGTGATACACCTTCACCACGTTCCATTGAAGACGCGACACCTAGCACTTCAGCAGATCCTAGCGATTTGATTATAAGACCATGGCGTAACATTCTTCGTGGGAAAGATAAACACAAATGGTCATCACGAAAGCCAAGGTCACAAAGCAGAAGACCTTCAAGGAACATAGTTCATGTAAGACCTGGACCTGTACATTCTTGCAAAACTATTTTATATCCACTTCAATGTTGATAATATGATTGATTTAATTGTAACCCACACCATTGCAGAGATAGCAATAAAATCTCAAAAATATAAAATATTGAAATTAACCGATGCTAATAAAATTAGAGCTCTCATTGGTATTCTCACATTATCTGCAGCAATGAAAGATTTACCATCTAGAGAGTTGTTTGATATCACATTTTGTGGAAATCGATATCGCAGTACAATGTCTTGTGAAAGGTTTGATTTGCTAATAAACTGCCTAAGATTTGACAATAAGTCTATGCGTCAAGAACGGAGTTTAACCGATGTGTTCGCTCCCTTTGGAGATATTTGGGATCTTTTCATAGCTAAGTATCGAGAGAACTATAAACCTGGATGTTACCTTACCATTGATGAACAGTTGTTAGGTTTCAGAGGCAGATCCCCTTCGTATATATATACCGAATAAACCAAATAAATATGGTATCAAAATTGTGATGATTGTAGATAATTCTACAAAGTATATGGTGGATGCAGAGCCTTATCTAGGTTCTTTTACTAAAACAGATGGAGTACCACTTGGTAAATATTTTGGAAAAAAAATTGACACGTACTGTTCATGATACGAATAGAAATATCACAATGGACAATTGGTTCACTTTGGTGCCACTAGCCAAAGGTTTAGTAAAAGAACGAAATAAGCTGATATCGGTTGGAACTCTACGAGCTAACAAAAGGGAGATACCGGTAGAATTTGAAAATGAACGCACTAGAAGAACTGGAACAGCTATGTTCTGTTATGATAACGAACTAACATTACTTTCCTACAAAGCAAACCCCCAAAAAGTTGTATTCCTACTATCAATATGTGCCGAAGAGGGAACCATTAATGTAAATACTAAGAAGCCCATAATGGTTGAATTTTACAATCAAACCAAAGGAGGGGTAGATACTTTGGAACAAATGTGTTCCATTGCCTCTTGCAATCGAAAAACACGACGCTGGCCGTTGTGCAACTTTTATGGTATGCTCAATATTGCATTTATAAATAGTTACGTCATTTATGTAACAAACACTATAGAGTCTAAGAACAAACCTTTATCGAGACGTGAATAACTAAAAGCTCTGCATCACAAGCTGATCGAACCACACATGCAAAAAAGATTGCTTATACCAACTCTACAAACTAGTCTGCGGGACTCAATTACACGAATTTTAAACATGCCAGGAAGTAGTAATGAGGGTGTTATAAATGAGACTGAGCAAAGTAATGCAGCTCATGTCCCCCCACAGCAAAATAAAAGCAAAATATGTGCCATATGTCCCTCCAAAACGCGAAGGATGACTAAAAGTAGGTGCACTAAGTGCAATAAATCGTTGTGTGGGGAACACAAACTTGATGTGTGTCACAAATGTATTAGTTCCTAAACCATTACCAAAATTTTATTTTTAATTTATTTTTTAGATATTATTTTTGTTTCTAAAGTTTATTTCGAACAATTTAACGCTATATATAATATGTACGATTTTTTTTTAAATTTATGAAAAAGTTGATAATGCATGTAAACTATGATCTCATTATGATGACTGTTTGAATAAAAAAATATGTGAAAGTATATATTATAATCTCTAATTATGTAGGTAAATACTTATTATTTAAAATTGAAATATAAACATAAATATTTTTTTTAATTAAACCCCTCAAACCCCCTCCATTATACAGCGTAGTCGAAACGACGAAGGTTAGTATTAAACGTCGAAAAATAAGGTTAGTAATCTAGGGTAAATACTGATCAGCCTTTATGGCATGTAGCCTATAATTTTCCTCCAGATAAGGATTTACCCAAATACATTAATACAATTTTTTTTAAATCGTACCTGTGGTACGAGAGATTGGCACCAAAAAATAAGTACATAAACACACTTTTACGCTTTACATATCAGTAAAAATAGTTGGGGCAGTTGGGGTGGTATTGCTTAGCTGAAATTATGATTATTGGGGTGAAGTTTTGCTCTAAGAATAAAGTTTTCAACTCAAAAATACTCATGACTGGAATAATACTCTAATACATATTTTATTTGATTTGACTCGGGTTTTTTCGCGGTAATTATATATTTAATGAGTGAACCTAGATATTATATATACTAAGTACTCACTATGTCCCGACGTTTCAAATAAAATAAAATATGTGTTCGAATCGCGAAAGTTTGAAAAAGTCCAATACTCTAATAGTCAATGCAACTTAAAGCTAAGTGAGAATCCAACTCAAATGGATCTACTTATTTTTTTTTGTAATACTCTAGCAAATATACGCACAAAAATATTTTAACGTGTAGAAAGAGAGAGAAACTTAAATTGAATTTTTTTTAAATTTTTATTTTATTTTAAAATGTTTTATCTAAAATGTTTTAAATATAAATAATTCAAAAATACCCTTCATATAAACGTGCTTTAAATAATTAATGTAGGTTTTTTATGAGAGATAATGCAACAAAACATGAAATCAAAATAAAAAAATTATATTTAAGGCAATCTAGTTACCAACATTTTATTTGACTTTAAAAGGTAGTATTATATATATTAGAGTAAAAAGATATCTATTGTATTAGTGAAGTTTACCAACAAACTAATATATTAAAATAACCATAATAATCTATACTTTGAGAAATGTAATTAGTTAAATGGGAATTTCGAGTAGTAGTAGTTTTCGTACATGTGTATGATCTCCCAAACCAAATTACAAGGCTTCACACGTCAACAAATTAAAAATTGAAAAAATAAAATAAAGTAAAATGTGAGAGACATTTTATTGCCCTCCTCAAATTAACTGCGACGCAGCGTAGAAAACATAAAAGAATAATAAAAAATATTGGAAACTATTATTGACTTACAGATTGAAAAACATTAACCAAACTGAAGTTTAGAAAATTATCGTAAATCGGGCCATTTGATACGAAACTCTTAAAATATAATTTATATACAGCTATGCCAATAATAAAATAGTAAATAAAGACAAAGAAGTAATAAATTTCGCGAACCTTTTGTGCTAAAATTGTAAATAAATATTGCAAAGGGTTTGCGAAAATTTTAAGTTCACTCAAATATTGAAAAGTAGTGCATAGTTATGTGTATCCTTAATTTATTATAACGGTGGAAAAACTTTGAAGAAATGAAAACTTATAATATTTTTTTTTAGGAAACGTTCCTTACAAAATATGATTCAAATTTCTACGGCTCAAACGTTGTAATACTATTTGGGTGTGTGAGTAAAATGGTTAAAGTATGATGTATTTATTTATAAAAGCTTGTTATAAATGATAATTTATGACATTTTGGACAGATAAAACAATTTTTGTTTTATGTCGTTAATGTGTCCTAATCAACATGTTAAAAGAATAAAATTATTAATGAACATTTTATTTTAAAAATTTATTTGGGTAAAAATACTCTTCCTTTTTCTATTGAGTGATGAAAAATTTTCAAAATAATTATATTATTATGTACGTATTATGTAAAATATGTATTGTAAAAATATTTAACTTTTATAAACCGTTGAACACTTATTAATTTATTTGTCCAAAATTTATCTAAAACTTTATCTCTTAACCTGTTCAAACTTGAAATATATTTACAAAATTTAGTCATGTAGGTTTTGCACAAATATACTTATTTATCAAATCACAAAAGAAAATCCTTCCTTCTTTATTTAGACTTTATATGACATATTCCAAATATCAATACTCTAACTTCAAAGAACCATACTCTGACGAAAGTTACGCACGGTAATCCAAAATATTTATTTGCTTTAAAATTTCAGTAATTATGAAAACTATAACACAAGTAAATGTTTCCCTATGGCCTAAATTTTTATTACTCACATGATTTATAAAGTTATTTTAATAAACACACATTAACACAATTGACCATTCGTCCATTTTTCGAATAAAATCACCAAAATCTGAAAAAATGGTTCATAATATTTATTTCAAATAATGCTAATATGCATAACTAAGGATCCATTATATTAAAAACTTCAGTAGTTACATAAAAATATGCTCAATAAAAAAAAAACGGAAAACTTTAGGAAAATATTTTGCCGAAGATATTTTTTCTCATGAACTAATATCCACTAATTTTAATAAGGTTTCTTTTAATCGTATCAGTTTTAATTTAAGTTACGGAAAGTTTTAGTTGTTCTTATTCCTTCTGATTAATTTTAATATTTTTCCATTTTGATAGACTTACTGTAATAATTCTAAATCGGTGTTTTCAAGAGACTAGCGCGGGTAGTCACAAAAATACGGTACCTTGTTACACGACCAGTTTACCTCATCCTAATGGGAGATATCATAGTAGCGGAGATAGATGGAAATAAGAAGTTAGCAGTTGGAAAATTTATTTTATCAGTATGTTATACACTGGATAAGTAAATGTGTTTTGCCTTTAAAGTATTAACATTTCTTTATATGTATGATTCCAGGAGCAACAGATAATTAGTCGTGAACAAGGACATTGGAATAAAAGCGCGACCTGCTCCCATGGATGTGCCATATCTAAAACGCACATCGTGCCACTTTATGTGTCAGATTCAGATTTAAGAGTCAGATTATATGCACACTAAGCAATATAATATACGTTTAACCTATTCATACAAACGTCAAACAAATCAACATTAATATGTGACTTATGGTTGTGTGATGAAAATCCAATGCATATACACACATGGTACACTCATACTTTCATTAATTTGACACAGCAAAAGGCAACATTCAAGTTGAAAATTATTAATTACCTTATCGTAATTCAAAAGTTTCAAAATTTAATATGTGTGATTTCGTAACTTTGTTTTTTAAATATTACCAGTAGCTGTTTGTTTTTGTTATATTTTATATTCTGAACAAGAAGATCTTGCGATAAAGTCTGAAACCGAAATAGTCCTCACCTATTCCTTTTATGCATAATATAAATATGACCCATATGCGTAATCTACTAAATATGATTTGTATCAGTTTTCTTTTCTAAGGTGATTTGAAATGATTTAATTCACCTTCTTGCTTGGATGTTACTAAAATCCTACAAAAATTGTAGTATGTTTTAGAAGTACTAAACTACTGACTTGTAATCAAGTCAGTAGTTTAGTACTTCTAAAACATACACTAAAGCCGCCATTTTGACGATGTTTGACTTGACATCATAAAATTGCTAAAAAATTTCTGAATGTGGTGTCTTAATAAATTATTACATAAAAAACGCTATGTTTTTGCTTTAAAAACATAACTTTAATAAATTATTACATAAAAAACGCTATGTTTTGGCTTTAAAAACAATACAAATATAGAATATAAGGACGGGTACTAAATGCACTAGATGCCAACACAAAGTGCAGGGCATTGCCAGGCAATGCTCCTTGAAGTGCACATTTGTACAATTCCGTTAGACGTCGTTTAAACAAACACTGCGTATCTATTATTGTGCCTTTGTCGTGAAATTTCTTTAAAATAACGGTTTTTCAGTAAGTTTCTTTAAATGTATACATACAATATGTATGTGTATATATATATATATATACACACGTATATATGTATAAATATATATATATATAAATATATATATATATATATATATATATATATATATATATATATACAGGTGTCCAGTGGCAGATTTCAATGTTCGAAAAATTGTAAAAAAAAACTACACATCTAATACAAAGTAGGTTTATTTTATCTTTATAACAACAAATGTGGATTTCATTTTTGAAAAACCACGTTTCCAAATGGCGGCCATCGAGTCCGACACAATCTTCGAGTCTAGCACGCATGTTTTCAAAAACGCGTTTGCAGAGCGACTGGGGTATCCTATTGATTTCGGCTCGAATATTTTCTTTAAGTTGTGTCACAGTGCTCGGATTTGTTTTGTAAACAACGGATTTTAAGTATCCCCATAAGAAAAAGTCACATGGGCTTAAATCGGATGACCTAGGTGGCCACGGTACGGTACCGTTTCGGGACATGTTTTTTTCTGGAAATAACTGCCGTTCTGCATTCATGGACATATTAGCAGTGTGAGCTGTGGCCCCGTCCTGCTGGAAATATATGTTTTGGTTGAAGGATGGACTATTCTGTAGTTCTACTTTGAAAAAGTCATTTAACATCTAGGCATATCTCTCCGAATTCACATTTACAGTTTGGCCACGTTGATTTTCAAAGAAATAAAGCCCTATGATTGCAGATGAAGACATGGCACACCAGACTGTTACTTTAGGCTTATGTAAAGGCTCTTGATGCATTTTTCTTGGGTTGTGGACATCCCAGTAACGAAAGTTATACTTATTTATATATCCTCCAATGTGAAAGTGAGCTTAGTCACTAAAGAATATGTTGCCGGGTAGCAGTACGAAATCTCAACAACATCATCTCCGCGTAAGTTTTTCTTAATTCAAAGTCAGAATCGTGTAAATCTTGAACAATTTGAATTTTATATAGATGGAACTTGAGCGTTTTTTGCATTATTACCTGATTTCGGAATTCCCAATATCGATGAACGTGTACGCAGTGATAAACGGGGATTCTCAACGACAGAAACCATAGCACGCTCAACATTTTCATCCGTGGCTACCAATGGTGCAGGTGCTGGCCTGGGCCTATTTAATGTTGATCCTGTAGCTCTGAACCTTGCTACCCATGACTGAAGGTTGATCGATGGTCCATCACGTAATCGACGAATACTGTAACGATTATTAAATCGACGGCGTGCTATAGACAGCGAAAATCCACTCGAAATGTACGCCTCGCCGGCAAAAGCGCGGTGCTTTCCACTTCCCTGTTCCATGGCTACTAAAACATCCGCACCGCTAGCGCTTCTAACGATGCCCCCCGCGCCCCTCTTATGTATTGTGTTCAGAAACTATGTTTGTTCAAACTTTGAAAACTGCCACTGGACAACCTGTATATATATATATATATATATATACGTACATATGTATATATATATATATATATATATATATATATATGTAAATACATATTTTTTAAATTCTTATATTAAAACCCTGTTTTATAGTTGCTTGCACTGAAATGTTTCAAGTCAGCGTGAAAAATTAATAAAAGTATTTTCCATAGTATGGTGGAATTTTCTTTTCCAAAGGAAGACAAAATTCATGACAGTATTACACCTATATTAGTTGACTCCTATTTAAAACTTATCAATTTTGGTTCAGTGAATTGAAGCATGGCAGAATAAATGTGGAAATTTCATTTCGCCCTGTAGCTCCAAAGTCAGCTGTAGAACTTAAAATGAACAATAAAGTTCAAGATTAGCCTTTAGTAGATTGACAGATAAAAGTAAGTTGGTTGTAGGCATAGAACTTCAATTGACATAAAATGAAAAACCTCTGCGCAAAATGAGTACCACCTTTACTAATTTCAGAGCAAAAGCGAATTTGTCAGTTAGCATCTGACAATTGGCATATTTTCCATGAAATTCCTGTGCAGTTTTGCATCGCTTCGTAACAATGGATGAAACGTGGGAATATTATTTTATTCCTAAAGTGATCCAGCAATTACGGTAGTTATTATACATGAAAAACCAGCTCTAATAAAGCAAAATACATTTCATCCAATCAAAAAGTGATGTCGTCAGTTTTTGGCGGTAAATTTAATTCTCTTAAGTGTCCGCTTGAAAAGAGCAAACTTTTACCGAAGAATATATAATGCACTACTTTTGAACCGATTTTTTTAAATTCCTTATTCAGCGTATTCATTAAACGTGACTCCTTTGTACTGACATCTATTTCCAAAACACAAATCTTTTTTGGTTGAATGCAAATGTAAATCAAATAAATCTCTCATACAGGAAGCAAACGAGTTTCTTGAATGTCTGAATGAAACTCATTTCCGCAAAGAAGGCACGCAGCTGGAGTTAGTGCTTTGAGCTTCGTGGAAGCTATGTAAAAAGATAAAGTAAATAACGAAAAGATTTCTTCTTTTTGTATCAGACCAAATTAGTTGTCAAATTACATTTTAATTACTGGTGGACATTCGTGTTTATTATTGCGTTTAAAATATATATATTTGTTTATTTGTTTTTAAGAATGATATAGCACCAAAAATGCTTTTAGCTTTCTCTTTTTGCTGATGGTTTTACTGGTCTGCCTTTACATAGATATTTTCAATCTCTCACACAAGTCATCTATAATAAGTCATCTATAATACATGCAGTATATATTTTTACTCTCTGTAAATGAACATTTAAGCGAATTAGTTTAAAAATTGATAAGGTATTTAGAAAGTTAATTACTATGAAAAACAATTATAAGTTTTGCAAACGTGTTGGTAAAACATAATACTAAATAAAGACGTCGCTAAACAAAAAAATTAACGGATCTAGTAAATAACTCAAATAAATAAGATGCATATAATTTTAAGGTACTAATGTATCATGGTCATTTAATGTGGCACAAGCGAGGAAATGGAAACTAAAATCGTAAACATATTCCTCGTTGGGCATTAAAGCTTCCACCACATACAAGTTTTTTAATTACTTTCCGGGCAATAGAGCTACATAAAACTCGGGCACACATAAATAAGACTAGCGACCGATCCGGATAATTAATACGGCGTTAATAATTTGTTGGCGTGCGCGATGCCCGCCCACTACCACAAGTCTCTGGACTGCGTCATAATCCGCCACCGCGACGTGTATAGTCGTGGCGTAGTTAGTTATCTAATTTTGGTTTAACGATAATGTAATAAATATTTAGTCTCGCTTATGTAACTTTTTTTGCTACTTATGGACTACTAAATATAAGAGTTAACAAAAAGTAATACGTTATTAAATATAAGGCTATTTATAATGGACATATTGGATTCAATGAGAGAAAATTTATATAATGGGTCTATCATAAATTAATATATACATATAATTGCGTGAGCATGTGTAACTAAGTAAATCCAAAAAGTCATTAAAAGTCATGCTTACGGTCACATATTAACACAAATTAACAAAAAAGTGTTACAGTAATTTTCAGAAGTAAAATGTAGTGAATATAATTTTAATAAGTAAAAATTAATTTCCCTTACTTGCATGTGGACATTGTTGCGCTCAAAGCTAATGTTATAGCCAGTAATTTATAATGCCATTCACAAACAAAAATAAATTTTTTTTGTGCCATTCGAAGTAAATAATATTTTAATTTGAACATCAATTACTGATAAAATTTTATCAATTCAATCGACAAACTACTAAAACATAAATTTTTACTGAGTGAATTTCTAGATGACGCGTTAGGTCCAAGTGAATTTTTTATACTCTTTTTCTCTCAGAGTGGTATAAATTTTGGTAAAAAATTTATGCTTCCAAGTATCTCCTTATATATATAGATAGCAATCTCACATTCAACTCAACTTACTTCATTTATCCTCTATTAACGAACTGAGTAACATCCGGCTTTACACCTAATAATAACTTATGTCTATACTCATATTATTAAAAACATTTATTTCTATATTAATTTATAACTCTTGTACGCAACAACTACTTATTTAACTGAAATGAAACATTTAGTATTATATATAAACTTCTAAGAGGCATATATTCTTTACCTTCGCACTTCATGGGGAAAGTTTAACACCCTAACTGGTTTTTATTTAACTACGATTAACGACTAGATTTATTTTATAAAGTTTTGCTAAACATTGAAAAAAAGCAATTCCTTAAAAATTTGACAGTAAAAGCTAAAATGGCATTAGCAACTTATAATTATATGTTTATAATGTGTGTTTGTTTATAATTTTATATAATTGACAAATTTGGTAATGACTCTATTTTATGAAAAACTTATATATTAATATTATATGATAGTTTGCTGATGGAAAAACTTTAGCTCCCGGATTCCGCAAAACTAGAAATTATTTAATTTCATCTCTCGGATAAGAAGATAAAAACAAAGGTATACGCATATAGGAACTGTGTTATGGAGTAGGCAAAAAACACAATGACTCACTTAAGGAAAGTTTTTAATGACAGGAATATACCCAGACATACAATAACTCATTTACTAAGAACACCGAAATTATTCATTTTTACGTACGGCGCTGAGTCACGGAGATCGTAAAAGAATCGACGTTTTGTAGTATTGTGCTAGAGGAAAATGTTCAGCGTCTCGTGGATCGAACTCAGAACCAAAGTCTAGATTATAAAAGAATCTAGAATTAAAACAAAATTATTCACCATCTCTCTCTGGACAGTCCACAAATTCTTCATGCACATTGCGCGGAAACCTGCTGATAATAATGAGAAAATCGTTGTTATTGGCATGGTTACATTTAGAAGCTGCAAGGACGCTGTACCAAAAACGCTGAACGGACCAAATTCGAGAAATGCATAGTACTTCACTGTACAATGCTCTAAACAGTGCCAAAAATGGCGAACTATTTCAAAGAGAAGTTGATATGGAGAGGAAGGCAATATCATCAGCAGCAAGGTGCCGACTCAAGAAGAAGGTGTCTAACTTATGCAGGGTATTATTGTCGTATTTGTGTATAAAAAACGGAATTTATTTTGATGTGGATGAATCAATAGTATTTTAAATTTTCTTTTTTTTATTCTGTTTTAATGAAAACTTCGAACCATTCTCTGTTTTACCCGACTACATAAAAGCTAAAAAGGGAAGATTATGATTTTAGCAGTCTGCATGTTGGTATATAGATGAGATGTTATATCTTACAGTTTAAATAACTGGACGATTTTTTTAGAAAATATATGACTGGATTACTCCATGTTTTGAAGAGTATCGTAAGCAATGTAAAAATACTCAAAAGAAATAAAATTTTCTTTTGAACTACATTAAATTGAATTTCAAATTAAAGGTCTGAATGAGAAAGACACAGAAATACCTATCAAATTTCTCTTAAGATTATTAGAAAAAAAAATATAGCAATAAGTATTATATAAATGAAAGAAGAATAGAACATTTTCCGAAATGTTGTTTTTAATTTGAATATGTTTATATTAATTTAATGCGCCTAAATGTTGTAAAAATTTGTTTCGTCATTTTTCGTGGTATATTTTACAGACATATTATTTAAATATTTATTTACTTCAGCACGTAAAACGATAGTAAAAAGGTAAAATTTTAAAATGTACAATTTGAACATTTTTAGTAGTACAATACTAATGATATGTTAAAATATTTTAATCTATTTTGTGACATATAATAAATTGTTTTCACGCATCATATAATCCCGATCAAATCTAAATGCTGAAGTTGCAAAAAAAGAAAAGTTTTGGACACATTCATGTCAGGCTGTAATTAATTTTGTATGAATACCAAATGATTAAGCTAATTGTTAACTTGCTTTGCTATAAAATCTGAAGGAAATCTTAACTTTATGAATGACTTTCTCGCTATATCCATTGTTTGTTGTATTTTTTTGCCGATAATTTTTTTTATCAATAAGGATCAGACCATATTAAATAACCTCAATACAGACATTCGTGGTTTAAATAGAATCTAAATGAAATAGTGCGGATGAAATGCCACAATATGCTTTGATGTTTGTAAAAGGGAGATGATAAATATTATTTGGTTATTCCTATGCAAATCTCAGCTCGGACTAGAATGATTTCATGTATACAATTTTGTATATAAAGGTTAATGGTCGAGCTGACTATTTTAATATCTTATTTTATAACAAACATTTGTTCAGCTAATATTGTCTTGATGTCAGTGCCAAAACTCTTTTGAAAAAATAAATTTACGTATGTTAATTACGAGCCGACGATTTTATTAGATTTATTAAATAGCCATGCGGATCATTAAACTGTGGATTTCCCCAATATATGCAATAAAAACAAATAAGATGCAATATGTCATATTCGAAATTGCGGCAAACACTATTTATTTAAAACATTAAAATACAATTTTAAATGGACAGTAATAAAACAAGAATAGATCGACACGATGTTATTTCTAAGAAGAAACTTATCTCATTTCAAAGTAAGAGAAAATTATTAATCAAAAATACTTTTCGTTTAAATCAAATATTATATACTGCATATTTCTACTTCACAATATTTTTTATGCAAGTACGGGATCAGATTTCATTTTAGCACTTCTGCATTGCAGATGGAATTTTCGATGGAATAAATGAAGTAGCTTGCCGGATAAGAATTGTAACAGAAAATGAAGGCCATCAAATAAATGTTTTGAGGAAAACCATGATTGTTCAATGTTCACTAATCCTAAGTTATTTGTAGTAATGCCCACATTTCGTGAATCATCTGAGCTATTTAAGCTCTTTAAAATCTTCAGTATTAATAAGTATAAAGATGTTGGATACAGCTAACGACATGAGTTTTGGGAGGAGTATATTGACTCTCGTTATGTGTGTTCTACAATCACTAATTTCTTATAACACAATTTTGGGTCACTTATCCCCCTTTGATTATCAATATGAAATTTTGTCTACCTCGTGGGTATACAGGTTTCATTATCAGTGTGGGCAACAGTTTTAAATTATGACGAAAAAGTAATTTTATAAATAATCAACTTTTAATATATATATTTTTAAAAGGAATCGGTCTTCCTATCAAATTATTTTAAATTTATCCTTAATGTCTTAATAATGAAACGCGTCTCATTTCATTGGTTAGCACATAATATACGCCTCAATTTTTTAATGAGGCGATTTTTCTTCGATCGATTTGTTAAATATCAGAATAAATATTTTATCGATTAGTTAACTATCAGATTAAACCTATTGATTTTTATATTTATTTGCCAAATAATCTAATTTATTTAAATAATGAAAAAAAAAAGATTTTGCTCGTCTTCTCCTTCTATTTTATCACAGATTTTCTTGCTTCTTTTATATGTCGAAATGAATCTTATATCTGTTTTAAATTCTATATTTTTATAGTTTTTAAGTATTGTTTATTTTATGAAAAATATTAACTTATTTTATAAACAATAATATGAATAATTTTTCATACTTTAGATTTCTGAGGCACAATGCAACATAAAAAAACCAAAGTAACGGAAAATTATCAACTGTATATAATATATGCCTGTAAATCAATATAAGTAAATATTTATTTTAAAGTCATAAATTCAGGTTTCTATACACTTATAAAATCTATGAAGAACTTTAGTACTAACTCAGTGCCGAAGTCGCCTTGAGAACGAGTTTGATTCATTACTCACTTTTATAGAAAATGAAAGGATCGGATGTGGCAAAGCAATAATTTTAAATGATTTCATATTACGTGTTTAAAAGAATGTATAATGTGGTTCTTTGTGTATTTGGTTATATAATTCGTCAGCATACAATAAAATTATATACAAGCCTACCGTTTAAAACTTATAAATTAGCACATATGACGCTATATAAATGCAACAAACATAACTGAATGATTTAGATGAAAAATATTCTAAAACCTTTTGTTTAATAACGCTAGCAATCACTTAGTTACTGTTATTGAATAAAAACAATCAGATTTTTATTTTAGAGAGTATTTAATAAGTAACGCTCTGTAAGAATTAATTTCAATGTTTATATATTTTAATAGTATAAGAAATAATTTTAATATTTTCAACTATAAGAAACAACCATAGTTTACCCATAACTGTCCCGTGCACAGTTTTAATATAGTCATTAATAAGTATTTAATATGATAATGCAAGTGCATTATAATGCATACTTTATACGAGCAGAAAATATTCTAATTTTATTTATAAGAAACTAAAGTTCAATTGGTTTCATGTAGAAATAATCTAAATTTTTTGTGACAGCGTTCAATATTAAAGATTTTTTTGGGATATATTTTTGTTTCTTGCAATTTTGCAATTTTGTACCTGTCACCGTATATCTGTAATATTTTTCTAAATGCTCCATGAAGAGGATGATGATACAATAATTTGTATCACTCGAAATATTTTAACCAGTCCTGTGAATAATGTTACCAAGAAAATCCATCATTGTTAACGAAGTTGTAGCGACATTATAGGTGCTTTAAGCTTTCTAAAATAAATTTCTATATTTATTATTATTTTGCCAAATTTGTGTACAATAAACACAGGAGTTTATTTCAAAATTGTTATTATAAAAAACGAAAATTTAACATTTTACTTTATTTTGTATTATTATGGTTTTGGTGTTTAAATTGGTAATATCAAAAAATAAGTCTGTGAGAGATAATACATGTATCAATAACAATTTAGACATTGCATATGTTTAAGTAGTTTAATAAAAATTACACGTATCTAAAACTTCTGGCATTACAATAAAAATATACTCGCTTTGATCCATCACATCGATAGGTGCCTTCATCTAAGACATTTATTTGCATTCGGCACGAGCACTAGCGCAATATTAAAATATTTCTAAAAACTTGTTACGAAGCAAAGTTAACTTTAGTTGGGTTTACATATAATTAAGCTTAAGAGTAAATAAATAGTTAGTAAATCGTGCTACAATATAAATAGACAATTTAGTGTAATAAAGGAAAAGGCCATAAAAGTTTTTTATACATTATGCTAATTTATTCTAGCAATTTATTCAGCTAGAAATCAAGGAAACCTCTCAAAACATTAACCAACGCAGCGCAAAATTTTACATCTCCCAAAGTTCTGCACTGTTGTCAGGCAAATATCGATATTATAACTAGAAGTACCGATCATTAACAACCCTTTTAACATAGTTTAGCAGAGCAATGAAATTATAAAATTTCTGTCGGGTATAAACGTGGCGTTGAAACTTTCTTATTAAAAACTTAACCCTTACTGAAAATCACTTAAGGTTTTCCGCCGGATAATATCTCTTACCATAGCAAATAAAACTAATAATATCGAAAATTGGTAAATATTTAAGATATAACCTTATTACTCTTATTTATTATAAATTTTAAATTCATCTCACTAATTTAACACCAATCGGTTTTCGATAATTATTAACTTCAAAAGAAAAATTTCGAAACTTTATCCAACAAATTCAAATCTCACAACTTAATTTTAATATTTTATCCAACCTTTAATTGGTTAATTAATTTTTAATACCATTAATTTTAAAACCATCCGACAAATTTAAATTTTGTCCAACAAATTTAATACAAGTTATTTGATTTTTATAGCGACACCCAATTATATTAAAACGAATTGAATAATATAATAATTAACGTAAATTTTGTTCAAATATCCAAAATAAGTAAACTAGAACTCAGCGAGTTTGGTACAGCGAAAAGTGGAATTTCTTTTACCTCATCTAAAACAAAACCTCAGGAAATATTTCACATGAATTAAATCACCAAACTAAAAAGATTGTTAGAGAAATTTAACTGCGTACGTAGTTCATTACGTAGGTCATTTTATTGAGCTAAGGAAGCAGATATTTCATACTATGGTGGGCAATGCTTTATCCTACACAACACTTTCAGAGTGAAGAGTACTTATAAAACCTACTTACATTATTCCCAAATATTTGACGATTCTACTACCTCTTACGTATTTTGCATACATATTTTTAACATATAGCTAAATCACTGAACTAAGTGTTTTGCGCCGTTGGCTGCCATATATAAAATGAGGTAACTTAATTAACATAATCTCAATATACTGAATTTTGACTACCGCTGCTGAGCAAAAAAATTAGCAGCTAAAAATTTAATGTTCTGTCAAACGATCTAGATAACAGCTGTTGCTTGATTTATCTGTTGGAGCGAGTAATATAAATAAAACCAGTGATATAATAATATTGTTCAATTGTTAAGATGAAATATTATTTTTGTGGATTAAAAACGCTGTTAAGAATCGAGTTTGGTATTTTGAAGACTATTGAATGAAACCAGTCACTGATCTAAAAACATACACTATTATATCGAATTATAATATCGAAAACAAAAGTTTCCTTTTTGGTTAATGATACTGCTAATATCTAGCGGTAAATATCTTCTACAGAAAAACAACTAATTGCGGTGTATCCCAGTTGGTGAAAAGCTTTGTATAATTGTTACAATGGTTGCAGATATTGTTTATACCTTTTTTTTATTTTATTTAACTATGTAAACTTATCACTATTGACGTATTTCGAATACCATGTTCAATAATTTTTTTGAGTACAAATTTGAACAACTTCCTTAGTTTTGAGTGTTGAAAGAGCCGCTTAAAAATCCTCATAAGATATGAGCCGAACACTACATGTATCATCTATTATCGTCTTTGCTTATATGGTCTTCCTTGCCTTGACACAATTTTTAGTTACCTATATGACTAAACTAAACGTTCATTATTTAATATTTATTATGTATTGAGTTTATTATTGCTATAAGACAAAATAGCAAAGCTATATTTCATCATAAATTTCAAAAATTACCAATTAATTCCAAATTTATTTCTCTCGAATAATACATGAGAGTACCCGCATAGCATACAAAAAAAAATTACTCAAAATTAAATCTTCTTCTACTTAAGGCAATATTGACTTTAATTTAAAACTTATACTAGTTTTCAGACTATCTCTTTAATGACAATAATTTCTCTGAAACTTGACCACAAAGTTCAAGTTTAGTTTGTAACCAATACATTTCGATATAACGTAAACTAAGCTTAATACATCCATTATGCATAGGCAAGTCAATGTTGCTAACCACCAATAAAAATATATTATTTCTAATGTTAACACTTAAATATTTATTACCTTCCGAAAGTAATATATATTAATATTATAAACAATGGGATTATTAGTTTTTTTTTGTTCATGTGTAAGAATGGGTAAGATTTAAAAATTACTGAACCGATTTTTTTTGCCACAATATTAGCGATGAAGATGATTAATACGTATTTTATTCCAGAACACATATTCATTACAACATATTCATACACATTTATGCACTTAAAAAAATGATGTGTGTACATGGTGTATATGGTATTAGTTTATACGATTTACAAGTTTTAATTTTTCTGTCTATGTATATTGCCTATAACATCGTTCACAGACGTTTATCGCGGTTTATATTTAAAAAAATATAAGTTCTAGGATTCTAAAAAACATAATTTTTCATAAATTTAAGTTAAGTAGTTTCAGAAATAAAGACAGGTGACCTATATTTTTTTCGTATTTTTCAGTATATCTCTGAATATGTATTATAAAACATTATGAAAAAAATATTTTGAACTAATAACTAACCATATCAAACAATACACCATACTATATCCAGAAATTTAAAAAATTCAAGTAATTAATTCACAACCCTTAACGTTTTCACAGGAGTAATTTTGTGTGTTTGTGTTTAACTACTGATGTATGTGAAGGTTAATACGTTTTAATTACTATGGCATTTTTTTTATTTTTACGCCAATTTGTTGATCTTATACCGATTCCAATTATTATTTTGAGATATGGAATTTTATAACGAAAACAATATAACTTTGTAAAAAACACGAAAACCCGACAATATTTTTTATGAATTGTGATACATATTGTTAAATTTATGGGACACATTGTACATTATTATTAATATACTCTACAAAACAAAACGCGTTAATATAGTTTGATATGCATTTTGTTTTGTATTTCATTTATGAATTACTTTCCCATTTATTTTACATACTCCAAATTTTTGGACACACAATTTCGTTGTTAAACCCTCTCTGGTATTTAATTTTACATGAAAAATTATGACCACTACTAATACTAATTTGATTTCGGTTTCACTTATATCTGTACCTAAAAATTATGTTATTCTATTGTGAATAGTCTTATACCTGAGAAATACCAAATATTTTTTACCATTATTAATTCCATCTCTTTCAAAAACGATAGATGTAACCTGTTTTAAAACGAGTGTGATGATATGCATATAGCTGAAAATTACCCCTAATTTGAAAAGAATTCGGCAGAATTCTCTTTTCAAAAGTAAGTAAGCTTTTCCATCTGAAAAAAAAGTAATTCATCGTGAGAAAAGTTTTTATAATATGAATGTTTAATAAATGAAAGTTAAATTCATATGGTTTAAATTTATTATGATTTTTCGAAAATTATAATAAATTTAAAATATATGTTTAGTTAATGCCTTATCACAATATATTATGTAAATACAATTTTCTTAATGATGTGTTATATATAGATAAGAGAATTTTAAAATTTTTAAGCTACTGAAAAATGTATAATTTTAACTGGATCTACCACCGACTATGGGCTCAGTAGAAAGAGAAAAATATTTAAGTTACTTTCGTTTCAGGTACAAACCGTTCAATCTAAACTAGTCCAGTGTTATGAGCTTATAAACATGAAGATGTGCAAACCTTGAATTTTTTATTTTTAATTCATCGGAAACAAATTATTGAAATCATCAGTGAAAATGAAGTACAATCAATTCCCGTCATCCTATAGGACTAATTTTTTATATATAATATATATGAAAAACAAAAAAACGCACATGATTATATAAAATTATTAAAGGTTTATAGTACCTACATATTATTCAAAATCTTTAGCTGTAACAATACGTTGATATTAATAAAATTACAAGTTGTTCTTAGGTCTTTCTTCAATTTATAAAACTTTTCCAATACCATTACGAAATGCCAGTTTTACTTCTTTCGTAACTAAAAATAGTGCAACTGAATAGATTATATTCTCTGCCTATTGAGTTTCCATATATTTATTTCTGCCGATACTTTTATGCGACGATTTACAAACTATAAAGGCGATTTCTCTGTTATTCTTTGCCCTCGTTTTGTCCTCTACCTTGGCAGAATAAATAATGAGTACAGGATATCCATTTATTTAATAGAATACATCTTATGCTTACTTATTGTATTCCCTAAAAATACATAATACTAGCTTAGTTTAGTTTTACATAATACTAGCTGTGTCCCGCGATTTCACCAGCGTAGAATTATTTCAATTGTGTTACTCTCTAGCGTTTTTCTCTAAGAATAAAGTTTTCAACTCAAAAATACTAATCACTAGAATAGAACTAAAATTACCAATTAATTTTTAAGCTAAGTGAGAATCTAACTCAAATAGATCTACTTGTTTTTGCGTAATACTCTAGCCAATATACATATAAAAATAATTCAATATGCAGAAAGCCACAGAAATTCAAATTCAAAACAATTGTTTTCATTTTTATTATATTCTAGACGTCTTTTAAATATAAACAATTCAAATATACCCTTCATATAAACGTGCTTTAAATAATTAATGCACGTTTTTGATGAGAGATAATGTAACAAAACATGAAATCAAAATACAAAAACTTATATATAAGGCAATTTAATTATGATCATTTTATTTGATTTTAAAAGATTGTTTAGTCACTCTCAGAGTAAAAAGATTAAAGACGAACTAAAATATTGAAACAACTATAGTAATCTATACGTTTAGAAATGAACTTTGCTAAATATAAATTGCGAGTAGTAATACACACGACATCTTTGTCATCTAATAATGCTATACATACTACACATATATGTGTATGCATGTATGTATATATATATATATATATGTATATATACATATACATATATATATATATATATATATATATATATATATATATATATATATATATATATATATATATATATATATATATATACATATATATGTGTGTAATTAATTATGGAAAATCAAAGGGTAAATTATAATCTAGGAATAAGTTAATCGAAATAAGCTAATAGAACGAGGCATGGATGATAAGATAAAATATAAATAAAATTAAGAAATTATATAAATAAGTTTTATCAAAAATCTGGAAAAAGTCAGGTGTAACATTTTCTTGGCCGCCCTCATGATGACACGATTTACAAATTTCCAAAACTTCTAATTTGACGTTTAATGGTCGAGTTCGTGGGCCAACTTTAGGCGAGCATAAAAACACCAAGCACTACCCTCATCCAATACCGTCATTTTCTACACCTCACTCACTGAGATCGTATCGGAACTAATCTCAATCTAATGACATGATGCACTAACTCACACGACGAACAGTGAACTGAGGTCAAAAACTAATTTTGCGCCCCACCTTATTCGCCTGGTGTATTGCATCTGAGGCGAGAGGGGTCGGCTTCAAAATGTAATTTACATTTGAGACCTTGAATTGATCTATCGAATGATATATAATAGTTTACCTCTCGCTCTCACCTCGTCAACTGGGTAACATGTAACATCCGCATCTTCATATATGCGTGTGATCCCCATACCGAATTATAAGGCTTCATACGTCAAACCATTAAATATTACAATAATAAAATAAACAAAATTAAAATTTCTGTTGCCCTCCTCAATTTAACCGCAACGCAGCATAAAAAACACAAAAGAAGAACACATAATATTGGAAACCATTATTAACTTACTTACTGAAAAGCATTGATCAAACCGAACTTTGAAAATTGTAAATCGGGCCATTTGATGTAAAACCCTTAAAACATAATTTATATACAGTTACGCTAATAATAAAATATAATAAGAAGTGAAAATTTTAAGTCCACTCAAATATATTGAAAAGCAGTTAATAGTTATGTTTATCCTTAATTAATTATAACGGTGGAAAAACTTTGAGAAAAGGTTCCCGGTAAACTTTCAATAAATTTTTTACGAGACGTTCGTTACGGGGTTTGTGTGAGCATTATGTGCAGATAAGGACAAAACGTGGCGTATTTATACAAAAAAGGTTGCTAAAAATAGTATTTCATCAACATTTTGGACGGAAAAAGCAATTTTTGTTTTTATGCATTATGTCCTAATCAATATGTTAAGAAAATGAATTAACAATGAAAATTGTATACTAATAAGTTATTTAGATATGCACGCTCTACTTTCCGATAACTGACGAAAACTTCTGCAAAATAATTATATCATTATGTAACACGTAACCCCAAAACTAAGTAAATATTGTAATAATAATTGATCGTGAAGATTTTCAAAGAACACAGAATCTTATAAACTTGTTTATACATATTAATTTATATTTCCATAATCTATCTAAAATCTGATCTCCTAACCTGTTGAAATTTAAAATATAAAATAAAAATTTATAATTACACTTATTTCTCAAATAACAAATAAAATCCTTTCACCCCTATTTCGACTTTGAATAAGTTCGGAAATTTCAGTAAGGACGATTATGTGATTTCAAAAAACTATACTCTAACGAAAGTTACGCTCGGTAATCCAAAATATATTCCCTTTCAAATTGCAGTACTTATGAAAACTGTAATAAAACTAAATGTTTTTCTATGTCCTACATGTTTATTAATCACCTTATTTCTAAAGTAATTTTAATAAACATACATTAACACCATTGCTAATCCTTCCATTATTCGAATAAAGACACCAATATCTGAAAAAATGGAAGTAAAGTGTGATTCATAATATTTGTTTCAAATAATACTAATAAAGACTGTAAAAAGATAATTCGTTAAGTAACTGGTGATGGTTCCCATCAGGAAACCATCCCATACTAAAAGATAGTAATGTGCCTTGGTCGTAAATTTGCCTTAAAGTGAATATATATATATATATACATTTTCTTTTTTTTTTTCATAATAAATCCTTTTTATTGTAATTCCTTGCACTGAAGTGTTTCAAGTCAACGAGAAAAATGGTTAAAATTATTTTGCGTAATACGATGAAATTTTCTTTTCTTGAGATACACAATATTCATGACAGCATTACATCTATGTTAGTTGACTCCTATATAAAACTTGTCAATTTTGATTCAGTAAATTGAAGCATGGCAGAATGAATATCGTAGTTTCATTACGCCCTTTAGCTACAAAATCTGCTGTGGAACTTGAAATGAACAATAAATTCAGGATTAGCTGTTAACGAATTGACAGCTAAAAGCACGTTAGTGTTAGGCTGTAAGCACAGAACTTCAATGAACATAAAGTGGAAAATCTTAAAATGAATACCGCTTTCACTAATTTCAGAGCAAAAGCGAATTTTTCAGTTAATATCAAATGAGAATTTGCAAGTTGTTCATGCAATTCCTGTGCAGTTGTTATCGTGACAATGGATGAAACGTGGAAACATTATTTTATTCCAAAAATTAACCAGCAATTAAAGTAGTTGTCACACATGGAAAACCGGTACTGAAAAACAAATTGTATTTCATCCGCGGGAAAGGTAGTAGCGTCAGTTTAGGGAGTAAATTTAATTCTCTTAGATATCTACCGCTTAAAAAGGGAAAAGTATTACCAAAAAATATACAATGCACTACTTTTGAACCGATCAAAAGTTGCAATGTGAAATGCAGAGAAAAGCGCAGAAATGCCAAAGGACACTCGGAAATTGTATCGTTTAATTATAACAACGGAATGATGCAATCAAATCCTGTCGCTACGCAAAAATGAGTTTCTTGAGGGGTTAGATGAAATGCATTACCGCAAATAAGGCACGCAGCTAGAGCTGGTGTTTTGAGCTTCGAGGAGACAATGTAGAAGAATAAAGCACATTACGAAAAATGTCTTTCTTTCGTATAAAACCAAATTACTTGTCAAATTACATTATAATTACCAGTAGGATATTAGTGTTTGTCTTTGCGTTTAAAAATTTGATAGAATATTTTTGTTTGCTGTTTCGTTGCATTTATGTCAGCTTAGAGATCTGCATTATTTTAAGAACATATGTAGCATCAAAAACGCTTTTAATTTTCTCTTTTGCTGATGCTTTTACTTATTTGCCTTTACGTAGGTATGTTTTATCCTACTCTAGAATATTCTATGTTTGATTTTCATAAATGTTAAGTGAAAATTATCTATAATACACGCAGTATATATTGTTATACGCTATAAAGAAGAAGCTAAGCAAATTTGCGTAAACATTGAAAAGGTATTTAGGAAATTAAGTACTCTGAAAAACGATTATAAGTGATGAAAAAGTGTTGGTAAAAGGTTAGACAAATATAATATCTGTCGCTAAGTAAAAAATCAACAGATCGATTAAATAACTCAAATAAATAAGGCGTATATAATTCTAAAATAAAATCGTAAACATATTTTTCGTTTGGCATGAAAGCTTCCACCTAATACAACTTTTTTAATTACTTTCCGGGCAATAGAGCTACATGAAATTCGGATGTACATAAATAAGACTAGCAAACCATCCCGGATAGTTAATACGACGTTAATAATTTGTCGGCGTTCGCGATGTCCGCCTCCTACCAATCCTAGACTTAATTAACCCCAGTATGTCCTGCGCCGAAGCGACATTTGTAGACGTAATTAGTTATCTAATTATAATTTAACGGTGACGTAACATATATTTAGTATCGCTTATGTAACTTTTTTTTTCAGTGCCTATGAACCACTAATTTTCAAAATTATGTTACTCTGACGTCTCAAAATTATATTACTCGACGCTGCGCCAAAAACGCTAAACGGACCAAATTCAAGAAAATCTTAGCACTCCAATGTACAATTCTCTATACAGAGCTAAAAACGAAAACCTATGGCGGACTATTTTAAAGAGAAGGTGTTATCTAGAGAAAGTAAAGATCCTCAGCAACTAGGTGCGTCGGCACCTTTATGGAGAAGATATTTAACTTTTACAGGGCTATTTCTCGCATTTGTGTGTGACGAAAAATACATTTTTGATTTCAAATAAAAAACTGAAATTATCTGTTTGATGAACATAAATCAATAGTATTTTCCAATTTTTTTCTCTCAGAATGAACCTACAGGTAAAATTATAGATCTACCGTTAAAATGTTCATCGCCTTAATAGTTTTAGAAGGTAAAATCTAGTTTTTTACAACAATTTTAATTAATATTATTGTAGTCGTTTGGAATATATATGTCTAACTGTTAAGTTATCATTGTTCCACATACAAATACGATTCTAATCCATGCAAATTAACTCTTAAATAACGCTAAATTAATTAATGTCCGATATATACTTGGTCAATTGTGTTTTTATTACTACTCAATTTTATTTATAAGCGAGATGAAATTGGGATTGAAATAGAACCGTATCTACGTCAGTTAATAATATTTATATTTATAATCCCCTTATCTTGAATTTAGTAGTAACCAATGCTCCTAACTTACATAAGAAGACGAAGCCCTAGTTTATTTCATCTATAGCGTGCACGAATATTCTGCAGCGCTCATCTGGTTTACGCGCACGTGCTTTGATCAGCGCAGTATTGTGAGAGTAACATTTTTTTCATCTTAGCTGACAATTTCAAGAATATAAATAGTAAATATTTTCTTAAGAACTGACCTGTGAATAGCTCATAGTTTCTTTGAGAAGTAAACATATTTGAATGTCATGCGTTTATGGAGCTTTTAGGTTGTTGCTAATTGTTGACAGGATATATATAGGTTATTGCTAATTATTGACAGGAATATATAAGTTATTGCTAATTTTTGATTGGATTTTATATATAGGAGAGGAGGTTGTTGTTGATTATTGATAGGGTATTTGGAAATATTTTATATAATAAGGAAACCTAACTGTTGTGCCAGCAAACTTTATTTACCAAAATATATATTTCCTTTTACATGTTTTCTTTATATAGAAATTATTTTGGAGGAATAAATTATTAAAATTTCATAATTATTTCATATTTCCTTTTTAGAATACGATAAACTATGAAATATGGCTCAAACAAAATAAAACGTAACATCAAATTTACCTGCCGGTTCGGTGAAAAATAAAACGATTTGTAAAATATATTTATGAACAAATTCATTGCTTATTCATGTTATAAATATATAATTATATATGAATTTGAACAGAATTAATAACCTGAACCAAGCGCCTTCCCGGAACCGTAAACCATTGAAAATTAATATCGAAAGAGCTTAAATATTTAATTCCTTTCATAGCTTAACTGAAATGAGCTCGCGTAATTTCCACAGAGTAATTTTGAAATAAAATTTTCACATGAATGACTACGCTGTGACGTTGTATTGAGTTTGGTAATAAATGTAGATTTTACATTTGTGATCTTTTATTTATTACAATTGAAATAAAACGTCTAAATTAGTGCGATTAATTACTAATTACAAATCTATGTAAGAATAATGTACAGTAAAAAAAGGCAGAATTAAATATTCCGCTTTAGTTTATTTTGTTTTATTAAACGAAATTGAAATGATCAAACGCATAGAAATGAGTTGCATATGCAGTTTTTAAGTGAATATTATTTAGAGTCATCTTTGTAGCCGTGTTCTCGATTTCAATATTAAATTAATCAAATTATAATAGAAATAGATTATTTTTTGGATATTTAAAGATAGTTATTTAAATAACACTCTTTAAAATTTTATATATGTATTATTACTACATAATATTTAGAAAAATATCTATCATTATTCTTGCATAAAACCATAAAATCCTTTTGTAGGATACAATTCTGTTTGTTTTAGTCACGTTGCATTCTTAGCAATATTTTGATCAAATTATTTAAAGCATTACTATCCTATCAATTCGTCCGATTGGGCATTTCGAAGACATTATTAAATTAATTGAAAAATTAACACACATAAAACCAATTATAATTATTATAAAATTAAACTATTTTTCAAGCCAATGTGCTTTGTAGTGGAAAAATGCCATTTTTTAAAGTGCGTAGATTTCAACGAAAATATTTTTATTACAGCAGAACAAACAAAATCCATAAGTGGAATCTTCACCAAAGATTATTTTTTTGTTTCTTGCGTGATGTGCGAACGAGTTAAAGATAAACCGATATAGGACATTAAATAAAAATGTATATTTGTGTTGTTAATTTGGTCTAATTTTTTTGTGTGACCCTCTTCAGTATACCCACAAGGCAATTCTACAATTTTAAAATTATAGTTAAGACTGTAGAATTGGTTTATGAAAACAGTTCATATCGTTAGGATAGCCTCATACCTGATTTAGTAAAATTATGCGATTCCTATTACCTTTCAGCATTTAATCCATTAAATAAAAAGAAATTTCCCGTCCAAGCAGTTAATAAAATGCTGTCATATTTATTGTTCGAATAATCTAAATAGGATGGAAGAAAAACTTAACTTCTATATTTTTTAACATATTTTCTTTTATTTATTTTACCACATCTCATTCTTAATGTATAAAATTGATAAAATAAAGCGTCGACTCTCCCCTACCTCGTTGGAAGTGATATAACTTTCTTTATTATCAATAATTACTAGTATGAGCTTCTTAGTGCAATAAATATTTGCTATTGACATATGTATTATGGTCAATATCTCAGTAACTATGAGGTATGGAATCATCGTTGCAGTCTTCCTACAAAGTTTGGGTAGTCTTTCAAAAACCCGGTTTTTTCATAATTTTTGATTGAATAATTTTGGAAATAAGGGGGCGGGATATGTTTTTATCGTCTATTGTAGCATATTTACGGCAAATGCATGGTTAGCTTCCTTAATTATTGCTATCCCTTGAGTTTATTGACAATTAACTCTCAGAATATGTACCTGAAGACTGACTTGAAACCATTTTAATGAATGTTAAAACATGTTCAAAGGCTTAAAAAAAACATCAGATAGCCCTTTTTCATACCTTTCCTCTCAATTTTACTTTCACTGATTTGTATTTAATAATAAATCTCGATAAAACAAAATTAATTATTTCAGTAAAACACCCAAATCGCCAGACGTTAGATAGAAATTACATTTTGCAATATCCACATGCCTTATTTGATAGGAAAAAACGACGTATTACAGTTATGTTAAGAACTATGTAATTAAGGATAAAGTTACAATTCTGTACCGCTTAAGGATCTAAGGAAGAGTTCTTTTATGTACCGCTTAAGGATCAAAGGAAAGAAAATTTTATGAAATAACTCGCATATCTATTCGACTGTTACAATCGTTTTCCGTAGAAATAATTTGATGTAGGAACTTGACATTTGTCATAGCAATAAAGCATATAACACAACATAAATTTCCATCATTTCCGCAGTCAACAATATTCTATTTAGAAATTTAGGAGGGAGCAAAGGTAGTATGAATGGAAAAATATCAATTGATAAGGATAATGATACGAATGAAAAAACTTTTTTATTCAAATTTTTTTAAAGTATTTCTAGAAATAATTTGCAAATTCTGACAACGAACGTTTTCTCTAACAAATTTTTACAACCTGCTAAAATCAATATTATAAAAACAGAGTTATTATAATTATGCCAAAAATTTACTGGAAATCTAATACAATTTTAAATCCCACTTTTTATACCTATAACTATGTTTGTGCATGGACATATATATAAATATATATATATATATATATATATATATATATATATATATATATATATATATATATATATATATATATATATATATATATAAAATATGTGTATATATTTAAAAGTTTATGTACAAAGTGAATACCCTTAACTGTATACATTTGCTAATATTTAAAAAAAAAACTCTCACAGTGCGTGTTCGACTCATATTAAACCGGTTTTATTTCTTAGTCAAAGTGCTAATTAAGCTTGGAAATGTTAATGGGAAGACAAACCATTATACTTATCGTAAGATTGATCACTATTTTTGTAGACAATGACTCCAAAAGTATGTAAGTAAATCGTTACTTATGTTGAAGCCCATTAGGAAGATACTACATAATTAGCCTTCGATAGCAATGAGATAACATTTCAGGTTCCACTAAGTTTTTCTTCTATATCTAGCGGGCTGATAATTTTAGTAATATAATACTACCAAGGTTGTCTTCTCCAGATCCTGTAGATAATATCATGGGTTATGCAACATAAAAAATCTCTATGTAAAACATCTATGAGAATTTGATAAAACTTAAACTACAGTGGTCTGGTAGTATATACAATTAAATATTAAAAAATAAGCCCAAGTGATCTGAACGTTTTCAAACCATCTGATTGCCATACAAAATTAACTAATAAGTTAAATTTTAACTCACGTCAATGCTACAATATCGATGCTATCTTGCTATCGTAGTGAGTCGCCTTAAAACATGGCGGAATTGAACGTATGTGGAATATTAGCAGTAATATATTTTATTAAACTCTGAAATCTTATCCCCTTTTGATTATCAAGATGAAGTTTGGCCTACCTCGCTATCGCTACGTATGTAACGTTTTATTATAAATATGGTCACCAGCCTCAATTTATGAAGAAAAAGTAATTTTATAACTAATCAACTTGTAATATATATTTTTAAAAGGAGACGATCTTACCATAAACTATTAAAATTTATATTATTTTTACATATTCAATATTATTAATTTTGTCTGTAATACCCTTTAAAAATGATACGCGTCTTCTTTCTTTAGTCTGCATATGATTTACGTCTCAATTCTTGACTGAGATGATTTTTCTTTTATCAATTGGTTTACTACTAGTTTTCATATTAATGTGTGAAAAAATTTAATTTTTCTAAATAATTTAATAAAAAATTTTTTGCGCGTCCTCGCTTTCCGTTTTACTCCGGATTTCCTTGCTTCTTGTATTTTAAATTATATATTTTCTAGTTTTTTACGATTATTTAGTTAATAAAGAATAATAACACGGCATGCGTGATACTTTTGATTTTAATAACAATTTTACACACTTTAGATCAAAGCTATGAAAGATAAGCATATGGAATATGATAAACAGTTGTAAATGAAAGTTTAATTCAAAGTCATACAATTAGGTTTAATACACTTATATAATCTATGAATAACCTTAGTAGTATCTTAGTATCGAGGTTATCTTGTGAACGAATTTGATTCGTTGCTTACTTTTATAGAAAATTAAACGGATGTAGCAAGAGCAATAATTTCAAAAGATTAGTTTCATATTTCGTATTTAAAAAAATGTATAATAAGGTATTAAGTACTTAAAGGTATGTATAATGTAGCAGAATAATATACAGGCCTGCTGTCTAAAATGCAAGTAGATAAAGTACCGAAAAAATTTCCTTGCTTATTTCTTTCTCAGAATATAGAATTTATGTTTTTTACAATACTTAAAAGTTTTTGTTTATAACTGCGTAACTGAATGCTTAAACATGAGCATATGTAATAATTTTTAACTTTTTGTTTATTGACACTAGCAATGACATATTTACTATTATTAAATAAAAACAATCAAGTTTTAATGTTGGAATATAAACTATAATATTTTCAACATAGTTTACCCATCACGTTCCCTTACCCAGTTTTATGTCTCGCACATTTTATCTGCAGTGTCGACCATATTTATTTCAGACTATGGAGTTTCCTCATTAATACTTGCATTATCATGCATACTTTATATAACCATTATCTATTTGTTCGTATTTTATTCATAGGAAACTATAGTTCAATTGCTTTGATGCACAAATAATCTCAATTTTTTGTCACGATATTATATTTTTAAATTACTTTTTTTTGGAATCTCTTTTTGGTTTTTGCAAAATATACCTAGCACCCTCTGTCTGTAAAATTCTATCTTTTAAATTTGTTCTGTCTGTATATTGCATTACAATTCTTCAATACATAAAAAGACAGTTTAGCCATATAAAGGAAAAAGCCACAAAAGTTTTTTAGGCATTATGCTTATTTACCTTCCCCGTGGTAAATTTTCTTTACCAAAAATATTGCCTTGAAATTTGATTGCATCAGAATTAAAAATACCTAAGATATATATTTATAGATAATGCTCGAAATCAATATCAACGAATCTAATAAAAGTTATGGAAATATTACCCAACGCAGCTCAAAATGTTATATCTCGCAAAGTTCTGCACTGTTGTTAGGTAAACATCGATATTATATTTAGAAGTACCGACCATTAACAGTCCTTTAACATAGTTTTGCACAGCAATAAAATTATATAATTTCTCTCAAGTATAAACGTGGCTTTGATACTTTTTTGTTACGAACCTAACTCTTGGTAAAAATACTTAACGTTTTCCGCCGAATAACATCTGCTAGCATAGCAACTAATACTGTTAATATCGAAAGAGATCCGCTTTTATCAAAAAATAATTTAAGACATAACCTTATTACTCAAATTTATTATGAGTTTTAAATTCATCAAACAATTTAATACCAATTGGTTTTCGATAGTTATTTAATTACAGAGCAAAGATTTTGAAACTTCATCCAACTAATTAAAATTTTATACCAAAAATTTAACACAAGTTATTCTATTTTTATAGCGACCGCTAATTATATTAAAATAAATTGAATAACATAATAATTAAGGTAAATTTTGTTCAAATATCGTAAATAGGTAAATTGAGACTCAGCGGGTTTGGTGTAGCAAAAAGTGGAATTTCTTTTACGTCATCTTAAGCAAACCTCAGGAAATACTTTACGTACAACCAATTACCAAACTAATAAGCGAACTATATATTCCATCATTTTATTGAGCTAAGAAACAAAGATTCTTCTTTCTTTCAGAGTGAAAAGCGCTCATAAAACCTAAAGTATTAAAACTCAAAGTTTTGTCGACGTTGCTGCCAGCTACATTTTTGGCATACCTTTTTTGTATTTAGCTTTATAACTGAATTTAGTTTTTTGTACCGTTGGCTGTCACATAAAAGCTGAGTATTATTTTTACCTATAGGGTCCCACATGCAAAAAGAAGGCAATATGGATATATATAATCGTGAACAAAAAACAACTCAATTATAAGGAATTGGAGAATCCAATTCGTATTGTGATTATTATGTATCATAAGCGGAAAACATCATAATTATCATTAAAATATTTATTAAGATCGAAAAGGCAATTTGGCACAGATTATCCCGAAACGAACCCTTCTTTATTGGTTTGTGTTACAAACTATCGTTTCTATTTTATTAGCGATAGTAAATAAAATAAGGAAAAACCTGCAAAGTATTACTAAATAACAGCAAAAGTAACGTTATTAAAAAGTATATATATCCGACTCAATTTGGCTAATACTAAACGGGGAATGTACACTTGTGCCTACGTTTGAATGAAAATTTTGTATTGTATAACTAAACATTTATCAAAAAGCATACATATATACATATATATATATGTATATATATATATATATATATATATATCTATATATATATATATATATATATATATATACATTCACATGCATATTTATATAAAGTAAAGCAAGAAGTAAATTATAATCTAGCAATAAGTAAACCCAAATAAGCTAACAGAATGTGACATGGAGGATAAAATAAAAATACAATTAACAAATATATGAAAAACGTTTATCAAAAATCTGAAAAAAGTTATGCACAACATCGCTTTGGCCGCCCTTATGATGAAACGATTTCCAAATTTCCAAACTAAAAATTTTATGTTTCGACGGTCGAGTTTCGTCAACTTTAGACGCGCATAACAAATCTTCTTCTTCTTTTAAGTACTTCTTTTTCTTCTTCAATGGCTTGAAAGCCCAGGATGGGTCTCTATCTTCCTCAGAATCAACCCCCAAGCTCTCCTGTTCTTGGCCAGAGATGTCCAGTCCGTTACATTTAGGATTTTAAAGCCTTTTTCCAGGCAGTCGAGCCTCATAAGTAAGGGTATTCCTCTTTTTGTGAGCCCAATGGTCTGGCTGAGTAGATCTTTTTTGTTGTTCGACAATTGTCCTTTCTGCTCAAGTATTCTCCGCATTTTATTCTCTAAATTGCGATGTATTTGACTACATCCGGATCTTTAAATAATTTGTAAAGTTCAGAGTTAGTTTTTCTTCTTCAGATGTATTTACATTTTAGACCACCAAAAAATCTTTCTTATAAAAACAGAAACGGTATGTTTAATATTTTCTGTCATTGTCGATGTCACAATCTAAGCACTACCCTCATCCAATACCATCATTTTCTTCACCTGACTTACAAAAATCGTATCCGAACTAATCTCACTGTAATGACATGATGCACTAACACGTACGACGAACAGCGAACTGAGCTCAAAAACACGTTTCGCGCCACACCCTTCGACATCAGGCGCCTGGTGTAGTGCATATGAAGCGAGAGAGATCGGATTCAAAATGTAATTTACATTTGTGACCTTCAATTGATCTATTAAATGATATATAATAGTTTACCCCTCGCTTTCATCTCGTCAACTGTTCAACATGTAACATCAGCGCCAGTTTTCGTACATGTGTATGATCCCCAATATCAAATTATAATACTTCACACGGCAAACAATTTTAAATTATAAAAATAAAATAATGTAAAATGTTTCTCTCCCACCTCAAATTAACCGCGACGCAGCGTAGAAAACACAAAAGAAGAACATACAATATTGCAAACCGTTATTAACTTACTTATTGAAAAGCATTAATCAAACTGAATTTTGAAAATTATTGTGAATCGGGTCATTTTATACAAAACCCTTAAAACAGAATATATATAAAGCAACGCCAATAATAAAATATAATATGAAGTAATAAATTTCGCAAATGTCTCGTGCTAAAATTGTAAGGAAATATTGCAAAGGGTTTATGAAAATTTGAGGCCCACTCAAATATTGAAAAACATAGAATGTGTATCTTTACTCAATTATAACAGTAGGAAAATTTGAGGAAATGTTCCCGGTAAACCTTTAATAATTTATTTTACGAAACGTTCGTTATGGGGATTGTGTGAGTATTATGTGCATATAAGGACAAAATATGGCGTATTTATACAAAGAAACTTATTAAAAATATATATTATAGAAATTATAGAAAAAGCAATATTTGTTTTTATGTATGTCATGTAGATAATATATCTTAATCAATTTTTTAAGAAAATAAGTTAACAATGAATATTTTGTGCTAGTAAATTATTTAGGTAAGTAGTCTTCCTATTTCCCTTGACCGACGGAAAATTTTGCAAAACAATTACATTATTTTGTAATAGGTAACCCCAAATTAAGTTCAGGAAATCCAGTATTGAAAAGATAATTGATCCTGATGGCTTCAAGGAACACGGAATCTTGTAAACATTTTTACATATATTAATTTATGTGTCCGTAATCTATCTAAAACCTGATCTCCTAATCTGTTCAAATTTTAAGTATTAACACAAAATTTATTCATGTAATTTTTGCGTGATTATATTTAATTATCAAATAACAAATAAAATCCTTCCACCCTTATCTAGATTATGTATGAGTTCGGAAATTTCAGTAACGATTATTATCTCACTTCAAAAAACCATATTCCAACGAAAGTTACGCACAGTAATCCAAACATATTCGCTTTAAAATTCCAGTAATTATGAAAACTACAAAAAAGTAAATGTTCTCTATGTCCTGAATTTTTATTACTCACCTTATTTATAAAGTTATTTTAATAAACACACATTAACACAATTGGCTATACATCCATGTTTGGAATAAAATCATCCATGTCTAAAAAAAATGAAAATAAGTGCGTTTCATAATATTTGTTTCAATTAATACTAAAGTGAATAACTAAGGATTCATCATATTAAAAACTTCAGTAAATAGATAAAAATTTACTCAATGAAAAAAAAGGTGGTAAACTCTAGACACATTATTTGCCGAAGATATTTGTTCTCGTGAAATTATATTCTGGTATTTTAATAAGGCCTTTCATAAGGTTTGTTTTAATGATGTTAGTTTCAATTGATATTATGAACAATTTTGGTTATTCTTATTCCTCCTGTTTATTTTTCATAATTTTATTATTTATGCAATTAAACCAAAAATAGCGAATGTAAATTTTTTCCGTTTTAATCCACTTACTAATAATAAAGAAATAGGATTATAATATAATCCTATTTCGGTATTTTCAATAGACGAGCTCGGGTAGTCACAAAAATATTGTACTTAGTGTCGACCAGTATACCTCATGCTAATGGGAGATAGCATAGCAGTGGAGATAGATGTAAATAAGAAGTTAGCAATTGATTTTATCACTACGTCACTGGGTAAATAAATGTGTTTTGCCTTTAAAATATTGATATTTGTAGAATATGCATGATTCCAGGTGCAAAAGACAATTAGTCGTGAACAAAGACATTGGAATAAAAGCGCGACTCGCTCTAATGGATGAGCCATACGTAAAAAACCCATCATGCCACTAGGGTGCATGCACACTAAGTAATATAACAGTCCATCCACATTTAACGTAATCGTACAAACTCGAAAGAAATATAAATTAATATGTGACTAATGATTGACACACAATACATATGCGTTGAAAATACATATGCGTTGTATCACACACTTTAATTAATTTGACACGGCAAAAGGCAACAGTCAAGTAGAAAATTATTAATTATCTAAATATGTTATTTCTAAAAGGTGTTTTTTGGTCGAGCGGCTCAATCTCTTTAACTACTGCACCAAACAAAATTTAAAAAATACCAACTTAAAGCTTATGTTTTCTACTTTGGGCGAAAAATATAAAAAAATTCGAAAAAAATCTTTTTATTAGTAAAAAAATTAATTTTTATAACGATTGGCATGAGCGCCATCTGTGGGCGACACATCAAATATCTTAGCCAAATTGTATACTTGGAACACGCTAGATGGCGATATAGTGCGAAGACTTCGCACGGGTCCGCTAGTTTTATCATAATTCGAAAGCTTAAACATTTTAGATAATATTAGTAATTTTGTATTTTTTGGTCTCTAAATGTTACAAGTAGCCGTTAGTTTTTATTATATTTTATGTTCTGAATAGGATGATATTGCGATAAAACCTGAAAACGAAATAACCCTTAATACCCTTTTATAGATAATATAAATATGATACATATGCGTAGTCTACAAAATATGATATGTACCAGTTTTTTTTGCAAGGTGGTTTGAAATTATTAACGACAGTTTAAAAAGACATTACTTAGGAAAATTCCTACCAATATTTTATTATGTTTTACAAATATTAAATTACTAACTTGGTTACATATGCTAACGCCACGATTTTGGAGATATTTGTTATGATATTATTGGACTGATAGAAAATGCCTGCGTTTGATGTGTTATTAGTTGCACTATGATTTTAGAAAATATTACTTAAAAAAACGCCACATTTTTGTTTTAAGAACAATGAAGATAAATAATGTAGGCAGACGTACCAACTACACAAGCGCTAACACAAAGTGCAGGATATCGCAAGGAAATACTTGCTTGAAGTGCACATGTGTACAAGTCCGTTAAACGTTGTTTGAAAATACACTGCGTATACAGTACAGGGCACAGCGTGTTTTCCAATATCCTTGGTCGTAAGTACTTCTAAAGACTGTAAAATATAGTTTGATTAGTAACTTGGTTTGCAAACTAAAAAATGGCGCTAGAATTATCTGCGTTTTTCCGAAATGTCCCTTAAAATTAATGTACATACATACTCTTTAGTTTTATGTCATTCTCATAGTAATTCCCCATTTTACAGTTGCTTGCACGGAAGCGTTTCAAGTAAGAGTGAAAAATGGTTAAAATTTTATTTTCTGGAGGAAGACGAAATTCATGTCAGAATTATATCTGTACTAATTAACACCTAAATATAACTGACCAATTTTAGTTAAGTGATTTAAAGCATGGCAGAATAAACGTCGAAAATTCATTTAGTATGTAATGATGAGTTCTGAAATCAGTTATGGTACTTAAAAATAATGATAAAGTTCAAGATTTGGCTTCAATCGACTGATAAATAAAGGTACACGCGTTATGAGCCACACCCATACTTTAATTTACATAAAGTCTAAAAGGTTGCGCAGAATTAGTACCAAGTTTATTCATTGCGAAACAAAAGAGAATTTGTCAGTGAATATCTGCCGACAAATTACAAGTCTTTCTTAAAGTCCTTGTGGAACGTTTGCATCGCTACGTAAAAATGGAAACGTAGTGGCATTATATTTTCCCAAAAATGAACCAGCAATCACATTATTTTTCACTTTTTTTTTTCACAAATCGGCTCCGATAAGCAAAATGCATTTCATCTAGTGGAAACGTGATAGAGCAAGTTTTTGGAAGTAAATTAAAACTGTATGTAGAAAATACACTGAGCACCACTTTTGAACCGATTAAATGTTCAGTAGAAAACACAGAAATTCCCGGGAAATATATAGAAATGCCCAGGAACGGCATTATTTAATTATAGCAATGAACTGATATAATCAAACTATGTTGCTAAACAAACGATAGCAGAACTGCCATTTTACTGTTTCCATATTCAGACTATTCATTAAATGTAACTCCATTGCACTGCCATCTATCTCCGAAACTCAAATCTTACTTAGTTGAATGCTAATCAAATAAAGCTCTCACATAGGAAGCGAAAGAATTTCTTGAAGGCCTCAATGAAACTAATACCCGCAAAGAAAGCACGAAGTCGGACCTAGTACTTTGAGCTTAGAGGAATTATATAGAAAAATAAAGTAAAAATACAAAAATGTTCTTCCTTTCATAACAAACAAATTACTTGCCAAACTATATTTTAATTAGAAATACGTTTTTCATGTTTGCGGTTATGTTTAGAAATTAGACTAAATATTTTTATTTATTTTCTCGTTGCATTTGTGTCTAAGAGATCTGGCTTATTTTAAAAATATATACATTGCATTAAAAAAATGTTTTTGGAACGAAGTTCCTTATCGCGCGTTGCGAAAGAGGGCTGGACGAAAAAAATTAAGACCAAAAGTTGTAACGACACTTTTTGCTATAGTTGCTAGCGGGCGCGCTGCAAGCCGTGCGGCGTGCGCGTGTTTCTCTGTCAGTCTCCCTCTCTCTCTTATAGAAAGCAAGCCAGTTATTTTCGTTTCGTCTTTCTATTTCGCATTGAACAGTGTGGTGTCGCGACGATTATTTTTGTTGAGTGTATACAGGTTTTTTGTACATAATAAATAATAAAAAATAATAACAATAATTATTATTATAACTTAAAAGAAATAAAATTCTATTACAATTCCTACACTAATTCGTTCCATCTGGGTGTCCCTTGACACCTCTCAAGTTTTTATTAACCTTCTCTTTTAGCTGATGATTGTACTTGTCCGCCGTTACATAGATCTTTACAACCTCTAATTACTCTAATTACTAATTAATCATTTAGCTAATCCCATTACTATTTTTTGTTGGATTTTCATAAATGCAAAGTGAACATCTCCTATATTTAGTAATCATCATCATCATCATCATATATATTAATACGCTAAGGTTAAGATGTTACACTCCCTTTTTAGAAAAAACCTCACAACTAATCCACATAAATTATATATCATTTTATAGATAATTGCTTGCTCTACCGGCATCCACAACCAAAAAAAATTATTATTGCTGTTGTTTTTGCAAATTAATTAATTATTAAAATTATATACACAAAACAGCAATGCTGCCATCTAACGACTCAACGTCAATATGATTGACGGTCGCTAAAGAGGCGCTTTAGCTCAATGCTTTTGATACTTGCGCCTCTATATGTCAATTTTAGTAAAATATTTGTTTGATCTGTTATCTGAGCTTCATAATGGAATAAATAATGCGAAGACTTCGCACGGGTCACGCTAGTTATATATTATTTTAATAATATATGTAGTAATTATATACTCTATAAAGAAAAGTTAAACAAATTTGCTTAATAATTGGAAACTTATTTAGAAAACCAGTTATTGTAAAATACGATTATAAGTGATGCAAACGTCTTGGTAAAATGTAATACTAAACAAATAGAATACATGTCGCTAAACAAAAATGTAAACAGATCGAGAAAAAAACTCAAATAAATAGGACGCATATAGTTTTAAGATACTAATGTATCATGGCCCTATATCATGGCATAAGCGAACAAATGAAAGATAAAATCATAAACATATTTCTCGTTCGGCATGAAAGCTTCCACCAAATACAAGTTTTTTAATTACTTTCCGAGCAATGCAGTTACATGAAACTCGGGCGCACATAAATAAGACTAGCGAGCCGTCCTGGATAGTTAATACGGCGTTAATAAGTTGTTGGCGTGCTCGATGGCCGCTCCCTACCGCTGTTAGACTTAATTAACCCCAGTCTCTGGACTGCGTCATAATCCGCCGCCGCGATGTGTGCAGTCGCGGCGTAGTTAGTGTAGTGTAGTCGCGGCGTAGTAGTAGTGTCTAATTATGGTTTAACGGTGACGTAACAAATATTTAGTATAGCTTGTTTAACTTTTTTTGAATGCCTATGGACAAATAAGTATTAGAATTAACAAAATTAATACGTTATTAAAAATAAGAATTCACAAAAAACGCATTGAATTCAATATTACAAAATTTATATAATGTAACTGTCATAAATTAATATATACGTGTGAGTGTGTGATTATGTATAACGAAATAAATCTGAAAATCTTACTAAAAATTATGCTTACTGTCACATTTTAACACGAATCAACAAAAAAGTGAGAAAACAATTTTCAGAATTAAAAAATAGTGAAGGTGATTTCAATAATTAAAAATTAATTTCAATTACTTGCATTTTGAAATTGTTGCAATCAAAACTAATCTTAAAGCCAGTTATTAATAATGCCATTCATAATTAAAAATCAAATTTTTGTTTAAACCATCGGAAGGAATTTTTTTTTTTAATTCAGGATCAAGTGTTTATAAAATTTGTCTAATTCAATCTACAAACTATTAAAACATAAATGTTAACTGAGGGAAATTCTAGATGATGAGTTAGGTCTAAATGAATTTACTTATGGTTTGCACTTTTTCGCTAAGAGTGGTACAATGTTTGGTAATAAATTTGTGCAGTTAAGTATTTCCTTAGCGCATAGACAGCTATCTCACATTCAACTCAACTTACTTTATTTATTCTATATTTACGAACTGAGTAACATCTAGCTTTACATCTAATATTAACTTATGTCTAGACTAATGTTATTAAGTCACTATATTTAAATATTTATTTATAACTCTTGTATGCAACAACTACTTGTCTAACTGAAATGAAATACTATTACTATAAAATAATATTATACATAAAGAGGCTAACATTTAAGAGGCATATATTCTGTACCATCACACTTCATGGAAAGAAATTTAATACTATAACTGGTTTTTATTTAACTACGTTTGTTTAGATTATACGAATGTTTAGATTTTGTACGCATCTAAATATTGAAAAAAGCAGTTCCTTAAAACTTAGCCATAAAGCAATAATGACGTTAACAATCTATAATCACAAGTCTATAATGATAACTAAGTGTACTAAAAAATATACTATGATAATTATTTTGTCATAGAAACAACATATAAACTTTTATACAATTAACAAATTTGATAATCAACTAAAATAATTTACCTTAGCTATTAAATTTTTTTGTGAATTTCTCTATTTTATGTCAAACTTGAATATTGATATTTGATAATAATTTGCTGACCGAGGAAACTGGAGCTCCCGGATTCCGCAAAACTAGAAATCTTATTTATCTGCCCGGGTTCGAAGATCACCGCAAAAGGTAGACAACAAAGATGAAGTGTGTCGTTGAGTAGGCAAAAAGTGCAATGACTCACTTAAGTAAAGTATTTAAGGACAGGAATATACCCAGACACAAAAAACTCACTTTTAAAGACGCTAAATACTGAACTTGTACGGTGCTGAGTCACGGATACTGAAAATGGCTGATCATAAAATGATCAACGTCTTTGCTAATGAGGATCGAAAGTATCGACGTCTTTTCAATGTCTTGCTGAAAGAAAATGCGCAATGTATCGTGGTTTAAACTCAGAACCAAACTCTCGATCATGAAAGAATTTGGAATTTAAACAAAATTATTCACTATATCCGTCTGGACAGTTCACGGATACTTCGTGCACATTGCGCGGAAACTTATTAAAAATATCATTGTTGACAGATAGAGGCTGCAGGGACGCTGCGCCGAAAACGCTAAACGGACCAAATTGGAAAAAAAAACTTTTAGCATTCCACTGCGGTACAGTGCCAAAACGGGAACCTAGGGCGGAATATTTTCAAGGAGAATGTGTTTTCGCGAGGAAGTCAAGATCCTCAGCAGTAAGGTATCAACTCAAGAAGACGGTGTTTAACTTGTTCCGGACTATTTCTCTAATTTGTGTGTGAGGATAGCGATTTTAAATAAAGAAACGGAAATTACCTATTTTTGTGTCAATGAATCAATAGTATTTTATATTTTGTTTTTTCAACTTTGTTTTATTGAAATCTTCGAACCATTCTCAGTTTTAGTCGACTATATAAAAGCTGAAAAGGAAAGGTTACTATTTTAGCAGTCTGCATGTTGGTATATAGGTAATATGTTGTACCTTATAGACTAAACTACTGGAAGATTTTATCAAATGAAATATGACTGAATTCTTCCTTATTTTGAATATTTTTTGCTTGTGAACCACATTAAAATGGATATAAAAGTAAAGGACTGAATGAAAAAAAAACACAATAGTAACTATCAAATTTCCTTTAATATTGGTAGAAATAAAATATATTGCAATAAGTATAACATAAATAAAAAAAATATTGGAACATTTTCACTCTGCTGTTTTAAATTAGAAGATATCCATGTCAATTTCTCTTAAGGCTCTTAAAATTTGTTGTTTGTTTTTTCGTAGTATTTTTTATTAATTTTACGCACATGTGACAAGATATATTATTTAAACATTTATTTATTTAAAAAAGTTACTAATTTTATAATGTACGATATTTACGCTTATTATTACTATACCACCAATGGTATAGTAGTAACAATATACCAAAATAAATTAATAAATTTTATAAAATATTTGTAAGGAGTTTTCGCACATCATATAACCCCGATCAAGCCTAAATGCCGATGTTGCCTAACAAAATGGTAACAGCAAATTTGCAAAATACGTTTAAGTTTTTTGCAAAAAATCAGTATCAAAAAGGAAAAGTTTTGGACAAAGTCATGTAGGGTTGCAATTGATTTTGTATGACTACCAAATGACTCAGTTGATTTGCTCACTTGAGTTGACTCAGTTGAGTTGACTTGCTTCGCATGTTCTTTGACTCAGTTGAGTTGACTTGCTTCGCTATAAAATCTGATGTAAATCTTAATTTTCTGATTAATCTTTCACTATATCCATATATTTTTGTTAGATTTTTTTAAATAAAACTGCTTTTATCAATAAGTATCAGACCATATTAAATCTCGATATATACAATATTATTTTAAATTGAATCTAGCTGTAATAGTGCCGACGAAATGCCACAGTATCCTTTGATGTTGGTAAAAGGGAGATAATAATTATTATTTGATTATCCCACTGCAAAATTCAGCTCGAACTAATATGGTTTCATGTTTACAAATTTTGTGTGTATACATATATCGTATGTACATAATCGAGCTGATTATTTTAATACTTAACATTGTAGCAAACATTCGTCCAGCTAATATTTTATTGATGCCAAGGCTAAAATTGCTTAGTAAAAATAGAATTACGTATGTGGATTACGAGCAGACATTTTTATGAGATTTATTACATCATCATGCAGATTATTAAATTATGGGTTACCCCGATGTACGCGATGAAAAAAAACGAGATGCAATGTGCTATGATAGAAATTACGACAAACGCTATTAATTTAACACATTAACATACGATTTTTAATGGACCCATATGAAAGTGAAAGAAAATGTTTCATCAAAAATATATTTTTGGTAAAAATATATCTTTCAAAATATTGCTTCAGCAAGTACGGAAACGGATCTCATTTTAACACTTAAGCACTATGGATGGAAAGTGCGAAAACACAACTGAAGTAGCTTACCAGATCAGAAGTGTAACGGAAGATGAAGGCCACTAAATAAATATATTTTTAGAAAAGCTGTAGTTTTTCAAAGTCCATTAATATTAAGCTATTTGTGGCAACGCTCATATTTCGTGAATCATTTAAATTCTTGAAAATCTTAAGTATGAATTAGTATGAAAATATCAAACACAGGATTCTCTAAAAAAATCAAGTCACAAAATGTTCCAACGAGCTGAGAAAATAGCCTTCACGAATCTACTACTAGTTAAGATGCGACATTAGGGGAAAATGACGATAACAATCGGTGGTCGGAAATTACCGCCGTCCTATTAAATGATGGGAAAATTACACATCTTCAAGCCATCTATGCCTGAAGCAGAAGCCAGCATATTTCATATACAAAAAAGTAAATCGTTACAGGATGAATCATTAGTTACCAAGGACGGATATACTCTGAGTCGTAGAACTCATATTGAAGCATTAAAATATATACTGCAAGATCTTAGAAACTCAGAAGTATTCATGGTGGAGTCACTTGTTTTTGCTGGTGATTTCTGTTGAACAATTTTTATTCAGACAAGAAAAACTCGTGCAGACATTATAAAAGCATGTCTAAAATAAATTTCGTTATGGGGTTCAGTTCAAACACATAATCCATTCATGCATCTACGCAATTTTAACCCACTTAATACGTTTTATCGAGAGCCTCGTGTCATAGGAGGCTGTCGATTGCATGCGGGGTAAAATCAATGAAGTGACAATATTAACCGAGCTCGCAATCACTTAATATTGTCACTTTGATAATTCGATTATCTTTATATCTCGAGCAAATCACAGAAGTAGGCGGACTACTTTTGTGATCTTAACGAGCTGCCGATTCTTTTTAACCGGTTACGGTTTTCTTTGAAATAATCGTTTGCTCTCACAATAATTAAACTCAATGGAAAACTCTAAAATATCTGGTAATCGATTTTATCATGACCAATTAAATGTTAAAATTTAAAAATAAATCTGTATATTTAACCCCCAAAAAAAAAACATTGAACACAGTATGCAGATAAGCTTAATAAATCAACATACCCAATTTAATAAAAGCTATAGAAAATGGCATCTCCGCGGACGAAGTCGCCGTCGATGGCTAATGGTAGAAGAATTTAAATAATGGAATAGCATAATATCCTTATTTCAATCATGCTAATTGTTTTTGAAAAACTATTTTGCGATATAAATACCATCAAACTGGACCATTACATTCAACGTACTGCAAGACATAATTTTCCTTATTTTTCCTTTAGCAGCATCGTACCCGAAGCAATTGATAAATGCGATAGTTGCGAAAAAAGTTAAAAAATTTTCATAACCGACAACTGCTCCAACTTCCTGTATTTACGACGTAACGTAAGTAACAGCGAGAGGGTTTTGATTTCTACCCTTATACTTACAAGCAACTTTGTTAAATTAATTGTCATGATAAAAATTCTCATCATTGTTTCGTTGGCCATAATTTTATTTAGAATTATATACATATATTTTATATTCAAACTAGGAAACACACGGAGTGCAAAATTTTTCTTGTTGAGGTGGGATACAAATTTACACGATGGCCTATAATCTTTTTTATTTTAGGCCACATAATGCGGAAAACTTAAATAATATAGGAGAAAAATATTACGAGTAAAATGATTACTTAAATATTTTTGATAAATAAAAAAAATTCCTTCAAAGCGGCACTATTTTCAAGTACTCCAAAAAGAATCAATCGATTGAGCTTTTACAAATTTAATTTCCATAAAAAACCTGAAGTCATTCACAATGAAGACGGCAGGGTCTATCTATATCATAAATATCTCTTTAAAAAAAACATTTTGCTCATTTCCTGTTTAAATAATATCAATACATAAATATCTATATATATATATATATATATATATATATATATATATATATAATACATATAATACATATTTATGTCAAAATTGTAAAGTATAATCCTTCAATGCCAAATCAATCCATTGGCTTTTCTAATAATTGAATTAAATTGAAAGTTTGCCAATAATTTTCTCACGACAATGGTACTTTTTTTGTCAATGTACTATATTTCATAAAATTCCGGTATATTAGAAGAAAATATTATGGATGCAATAAATTTAAGAATAAGTTTTTAAAGTTAATAATTGATCAATTAGGTTTCACTTTCAATTATATGTGATATTTTTACTTCTTATAAAACTAGTCGTAAATTTGTTTGACACCATCAATTTATTTAAACCATTTAGACTTCAGTACCAATTCCATTTATTGACGCGAGTATTTCCCTTGAATGGTAATCTTCCAAATAAAAAAACTTGGGTCGAAAAAAAATGTTTGTTTTGAATACAATTTTAATTTAAATAACTCGTGTCTATAATCAGCATTTTCCCAAGAAATGCTTTCTGAATCTAATATAAATACAGAAAGTTGGAAATGTTGCCGGTTACGAAAATTCGGTGACTTCTTTCGCAATTATGGTTTTTATTAACTGCTTCGGGTACGATACTGCTAGTGGAAAAATAAGGAAAATTATGTCTTACAGTACATTGAACGTAAGGGTCCAGTTTGATGGTATTTTTTTGCAAAGTAGTTTTTCAGGAACAGAATTGGCATCATTGAAATAAGGATTTTACGTTATTCCAGTATTCCAAGTATTGTAATATATGTCCGCGGAGATGCCATTTTCCATATATTATATTAAATCAGGTATGTTAATTGGCTAGACCTATCTGCATACTGTGTTCAAAGTTTTTTTTTGGGTAGTAAAATGTACAGATTTACTTTTATTTTTATTGTTAACATTTAATTGGTCATGATAAAATCGATTTGAGAATTTTTCCCTTGAGTTTGATTATTATGAGAAGCGAACGATAATTTAAAAAAGAACCGGAACCGATTAAAAGCGATCTGTAGCTCGTTGAGATCACAAAAGTGCACGAAATTTGCTCGAGATATAAAGATAATCGATTAATAGAAGTGACAGTATTAACCGATTGCGTTCTTGGTTAATATTGTAAGTTTGATCATGTTGTCCCGCATACCTCTCATCCTCGTGTCATACGAAGCTGTCGATAAAACGTATTGAGTGGGTTAAAATTGCATAGATGCGTGAATGCGTTAGGTGGTTGAAGTGAACACCATAACGAAAATTATTTTAGACATGTTTTTATCATGTGTGCACGAATTTCTCTTGTCTGAATAAGAATTGTTCTACGAAATTCACCAGCAAAAATAAAAGTGACTCCACCCATGAATACTTCTGAGTTTATAAGATCTTGCAATTTCTACTTGAGTTCTAGGGCGCAGAGTATATTAATCCTTGGTAATTAATGAATCATTCTGTAATGATTTGCTAAGAAGCCCATTTGTTCATATGGACTATATTGCCTTCTGATTTAAAGGTGCGATGGCTTGAAGGTGAAATGTGCGGTTTACATATCATTTAATAGGATGGCGATAATCTCTCATTTTTCCCTATGGTCTAACCTTTATCAATAAAAGATTCATGAAGACTATTTTCACAGACCCCGAAATATTTAAAAGTAATAGTTTATGCTGTGAAAAGCATTTGCCACACCGTTAATTACAATGTCGTATTCTAGGCTTTGATTTGTGACGAGTTTTAAAAAATTGAAAACTTGTTTGTGTCATATGTACGTCTCAGGCAAATTTTGAACATCGCATTACGTGACCGATTAGATGATAGAACTCAAAACCAGTTATATATTCAACATTATTTACAGTTTATTTTCTATTTGGATCAAACCGTCATTTCATCTGTTATCCTTGAAGGGTAAATCCTGTGTCTGATAACTTAATATTAATTCATACTGAAGCTTTTCAAGAGTTTGAATAGTTCAGATGAGTCACGAAATATGAGCGTTGCGAAAAATACCTTAGCATTAATTGATATTGAAAAACCACGGCTTTTCTCAAGATATTAATTTAGTGGCCTTTATTTTCTGTTGTAATCCGGCAAACTACTTCATTTGTTTCTTCGAACATTTCATCTATATCACATACTTACCGAAGCAATATTCTGAAGTAGAAACATATACATTTGACTTTAACATAAAAATATTTTTGATTAATAATTTTCCTTCACTTTCAAGTAAGTTAAGATTTTTCTTAGGAATAACATCGTGTCGATTCTTGTTTGAATACTGACCATCGAAAATTGTATGTTAATGTGTTAAATAAATAGCGTTTGCCGTAATTTTGAAAATAACACATTGCATCTTATTTCTTTTTATTGCATATGTCGGGGAAATCCATAACTTAATGATCAGCATGATAATTTAATAAATTTCATAAAATCGTCTGCTCGTAAACCACGTATGTAATTTTGTTTTTTCAAAAGAATTTCAGCCCTGACATCAAGACAATATTAGCTGAAGAAATGTTTGCTATAATATAAGGTATCAAAATAGTCAACTTGACCATTAGCCTGTATATATGAAACCGTTTTAGTTCGAGCCGAATTTAGCACTGAGATAACCAAATAATAATTATCGTCTTCCTTTTACAAACATTAAAATATATTTTAGCGTTTCGTCGGCACTATTACATCTAGATTCTATTTAAACTGCAAATGTAAACATTGATGTTATTTAAAATGATCTGATACTTATTGACCAAATCAATTTTTTGAAAAAAATCGAACAAAAAATGGATGTAGTGAAAATATCATTCAGAAAATTAAGATTTGTGTCAGATTTTATAGCAGAACAAGTTAAAAGTCAGCTTAATCATTTGGTATTGATACGAAATCAATTACAGCCTTACAAGAATTTGTCCAAAAACTTCCCTTTTTCGGTACAAACTTTCTGCAAAAAAATTAAACATAACTTGCAAATTTTCTGTTACCCTTGTATTAGGTAACATCGGCATTTAGGTTTGATCAGGGTTATATGATGCGTGAAAAATATTTATATATATTTTATAAAATAGATTAATTTATTTTAAAATATCATTACTACAATATTACTAAAAATGTAAATATAGTACATCATAAAATTGGAACCTTTTACTATAGTTTTAAGTGCTGAAATATATATAGGTTTAAATAATATGTCTATAAAATATATATAATAATAAATAACATGTATATATATAATAAATAACATGTATGTAAAATTAATCAAAAATACCATGAAAAACCACAGATTTTAGGCGCATTAAATTAACATGTACATATTCAAATTAAAAACAAGATAGTGGAAACGTTCCACACTTTTTTCATTTATATTATACGTATTGCTATATATTTTTTTTTTCTAAGAATCTTAATTACTGTGTTTTGTCATCCAGATCTTTAATTTGACGTCCATTTTAAAGTGGTTCAAACGCGAATTCCATTTCTTCAGAGATAATATATCGGTCAGTGAGCACCATAGAGTATTTTTATACAGCCTACGATACTCTTAAAAATGTAGAGGAATCTAGTCATATTTTTTCTGGTAAAATCTTTCACTAGTTTCGTTTGAAAAGTAAAACATCTTATCTATATAACAACATGCAGACTGCTAAAATCATAACCTTTCTTTTTAAGCTTTTATTTAATCGGGTAAGACAGAATGGTTCGAAGTTAATTAAAACGAAAATATAAGAGAATTGTAAAATACTGTTTAATCAAAGACATCAAAATAGATAATTTCCGTTTCCTTATTCAAAAAAGTATTTGTCGTCACACACAAATGCAAGAAATAGCCTTATTCAAATTAGACATCTTCTCCTTGGGTAAGCACCTTGCACTCTTTGAAATAGTCCGCCATAGGTTCCAGTTTTTGGCACTGTATTAAGCATTGTACAGTGAAGAGCTAAGAGTTTCATGAATCTCGTCCATTAAGCGTTTTTGGCGAAGCGTTCTTGCAGCTCTTCAACCATGCCAGTAATAATTATTTTTTCATTATTGTAAGCAGGTATCCGCGCAATGTGTACGAATTATTCTGAGTGAACTGTCTTGACAGAGGTGGTGAATGATTTTGTTTTAATGACAGATTCTTTCAGAATCAAGATTTTGGTTGTGAGTTCCATTCCCTAGTTACCGAGCACTTTTTTTCCAGCACAACATTGCAAAGACGTCGATTCTTTCACGATCAGCAATTTGCAGCGTACATGACTCAGCGCCTTACATAAAAATGGATAAGTTCAATGTACTTGTTAAATTACTTTTTGTATGTCTGTATATTCCTGTTCTTAAATGCTTTACTTAAGTTAGTCATTGTACTTTCTGTCCACTCAACGACACACTACGTATTTGCGTCTACCTTTGGTGGTGATCTTCGAACCCGGCTGATAAAATTCAATGATTTCTAGTTTTAAGGAATTCAGGACCTCCAACTACGCCGGTCAGCAAATGATCATCACATATTAATATGCAAATTTGACATAAAATAGAGAAATTTACAAACATTTTTAATAGCCAAATTAAATGATTTTAGTTGATTCCCTAATTATAATATTATTATAACTATTATGTTTATATATTATAATAAATTCTGTTTATATGAAAGAATAGTTATAATCATATTTTCAATCGTCCACTTAATTATCGTTATAAACTTACAATTCAAATTATTAAAATCATTCTAACTTTTAAGGGTAAGTTTTGAAGGATTTTTTTTCAGTGTTCAGATGTGTACAATATGTAAACATGCAATACCTTATGAAATCGATCTAGTCGTTAATCGTAGTGAAATAAAAAAAAACAGCTAGAGTGTTAAACTTCTTTCCATGAAGTGCAATGGTACAGAATATATGTCTCTTAAAGTTTGTATATAATACTAAATTTGTCATTTCGATTAAACAAGTAGTTGTTGCGTACAAGTGTTATAAATAAATATTTAAATGTATTTTGTTAATAAAATTAATCTAGACCTTAGTTAATATTAGATGGAAAGCCAGATGTTACTCAGTTTGTCAATTTAGAATAAATGAAGTAAGTTGAGTTGAATGTGAGATAGCTATCTGTGCGCTAAGGAGATACTTAAATACACAAATTTATTACCAAACATTATACCACTCTAAGAGAAAAAGAGTATACCCTAAGTAAATTCACTTGGACCTAACTCATCATCTAGAATTTCACTCAATAAACATTTATATTTTAATAGTTTGTAGATTGAATTGGACACATTTTATCATCACTTGATCCTGAAATATAAAATAATGTTTCCTTCCGATGGTATAAAAAGAATTTTAATATTTAGTTATGCATTATTAATAATTTGCTTTAACGTTAGCTTTGATTGCAACATTTTCGACATGCAGGGAAGTGAAATTAACTTTCACTTATTAAAATTACTTTCACTATTTTTTACTTGTAAAAATTACTTTCACACTCTTTTGTTAATTTATGTTAATATGTGACCGTAAGCTTGATCATTAGTGAGATTTTTAGATTTACTTATTTATAGATACTCACGCACTCACACGTTTTTATTAATTTATGAGAGTCACATTATATAAATTTTCTCACATTGAATGTATCTTTGCAATGTGTCTTTTATAAATAGCGTTAATGAATATTTAATAACGCCTTAATTTTTTTGTTAACACTAATACTTATTTCTCCATGAGTATCGAAGAAAGTTACATAAGCGAAACAAAATATTATTTACATCACCGTTAAACTATAATTAGATAACTGACTACGCCGCGACTACACACGTCGCGGCGGCGGATTATGACGCAGTCCAGAGACTGGGGTTAATTAAATCTATCAGCGGTTGGAGACGAATTATTAACGCCGTATTAAGTATCCGGGCTTTCGCTAGTCTTATTTACGTGCGCCCGAGTTTCATGTAGCTGTATTGCCCGGAAAGTAATTAAAAAACTTGTATTTGGTGGAATCTTTCATGCCGAACGAGGAATATATGTTTAGGATTTTAGCTTTCATTTGCTCGCTTGTGCCATGATATATGGCCATGATACATTAGTATCTTAGAATTATATGCGTCTTATTTATTTCAGTTATTTACTCGATATTTGATTTTTTTCTTTAGCGATATGTATTCTGTTTGTCTAATATTATATTTTACCAACGCATTTGCATCACTTGTAGTCGTTTTTCACAATAATTCATTTTTTAAATAAATTTTCAATTTTCAAGCATATTTGCTTAACTTCTTTTTTATAGGGCATAACAATATATACTTTTCGTAATGTATATGATTTTCATTTGACATTTATGAAAATCGAATAAAAAATATTCTAGTGTGAGATTAATAATATCTCTGTAAAGGCAGACAAGTAAAAGCATTAGCAGAAAGAGAAAACTAAAAGTATTTCTTGATGCTTTATACGTTCTTAAAATAACCTGGATCTCTAATCTAACAAATAAAAATATTTTACTGAATTTTTAAACGCAATCACAAACACGAATGTCTCACTAGTAAAATAAATTTAATTTGACATGCAGTTTGGTTTGATACGAATGGAATAATTTTTTTTGTCACTTAGTGTATTTTTCTACATAATCTCCTCGAAGCTCTGAGCACTAGCTCCAGCTGCGTGCCTTCTTTGTGGAAATGAGTTTCATCGAGACCTTCAAAAAACTCGTTTGCTTTCTATATGAGAACTATATTTGATTCAAATTTGCATTCAACAAAAAAAGATTTAAGTTTCGGATATAGATGTAGTTACATACATATGTAGTTACATATAATTAATAGACATTATAATTAATACATACACACACACACACACACACACATATATATATATATATATATATATATATATATATATATATATATATCATGTTATTAAGTCGTTATTATTATAAATCCCTATTTTATAGTTGCTTGCACTGATGTGTTTCAAGTAAGCATGAAAAATGGGCAAAATTGTTTTTCGTAGTATGATGGTATTTTATTTTCTGGAGGAAGACAAAATTCACGACAGCATTACACTTATGTTAGTTGCCACCTACATAAATTTTGATTCAGTGAATCGAAGCATGGTAGAATAAATATCAAAGTTTCAATACGCCCTGCAGCTTCAAAATCATCTGTGGAATTTAAAATGAACAATAAAGTTCAAGATAAGCCTTTAACGTTAGTTGTACGCCGGAAGCACAGAATTTCAATTCACACGAAGTGAAAAACGTTTGCATAAAATAAGTACCGCCTTTAATAATTTCAGAACAAAAGTGAATTGATCAGTTAACATCTGCTGACAATTTTCAAGTTTTTTTCTGAATTTCCTTTGCTATTTTGCATCGCTTCGTGACAATAGCTGAAACGCGCAAGCATTATTTTATTCCAAAAATGAACCATCAATTACGGTAGTTGTCATACATGGAAAACCGGCTCTGAAAAAGCAAAATGCATTTAATCCGCCCGAAAAATGATGGCGCCACTTTTTGGGAGTAAATTTAATTCTCTGAGGTGTATAATACTTAAAAAGGGTAAACTATTACCGAAGAATATACAATTCACCACTTTTGAACCGATTAAAGGTTGCAATGTAAAATGCATCAAAGTACGTAGAAATACCAAAATACTCTCAGAAAGTGTGTTGTTTAATTGTAATAACGTAACTATGCAATCAAATCCTGTCGCCAAGCAAAAATTAGCAGAACAGCGATTTTGTTAATTCCATATTCAGCCTATTAATTATATGTAACTACATATGTATGTAACTACATCTATATCCGAAACTCAAATCTTTTTTTGTTGAATGCAAATTTGAATCAAATATAGTTCTCATACAAGAAGCAAACGAGTTTCTTGAAGGTCTCGATGAAACTCATTTCCACAAAGAAGCCACGCAGCTGGAGCTAGTGCTCAGAGATTAATACACTAAAATACAGTAAGGGACAAAAAAAATTATTCCATTCGTATCAAACCAAATTGCATGTGAAATTAAATTAATTTTACTAGTAGGACATTCGTGTTTGTGATTGCGTTTAAAAATTCAGTGAAATATTTTTATTTGTTAGATTAGAGATCCAGGTTATTTTAAGAACGTATAAAGCATTAAGAAATACTTCTAGTTTTCTCTTACTGCTAATACTTTTACTTGTCTGCCTTTACAGAGATATTATTAATCTCACACTAGAATATTTTTTATTTGATTTTCATAAATGTTAAATGAAAATAATAAACATTACGAATAGTATATATTGTTATGCCCTATAAAAAATAAGTTAAGCAAATATGCTTGAAAATTGAAAAGTTATTTAGAAAATGAATTATTGTGAAAAACGAATATAAGTGATGCAAACGTGTTGGTAAAATATAATACTAGACAAACAGAATACATATCGCTAAAGAAAAAAATCAACATATCGAGTAAATAACTCAAATAAATAAGACGCATATAATTCTAAGATACTAATGTATCACGGCCATATATCATGGCACAATCGAGCAAATGAAAGCTAAAATCCTAAACATATATTTCACGTTCGGCATGAAAGATTCCACCAAATACAAGTTTTTTAATTACTTTCCGGGCAATACAGCTACATGAAACTCGGGCGCACATAAATAAGACTAGCGAAAAGCCCTGGATACTTAATACGGCGTTAATAATTCGCCTCCAACCGCTGTTAGATTTAATTAACCCCAGTCTCTGGACTGCGTCATAGTCGCGGCGTAGTCAGTTATCTAATTATAGTTTAACGGTTACGTAAATAATATTTAGTTTCGCTTATGTAACTTTTTTCGATACTCATGGACAAATAAGTATTAGTGTTGACAAAATAATTAGGGCGTTATTAAATATTAATTAACGCTATTTATAAAAGACACATTGCAATGATACATTCATTGTGAGAAAATTTATATAATGTGACTCTCATAAATTAATAAAAACGTGTGAGTGCGTGAGTATCTATAAATAAGTAAATCTAAAAATCTCACTAAGGATCAAGCTTACGGTCACATATTAACATAAATTAACAAAAGAGTGTGAAAGTAATTTTTACAAGTAAAAAATAGTGAAAGTAATTTTAATAAGTGAAAGTTAATTTCACTTCCCTGCATGTCGAAAATGTTGCAATCAAAGCTAACGTTAAAGCAAATTATTAATAATGCATAACTAAAAATTCAAATTATTTTTATACCATCGGAAGGAAACATTATTTTTTATTTCAGGATCAAGTGATGATAAAATTTGTCCAATTCAATCTACAAACTATTAAAATATAAATGTTTACTGAGTGAAATTCTAGATGATGAGTTAGGTCCAAGTGAATTTACTTATGGTGTGCACTTTTTCTCTAAGAGTGGTATTATGTTTGGTAATAAATTTGTGTATTTAAGTATCTCCTTAGCGCACAGATAGCTATCTCACATTCAACTCAACTTACTTCATTTATTCTATATTGACGAACTGAGTAACATCTGGCTTTCCATCTAATATTAACTTAGGTTTAGATTAATTTTATTAAGAAAATACATTTAAATATTTATTTATAACACTTGTACATTTATAACACTTGTATAAAATAGGGATTTATAATAAGAACGACTTAATAACATGATATATATATATATATATATATATATATATATATATTTATATATATACACACACACACACACACACACAAACCCATATATATATATATGTATGTATATATATATATATATATATATATATATATATTCATATATATATATATATTAGATGATCCGCGCGACCCACTGTACTAGATATGCAGTACGTGTTTAAACGTCTAACGGAATTTCATAAACTTGAAGCGAGCATTGTCTGACGATTCTCCCGCACTTTGTGTTAGCGCTTCGTGCAGTTAGTACATCTCTCCATATTCTATATCTTTCTTGTTTTAATGCCAAAAATATAGCGTTTTTTATGTAATCATTTCCTAAAATCGTAATGCAACTAAAAACATATCAAATGCAGAAATTTTCTAGGTTTTTTATAGTCATATCAAACATTGTCAAAATGGTGGCGTTAGCATATATAATAATATAGCCAAGTCAATAGCTTAATACTTGTAAACCATAATAAAAATTTTGTAAGAATTTTCCCAAGTAAGATTTTTTTCAACCGTGTATTAACATGCAAGCTCTTGCTTGTGTCATTAATAATTTCAAACCACCTTACAAAAGAAAAATGATACATATCATAATTAGTAGATTACGCATATATATCATATTTATATGATTCATAAAACAAATAGACGATAAGATCTATTTCAGTTTCGCATTTTATGGCAATATTCCTATTCAGAGTATAAAATATAATAAAAACTAACGCTGCTGGTAAAACAACATCACAAAATTACTTACATTATCTAAAATTTTCAAGCTTTTAAATTATGATAAGGTAATTAATATTTTGCGACTTTTCTGTTGCCTTGCGCTGTGTCAAATTAATGAGTATGAGTGTAAATGCGCAGGATTTTCAAGCACATAACCATCAGTTATATATTAATGTCGATTCGTTTGTCATTTATACGATTAGGTTAAATATGGATGGACTGTTATGATATTTAGTGTGCATGCACTCAAGTGGCTCGATGGGCTTTTTACGTATGGCTTTTGTATATTCAGCAAAGCATTATCAGATGACAAAGACGTCGTTTAATACACTACTCGCAACCCCATTAAGCTAGTCACATTTCTCAAGGTATAAATTACTATGGTTGATTCAATATATTAGTTTGTTAGAAAACTTAACTTATGCAATAGATATAATGATCTTTTTACTCCAAGATTAACTAAAATAATCTTTTAAAATCAAATAAAATAGTGGTAATTAAATTTCCTTGAATACATATACATATAATAGTATTAAAATCAGAATTTTTGTGTTCGGGCTTCATGATTTTTTGCAATATCTGTCATAAAAAGTACATTAATATTTATAGCACTTTTATGTGAAGGGTATTTTTGAAATGCATATACTGAAAACATATCTGGTGTAAAATAAAAATGAAAACAATTTGTTTTAAATTTTAGTCTATGTCTTTCTGCATGTTGAATTATTTTTGTACGTTTATTGGCTAGAGTATTACGTAAAAATAAGTAGATCCATTTGAGTTAGATTCTCACTTAGCTTAAAGTTGCATTGGCAATTGAAGTTTTTTGAGTTGAAAACTTTAATCCTAGAGAATACTCCACCCTATTAATTATAAATTAAGCTAAGGAAAACTGCCCCAACACTAGTTTTTACTGAACGTAAAGCGCAAAAGCGTGTTTGCATATTTATTTTTTGTTGGCACCAAAAACCGTCTCTCGTACCATCGGTAAGATTTAAAAAAAAATTGTATTACTATGTTTTGGTGAATCCTTATTTTGAGTAAAATTATAGGCTACATATCATAGAGAGAGATTAGTGTGAAAAAATCTCAAAGTTATCTTCTCGCTGATCATCCTGATCTTCTATCCGTTATATCCTTTATAACATGTCGCTTGGCGAACCGACTAAAGCGTTGAAGATGAACGTAGGGGAGAGAGTGGCATAATTGAAATAAACCTAAGCTGGTGAAACCGTGCAACCTAGCAAGTATTGTGTAAAACTATTTTCCGAGGATATACTAAGTAAGTATAAGTTGTGTTCTATTAAGTGAATGGCTATACTATACTCTTTATCCTGCCAAGGTCGAAGGCAATATGAGGGTAATGAGTAACGAATTAATCGCGTTCAAAATTTATAAATCGTCTTCTAAATTTATAGGCAGAAATAAATTTTGGAAATGCTATAACAGACAGAGAATGTAAACTTTTCAAACGCAACTATTTCTAGTTACGAAAGAAGTTAAACTAGTATTTATTAATGAAATTGGAACACTTTTATAACTTGGAGAAAACCTAAAGATAACGTATAATTTTGTTAATATCTACACAATAATACAGCTAAATATTTTGAATAATATGTAGTTACTGAAAAGTTTTATTGTTTTTAGATACTTTTTCTTAGTATTTTTGTAAGAAAAAATTATAAACAGGTTATGAAAAGTATAAATCTTTCTACACTTACATGGCAGAAGGTTAACGTTTTATTCATATTAAATTTTGTGTACTGGATAATAAGTTACAATTTACGAAAATTTTATATAACCAGGTGCGTTTGTATGTTTTTCGTATGTATAAATTTTACATAAAAAATTATATAAATTATTCTTGAAGGGTGACGGCATTTCCTTATACTTTATTTTCACTGCTGATTTAAGTAATTTGTGTTTTTGGCAATTAAAAAAAAATGCAAGGTTTACTACTATTATTATGGCATTCCACATCTTCACGTTTATAAGCTCATAACATTTTATAAGTTCATAACTAATTTATATATAAAAATTTTAAAAAATGCAAGGTTTACTACTATTATTATGGCATTCCACATCTTCACGTTTATAAGCTCATAACATTTTATAAGTTCATAACAAATTTATATATAAACATTTTAAAAAATGCAAGGTTTACTACTATTATTATGGCATTCCACATCTTCACGCTTATAAGCTCATAACATTTTATAAGTTCATAACTAATTTATATATAAACATTTTAAAAAATGCAAGGTTTACTATTATTATTATGGCATTCCACATCTTCACGTTTATAAGCTCATAACATTTTATAAGTTCATAACTAATTTGTATATAAAAATTTTAAAAAATGCAAGGTTTACTATTATTATGGCATTCCACATCTTCACGTTTATAAGCTCATAACATTTTATAAGTTCATAACTAATTTATATTGATCAATTTATGACTGAAATTAAAGTAAGTTTTATATTCATCGCTTTCTACCGAGTACGGAGTCGGTTGTAGATCCATACACTCGATATTTATAATTTTACACCTTTTTTAGTATCTTAAAAATTTGAAAATTTTCCTACCTCTATGTGAGAAATCATTAAGAGAATTGTATTAAATGATAACATATAATGACGGAATTCGCAGATTATTCACACCTTACAATTATTCTTATGGTTTAGGAAACAATTATAATATTGTGTTAGAAATAAAATAGAACAAATGGTCCAGCGTTGATAAGATATGGACAAGAACCTTATAATTTGCACGCTTTTTTTCTGAATGGCGTACTTGGATTTTGTTTCTTAATAAAACAAATTATTAATATCTATTTCAATATAGATTTCGATAGTTTTCCATTTCGTCTGATAATAAAATATTTTAATTCTTATTCCTATAGACGATTACAAAATATAGGTTTAAGTGAGTGATCAGTCAAAATAAAACAGACCAAGCGCAGGTCTATCTCGCGCATTCTGTCCTCGTAGTGAAGGAAAATTATTTATCATAAATCAGAAGCTCTCTAAAACAATGTTCATCAGATCAAATGTCTACGTCAAGTGGTAATGGAAACGCGAGTGATCAGAAACGTGAGTAAAGTGGAAACTTGGGTGATCTTAAAGGGGTTTTCCCTTCATTTTTTTTAAGGTACGGAAATCTAGAAAAACAATAAGCGTCAGTTGACCTCAAAAGAACTACGGTTTTTTTTTATTCTAATCTATTAAATTATTAAGGGATTTGAAAATGTTAAAATGTTGGCGCATACACTAGGTGAATAATTTAATTGGAAGCTTTTGAAGTCAGCAATAAATATCTTTCAAGCAAAAGTACGTAATCCTTTGGCATTAAATTAAAAAGTAGCTTATACTTTATTTTCTACATCCTTATGAATTTCTTTAGTGTTTCATAAGTAGAAACGAACAAAATTCTTGTCAGTTAATCATTTTCTGTCGGTCCGAAATAGTTAAACGTGAATAAATTAAACAACAGTTAAAATTAGGTGCAACTTGAGCAAGAAATGATTTTTATTTTGTGAAAAGCGGAACTTGAAAATAATAATTAATTTCCTGTTTTCTTAAATAATATATACAAATTCGTAACCATTTTATGTAAGATAATATATTTTTTGTGCAACGGTGTGAATAAACAATTGTTTTTTTGGCTAAATAAAAACCAAAAGATTATCGCTATAATATAAAACTATACTTAGAGGGACTTAATTCAAATTCGAGAAGGTAAAATATTTTCAAAGACGTGATAGGAAAAATTAAAAAAATATTTTCTAGAATTATCTTGAGAACGAAAACAGTCTCCTGTTAAATTAATTCCTTATAGCTATTTATATGGTCTCATTTCACAAAAATTAGTAAAATTATAAGACTTCTCGAATTTTTCTTTTTAAAAAAATTTAAAATAAATCCTTTTTTCCGTATAAAGACTTTATGAAAGTTTAAAAATTTCAGTAGCGGCGATTACCTGATTTCAAAACTGTGCATACCAAAAGAGTACGTGGAAAAGTACGGTAAACTGTAATATTTCGCTTTCAGATTTCAGTAATTATGGAAAACAATAAGAAACTAAATATTTACTTGTGTTCTAAATTTTTATTATTCACCTAATTTCAAAGATTATTCGAAAGTTAAATAATGAAAAAATGTTAACAAAAAATGCATATGTGTAACGTGGGTCTTTCGAAAGTCATCGATGTCTGATAAAATGGGAATAAAGTACGGTTTATTATTGCATCATATAGTGAACAAATTACCATGAATTAATCATATTAATAACTTCAGTGATTACATAAAAATTTATTAAATAAAAAAAAGCCTCATTCTAGAAACATTTTTCCACTCGTAAAATTTTAATAAAGCCAAATATTACTTCCGTTTTAATTATGTAAGTTCCAATTTAGACTATGAATTTTTTTATTATCCGACTTATTTCTAATTAATTTTTATAAGTTTATTATCTATATTATTAAAAAAACATAAAGTCAATTTAGTTTTACCGTCTTAATATACTACCTACCTTAATGATATTTGGGTGTTTTCAAAAGACGAATGCGAGTAGTTACAACACCACGGCGCTTTGTTACGACCAGTGCACCTCATGTTAATTGGGTACAAATAAGAAGACAGTAATTGGAAAATTTATTTTATGTGATATTAGTATATTATGCACTGGATAAGTAAAGAATGACATTCTAGAATATGTATGATACCAAGAATATGATATAAAGACTGTAGGAAGATGTTTTGATAAGTGAATACGAACCAATCGCATACTAATTATATGTCGCTGGCATAATCTGCGTCTGCTCTAAAGTATCCTTAAAAAAAAAAATATATATATATATATATATATATATACATATATATATATATATATATATATATATATATATGTATATATATATATATATATATATATATATATATATATACACTCTGTGGTTATTAGTCATTTCCACGGCAATTCCTTGTTTGATAGTTACTTGCACGAAAGTAGTAGGAGTAATGGTAGAAAATGGCTAAAATTAAATTTCGTAATATGACAGAATTTCTTTTCCTGGAAGAGGAAGAAAATTCGAAATAATTTATCAAAAGTATTTTATCAACGTTATTTGACTCCAATATAAAGCTGACGGCTTTGGGTAAGTAAATTGAAGCATGGCAGAATAAATATCAAAAATGCATCAAGTCATTGAGTTTAAAAATCGGCTGTATACTTAAATTAAACTATGCAGTTCAAAATTCGGTTTTAACCGATTGACAAATAATGGAACGTGAGTTGTAGGATGCAGGTACAGCACTTCAAGTCAAGAAGTGTTTTCACTTCTTGACTTGAAGTGCTGCCTTTGCGAAAATGAATACCGGCTTTCCTCACTTCAGCCATGTGCTGAAAGGAGTAAAGCCGGTATTAATTTTGCGCAAAGGTTTTTATTATGCGCAACAATTGCACCTGTACTTATTTTGCGCACCAGTTGCAAGTTTTCCATAACATTCCTGTGTAGCTTTTGAATCGCTCCGTGACATTGCAAGAAACGTGGAAACATTATTTTATTCTAAATATGAACCGATAATCACGATAGTTATTTCAACCGGTGGAAAGTTGACGCCGTCAGTTTTTGGGAGTGAATTTAATTCTCTGAGGTGACTACGGCACAAAAAGGGAAAACTCTCACGGCAGAATATGCGATGCAATACTTTTGAACCGATTAATGATTGCAATGGAAAATGCACAGAAATGTCAAAAAGACGCCTAGAAATATTATTACTTAACTATAACAAGAGACCGAGACCATAAAACCTTGTCGCTGAGCAAAAATTTGCAGAACTGCAATTTTTTTGTTTCCCTATTCAGTCAACTCATTCGATGTAGCTCTTTTGGACTGACATCTATTTCTGAAACTCAATTTTTCCATCGTTAGATGCAAATTTGAATAAAACAAAGATTTCATATAAGAAGCGAATGAGTTTCTTGAAGGCCTCGATGAAAAAAGCACAAAGCTAATGTTTTCAACTTCAAGGAGATCACATAGATAAATGAAATACATTACGAATTTTCTTTTTTCTCTCGTATCAAACCAAAATAGTCATGAAACTACGTTCTAATTACCAATTGAATTGTTGTATTTCTATTTGTGTTAAGAATTTCTATGAAATATTTGTATTTGTTTTTTCGTTGCCTATATTTTAACGTCGAATTCTGGGTTATTTTAAAAATACGTATAGTATCGCTATAAAAAGGAAAAAAAAATCTAAAAAAGAATCTTTTACCTACTTTTCTTTGCTAATGCTTTTATTTATATGCCTTTAGATGGATCTTTTAAATCTCATTTTAAAAATGGATCTTTTTGGATGATCTTTTGATGGATTTTAAATCTCATTTAAAAGATGGATTTAGATGGATATTTTAAATCTCATTCAGAGTACTTTTTATTGGATTCTTATGTATATTAAATCAAAATTTGCGACGACAAAAGCAGTGTAGTATATATAAAATTTGTCTATGTTACACTCTATATAGAAGAAGCTAAATCAATTTGTTTAAAAATTAGGAAGTTATATAAGTGATGTGAAGCTATTTAAAATAAAACGAAATATTACAAATAAGGAAATACATATAGAAAAATAAAAAATCAACGGATCGAATAAATTACAAAAACAAATTAATAAGATGCAAGTAATATTAGGATACTAAGGTACATGGGACAAGCATGTAACGGTAGCTAAAATCGTAGATATATTTCTCGTTCAGTATGAATGGTTCTACCGACAACAAGTTTGTTAATTATTTTCCGGGCAATAGAGCTACACAAAACTCGGGCGCACATAAATAAGACTAGCGAACCGTTTCGGATAATTAATACGGCGTTAATAATTTGTTAGCGTGCGGGATGCCCGCCCCTGCCGCTGTTAAGCTTAATTTCCTAGAAAAAAGACAATTAAGCTAGTTTTACTGTTTATTATAGTTATGCATACATATATTAAATTAATTTAAACTGAAAAAAATCAATGACCGATCTATCAACAAAGCAATAATGCGCATACGCAACATTGGGAATATTAAATGTCGACATGAAATTATTGGCGTGAGTAAAATGTTTTAAAACATTCAAGATAAAAATACACCAGAAATTATATATATATATATATATGTGTGTGTGTGTCTATATATATATATACATATATATATATATATATATATATATATTGGTACATCAGCACTATCGACACCTCCGACATTTATTTTAGTGTCCGACTGTAGTGTGGTCAATATTGTCACAGGGCATTTCGGAAGGCTGTGCGCTATTTGACGGCCTTCCAAGGCTTAGTTTTGAATTAATTATTCTGTATTTCTTAGGTTCTTATTGAGTTATCGCAACATAAGATTTAAATTCTATTTGGGTCACGCTATGTTCATTTGCGATATTGTAAATCTTCCATGAATACATTGCAAATTGATGAACAGTGGCGGCCACCACTTTTTATTTCTGACTATAATTCTTTAATTGGCTGCTCTGTTTCATGGAGATCCATACCTCCCATATTGTTTTATAATCTGGTAACTTTTTATAGCATTTCGCAGTGACTAATTGTTTTATTTGTAATAGCAAAATTGTTAATCCAAAGAATCAACAAAACTTTGTCCTTTATATGAAAGCAATAGTAAAATGATTCTATTTAACTTTTCAGAAAACTTTTTATAGAACCCAAAATGTTAATGTTTGTTCGATTTTCTCGAATAGTTCCAGTGGCACAAAAGGTTTTATCTTCCAGTAGATAAAACAGCTAAGCCGAAGAAAAACAATTATCAAAAAACATACAATGTTTGGATGGATCTTCAATTACTCACAAAAGGATTAAAAGACTTTTTTCTCCAAGCCCTGAATAAGTTCTAGTGTTGTTACGTTTTTACTGCCATGTAGAATGAATTTACATAAGTAGCCACTTGCGCTACATAAAATACCACGTAACGTCACTACATAAATCTTCTTCAATTGATAAATTATGGGAAAATATTCCAAATGACACGTTCTTGTTACTTATGATGTCAGAACTGGGACGTAACTTGGCAAATTTTTCAGTTTTATCTTGGTTTTAGTTGTCGTATAAATAAATGTTTTGCTATATAATATCAAACTTGTTAGGGCTCATAAATATTCATAAAACTGGTAATTTATTGTCTCCATCTTTCAACCAATATATTTTCGTAGTCGGCAAAGCATACTGGTCGAATAACAATAGTATACTAAGGAAATGTTTGAGACCTGTTAAATTGAGAGTAAATGAATGACAATTATATTGAATAGTTAACATTTAATAAAAATCAAATTTGATTCCCAATTTCATCGCCAAAATTGAGATAAAAAATTTCATCGGGTGATTTTCCCCCAACATGTTCTATAATATTTAGAATCATAGCTTTTTCTTCCCGATTGCGATGATCTTTTAGAGGTATTTTTGGTGTATCTTAGATTTCGATGGAAAGGGTTTATTTTTTATATATTTAGTGACAGTAAATCGGTATGAATTTTGTAAGTCATGGTAATATCAGGGAACATATTGATATCATAAACGCATTTTCATCAATATTTTCTTTGTTTGTGAGGTCGTCAACTATCAGTGGAATGTGCACTGCATCAGCCTAATTTGCGTGTTTTAAGTCATCCTCTTTTTCTAATATGCTCATAACTTCTTGACTAGTAAAAGATCATCGCCAAACCATAATTTTAGGCCTTATATTTAAAAAAAAAACAAAAGACTAAACATTATATTCTTTGGACTAACAGAAATAAACAAACCTTCTATTACAATAGGTATCATGTTACATACTACTCTCAATGTAAATACACCCAACAATTCGCGGAAGTCTATAATAAACAAAAATTTTTTTTTTTTCTTTTATACAATCTGCTTTTCATTTTAAAGCAAATTTCAATAAATTTTTCTTCCGAATAAACAGTACTATTTATATAAAATTTCTAATGATACTAAAAACATAAAGCTGACAATTTCGAATGTGTTTTAGTTATCAATTAATAGAAACTAATAAAAACTTAAATTTATTTAAAAAAATTATGGAAATACGTTAAAATATAAAATACACTTGCTTTTAAATTAAAGATTACATTTTACATGATTATTTTTTTATTTGAAATAAATATAAAATTAAATGTTGCGTTCACGCAACATTTTATAACATACTGTTTATTCGGAAGAAAAATTTATTGAAATTTGCTTTAAAATGAAAAGGAGATTGTATAAAAGAAAAAAAATAGCTTTTAAAAGGTAAATAGAATCATTTTACTATTGCTTTCATATAAAGGACAAAGTTTTGTTGATTCTTTGGGTTAACAATTTTGCTATTACAAATAAAACAATTAGTCACTGCGAAATGCTATAAAAAGTTACCAGATTATAAAACAATATGGGAGGTATGGATTTCCACGAAACAGAGCAGCCAATTAAAGAATTATAGTCAGAAGTAAAAAGTGGTGGTCGCCACTGTTCATCAATTTGCAAAGTATTCATGGAAGATTTACAATATCGCAAATGAACATAGCGTGACCCAAATAGAATTTAAATCTTATGTTGCGATAACTAAATGAGAACCTAAGAAATACAGAATAATGAATTCAAAACTAAGCCTTGGAAGGCCGTCAAATAGCGCACAGCCTTCTGAAATGCCCTCTGACAATATTGACCACACTACAGTCGGACACAACATACACGCAAATAAATGTCGGAGGTGTCAATAGAGCTGATGTACCAATATATATATATATATATATATATATATATATATATATATATATATATATATATAAATATATATAGATATATATACATATATATATATATATATATATATATATATGTATATGTAAATGTGTATATATTTCTGGTGTATTTTTATCTTGAATATTTTAAAAATTTTACTTACGCCAATAATTTAGCCTACTTACAGCAATAGGAAAAATAAATCATGTCGACATTCAATATTCCCAACGTTGCGTACGCGCATTATTGTTTTGTAGATAGATCGGTCATTGATTTTTTTCAGTTTAAATTAATTTAATATATGTATGCATTACTATAATAAACAGTAAAACTAACTTAATTGTATTTTTTCTATCCTTGGAAATTAATCTTAACAGCGGCAGGGGCGGGCATCCCGCACGCTAACAAATTATTAACGCCGTATTAATTATCCGGAACGGTTCGCTAGCCTTATTTATGTGCGCCCGAGTTTTGTGTAGCTCTATTGGCCGGAAAATAATTAAAAAACTTGTAGTCGGTAGAATTATTCATACTGAACGAGAAATAAGTCTACGATTTTAGCTTCCGTTACATGCTTGTCCCATGTACCTTAGTATCCTAATATTACTTGCATCTTATTAATTTGTTTTTGTAATTTATTCGATCCGTTGATTTTTTTATTTTTCTATATGTATTTCCTTATTTGTAATATTTTGTTTTATTTTAAATAGGTTCACATCACTTATATAACTTCCTAATTTTTAAACAAATTTATTTAGCTTCTTCTATATAGAGTGTAACATAGACAAGCTTTATATATACTACACTGCTTTTGTCACAGCAAATTATGATTTAATATTCATAAGAATCCAATAAAACCTGAATGAGATTTAAAAGATCCATCTAAATCCATCCTTTAAATGAGATTTAAAATCCATTATAAGATCATTCAAAAAGATTCATTTTTTAAATGAGATTTAAAAGATCCAACTAAAGGCATATAAATAAAACCATTAGCAAAGAAAGGTAGGTAAAAGATTCTTTTTTAAATTTTTTTTATTTTTTATAGCGATACTATATGTGTTTTTAAAATAACCCAGAATTCGACGTTAAAATATAGGCAACGAAAAAACAAATACAAATATTTCATAGAAATTCTACTATATATGCTAATATTTCATAGAAATACAAATATTTCATAGAAAAAGGGTGATTTTCCCCCAACATGTTCTATAATATTTAGAACCATAGCTTTTTCTTCCCATACAGGTATTTTGGTGCATCTTAGGTTTCGATGGAAAGGGTTTAATTTTTATATATTTAGTGAAAGTAAATCGGTATGAATTTTGTAAATCATGGTAATATCAGGGAACATATTGATATCATAAACGCATTGTCATCAATATTTTCTTTGTTTGTGAGGTCGTCAACTATCAGTGGAACGTGCACTGCATCAGCCTGATTTGCGTGTTTTAAGTCATCCTCTTTTTCTAATATGCTCATAACCTCTTGACTAGTAAAAGATCATCGCCAAACCATAATTTTAGGCCCTATATTTAAAAAATACGTGTCAAATCATGAAAACTTTGACAACTTTAACATGATTTGACACGTATTTTTTAAAGGTTTAGGTAGTCTTTTGTTGAACGTAATGACGTTGAACAAAAGACTAAACATTATATTCTTTGGACTAACAGAAATAAACAAACCTTCTATTACAATAGGTATCATGTTACACACTACTCTCAATGTAAATACACCCAACAGTTGGTGGAAGTCTATAATAAACAAAAACTATTTTTTTTTTCTTTTATACAATCTGCTTTTCATTTTAAAGCAAATTTCAATAAATTTTTCTTCCGAATAAACAGTAAGATTTATATAAAATTTATAATGATTCTAAAAACATAAAGCTGACAATTTCAAATGTGTTTTAGTTAGCAATTAATAGAAACTAATAACAACTGAAATTTATTTAAAAAAATAATGGAAACACGTTAAAATATAAAATACACTTGCTTTTAAATTAAAGATTACATTTCACATGATTATTTTTTTATTTTAAATAAATATAAAATAAAATGTTGCGTTCACGCAACGTTGGAAACAATTTTGTTAATTAACCCCAGACTGGTCTGCGTCATAATACTCCACCGCGACGTGTGTGGTCGCGGCTTAGTTAGTTACCTAACTGTGATTTAACGGTGACGTAATAGATACTTAATTTCGTCTTTGTAACTTTTGTATCGATTCTTATGGACAAGTACGTATTAGAGATAACAAAAAAATTATAATCTGGTAATTAAACATAAAGCTAAATGCAATAAATATATTAAATTCAATACGAGATCATTAATATAATGTGACTATAATAAATTTATATACACATACGAGTGTGTGAGTATATATATATGTATATATATATATATATATATATATATATATATATATATATATATATATATGTATATATATATATATATATATATATATATATATATATATTTATATATCCAAACAAAGCCACAATCTACTAAAACATAAAGCCTAATTTTATGTTAACGTAACTATAGTAATAGAGTACCAATTGTTTGATAAACAATATTAATGTGTTTGGTAGTATAACAGTAATTATATGTTATATTAAATTAATCTGTTATTTGAAGTATATAAAATTATTTTCACGCATAATATAACCTCGACCAAACTTAAATGCTGTCATTGCCTAACAAAATGGTAATAGTAATATGGCACAACGTACTAATTTTTTTGCAGAAGGATAGTACATAAAAAAGGGGAAATTCTTTAATAAATTCATGCAAGGCTGTTATTGACTTCGTGTGCATATTAAATTATTAAATTGACTTGTAACTTGTTTTGTCATAAAATCTCACGCAAATCATAATTTTCCCAATGAATATTCGTCATCTATATTTTTCTTTAGATTACTATGTACAGTAAGTATATAAATTTACATATAAAATAGGTTGGACAAATATTAATTTTTTTTGTGAGGAATATAATTTTTTACATATTTTATACCTAATAAGTAAAAATAAAACACTAATAGTATTGACGAAGTTACTCGTTGTGTATCTATACTATGCTGGTAACTTGAATAGTTTACCTAGAAAGTTGAAATTGTGCAAAGTTCATGTTAGAAAAAATAAATTTAAATTTGTTTTAGAGTTTAAACTATAATTTCCAATAATTTTCCATGGAATTAAATTTTAGCCGAAAGGTAGACGTATGAAAAATATATGGGCTAACGATATTTCGTAGCTAATTTCGTTTAAGAAAGTTTTCGAAATTTTTCCGTGAATAAGTAAAATTTAAAAATACATTTTTTTTAAGTATTGAAAGTATTAATACTTAAAAACTACCATTGGAAATATCTACTCATAGATTTGGCAATTTCGATATAGCCGAAAATTTCATTGAAACATGGTAAATTGCTCCATTCAGAATCGGTGTTACTTAATTATATATATACATATATATATATATATATATATATATATATATATATACATATATATATATATATATGTATATATACACGTGTGTGTGGGTTTTTATGTGTTTGTGCGTCTGTGTGTGTGTGTGTGTGTGTGTGAACAGATTTTCCCAAAAATAATGTCAATGGGTAGCACAAAAGTAAATAATGTATCCTATCCGAAACTGAATAATACATTTTTTGTGTTTTTATCCAAACTCATTAGATATACCAAAAAATTAAGAAAAACATGAGATATTCTAAACGACAGATTTTGAATTTAATCTCTACGTTATTTAAAGAAAAACAGTTAACGCATTTTTTTTTCAAAATCTACTTCACTGAACTTATTTCATTATCTTTCTATTGAGAAATTTGATATTGCTACCTTCACGGAGTGACCCTAAAGGGCACTCCGTAAAGGTAGCAATACCAAAAGCAATATCGACCCAAAAGTGTAGAAAAAGAAAAATTATAATTTTTGTGAAAAATATAATTTTTTGTAATCAAAGAAGTAAAGATTGAAGAAGAATATAATTCGGTATGAGCTGAATATAATTCGTAACTCTTTTTTAGAACATTACTTGCGCTAGTCAAAGTCGTTATTCATTCTTTTGCTTACTCGTACTCTCACGGTTACGTTACGCTTGTTTCATCAATTAATTTCTCTAACGATTTTTCGATTTTCCATGGACGTTGAAGTTTTTATCTAAGTGGGTTAGTATAATCATTTAAATTTAACATCTCTGTAAAATTAACGGATTACATAAATGCTTAGCCTTTTCATATTTTTACCCTCAAAATTCAGTTCAAAATCTGGTTGGTTCCAGATTATATAATATCTCGTGTTTCTGTAACTTTTTTGCACCATGTTAAGGAGTATATATGCAAATGTCGCTGTAAAAATCAAGATTTCATCACAACTATTTAAATCACAAAGAATTATGTTGTGTTCTATATAGGAGCTTGGCTAAAAAAAATTTATTACTAATAAATTATCCAAAATTGCTAAATATACATAGTGTTTCGAATAGGCCTCGTTTTTCTCTTCCGCTTGAAATTTGAGAATCTCATTTTAGTAATTTTCCCTATTTAAAATTTATTTTTATTATCATAATTTTTATTATTCTGGACCAACTTTACGCGGATTTTTTCTGATCTCTTTCCAAAGCTCCTAAACCCTTATTTTTGACTCATGTTTGTAACTTTTTCATGAATGGTTTTTAATTTCTTTATATTTTATGATATTTTACTGAAAACAGCATATTTAGGAGTTGCCAACTATCTTATGAAGTCACTTCATAAGTAAATGAAGAATGTGTATTTGGCGTCCAACAAGAATTATTTAAAATGCACTATTATATTAAAAAAAAATTTAAAATTAAAAAAAAAATATCACGTGTAGTTTAAATAAGTTTTAAACTACACTGTTGTAGTTTAGTTCAAAACGCCAAGGAAAGCTTACAAATTGTCGTAAATAAACTTAGTTTTTTTATTTTTCCCTTTCTATTTGGACCTTACACTTTATAATTTTTAATTTTTGGATGTAAAATTATTAATATTTAAAAAATTACTCAGTTTAATCTCAACTGGAAATGAAAACAATGTAATTTTTAAAGAACTATAACTATGTAAAATATTATCAAACTTTCTGGCATACCAATTTCATTATGTGCACTATTACTGTAAGAACATCGCTCATATCCATCATATATCGCGAACTGCTCCGTACTGTGTGTACGGTGTACTTGACCAATGCAAATATTTATTTGCAATATAAATGATTACTTCTTCATTAACTAAATTTTTAAAATTTATAAATTACAATAAAATTTCCGCAAATTAATTTAGTTTTATTATTACTTCATCACGTATAAAGTAGGTAAAATTAATAAATTACAATAAAGTGTCAGCATATTCATTTACTTTCATTATTAATTAAACTTTAGTAGATTTAAAAGATTTTTTTAAGTAAATTTAACAATTCATTACAATCATTGAAATTTTTTAAGACATTTTAATTTAAGTTATTTAATATAATGAAAAATTAAATGACAATGTTAAAAAATAATGATATTAGAAATGTAATATTAATAACAATTTCATAAATGAGTGGTCTAATACTGCATTTTTCTGCGCGTTTTCTATTGTAATCCGAGCATCTGCCAGACCATTTTTATATGCATGTGTTTATATTATTTTATTTTATTATTATTAATTGAATGCTGAGTATTCGTTGAAATATTTGCGATAATTGGATTAAATTTTAAAGTTAATTTGTAAATAAAAATAATTCCATTTTGATATTTAAAATAAATCATTTTAATTTTAAATTCATGTTAATTTCTTGGAATGAATGGCGATAATAATATTTATTTTTTTTATTAATAATAATATTAATATATTAAATGATAATGATAAATACAAAAATTAAATTTTTATTACTCTATACGAGAAAATAATAAAGTTGAAACACGATGATTTGGAAACGGTCTGGCAGATGATTGCCTTAAATTGGAAAGTCAGTTGAAAAATAAAGCGGTGTCCACCGTTTTATTTTTCTTTCCTCTCTCAATTTAATTATAATTTAAATGTTTAAAATTAAATTATTTAATTTATTTCAGATTTTACATCTGTATTTATAATCATCTCGAGTTCTTTTATTATTTTATTTCAATTAATTATTTGCATGCTAAATAAAGGCAATTTTATGTTATATCAAAGATGTGAAATTTCTAGCGCGCGTATGTAAGTACACATGATGTGTTTCATCAATAAAGAATGAACTGTGAAAGTGATTCAGTATAAGTTGAGCATGATGATGAAGTCGGGTAAGTACCAGGCTTAATTGATAATAAGTGAATTATTTATTTTAAAAATTGTTTTTTTTTTTAATTAAATATGTTTCATGTAAACATATATTTTTTATTTCTCTAGGGAATTAACATAGATAGAAAATAAAGTAACAAATTGATATACAGCAGAAAAACCCGGACCATCTTCGAAAGTAAGATACCACATAATAAATATTTACATTTACCGCTTAATATTTTATTACTCATTATAATCATAATTAGCTGACAAACACATATATTTATAATTTTTTTTGGATATATATATATATATATATATATATATATATATATATATATATAAATATATATATAACTTTCGAAGAAATCATTATGAATTATAATTTTATAACAATTCCTTAATTTATTTCCTTCTATTGTTTCATTTAATTAATCCCAAACATTAATGACTTATTTAATTATATGTGTTTTTAATACATAATATATAGCCAAAGGAACTTCTTTATTATTTTCATTTTTTCCTTTCATTTTAAAAAACAAATTTGTTGAGACGTATTATACTAAGAAATTCTATGATGTACGTTTATATATTTATTTATTAAAATCTTGAACAACTTGCAATGATAACCATAACTTTGGACGAGTTAATTAGGAACAGTAAATATAATATAGGAGTTAATGGTGTAAAAGTGATAACAAATAATTTATTGTGGAGAATTGTCATTAATCTTAAGCAATTCAAAAACCCCACAGCCGCCTTTCTGAGCATATCAATCGAGTAGAAGGTAATTTCAGAATACATAAGATTATTCGTTGCCAAAAGAAAAGACGTCAGGACGCGTTTGATGGTAAATATTGGTTCATGGTCTAGGAATATAATGGAAAGAGTTAATAGATTATTATATTTCTCAACCATAAACCTCATTCCGTTAATAGGAACATAATGGGATGACTTATGAGATATTACGATAAATGAGTCAATGGATTATTTATATTCCTCGACTACAAACCTCAATTCGTTAATAGAAATGAATATAGTGGAATGAGATTCGTGGTCGAGGAATATAATCACTCTAACCCCAAAAATTAATGACATAATTGTAAAACAATTTACCTGCAGATCCGCACACGCAAATTTTTACACGTCTTAACAAATTATGTTAAAAATTTAGCTATTTGATAAATATATGTAATGTGCCATCTATTGACATAAGAGTTAATAAAAATATTAAGTTTCATCTTTGAGAAATAATTTTATTTCTTTATTAAAACGTAAACCAGTTACTAAACCAAATTACGAATGAGAGCTGTACCAAATTTCATAAAAATTTATCCAACACTTTGGGCGTAACTGAGTGTCAACACTCGAACACACTTCGTGATCTTTAATTTACACCGGCACGTGAACTACGCGCATGCATATTTTAGTAGTGACTTATAACTTGACAACTCAGCTTCCTATTTAATTCCTAATTTATTCATGGAGAATGTTTGAGTATATCTAATTTTAAAAACATGAAAATAAAGTATGAGGCTATAAAATGAATACAGAATTTTGCTATTGCACCATAAATAGATTTCACCCTATGAGTTTAATCCAAAAAGCTGTTGTTAGTTCTGCTGTTGCATCGTGGATGAGACTGGTCTTACTACTGCACTAGAGATGGTATCTTATGGAATGTAATGAACAATGTAAATATCGTCTAAAATAGTGGTTCTTAACTTTTAAGCGGTAATATAAATTATTTTAAGGTCGTTCTACAAATAAAACACGTATAAAATTATTCCAAACTATTGAGACTATTATATTATTTCAAAATATTACATTATTTTCGTGCGATTTCTATGACTGCATGCTATTTACGAACTGTTGAATCCTTGGTTCGCTGCTCAAAGCCACTCGCATATGGACATTATCATTCACACAATTTCCATGCTTATTTTTAATTATTAAAAGCGCCGAGAATCCCTTTTTGCATAAGTATGTTGTTGAAAATAAACTTATTTAACGTAAAGCAATTTCTCGAATTTCAGAAAAAAAATTGCTTTTTGGCTCAAAAATCATCAACTTTATTTTCTATCTCAGATGTTTCCTTGTAGTTACTATCGTGTTGTATTTAAATGATTTTTTATTGAATTTTATGATTTAAAGATACATAATAAAGATAACGGAATACAAATCGTTTTTAGAATTTCTGTCGGTTAGTTCATTTGTTTGAACAGTAATAACCTCTGTATATATATGTGCGTGTGTGTAGATGAATATGAGACTTATGTAGCTGTTGTATATCTATAAAATCTAAATAAAATTGTAATGATACGTTCCAAAACTCAATTTGAGATTTGAGTCTCGCAATTGTAGTAGTACTTGCCTAGAGGAAAATGAAATTCGATATCACAATACAAAACTGTTGGATTTAGGCATTACGAATGTAGCACCTGGAAATAACTCAAACAGCGACATGCTCAGGTGAGACGGTTTAATGGGAAATACGTGTCGACGACCGAATCAAATGTTGTAGGCTGCTGATTTGAAGCTTTTCGTCACGTGTCGCATTTTAATATAAGGAAAGGTTTCGTATACCTGACTCGTATGCTAATTAGATACGGAGCTTACTAGGTTTTACGGGTTAGAGGAATCTTTCTCTAAGCGTTTTATAAAAAGATTATTTACGAAATAACATAATATTTGAATCAAGTGGCTAAGTATTGCCTTCAGAACATTATGTTTTGTACCAACAACCTAAGTATTGGCTTCAGTATCATATGTTTTGTAACAAAATCATGAGAGTATTATCTTAGCGTTTGAGAGTTTTATTTAGGTCAAGTAAGAATACTTAACCTCCGCGGTCAGCGACAGTAAGCGGAGAAGGGTGTGTTAATAAGCCCGAACCATATCGGGGTCTGTGCGTATAAATATGTACGTACCTACATACGCTTTTAAATACTTACACGACCTACATATGAGCGTATGTACTTATGTGCACTTTCAAAACTTAGACAATCTGGTCCCACATTCAAACTGGGATGTCTCACGGACCTTATTGTGATCCGTAATTTCATAAAAAAGAAGAGACTTTCGAATTTTCCGTAATAGTGTCGTCCATTGTAGATAGAATCCGATTTGCCAAGATTTTTTTTGTTTTTATAATACTTAGCAAAACGTACTAAATAATGTGAATTCCAAGCTTGGCCATCGACCTATGCCACGACTGAAAGCTTTAAGATACGTCCTACAAAACCTGTCGATAAAACTAATTGGGTTGAAACTAGACAACTTGCAGTCTATGTATATTTTTCTATAGAGGGATCTATAGTTTTTAGTAATTATCGGAAAATATTTCCGGAAGTACAAAGAAAAACTCTATTTTTTGTCTATCAGTAGTTGCCGAATCACTTTAATTTTATAACAATTATGAAAAATTTTAAGTAGCCGTTTTAAAAAAAAGATTAAGCAGCGAATTTATTTTAAATTACGGTTTAAATCATCACTAAATACCTTTTTGTTGAATGTTGTGGCTGATTTCATATCAGACTACACATTTTACGTACATATGTAATTAGGCGTGTTATATAATTTTATACATATCATAATTATTATTATCAATTTGTGTCTATCTACCGCTAGACATAGGTTTTTCTCGAGACAAAATTACGCGTATTATAATTTAATACACATCATAAATATTATTATCAATTTGAATATATCTATCGCTTGACATACGCTTTTCCCGAGATTCCGTACCCATCCGTATCTTTTAGGTCATTAGGCTATCTGATTTAAGAGCGTGCCACACTGCATATCATAATTTATGGTTGCGGATCCGGAACTTGCTACTCATTCGATGGTCTTTTCTTCGGCAAATATGACCTGACCTTTTCCATTTCAGTTAATTGATGTGAAGCGATAAGTTAACTGTTTTCGTTCTTTGCCGAACTTTTTTATTACCGATTTTATCTTCCAGAGGTATGTTGAGCATTGCTCATTCAATTACTTTAAGTTTATATAATAGGCTGAATGGGGATATTCACGTTTCAGTGCTATTGTTCATTATGGGAGATGTTGATACTTAATCATTTATATGTATTTCCCTGAATAAACAATATTTATTATTACTTTAAACATATCTGTGATTAACAAAATTAATGGTTATATTTATAATGCTAAACTTTTATTAAAAATATAAGAATATCCCAGGGCAAAGTAAAGTCCTGTTTTCAACCAAAGCAACGGGATTTAATCAGCGAAAGAACAATTTATGCGTATCTACAATACACAAAAGTTATTCAGAGAGGCAATAATTTAAAATAGTTTAAGAAATCGGCAATTATTCCATAATGCTGTGCTATACCGAAGCTAAGGGTACTATAACAAAGACCTCCTACGTAGCGTAGTAAATTTTTTCAGGAACCGCTTGACATAAACATTTGAAATTGATATATTAACAAATAATATACATGCTATACCGCACGTTTTTTCAGTAGCTCACATTTTAAAATATTCATTTAGTAATATTAAAGTACTTTAAGTTGTTAAGAACTCGAATATTTTTTTTCAGTTTTGTCTTACGTGCGTGGTAATGTCTGAGGAATTTAAAGTGGCAGATATGCATAAAAATGTGCAAAATAGTGTATAGGCCCACTTTCCATGTTTTCGAAAGTACTGAAGCAAAAATTATGGAAAAACAATATTGCTAGAATCAGACCTAATGATTGGAAGAAAATTAAAAAGATTTTACTAAGCTTTGTAGTTTTTTGAGAACTTAACATTATTTTTAAATCCGTGAAATGTATGCTAATCAATATATATTACGGTGAAAAATAATATTACCCTTAAAAATAGTTTAATGAAAAGACTTAAACTTAAACTTTAAAAATATATTCTTAATTACTTACGGAACACTCACAGCGCATGAACACTGATAGTCCTACTCGCATATGACAGTTTGTTTTTTATTGTCTAAGTGTTATCTTGACGTTTAAATATGAATTTGAAAATGTATTCGACATTTGTAGGCATCCGTAAATTGAAGAAAAAATATAGAATGCGAGTAAAACACACTACGACGATTTCGTACTTATTTAGGCACTTATAAAGATTTAAGTGTATATAATATTTCCATTAAATTGTTTTGAAAATATTAATTATATTCCATATTTTTTTACAATTTATATTTAATATTTTTGTCAGGCAATAAAACCTGGTGCCTATTTTAATATTATTATTTCTCACTATGCAATTTTATAGATAAATTACCATTTTATGTTAAATTTAATATAATTTCATTGATATAATTAGGGCGAGCGAAGCGAGACTTAAAACTATCCCACAACCCGTATAGTTTTGTGGTACACTGTACGAAAAAAGAATCACACCTCTGGATTTGAAATTTAACATAATAATTTAAAGTCATTTCAAAATTTGTTATCCATCGCAATTTTTTAATTCAAATAATTTTTTTTTATAATTTAAAAAAAATACGAAACAACTATTCTAATTGCCCACCTGCAGATGTTGTCATACAACGAAACCCAGGTTGTGGTAAAGAATTTAAATAAAGTAGAAATAATACTACATCACTTAGTTTCATTTAGTTACCATAAAATTATTATTAATATGAATATATTACTATATAATTAATAAATTACTGTATAATTATAACAATTTTTTTTAATATACATGTAATATATGTATGTATGTATATATATATATATATATATATATATATATATATATATATATATATATATATATATATATATATAATATTATATTATTTTTAATAAACTGGTTATACGTACTTGCATTTAAATAAGTAATCGACCAGTGAACAATGCTTTGGATGATGTTGGAGCTGTCGCGCATCCTGGACTGTGTAGTAAAGTCGTCTACATTAGCGTCTGCAAATATGACTGAAGCACTGTAGAAGCGCGGCAGCCCTAGTCGCTACCTGTAACCTGAAAGCATTATTTTAATGGACCCGCATTAAAAAAATTCGCGAGCCCTCACAAAGCAGTGCTTTTTGCTAGTAAATAAGTAAGTAGTTTCAATATACATAATTATTTTTGCAGCTTATTCAAGTTACTTATACGGAGTTTCTACCAGCTTTTTGTAGACCCAACTATACAAGTTGGTTAAGTACTACTAATACACAGTTATTTGTTTGTCGAATTTTAGTTTCTTATTTCTTAATGTTTATATATATATATATATATATATATATATATATATATATATATATATATATACATACATACATACATATATAATAATGCAATCCAATATGCATATCTAAGAAAAAAACTTCAATTTTGTATATATGCGTTATCTAATCTATACTCATAATAAAATTATAGATTTAACATGTTATTACATTGAAGATACTTGATTATAAAATGATTTAGGAATACAAAATAAAGATATAGTAAGAAATAATAAAATATAGTTATTGGAAACAAACGTAAAGATTTTACAATTTTTTTCTATTTTTGTGAACATGAATCGCTTAAAAATTACTGTACCAATTCAAATGTGGTTATCAAAAAAACAGGGATCGACTTGCACCAATATTTTATTTTTATTTCATCGTAATTGGTTCGCTAAGTCTGAAGATATACAACGGAAATATTTTGAAAAAAATAAATTTACATTGATTAGTAAAAATAACAATAGAGAAATTTCTAGGTAGTAATTATAAAAAAAATATGAAAAACCTAAAAATATGAAAATTTATGTCAATAGATGAACGTTAATTATAATTTAATCGCACAACATAATTATCAATCAAGTCATATATTGGCGAAATGAATGTAGTCGTAGGAAGTATAGAATAATGTACGGGATGGGTACTTGAATAAACAATCCAAATGAGGACAGACGGATAAGGGCAAACGGCATTGTCAGTCCGCTTACGTTCGTAATATTTTTCGACGTTGCAAGAATTTATTAAAATCTTTCTTGGTTTCCTCAATTTATTTAAAATTTCAAGTCATTATTATTTACGAGTAGAATTTAATTACTTAATTTTTTATTCAGCACTGTATTGTCCATAAATATAATGGAATTGTAATATTGACGCATATTTTCTTGGAAGATACTTACGAAAAACTAAAATATTTAAAAGAAAACCATAAAAGTAAAATAAAAAAATATCGTTTTTGAAATATCTGTTATAAGCTGATGTGGCGTAAGTTCAAAATATACCATATGAGTTAGTCTAAATCACTAAATATACATGCATATATATATATATATATATATATATATATATATATATATATATATATATATACATATATATATACACACACACACACGCACATATATATATATATATATATATATATATACATATATATATATATATATATATATATATATATATATATATATATATATATATATATATATAAGTTAACGGTTACTGAAATTTTACGAGACATTAAGACATCACTTCTTTCGTGAGAAAAAATATTTATTTACTAATAAACTTAATTTCTGACCTTGCCTCACATAACTTAAAACTTAAGTGTTTGGTCCAACTGAATTACACAATTTTTCATATCTAATCTGGTCAAGTATAAATTTCAGTTATATTTTTTTACTGTTCTGGTTCTATAAATTATAGTATAATAATATGCAGTCGATAATCTTCCTCAAAAAGCGACGTAAGGTATTTGGATCCGGTGACCAGTGTAAACAAATAAATTAATAAACAAATTTTCCCGCTTTATATACCAGGATAGACAATCTGCAAAATGAATTATAAACATTTAGCTAAATAATATTTATTAGAATAAATCTATTATTTCTTACTTAATATATTTCTTACTTATAAAACAGATGAACAAAATAGTTCTGGAAAGTGACATCCCTTAAGTTTCCAGTAAATAATTCTTCACTACGGACAAAACGTATTCCTTATCACCTAATTCCCCATACTCTGGCGCGATTCAATACCAAAACAATTATAAGGAAAAACAATTTCCTCGCCCTCTTTATTCTTCTCCATTTTCCCTGATACATAAACCCACACAAAAGACTCGAACAGGCCGGTTGCGCGCCGGCTAGCCCTATCTCATGCGTCCTGGCTCCACGTTTTAGCCGCCTATTTTATTAGTGGTAATTAATTTATCCTATAAAATAACGTACACGAAAGTTCTGGCTGGAAACTGATATCATCTTTTTTCCATTTCATTCTAGCTTTTAGTAATTCATTAATGTTATCACTAAGAAGAGGTAACCAATAAAACTATAAATGTAAAAGTCGATAAACTATAAAACTATAGGTCTTATATATATGGGAGAAAAGGACCTTTTTTTATATTTTGTCTATCCGGCTATGATTCATCGGTAGGAAATTAGAAAGAAATTGGCGAGAAAAATGTTTAATACATTTTTAAAATATGTAGTTAATGTTTTTTCAGCATATTTTTATTATCTACATTTTTATTTGGAATGTCACTCTCCACAAAATGTAAAAAAACCTTTATTTAATTGTTAGTATTCATCTTTTTATTAGTCTGTTTATCATCATATTCACGTTTCTTTTTATTTTTGCAACTTCATATTTTTTCGGAAATACTAGTACCATTATGAATCCAGGTTTCTGTCACATCAGAAGAGGTTTTCTTCTTGATATAATAGTAATGTTTGACTCTTACATAAAATGGAAATATGAAATTTAAATCTACCAATGGGTAGCTATTTCCACCTAAATTAAAATTAAATTTCATGAAACGTATGCGTTGGCAACTGGTAGTTATAATACGTAATATAAAATCGTTTGTAAATCCAAAAATATACATACCGCGTTTTTTATTGGTTCTTATACAAACAATTGTAAAAAAGAGACAAAAAAATAAAAACAGCAGGAAATAGAGACAAGGGATTAAAAGATCCGCGCAAAGCAGAAACCGATAATAGTCACCCAGTACGGAAAAAGTGACTTTTTGTGGAAAGTTGTTGACAAATTAAGCGATTTGACAAATTATGAAACATTTTAATTTTTGTAGCGCAAAGCGAAATAGTTTATATTAATATGTATGGACCACTACTACAAGAAACAGGCTCGGATGTAGTAATTTAGAATACGCACTAGAATCAAATTTGGAGAATTTCCCTACCAATATTACTTAATCAAGTAGGAACACAATGAACTTTATAGAAGATGGAGTTTGGAACTGCTTCACATTTTGAGAAAAAGAGCTGCATATACCTTTATTTTAGGCTAAAATTGTTGTATTTATTATTATTATATATTAAAATCTGTTTCAAAAGTATCCACAGATTATGGAGTTATGGATTAAAAAAAATCCATGTTTTGCATATACGTTACAAAATAACTTACAATTAAACCAAAACTTTAAATGAAAATTAAATATATAAAAGACATACTTTTATAGTTGGCGATAGTAAATATTTCTTATGAGCGAATTCACTACAGAAGAGTTTCTATTTTTGAGGATTTTGGGAGAAGGCGTAATGATATGATATTTACGTTTTACGTCATTATAGATCCTTTATTGTAGAGGGAAATGACTGTACTCTTTATATAGAGGTTGTATTTTTCCTTGTGACATATTTTAATAGGACTATTTCCTCTAACCATTTCGAACGTAAAATTATTTTATTGAATGTGAAGAAAGCCAACCTTTTTCGAAATAACTTATTTGAAATTGAAAAAAACGTCCAAGTTTTTATCAAAAAATTTTCTCATACATTTATATTATAAAGTGCCACTACTGCCATGAGATAAAAAGTTAAATTATTTGAAAATAATGTTTCTAACTTATTTTATATTTCGCTAAAAACATAAGCTGACGATACGCAAGGGGCTGACATGAGGTTTGTTCATTATTTTCATTGTAAATAATATTCTAAATAGAAAAAAATAAAAAGTAGTTTTCTTAAATATTTTTTTTAAATATTCCGTCGATATACTGAAATTTTGAGTCTCTTTGTTATTTGGGTTTACAATAATATTTGCCCGTGTCATCACATAAAATTAATTCAGATAAAGCAAATCACATTTTATTTCTCGAATTTCATTGATTAAATAACATAAAAACAGTCAAATAAAAAAGATCGTATATTTTAATCTTAACATGTTTTATCTTAGTACTCCTACTATCTCCTTATCGATATTATTTGAACATTTTCACTTATCATGTTCACAGAAAAGGAAGATATGCAATGAAACTGAAACACGGACTCCAATTTAATTGCATATCTTCATTTGCAATTCCTTCTCGAGAAAAGAAAGCGAGGTAACCAATGTAGCTGACGCTTCCCTAAAGATATACTTGACCAGGTTAGATATGTAAAATTGCATAATTCAATTGGATCAAACACTATTAAATTTTAAATTACGTAAGGCGAGGTCAGAAATTAAGTTTATAAGTAAATAAATATTTCTTCTCAAGAAAAAAAGGACCTCTTAATATCTCGTAAAATTTCAGTAACCGTTAGCTTATATATATATATATATATATATATACATATATATATATATATATATACATATATATATATATATATACACATATATATATATACACACACATATATATATATATATATATATATATATATATATATATATATATATATATCTATATTTACACAGGTATAATTAGCGATTTAGACTTACTCATATGGTATATCTTCAACTTACGCCAGATCAGATGCATGCTTGCAATTTTATTCGGTGGCCAATCGATGATGAATATGTTGATATCCGTTTTTGCCATCATGTTCAGATATTAAGCTTAAAAATTACGTGCGCAGTCTTCACATTCAACATAAATAATTTTAATTTATACAAAAATTAAAATGTTTCATAATGATTCGTCAAATCGCTTATGAACAACTTTCCACAAAAAGTCACTTTTTCCGTACTGGGCGACTATTATCGGTCTCTGCTTTGAGCGGATCTTCTAATCCCTTGTCTATGTTTCCTGCTGTTTTTATTTTTTTTTCTCTTTTTTACAATTCTTTGTATAAGAACCTATGAAAAACGCGGTATGTATATTTTCGAATTTGCAAATGATTTTATATTACGTATTATAACTATCAGTTGCCAACGCATACGCTTCGTGAAATTTAATTATAATTTAGGTGGAAATAGCTAACCATTGGTAGGTTTAAATTTCATATTTCCATTTTATGTTAGAGTCAAAAATTACTATTATATTAAGAAGAAAACCTCTTCTGATATGACAGAAACCTGGATTCATAATGGTACCAGTATTTCCGAAAAAACATGAAGTCCAAAAAATAAAAAGAAACGTGAATGAATATATGATGATAAACAGACTAATAAACAGATGAATACCAACAATTAAATAAAGGTTTGTTTACATTTTGTGACGAGTGACATTCCAAATAAAAATGTAGATAATAAAAATATACTGAAAAAACAATAACTACATATTTAAAAAATGCGTTAAACATTTTCCTTGCCAATTTCTTTCTAATTTCCTACTTATGAATCATAGCCGGATAGACAAAATATAAAAAAACGGTCCTTTTCTCCCAGATATATAAGACCTATAGTTTTATAGTTTACAGACTTTTATATTTATCGTTTTATTGATTACCTCTTCTTAGTGATAACATTAATGAATTACTAAAAGCTAGAATGAAATGGAAAAAAGATGATATCAGTTTCCAGCCAGAACTTTCGTGTACGTTATTTTATAGGATAATTTAATTACCACTAATAAAATAGGCGGCTAAAACGTGGAGCCAGGACGCACGAGATAGGGCTAGCCGGCGCGCAATCCGCCTGTTCGAGTCTTTTGTGTGGGTTTATGTGTCAGGGAAAATGAAGAAGAATAAAGAGGGCGAGGAAATTGCTTTCCTTATAATTGTTTTGGTATTGAATCGCGCCAGAGTATAGGTAATTAGGTGATAAGGAATACGTATTGTCCGTAGTGAGGAATTATTTACTGGAAGCGTAAGGGATGTCACTTTCCAGAACTATTTTGTTCATGTTTTATAAATAAGAAATATATTAAGTAAGAAATAATAGATTTATTCTAATAAATATTAATTAGCACGCTAATCGGTCTAAATGTTTATAATTCGTTTTGCAGATTATCTATCCTGGTATATAAGCGGGAAAATTTGTTTATCCATTCATTTGTTTACACTGCTTACTGGAAACAAATATCTTATGTCGCATTTTGAGGAAGATTATCGACATCATATTATTATACTATAATTTATAGAACTAGAAGCGTTAAAAAAATATAACTGAAATTGAGGAACACCACTTAAACGTACAATGTAAAGAGAGAGCAGCGTGTTTATCTACTAATCATAATTAGTATTCTCCCATACACTCGACAACTATAATCAATGTCATTTGGCGAATGGAACAAAAACGTTTATTGACCTCTTTGGTGAATGGAACGGTGGAGTTTAATAACGATTTTTGGAATCGGTGGCAAGTCGACACTTCTGTTCTCCCTCACGTACAACACGCACATACTTGGCACCGACTCCAAAAATTTCTAGTGTTGATAAACCCCAAAAGTTTCAAATATATACAGGTATTTTCGTTACTTAGTGTTATCCAGCGCGCCCCTTATTCGGTGATTATTTGAAGTCCGTTCAAAAAAAATTTATGTCCCGTGGACCGGTGTTCTAGTATCACTAAATAATGTTAATTAATTCGTATTCATACAATTACACTGGAGTATATTATTAATAAAAATTATAATCAGCCAAATTGGTTTATAAATGCCGGCGTTGTGAGATTATTACACAAAAAAAACAGTCGACTTAAGAACCGCATCGTTTTGATGTAATTTAAAAATCGTTAAATAGATAGTTCCCCCATAACTTGAGTAAAGCTGTTAATTTATGGGGTAGAAAAAAAAACTATAAAAAATTAAGTTAACTAGAACTTAATTGAAAAACATGAAAAATATTTCGAAATTAAAATAGTTGCATATTATTATTTTCAATGAACAGAAACTTATCATTGCAAAATCATTCTAACCGTAGGTCCAAAAAGTGTTTCCAACTTTTTCTTTATCTCCTGACGACTCTTTTATGTTTATTAAGCAAGAAAGCCGTGGCCGGAACATTTCTGCTTTCGTCTAATATTTCTTCATATAATTAAGTTCTAATTGGAATACGTTGCATTTCTCGTTTCTGATGTCACACACACACACACACACACACACACATATATATATATATATATATATATATATATATATATATATATATATATATATATATATATATATATAACTGACTGACTGACTTGCAATTTGGGACGTGTATTTCTCTATTATAAAAAAGCATTTTACGAATTTCTACATTTAATTGGTAAAAATAGGGGTAAAAACAGTATATACATCATGCTTTATATCCTATTTTTTTAGACTCTCAGGGAAAATAACGAAACGCCATTTTAGTGTTTTTTGAAAATCGCTAATCTTAAATTATTATTTTAAAAAAAGCAATTGAAAAAATCTAGATATGGTTCGTTTTTGCCTGGGAAAAATTGAGTCGATCAGCACTTATATAAGCAAATATTTTCTACCTGTCTATTTATTTATATTATCTTCTGCCCATGGAGAATAAACAGCAATAATGAAAAACCGCAACCCTGCTTTCTTAATATATTTATATATATTTATATACTTGTCTTTCTAGCAAATATTTTGCCACAGACACTCATTCTTAACTATAGACTTTTTTTGACTTTATTTCTTCTTATGTTGTACTTATATTCAATTATCATTATTGGTAATATATACTTTTGTTGTTTAATACTTTTAAAAGACCAACGTTCATTTTACTATCCATATGTTGACATCATTGCTCAATGTATTTGCTCATTTTTTGTATTGAAAATAAAATTATTAAATAGCTTCACGTGCTGTTTAAATCTTTATCCCTTTAACCAATTATCACTTAAGACAAGTCGGTATTAAGCCTAAGGTGATTGCTGCTGTAAACCATGGAAGAAAAAGTATGAACGAAATGATAACAGGCAAGTTTATAATAAGTGCACGAGAATATCTAACAATTTTATTTTCAAGGAACGAAAAGATTTATTTAAACAGTAACAAGTAAGAACTTAATACTACATGACGTAGTCTCATTTAATTGTGAACACTTTTATTTATGACTTTTATTAGTTTAACGTATACACCATACTCGATCAAATTAGACTTACTCTCTGACAAAGAAAAAAACTGCATAATGACAATGACAATTGCAGTAAATAAATAAATAATATAGTTACCATAATAAAGTAGTTACATTCAATCCAGTTAAGAAAAGTATTTTTTCTATATTACATAACCATTATAGTTAATATAGATTTAAGAGAAAACATGAAATTTGCGTAAAAACTGCCAATGATGGAAAACAATTGCTTATCTTTTTAATACACAATTTTTACCTTAAGACAATATTTTACTGGTTCTCATCGTTTAACTTGGATATAAGCACAAACTTATTCTAAATAAAATGAATAAACAATTTAAATAAAATTGCATCGATGGGAATTTCATATAAATTTGATTGCCGTTATTGTATTGATGATATGATTTAAGGGAGCTAGATTAAATTTCAACAAGATTGAAAATCTAGGTCTACGTTTTGATTGAAATTTTGTATCGAAATTTTATTTCTAGCAATCTGCGTCCATTTGTATCTATAATCCTTTTATCCGAACAACAATCTAATTATGTAATTATTTTCAATATCATCAATCATCGAGAATAGGATATATAAATATTACTCTCGCATGACAGCAATTTACTAAATTATATTCAAATGGAAATGACATTCAGCAAAACCATTCGCCCCTCAGGCTGAATATTTTAAAAGGACGCTTTGACTTAATGATCATTTCTATATAAGTCTAGGGAGAAAATATATGAAAATAGTCAAAAATAAGTACGCATGTGCAGCGTACTTAGTGTAATCGATATTATTTAATATTTTTCGTTGCAATCAATCTGAAAAGTAATCATATCCGATATCAGTTAAAAATTCAACATATAACTTCGTCAATTATTCTATTAAATTTTTACTTTATGTATTGTATTGCTATATCTGAGTCTAAATAAGAATCGCATTACACTTACTATGACTTGCTCGCTCCTCTAATAATTCTGATACATAGTCTTTATAACAAAATAATTATTGTGTAAAGTCAACATGATTTTAATGTTACAGTTGAGCCTATTTCAGTATGGCGTTATCATCATGGTCAAATATTAATCTGCAGAAGAACGCTCACGCCACGAAATATCGTAAAGAAAGTACTGATACTCAATGAAAGTTACTTTATTTTATTGTGTTCAATCAATATATGCTAATAAAAAAATTTTTACAAAACAGTTGATCAACTTCAAATAACCAAACATGGAGCACACTGAAAAGTATAAAATAATGAAAATACGAATTCTGAATTGAAATTTTTGCGATACAACACCATTTCCTAACATAAAATAACTTGAAAAGAACCACTATAATTAGATATTTTGGAATCGATGCCAAGACGACGCTAATCTTTCTCTCTCAGGTATACGCGTATCCACACACACACAGATGTTAGCAGCCATATTTCACTTGGCACCGACTTTACAAAATCTCTAGTAGAACTGAAGCATCAAGCTGAGGAATGGAAATACAGAAGTTAATAACAGAGTTTCTGTTTGACAGCCACAATACGATTTAAGCATATCATACCCCCACAGAAGCAAGACTGAGGAGTTGGAACCCGAATTTTAGTGGCAGTCTCTGTCAACTTTACCTAATAAAAATATAAAGCTTTCAACATAGCGACCAATACACAGGACCATGGGACCTATATTGAATTCGGATTAAGCCAATATAAGTCTTTGTGAAAAATGCTAGAAATACTAATATGAGAAATAAAGACAAATGTATACAATATGTACGTGATTATATTTTATTTATAAAACAAATAAACAAAATAAATATATTATTAGATTGACTATACTCAAGAGTGACATTATATTTTAGGGAGTTTTTTTTGACATCATTATTAATTGTGACCACTCTGTTAATAAAGTCGTATCGGGTTCGTTTATTAATGTTACTGGACCGTTATTAAAAAGGATAAAATTACGTTATTCTTTCTAATGATGATATAAAAAAATTATTGAAACAAATTAAAACACAATTGATACACAAAAAAAAAATGATAACAAAATAATATTCATCACGAAAACCATCGAAATATTCATTTCCTTGACTAATTCTCTTAAATATTTTAAAGAGAAAACATAAAGTCAAAATATCTTAAAATCATGCTATAAAGAATACAAAACATGAAAGAAAATGGTAGCCTTAATTGTAACATTATGAGAACGTCTTCCAACGCAATAAAACAAATATAAGTCAAAAAAGCTAACGGCAATATAGCATCAATCTCATATATTTGTCCAAGTTATGAGAAAAAATCTGATCAGCCTCCGCATTTAATATGATTACAGTCAACACATTGTTTATTTTCCTTCCCCTATTCGTTCAATCTACTCAACGCGCAGTAAGTCGGCGAGCCAACCGAGCGATATATTTAAGTGGGGCTGCCCATTGCGCCCCGCGCTCCCGGCTTCCTAACATTTATCTCCCTTTTTTATAGCGAGGCGGGCGCAAGATAAAAGGGAAAGCGGGGCTGAAGTGTTTACTTACAATGAATGGGAAGAGATGCCTTATTTAATATACAGAGCGGCTTGTTTAACGTCTCGCAGCGCCAGCCGCGCTTTCCAAATTAATTTGATATCTAGCATTTTAGTTGTTGCGTCAGACAATTGTCTGTATACGCTGTACTATTTTGCCTCTGCTTATGTAAGACGGTGGTTTGATACAGTTATTTTAAATGAAATAACTATCATGATTTATTTTTGGGAATTTATTTTTATGACTCGCAAGATGGTCATGGAAGATATTATAGTAAATTGAACATTGAATATTCTGAAATATACGCATTTTTATTCAAAATTACAACTGAAATAAAAATTCTTGAAATGATAAATTACTTTATCGATGATATGGTATGGTAATACTTTGTACTTGAACGTACTTTGTACTTGTACGGTGAAATTTGGTATGGTAATACTTTGTACCCAAGAGCAACATGTGAGAAAAAACAAGTCTAAAAATTTTCTTATTCCGAACTTACCCGAGTGAAACCATGGGGCACAGCTAGTCAAGAATAATATTTACTTAATGTGAGAATAATGGAAAATACGTCTTCACAATGTGAATATTTTGAAGCAAATTTCACTAACATATTTGTACAATATTAGAAGCATCTTCATTTATAACTATCGTCAAACGTTTTATATTTCGTACTTTTGTATATTCTTATAATTATTTCGAATAAAGAAGTATATAAAGTCCATTAAACCTGACTTGTTACTATTACGATTAATTATACCACACATAAATATATGTACCATATATGAAAAAAAATATTAAAATTGTACGGGGGGGGGGGGGTAATACTGAAAACGTATGTGAAACTTATCATTGCGATAAAAATATTGATTTAAAAATATTTTTTTCTGTACAAAGTAAAAAAAATTTAAAGATGTTAAAGAATCTTAAAATCGATTCATATTCATACGCAGGCGTGCGTATACATACACTTGAACTGGATTTTGATCTAAAATATAGCAGGTAACGTAGTAATTACCTTCTAATGTCATCGCGATAAGAGTCTTTGCTATCTTATTTTACCAACATACTTAATATAAAAAGAGTTTAAATAGTTCACTCGATCTTTTTTCTGAAAATCATCTAAGTCTTTTTTTCTTCTTAGATTATATACCTTTGCTCTAATTTTGCCTGGTTTGATATTTCATATTAGCTACGAACGTATCAAATTATTGACATAATAGCTTATTTATATATTGACACATACAGAAAATCAAAGTTTGCTTTTTGATAAACATATGAAAGTGACATAAAACATTTTACTCAATGTTTGTTGAATTTCTTTAAATCTAAGTTTCAAAAACAAATCATTCGCCTACATATTCCTTGTTAATCTTTTATATTTTGTTTGCCTGCTTGGCTTTCAACTAAAATCCAAATTTATATTAGGGATAAAAAGGTAAGTACATTTTGGGAATAAGTCTGTTATTTTGAATAGAACTTACTGTACAGCGGATTGTATCTCATTAGATACGTATAAAAGTTCAAACAAGTAATGATTCATTGTATTTTTCATAAATAATTACCCATATTAATATTATTTCACAGCATGGGAATTTATTGACTGGCATTATATTTCATAGCTGTAAGAAAACTAATTGTATTATCACTTTAATTTATTAATTAAAATTTATTAAAGTTAGTTTTTATTTGTGACATTTATTAAATACCGCAATAATATTTTTTTTTAAATTTCTACATGAATTGATATAAAGTTGAAAGGGGCGATAGGCGGTTATAATTTTTGGCCATTTAAACACTAAAATCTTCTAAAATAAACACCGTAAAAAGTAGACATTGTAAAGTAGACATCGTAACAATGAAATTAACCGTAAAGTACCGTAGAGTAGACATTGTAAAGTAGACACCGTAACAATGAAATGCATGTGTAACCGTAAAGTAGACATTGTAAAGTAGACACCGTAACAATGAAATGCATGTGGCATTTTCGATTGCATTTCAAAGGAAATTTTCTTTAATCGCATCACTCTACGAAGCCCGAGAGAAGCATATTTTTCATCCCAACATTTAATGTAAGTGGGAGGTTTAGAGAGAATATAAAATTAATCTCATTTATATTTTTGCGTATTGCTGTAATGAACCTACGTGTTTCCGTAATATATCATAATGATCAGACTTAAAGTGAAAGAGTTATTTTCTATGACATAAGGAAGCGCACACGGTCAAACAATAATAAAAAAAGGAAATCAATTATTTTGATATTTATTCGTACGAGCATCATTTAGAAATCACTGGCTGGATTTGACAAATTTTTAATAAAACCCAGTCTTCATTTTTCTATGAAGCATTTTAATTTTTTTTTATCACACTCGCCGTAGAAATGTTATAATAATATAATAAAATAGAAAATTAATTTTGTTTGTGTATCTTCTGGCTGCCAAAAAAAATTGTTGCTAGACGTAGATCAATTTGTCATATTAAAGTTTTTCCGTAATTTAAGAGCCAGAACGAGATAAAGAATTAATACGAAAACAAAATTCAATCAGAAGTTTCTGAATACGGTTAATTTTAATATGTGATACGATAATTTTACTTGTTAAAGCTTAAAAGCTTTATATTATTTACTTTTTACTTACTTAGCTACTAAAACTTCATACCTTCGCTAATATCTCCCAATCCGTATTTTAAGTTAGTCATTTTAAAAAATATCAGATATATTATCATGGTTAATTACCGGAATAGCATGAAAGTATCATTTAAAAAAAACTCGAAGTGATATAGAATGTTGTAACGAAACCGCTTTATTGGCACTTTTCCAAATTAAACAAACAAGTAGCCGGAACTTTATAGTCGCATTGTTTATAATTTAAATTCTATTCGTATACAATTCGAATATGCTTTTTAAAACATTGACGTACAGGGATGTTATTGAGTGACTGCCATGGTTATATAAACTAGAACTATCTATCAGCTGTTGTATTTGAGCAGAATTTTTTTACCAATATAGGTTTAAAATAGTTTTTCATAGCCGTCTTTTCTGGTTGAGTAGAAGTCTCATAACTTTTTTGCCTATATAGGCCTAAAATAATTTTTCAAAGCCATCTTTTGTGTTTCAGCAGAAGTCTCATAAGTTTTTTGCCAACGTCAGCTTAAAATATTTTTCTATAGCCGTCTTTTATATTTGAGTAGAAGCCTCATAATTTTTTACCAATATCGGCTTAAAATATATTTTTCATAGCCATCTTTTGTGTTTCAGCAGAAGTCTCATAAGTTTTTTGCTAACAACAGCTTAAAATATTTTCCATAGCCGCATTTTGTATTTGAGCAGAAGTCTCATAACTTTTTTACCAATATCGGCTTTAAACAGTTTTTCATAGCCGTCTATTGTGTTTGCGCAGAAATCTCATAACTGTTTACCAATATCAGCTTAAAATAGTTTTTCATAGCCGTCTTTTGTGTTGCGCAGTATTCTCATAACGTCTTAACATATATCGGCTTAAAATAGTTTTTCATAGTCGTCTATTGTATTTGAGTAGAATTTTTATAACTTTTTACCAATATCAGCTTAAAATAGTTTTTCATTGCCGTCTTTTGTGTTTGAGCAGAACTCTCATAAGTTTTTAACCAATATCGGCTTAAAATAGTTTTTCATAGCTTTCGTTTCATACTATTTCACTTGTAAAATATTGAAGTAATTTCGTTTAGACTTGGCTACACGATATATTTAAATGACTTAAATCAACATCGTATTCCCGGTTTGTGACCATTACAATTTCAATTAACACAGTACTCCTGGTTATTTTGTTAAATAGCATTAAAAGGTTTAAGAGCATTAAATAAAATTCGCATAGACACTCTGAATTAAAGAAAAATAAAATTTTTTCGAAACAAAGTTAAATACATATCATTTTCTTATTAGGATTATTGCCAAAATTTCCATATACATTGATTAGAACTATATTAGAGAGCCTCCTATATCTAGATTCACATGGTAAAAGTCCTATATATTCGGGAATAACTGAAGAGAACTCCGTGTACTCGCATGAAGCGAAGTTGTTTGTTCTAGCGCTGAGGCGAGGCAACTTGAAACTTACCTGCTCAAATAGACAGGAAAATTCTATAAGTTTTCCTACTAATTTAAATAAGAAACATATATCAAGTACAGCTCGTCGGTCTAAGAACTAATATGTGTTGTAATGCCAAGGGCATAATTACAACAATATACGTGGTTTTAATTAAAACGGTAAAATTTATTGCATTAGCAGCTAATAAACACGATACTTATTTTCATTGACTTTTGGAATGCTATGGTAACTTCACAAACACCTTCAGTAATGTAAGTAAAGAATGTCGCATCCGATGTTTTATAAAGTTCAAAACTGAATTTCCTTGACTAAAAAAACCAAATATGAGACGTTCACTAGAGAACTTAGGTACTCTTGGACCATGTATTACATTTAGGGCAAAAAGCGCACAAACAATGTACAATAGATAACACAGGGCAAAAGTATACTCTTCTATTATCCAGCGAAGCAATGGTGCCAAAAATTCAAAGAAAAAAATTCTGATCTCTTAGGTAATCCTCTTCCAGAGCAAACTTAAAAAAATAAATAGCCTTATCCAAACAGATTCCTGGTTAAGTTTGCATTGTCTGACAGTGTTCTGGACAGACGCTCATTTAATGAAACTCTCATACTGTGGCGCAGTGAAACAACTACTTCGTGCCTTGAGAAAAAAATGAAAATAATGCGAGTGGATGTCGCAGGTAACTATACTGATAACGCTGATAGGAAATTGATTAGCGACCAAACTATAGGACGGCACTTAATTTTTTAATGACAAAGTAAGTCTTTTATAATATTAAAAAATTACTTTCTCCAATATATCGCAGTATACTTAAGCTTAAACAAAACATACATATGTACAGAAAAGAGTTTTATTATGTTTTTTTACTACTTGTTAAAGAAAGCTAATAATCAAAGGAGTATCTCGTAATTACATAAAAAAAATATTTCTGCTATGGAAGAGGATGAAATCTTGCAATGCAGAATATAATCCCATTTTTATCAAATATTTTTCCATACCTACGAAACAAAACTAATGAAATACTTAAAAATATTTTTCTTACACTTTTTTATACATATTTTCTGACACTAAAAGCAGGCGATTACAATATCATTAATACTTTCGATATATGATACTGGAAAATTATACTACAAATTCCCTGGATATACCACAAAATCAATACATGAAACCACATAGAAATAAAAATTACCATAAGTTTATCTACCATTTACCTTCGAAGAATTTGCAAATATTTATGGCCAGAGAAAATGGTAGCAATATAAAGGAGCTAGACAAATGGTAAAGTGAGAGAAAAAAGAGTACGACAATGATACCCAACACGTTTATTGGACCAGATTCACAATAATAACGACATCATCCTCCACATTTAAGTTGCAAGAGAGATAGTTTTCCGTGGAGGAGATCAGAACTCGTATCGTAGAACAATGATTTACAAGCTTAGATCATATAAATAAATAAGGGTATGTAATATTCCTATCCCACAATTTACAAATTTTAATATTGCTTTTAGCCATGTAAATATATTGCCTAACATGTGGAAATATATTTACATGGTTAAAAGCAATATTAAAATACACAGAGGCAAAATGTTTTTGTGCCACTTTTACAAAAACTACGACATCCAGAATGATCCCTGCAAGTTTACAGTAAATACCTGGTAAGCCGCTTGTTTTATAACTATGGCTTTGGCAGATTCCAAAATGGCAGTACCCTTTTTTGTGAACATTCTCAGTGATACATCTAAAGAAATAGTTTTACAAATCTTGTAAGTTTTTCATTGAGAATACACATGATATATGAATTTTGAAACAAAAATTCGAATTTCGTTTATTTCTCTATTTCAAATTTCCATACGTCCACACACACACACACACACACACACACACACACACACACATATATATATATATATATATATATATATATATATATATATAATGGAGGAGATCAGGACTCGTACCACATGGATTAACATATTAGTACGAATCAATTTCTGACAAACACGGCATGACAGACAGACGGGCGAAGAAGTGAGTAACCTTACATGCATTTGGCTCAGTTAATTTTGAGTTCCAGAATCCTAATTACTAAAGTGGAGTATTAATGATAATCAGTAAGCATATATCGAATGAATTAAGAGAAAAAGAGAGAGAGGGAAAATTATTTTACTAGGATCCACTCTTATAGTTTCTCCCCTATCATACACTCTCACCTTTTAAATCATGTTTAGCGAGGTAAAATTGAAAAGGGCAAAGTAATTACTGAGATAGTTTGGACTGATATAGCCCCATCAGCTTACAAAACTAACACATTATAACCTTTCAAAACTCTGATGTAAAGTGATCGCAAAATAATATTATGTAATAAACGAGTTACAGAGTTACTTTGAAAGTACTCTTACTCCGCCCCTCTGACATGTGCAACCCTCTCGCGAGGTGAAACAACACGAAAACCTATTAGCAAACTTGCCGGGTCTCGGGCAAAATGGAAAATGAAAAAACTTCAAAAGCCAATATTGGCCCGTCACATTTTCAACGCGAGGAAGGCACGTGAAAAATAAAGTTTCTCTCCGAGACTCGCGTTGTGATCATAATAATTTCGATTGACGGCAAAACGTATTTAGGACGTTACGTAATTTGACATTTTCCTTGCTACCGATAGAAAATTCTGCTAAGTTTTAATTAAAAGAATTCGAGTGAACGCCAATTAAGTGATATAGTAGAAAATTTTGACATTACAAAATTTATTATGAAATGGGAACTTAACGGGAATGTAATTTTAAAAATTAATAAAGTTTTCCGAACATTTTTGTCGCGTATAAATAATGGACAGCAAGCGACCGACAAGGGTACGTTCAGAAAAAAAATATTTTTATTCGATACTCCTTGGAAATTTACCAGCTAGTGATTTTTATATGACGTTTAGAATATATCTATGGAGAATACAAAACGAGGCTGAGTCGCATAGATTGGGAGGGATATTTCATCATTGGTGACAATGAGATCACCAAACTACATTATGCTAACATTCTACTCACTTGGCAGTCAGCAAAGCTGATATAGTAACTCTGTTGAAAGGTAACTTATACTTGTAATAAACAGATCTAAAACCAAATATATGTATATATTATTTCATGTGTTCATTAAAACTTTAAAAATAAATATGTAACTTTAAAAATAATAACCCATCAAGTTCGGGTGACAAGTGAAACGTATTTTTCAAACTATGAATTTGTTATTTTATGTACTCATTAAAAAGCAAAAGTGGCAAATACAAATTAATGTTTGCGTTTATGGAGATTTATTACACGGCAAAACTAAAGGTGTCATAATCATGTAAGAAAAATCGGTTATTCTGTTGTATTGGATAGATACGGTTGTATTGGATACGACCATATCTGTATTCTTAGTTTTATCAGGGTTGTATATTTTAAAAACCTGTAGTATAAAAATAGTGTCCATTTTTATAGTACCATGATAATTCTTGACTTGGAAAACATTTGGTTATTATATGAAATAATTTGTTAAAAAAATCGGATTATTAAAATCCGTTATAATTTTAATTGAAAGTGCTTATTAATAGTTTTGGTATTTTTTCCAAAATTTGGAAACCATATATCAGAAGTAAGGGCGAGATGCTTTGATAACGACTATGAAATGTTATCTCGAACCGAAAGGATTAAAATTGGTTACATAATTCTATAAAAAACATTTCTTCTTTTTAAAATATTTATGCCAATGCACTTGAGGCCATATATGTTTTTTTTATTTCTCTCCTTTCCTTGTATGGAAACACACCCTTCCATTAAAAAAGAAATTAAATTTTATTTTTTATTCGATTTCATGTCATCGACTTTTTATCTCGGTAAGTGCAAAACTAAGAGAGTAAAAGGGTTATAACATACACATAGGTAGAAATAACGAAACTTTAAAAGATCTTGACTGAGGTTAAATAACCCTAAACTATGAGTATTTTTCTTTGAAAAGATATTGAAAATTATGCAAAAATAATTAACTAACGTCTCTTTGAGAACAAAAATTTCTTATAAAATAGCCGATATAATGATTAAGAAACTTTTTACAAGTTTTCCGCCTTTTTATTTTGAACAATGGTGAAGTAATATTGGTTAAAGTATATTTCACTACCCATTTTCTATTGATCTTAGGTTAAATTTAAAATTTAACTAAGTTCTTTACGTTTCGAATTGTATTATATTACTAGGAGTATGTATAAATGTTCTATGACAATATTTTTCAATTATTTCTGCTTAAATGTTTTAATATTTAATAATTTACATAATGATGAACCTTAGCATACAGAAAAATTATTTTTTTTCACTTTGAACTTACTTTTTTCTTTATTTAATAAAGAATTTTTTTATGTATCATTTTATCTTATTTCAAGGACAGGTTAATATAACAATAGTAATTAGTTTTTAGGTACCTTTGTTTATATTTCGACTTCTATTTATGTGGAAACGTTGGAATCGCAAGAAAACAAGTTTTAGTTCATCATATTTTGAACATGGATGAGGCAATATTGGTTAAAGTATATTACACTACCCATTTTCTATTAGTCTTAAGTTAAATTTAAAATTTAACTTAGTTCTTTACGTTTTGAATTTCATTATGTTACTTAGGAGCGTGTAAATATTTCTATGATAATATTTTTCAAATATTCCTGCTTAAATGTTTTAATATTGTTAATTTACATATTTATTAATCTTAATAGATAGAATTTTTTTTTTTTACTTTAAATTGACCTTTTTCTTTATTTAATAAAGAATCTTTTTATGAATCATTTAATCTTATTTCAGTGACACGTTAATACAGCAATACTGATAAGTTTTTAAGTACCTTTGTTTATATTTTGGCTTCTTCTATTAATGTGGAAAAGTTGGAATCGCAAGAAAACAAGTTCTCGTTCATTGTATTTTAAACAGGGGTGACGCAATATTGGTTAAAGTATATTTCACTATCCATTTTCTACTATTCGCAAGTTAAATTTTAAAGTTAGTTTACCTATTTACGTTTTGAGGTCCATTGTGTTACTTGGAAGTAAATATTTTTCTGCTTGAAACGTTTTAATATTTAATATATTACATAATTAATAATGGTAGAGTACCGAAAAATATCTAATTTTTTTTACTTTGTATTCACCTTCTTTCTTAATTTAATAAATAAATTTTCAATAGAACCTTTGACTTTAATTCAATAAGACATTTATACAGCAACGGTAGGAAGTTTTTTTAGGTGTATTTCTTGATATTTCGGGTTTTTGTATTGGTTTCGAAAAATTGGAGTCGCAGGAAAACAAATGTTCCATACAATTTTAAATAATCGTGAGGCAATATTGATTAAAGTTCATTTTGTTTCCCATTTACCTTATATTTAGTTTCTAATCAGCATACGTTTATTTAACAATATGTATAAATATTTCTGTGACAACATTTTTAACCCACAATATTTCAACAATACATATTGTGAGTAGAGTGATCTTACAGCTGATGTACCTTAAGGTAGAGTTCTATCTCCTCTCCTTTTCTCAGTATTGATTGATGATGATAAAAATATATATAGCAATTATTATCTCTGTGCTGATGACCTACAAATCTATGCGCATTCGGATCTACATTCCTTATTAAAAAACATAGACATCCTTAATCGAGATCTCGCATCCAAGCAGCAGTGGGCTCATGAAATGGGTCTTTTGGTTAACCCAAGCAAGTCTTAGGCTATCATCATTGGTAGTCAGACTGATTTCTTAAATAAACCTACCTAGTTTACCAAAATTATTACTGAATAATATAAAAATACCATATGCATCAACTGTTAAAAACCTAAGGGCCTACTGATCCATCAAAAACTTAGTTTTCAACAGGATACACTCTTTAAAACGTCTTCAAAATTTTGTACCTACCAAAACAAAAATCTACCTTTGTCAAACACTCCTGTTATCGCAAATTGATTATGGAGATGTGTGCTATCCTGATCTTAATGAAAAATATTTGTATAAGTTGGAACGTTTTCAATATTGAGGCATCCTCTTTATCTTCGGCTTCATAAAATATGAACATATTTCTGAATACAGGTCACTTCTCAAATGGCTAAAGATTTGTGATCAACGCCAACCTCATATACTCACACTTCTATTTAATATATTAAAAAATCCTCAGAGACCAAATTACATTGCTGGCAAATTTAAAGATTTGTCTTCTCACGGGCTCGGGCTACGATCTAAAAGTTCACTCAGCCTACTTAGTGCTAGGCATACCTCTACCACTTACAAAATATCCTTCACTGTCCAAGCAGCAAAAATTTGGAATCACTTGATTCCTGACATCAGGAAAATCACGTCCCTAAATATTTTCAAAAATCAAGTGATAAAGTCCTGCTTCTCCTGAAACCTTTTCCTTTGTGCCGTTGTCCTTTCCTGTCTTTCCCATCCCAAATCATGTAGATAGTTTGTATTACCTATAATGTACTATAAAGAAATGTATTTTAACGTACTATAAAGAATTTTCGTTGTACTTTTACAGTCTACCGACTAAATTTCAACACCAATCGTTATGGGTGAATGGAAGAATTTGCTCATGTAGCAATAAGTATTCCATATATATTATGCATAAAAGGTTATAAATAAATTAAAATAAATAATTAATCAATGCAAGTGCCTAAAAATAAATGAACGCTGTAGAAAGATCGCGTGCTAAGTTAGCGAAATGAACTACGATTTCTTCCTCTTATGTACTAGAGAATATGATGTGTTACATAACCTGAAAGTGAAAATCAACAGCATAGTTATTTATTAATATGAAAAATGCATAATCCAAAGTTGTCCGTGAGAGTCAAAGCAAATATTATCCGAACATGTCCAATTATGAAATGTGTAGGAAACCAATTAATTAGATATTTCAAATAACCATCAAAAATTTAACTTTAAAAAATGTGCATTAGGAAAAAACTTCAAGATCCTTTGGCATTGAAATTATGGGAGACGTTTAATCTAATACATCTCATTATGAATATTGCCTTAACGCAATACGAATCCATCAATATATCTTATATTACCTCTCACCTTCAATTTTTACAAGTTTTTGTTTGTAATATAATTCATGTACGCATTAAGTTCATAATTTTTATGCAATATGAAAAAAATGATTCAGCAGCTTTAATTAATGTACCTACATAAAAACAAAACAGTTTTTGCTATGATTTAAAAGGAGTTCATCAATATCTCTTACCTTAAATTTTAATGAGCTTTATTTTGTAACTTAACGCGTCTTATTATGAAATTACGTTTTTAAGGATTATGTATAGTTGCATAAAGTAATTTAGATCCTTAATTTTTTGTAACTAATTAATATCAATGTTACTGTTTCCATGAATTAAAATGATTCCTTTCTCTAACTCTCACCTTAAATTTTGACGATCGTTATTTTGTAACCTAACACGTCTTATTACGAACGTTATATTCGTAACGCTTATATATAGTCACAAAAAGTAATTCTGTATCTTTAATTACTACAGATATTTAAAATCAAACCAATTTATTACGCTCCAAAACTGGTAAATTAGTGTCTTCTACTTTATCCCCCAACTTTTCTTTTAATGAGCTTAATTTTATAATACAAAACTTCTTATCATGTAACGTTTATGTATAGTTACAAAAAGGATTCATGTACCTGTAATTACCGTTTCTACTCAAAATCAAGCCAATTTTTACTATTTGAAACGAGTAAATTAGTTTCTTCTACTTCATCCTTTAGCTTTTATTCTAACGAGCTTCATTTTATAATCTAAAATTTATTAATACGAAACTATTAAATTCGTAACATTTATGCATAGTCACAAAAAGGACTCAAGTATATTAAATTATTGTTTCTACTCAAAATAAAGGTAATTCTTGTTATAACTTAAACAAATCTACCAATATCTCTGACTTTACCTCTCACCTTCAATTTTAACGAGCTTTATTTTGTAATTATGAAATTGAGAGGCCAATATTAAACATCGGTCCAGGTGGCAGCGCGCGGTGGCAATATGAAGTTGGCCAAGTCGGTCCGTGGAACTTCAGATCAACTTATCAAATATCTGATTCGCTTTTCTTCAATAATAATTTATAGTACTTCTTTTGAGTATTGAGCTAACAACACGCTTAATATCAGCAAGCAAATGCGGTTCAAGTTGTTTATTAATTTTATAATTCACCTTTTTATCAACATTCATATTTATTATGATAAAAGGTATAAGTGAAACTAAAAATCTCCCCTTATCTTTACCATTACAATTGTGTAACTTTAGAAGTGTGATTCCTAAAACGTGACATCTGTTTGACGAACGAAAATATTTATCCACATTTGAATATATCAAGTTCTACGGTCTAGTCCGTTGAATTAGGATCTTACTACTTTCCTTGATAGTTTTTTAATATTGTTAAGCGAAACGATACTCTGCAATCTTAAAACTGGTAAACTAATATTGCAAGTTGCTATAAGCTCATTAAAATTGGTATTAAGTTTTAAAATTACTCATAGATATTAAAATTTAAAGCAAGTCTTTTATTAAATGATAAAATATATTAAATTCCATTACAAGCCCATTGAAATAATGTCTTGGCTATTTGTTTAGTTTTTTTTTAATATTGTAAACTGTCTAATTTTAAGGTTTTAATCTCTTTTCTAATTTCTTCCTATCGGACGATAGGAGCAAATTAGAAAAAATACAATCTCTTCGATTGCTTTAACAACCTTTCCATTTATGTAAGTCAAATTTTAGCTAAATTTATATTAAATTCACATTTTACCACGTAAGTTTTCAAAACTAATACATTTTTCAACACTCGCTCGCTATAAATAACAGTCGATCTCTAACGATCGATCTCCTGTTCAAGTAGCGCCATATTTCTTGAAATTAAAATCAAACTTTAAACAACTGATGAGAGATGTCTCTGTCAATTATTTTTTATACTTTATCTGAGAAAGGAAATTATAAAACAATTTCGTAAATATTTTTCATGGCTCTATTGAAGATTTTTCAGTTGTAGTTGCAAAACTATTTAAATTAATTATATATATATATATATATATATATATATATATATATATATATATATATATATATATGAATCAATATTACTAAGGTTCCATACCTTAAAAAAAACGCAACCATTATATGATTACGCACGCGTCCGTCTGTCTGTCTATCATAACCATTTTTCTCAGTAACCACCAGACATAGAAACTACAAATTATAATGAAGCATATTAACCCATTTAACATGTAAACTGCAAATTGTGGTAAAGCATATCAACCCATTTGAAAAAGAAACTGTATATTGTAATAAATAATGTTAACCCATTTGACATAGAAACTACAAATTATAATAAAGCATATTATCCCACTTGACACAGAAACTGAAAATTTTATTAAAGCATATTAACTCATTTGACACATAAACTGCAAATTATAATATAGGGTATTAACCCACTTGACATAAAAACAGTAACTTGTAATAAAGCATCTAACTCTCACCTTAAATTTTAACAAGCTTTATTTTGCCCATTTGACATAGAAACTGCAAATGGTAATATAGCGTATTAACCCACTTGCCATTGAACCAGCGACTTGTAATAAAGCATATTAACCCATTTTATATAGACACTACAAATAGCAATATAGCGTATTAGCCCATAGACATAGAAAACGACAACTTGTTATGAAGCATATTAACCCATTTGACATAGAAACTACCGATTGTAATAAAGCATATTACATGTAAAAGTGAGGGGAGCATATGGTATCCAAACTTTATTTATATTACACATATGGTGGAGAATATTGCATGAGGGTTTAAAGGATATAACAAATATTTATTTCATAACTTTATGTAGTAGGTATTGAAAAATGCAAAAATTATGTGTTCTTCCCCCTTGTTTCTTAATTCACTAAGCATAAAATTACATAAAACAAACTTTTAAAATTTTACGCAAAGCATTCACGAAAACTACATTTATGTCATAGTTTTTACATATTTACCAGAAGGTTTACCCACTTACTTAATAATGTTATGTATTAATAAATATTCATTGTACTAGTAATCCTATGTAAGTGTTAAGGGAAGTAATTTCAATTCAAACGAAATACAAAAGCAGCTATGTGCAAGCCAGACTTGCACTTAATCGCTTATCAATTTCTCGGTTTTTAAATAAAATTTATTTAATTTCACTAGTTTATATTCCAATAATATTCAAGTACAAATTATGCCTGAGACCGTCTCATCCAAACTACAGTGTACTGTCTCCTTTACCGCTGGTCAGAATGGGTTCATTTACTTTTCCACCCCAGCCCTTCCGTTCACCTTCGTAACAACTTCTTAATCTAAATGATTAATTAACAAAATTCGGCGGAGTTTTTAAACATGTTTTCCCTCCGGTCCGCGATATCAGATTTAACTTTCAAATGTTTAAAATAAGTTTTGCTATTGAACGGATTTAATATCTTCATTTCGGTCTGAGGTCTTTAATTGTGCCGGTGGGGCGTAGATTACAAAGATGTACAAAGTTTGGAGTGCCAGATAAGTTGGAGCCTTAGTGGCTTCGCTTACCAGTCGAATCTTAAAATATTTATTTGTAGAATCTTCTGTTCGTTTTCTTATTGGTTGTTTTCTGAAAGTAATTTCGTTTAACTGGAGTGGCAGTACGGAAATTTTACGGAACCTTCGACATCGTATTTAAATATCTAAAATTATTTATTTAACCTTTTAAGAACTTTTTTATGATAGAAATAAAAAGAGCTGAAACAAGTGATATTACAATTACCACAAGAATTTATTAAGTAGAATAAAACATAGGTACTAACAATAAAACCTTGCGCTTATAGTATGAACAATAAAATTAATGTATGATTCAAAATGAAAGCTTCGATGTCCGCGTCAATAGATTACCATTTATTTCAGTGAGACATCAAAATTTAACTTGGCTATTAAGTAATGTTATTATGGAAATATTTTCAAGGTGCCTATTTTCAGAAACAAAATTATATTTTTTAATTTTTATAAAGTCAAATAAATTGAAACTTTAATAAAGTCGAACGAATTGTAAATATGAAACCCTTGGACCGCAGATATAATTTCTTCGACAGTTTCATTTCGTTCCAATAAATATAATGAAAAGTATTCCAGGTACGTGTACAATGATAATGTTCATGATTTTGTATGATTTGTATTACCAGTATTTATAACCGTTACATGATGTTAACTAACTTATATAATTATACTTTAATTACGATACTATTTTATTGCAATCCGGGACACAATTATGTTTAAGCTGCTTACGTACAAAACGTTACTAGTATCACTGATTGTATTTAGGAGTCATGAAAGATGTTATGTTTTCATTAAAAATACTTTTGTCAGTATTTATATAAATTAATGTATATATAGATGCTAATATATGATTTAGCGTAACTTGATTTACGATATTCTACCAAATGACTTATAAATTTTTTGTGCAACAAAGTTCTCTTCAAATCATTGCTGCCATATTTACTTCATAAACTGGAACAAAAGTAATGAACCAATTATAATCAATTTACAAATTCACTTGTCGTATTTTTAAAACAACATTTTTCAAAAAATAGTTTATAGAAGTATAAAAATACTGCTTAGATGGTAAACCTTTGGTAAACTTTAAATTATCTTCTTGTTCAAAATATCCTATCGTTTGAAAACCAATATCTTCAATCAGTGTGCGTTGACAGTGATGATATATGTACACAAGTAAGACTCTTGCTATTGATCTCATAAAAAGACTCCAAGTCACTCAGTCGCTTATAAAAAGGACTATCTATGCCCGGGATATATCTGTGAAATGTGATCCACAATAAGAAAATCAAAAATAACTAGGGTAACCGATTTAGGTTACATGATTGGCTGACTATAGTGTAAGGTAGGCTATGTATCGCTAAAACAAAAAAGAAAAGAAAAATTTCCAAATGGTGACCATGTACTGGAAGAGGCAGAGTGGAACGCTCCCGGAAGGTAGCCAAATTTAAAATTTGGCATAAAAATAAAGCATACCAACCCCTACATATCTCAACATCTCAGTAGCAAACACTCAAAAATATTTATAAGGAACTATGGCTGGTTGGGAATAAAATACTCGAAAAGACATTCCACGTATAGTGAAAGAAATCGTTTCTTTGTACTAAGGATGGTAATAAAGATTTTAAAAAAAATTTCATAATTTTAGGTAGTAAATATTCGGAGATCTAAAAAAATGTGCCCCGTCATTTCCTTATTTCCGAAAATATTGAAAATAAAATGATGAAAAAGCAGAGTATTTAGAAGCTTATAAAAATTATGAATAAAAACTAACTATGATTCCAAATTTCATAATTGAGATATTCACCATAATAATTATTTCTCCCTGATACGATTATATTAATTCCTAGCAATGTCTACGACTTCGTCCGCAATTACATACGACTGATCCAACTGACCTGTCGAAACTATCGTTACTATTATTATCATCATCACTAATATTCTCCTTACTTATTTTTTACTTATTTTTCAGCATTTATGACCAAAGAAAATGGTGGACCACTCATGAGTCAAATTAAATTTAAAATAAATTTTTAAATTAACTTTAATCTAATAATGTTTTTTTTTTATTATGGGGACCATTATCAAATTTCAAGTATTGAAAAATAGACTAATAAAATTGAAGCGCCATAATTTGAAGATTGTCTAGGACATGATTGCCTTATAACGAAATTCAGCAGAAAAGTAAAATGGTAGACGTCAGTGACATGTCGCTCTGTTAAACGCGAGGATTGAATTGCTGTCCAAATAAAGTTTAATTAACAATAAAAATAAATAAATATGCTGAAAATTTATTTTAATCTATTAATTTTAAGTGCGTAGTATTTAATAATTTATAACACAAATAAAACATAGCGAATTCGAAACGGTCTGGCAGATGATTGGCTTACAATAGAACGCCAGCAGAAAAATAAACTATGACGTATCTACATTCACCTTGTAAAAGTAATATGCATTTTTTCTGTTACCAACTAATAATCGCCTGGTAGCTGTGTTAATTCAAACAAATGCGGTTACAGTATAATTTTTGACTATAAAATTATCGCTTGACGACACTATGATCAAACAAACTCTTTCATACTCATGTGTGCCTAGTACTTCGGACAAGTAAATCGATAAAAAATAAATGTTTAGTGAGCAACTTTATGGTGTCGTTTTTCTGTTGCATTGTTGCCAACTTCATCCTGTATTTTTAAAATTTCACTCTCGTCATTTTTTCATAAGGTGCCTAAAGAAGTATAACTTCAAAAAATAATACTAAAATTTATTCAAACGTACAAGCCAACATTATCTCCCAAAATAGCTTGGGCAATGTATTCAATGTTGCTCCTATCGAAACGTTACGTCAGTCATGCCCGATTTAAATTTAGCTCGCTCATCCCGCTGACGCAGAATGATCTGTTTATTACTAACAAGTGTTTTTTTTGTAGATAAGCGTAAACGATACCACGATCACTTGTCTCATTATGTCTTTCAGGACCATTTTTCACGCTTAATGCCAACAGTTGCCTTTACATATTAATAAAAATAATTATCTTAACGATAGACAAAATGATTTAATTCGCGGTTTCAGCTGCCTTTCAACTGCTTCTAAAAATGATTTCATAAAGATGCGCCGTCTTGAACTAGGTAATAGAGAAATTTTTCAATGTGAAATTACAAAATTTAAAAGCATTATTTTATTGATCAATATCCGTTTCAAATATTCTTCTTTTTCGGTTTTCCATTATCGAGGTACTCGATAAATTAAAATTTACCTTGTTCTTCCAACAGTATTTCTTTTAAAATTTAATATACACAGTCTCATTTGTACTTGCGTTACATAACGTAGACTGGGCATAATTCCGTTTAATAACAAAAATAAACTCATGAACATAAAGAAACCTAAGTTATTTTGTTGTTTTGTGCACGGAATTTGAGTATTAAAAATGAACCAAAATTTTATGAATATAATATTATTCCATTACTTTCCAATATGAAAATTAAACAATCAGGAAAGAAAATCCAGTTTTCAAATTTTCGTAAACAAATTAGGAACCCTCATAAGTGCACTACGTGCATCTATATGGTATGGGTATGGGCACGTGGACCATAAGTGCTATATTTTTTATGTTATGTGCTAAATTTTGCTTGTTTGTTTGTACATTTTGAATGTTTTTATACATTTTAACGTCAACAAAGTTTGGAAAAAAATAATTTTTAAAGTACCTACCTTACATATAAAGTGGCGGTGATTTTTTTACTAGCATGTCCCATTTTTTGGATATCGTTGCGTAAGTCTTTCAACAATATTAAGGGTACGTGATGAATATTTTTTTTCAATACAGGGATCCGTTTACGAAATATTAATTATATTAAGTAATTTTTAATAAGAGTAACCTTACCAGTTTTACCGCTATTTTTGAATAACTAAGAAATATTCACAAAATTAAAACAAAACAGAACTTAGTAGGCGCTACTAGTTTTCTAGTCATAGTTGACCTACTTATGATCTGTAGATGGGTCTGTAAAAAGTTCATAGAAACTTCCAAATAAATTATTTAAATCGACTGTCTAAGTAACTTCGTATTTTAAAATAAGTATTTATTATTTATGTGAAAGATGTACTATGTTTATGTATTTAAGTGGGGAAAAAAGAAATATTTCTAAAAAAATATGACAGAAATAACATCTACTATTAAATATTTATACTCAGTTAAGTGTGTAAAGAACCCTTATAGCGCGAGCTATACTCATTCTCAAAAAAATTATTATTGGATAGAGTAATCTGTTAAAAAAAAACAAGTAGTCTTAAACAAAGTATTACATGGCATGAATTTCAAAAAGAGACACATCTTCCCACAAGCATAAGCGAACAATTTTATATTAAATCATTACCTGTGCCTAGAATTCTAAAATCACTTATACATATTTAAAGAAAAATCCGTGACTTAAACTATAAAGACAAAGTTGAAAAAATAATAAGTCGGTCTGACAAATTAGAAAATTTGACAAATTTAAGTTTTATAGAAACGTGCACGACTATCCCAATGTCCCTTAGACCCTATCATATGTCCCTTAGACCTTATTATATTGACTATCCCAATGTCTCCATGACTATCCCAATGTCCCTTAGACCCCATGACTATCCCAATGTCCCTTAGACCCTATTATATTGACTATCAAAATGTCCCTTAGACCCTATTATATTGACTATCCCAATGTCCCTTAGACCCTATTATATTCTCCAAATATACTAATCATCTCCATTAAATCATTTTATCATGCTACTCGTACGTGTCCAAATTATCAGAACAAATTTTTCTTACCTTACGTCATTTTCTAGCTCTTCACTTTCAAGTGTATCCGGATATTTTCCTCAGTGATCTCATTTCAACCACGTCTATTTTTCTTTTACGTTCCTTGTTCTCCACAAGTGATTCACATTCAAAAATAAACGTTACTATTAGAATCACATTATGTATTTTTATCCTTGTTATGTATTTTCTAAAATGACTTCGTGAAAATTGTAAGTCTACGCATATACATATTTGTATCGGAAAACGAACAGGCACTCTTACGTCGATGTACTAAGAAGAGCACGCTTCGTTGAAATATTGTAAAACCAATAAAAGTGTTTAAATATTTTTTTTTGTATTTTTTTCTAGTAGTATCTTTTTTTTTTATTATCTTTTTTTTGCGCATACACTTCATGTCTAGTATAATATCATTGATATTTTGTTTATGTTTTTGGTGCAGACTCTTCCTGTCAAGTAATTTATCACAAGTATAAACTTCATGTCTGATAGTATTTAATTGATATTTTTTTTATCTTTTTTTGTATGTACCCTTCATATCTATTAGTATAAAATTGATACTTTTTTATCTTTTTTGTGCATACACTTTACGTCTAATAGCATACAATTTATATTTTTACCTTTTTACTGCATTCTCTTTATGGCTTATAGCAAATTATTAATTTTTTTATCTTTTTCGGCCAATACCCTTTATGCCAAATATATATTTATACTATTTTATCTTTGTTGTGCAAAAATCTTCTCGTCAATATTGATATAATTGATATCTTTTACCTTTTTTGGACTCATCCTTTATATTTAGTAGTACGTAATTCATATGTTTCTTTTCTGTTTTAAGCATAACCTTCATATCCAGTAGCATATAATAGGTATATTTTTTCTTTTTATTGCACATGCCCTTTATATCTAGTGGTACATAATTGATATTTTTTATCTTTTGGCGCAAGCAAAAATTTCATGACAGACTTTATGTGAAAGAATTTTGATATAAAAAAAAAAGAGTTTTAAATTGTGTTGTTGTGTTTTTTCAAAAGTTACAAAATTCAAACTATTTTTATAAAAGAATAACACTTGTGTATTTTTCTTCTTACTCATAAATTTGTTTTTGATGTGATGTATGATAAAAAAAAATGATCAAAAAGACCATAACTTTTGCTAAGTCTCTGAATATTTTCGACCATAATTAAAATTTTTATACCTTAAATTACTTTCATTGCTATGCATTAGAGTCAATTGCAGGCAGTTTGAACATTTGTTATAACGAAATATAAAACTTTATTGTTTGATTAATTTTTTTAATTTTTTAACCTGAACTTACTTCCATTGTTTGTCAAGATGATTTAATAGTTACCGTGAAAAAAAATTAAAGAAAAATATATTTGTTCGAAAATTCAAAAATAAGGTTATTACTCGTAATGGATGCCTTCTCTGGTTAAGTATGAATAATCATATTTTTAGTTAAAGGCAATAAGATTTTATATTTTTGGCATTACCTTATACGATATGTCAGTTTTTGAAATTATTTGCCAGTTCTTAGTAGTAAAATTTGGTGAAGAAAGTAAGAAAATTCTAAAAAGTATATTTTTTGGAATTTTTTTGAGAGAATGAAATTAGTTATCGTAAAATATTTCAATTAATTCAAAAGGTATATGACTCAACTTACTATAAAAAAAAAACAAGGTCACCCAGAAGAAGAATTTTTGTAAATTTTAAGGAAGTATTGTATCTCAAAAATTAAAAGATTCTCATTAAGACGTAATTTAGTCAGTACCCAGTCAAAACTTGGCACATCGCTCATTTTCGATTGGTCCATAAGAAATGGGATAACCATATAATTTATATTTTTTATCCTTTTTTTGCGCATACACTTCATGCCTAATAGTATATAATTGATATTATTTTATCTTTTTTGCGCATAAATTTCACATCTAGTAGTATATAATTAATGTTTTTTATGTTTTTTGTGCATACACTTCATGTCTAGTAGTATATAATTGATATTATTTTATCTTTTTTGCGCATAAATTTCACGTCTAGTAGTATATAATTAATGTTTTTTATGTTTTTTGCGCATACACTTCATGTCTAGTAGTATATAATTGATATTATTTTATCTTTTTACGCATACACTTCATGTCTAGTAGTATATAATTGATATTATTTTATCCTTTTTACGCATATATTTCATGTCTAGTAGTATATAATTGATATTTTTTATCTTTTTCGCGCACACACACAACACCTTGGCACCCGTCTCTCTGTTACGAGAATTTTTTTGCTGAGACTGTTTTATTACATAAAATGTTGATATTTTTCGGAGCTGTAAAAAGAAATGGATATTACGTGCGAACAGTTGAGCTGTCTGGATGTCGGGCCTGAGAAGTTATATTAAAAATTTTACCCTAAACCCTAGTTAACTTAAATTTCAAAGTTATTGTAGCTAGGTTTAGTCTTAATGCAATATGCCTCCATTATATAAATAACTATGATAAGCTTTGGGAAACAGTAAAATTTAAAATTATAAAATAATTAACATTAGCACTTCTGATTGGTTGCGAATGAATACTTAACATTCACAACAAATCAGACGATGAGGCCGGTCTGTGCTGTCTATTCAGAAACAATATATTTATAAAATTCATTTTGTTAAGAAGTAAAGTAAAATATTAACCCATTCACATAGCATTGTTTCAAATTTATCTTTTCTTGATGAATAAAATAAAATTTTTCGATTATTGTGAATAAGTCATCGATTAATGAATGTTTTGATCATCGATTTCCAGATTATTTATCACAAATATAATATAGATGTACAAAATAAGATGTAATACATTTTACTTTTGATAAGCAACTATTAAAATGTTGATTTGGTTTTTGAGTAATTGCTTTGATTAAATCTGTATGAAATTAGGAAAAAACTGTTACGTGACCTTTAAATTTTTATTTCGAGGATGCTTTAAATTAAGATCTTAATTAATTTGAATTATTAGGAAGTAATTTGTTATGGTTGGTTATTGAAAAAAAACGAACGATATGAAATTTATATAAAAAATTATAACAATGCCACTTACGGAGTAGAAAATAATATTTTTAATTATTCGCAAGCGACCATTGGAGTTAATCAATATGAATTATTTACTGTATTTGCAAATCTATTATTGGCGTGCGCATAATTATAATTGTAATTTTAAAAGTTCTAAAAAGAAATTAAAAATTATATACTGTCATGCCCAATTTTTTAATAAAGTTATAATATCGAAACATTATTTAAGTATTACTAAATTATTTGTTTGGATATTGAATATATTTGGCGTTAATTTTGTAGAAATTCATTATTCCCAATTAAATGAAAATACGTGATGTAGTATTATTTCTACTTTCTTTAATTTCTTTACCGCGACCTAGGTTTTGTTGTATTACATCTTCAGGTGGGACATTAGCAAAGATTTGCCCCAATCTTTGCTAATATCCCACCGGAAGATGTTGTAATACAACGAAATTTAGGTCGTGGAGAATAGTAGGAATAATATATATATAGGTTGATGATTTTTTGAAAAAAAATATGTATATTTATGTAATTTACCCATGATGCACAATTATCGAATGAAATGACACTTTGTAGTTAATTTACGTACTGTATATATATATACATATATATATATATATATATATATATATATATATATATAAATATATATATATATATATATATTTATATACATAAATATATATATATATATATATATATATATATATATATATATGTACAAATAAATACTTTACAGGTTTGTAAACACATTTGCGTTTAATATTTTTTTCCCTCTATATTTGTAACCGAGAATGGCGTATTTTATATATCCAGAAAGGTTATTTATTGATTCATAATTTTTATATATTTTTTTCTATATTTTATGTGTATTACTCAATACTTTTATTCAAGATATTTGTGAAATTTGAAAACAATTAAATATTCCAAATTCTGTGTACGTTTCAAAAACTATATATCAAACTGGATAAAGTAAATTCTAAACGAAATGTTAATCAATGTTAATTCCATTTTCAAGAATCATGAATTTCGTATTATGAATATCAAGTGAAGGTAAAAGTAGAACCACCAATAAAAAGGTGTTGCATGTAAATCTCCTATTATATCGACATTCCGTTTATATGAAGACCAGTCGAAAACATTAATCTCCTGTAATTATTTTCATCTGGAAGTCTCGGCCAAGTACAGTGTTTCTATCCTAGTGCAACTTGGGATCATTCCAAAGGCCCACCTACAACTTATTCTCTTTATTCTGGCTCGCCTTTCTGGGTATCAGATCGATTGTATCCGACTGAGATATTTCAAATGTAACACAAAATATATCTGTAAAACGTATAAACGTATATCAAATATAAACGTATATCATTAGGATATGCAAAATAATATCAAAACTTAAATTTTCGCCTTTTATCAGGGATAACCTTGAGACAGATTCAATGTCGCTTTTATATAATAGGAGATTTACATGCGACACCTTTTTATTGGTGGTTCTACATTTACCTTCACTTGATATTCATAATGCGAAATTCATGATTCTTGAAAATGGAATTAACATTGGTTAACAGTTCGTTTAGAATTTACTTTATCCCGTTTGATAGATAGTTTTTGAAACGTGCACAGAATTTGGAATATTTAATTGTTTTCAAATTTCACATTTATCTTGAATAAAAGTATTGCGTAATACACATAAAATATAGAAAAAATTATATAAAACTTATGAATCAATAAATAACCTTTCAGGGTATATAAAAGATGCCATTTTCGGTTACAAAAATATAGAGGGCAAAAAACACACATATATATATATATATATATATATATATATATATATATATATATATATATGTGTGTGTGTGTGTATATATATATATATATTTATATATATATATACAGTACGTAAATTAACTACAAAGTGTCATTTCATGCTGTAATAGTGTATCATGGGTAAATTACATAAATATATATATATATATATATTTTTTTTTCCAAAAAATCATCAAATATATTATTTTCATATTCGTAAAAAATGGGGCGATATTGAATAACTATCCTTCTTAGCGATCGACGGAGAAGTTTGACTTTTCTAAGTATTCCTTTCATTTGCAGAATTTTCCAAAAAATAACTTTAAAAAATTAAAAGGATAAAACAATTCAATTTCAGGGTCAAGCTTATTTACAATTTGTAAATCAAAAATATTTTCATTCAAAAATCATTAACATCCGTCTATATTTCGCCCAAATATTTAAGATTATAAAAACACTGTCAACTATAAGTAAATTAAACTTATCGCTATACCGTCAATAGGATGATTTTTCATTTTTTTTTAGATTAATTCTTATTTGCTTCTTATTAATAATATCACTATAATTTGAAGTGTAATTTCAAAGTAAACCTCGTGGATTATTTATATTTATTATGGCAATAATCACAAATATCTACAATCAGCTAGATCAAATCTTTTTGAAAAGATAATTTTGCAAAATGACAATTGATTTATATTGAATGCGAGCCACTGGTTTTTGTTAAATATTTGTAATTTTTCAAATTTCGTGGGAGTAGAATTAGTAAATATGTCGTTTTTTAAAGCCATTTATATTTGTGCATAATTTTTGTGTATGCCAAATACAACAACTGTACCCAAATCGACCTTAGATATGTACTTAAATACATTCTAAAACGAAATAATTTGAATTTTAATAATTGTGTACGTATGCATAAACTAATTTTGTAATTAATGGTGTACTTTGAAAATGAATAAATTATAAAAGGAAGCAAATGTATCGAATCTAGCGCACATATTTTGATTACTTTCATAATGACAATTCATCTGACATTAGACCAATTAACGATAGTTATGTTCCACGTTGCAAAACTAACATTTCACGGTATTTTCACTCTTAATTTACACATAATTATGATTTCATACAAAATTTTAACTTTAATTATAAACTAGGTAACTAATTGAAAAAAATAATTAATTTCCGAGTTAGACATGATTAATTGGACGAGTGTTTGAAGTGGCACCTTCTAATTAATTTACATACTATATATATATATATATATATATATATATATATATATATATATATATATATATGTGTGTGTATGTATATATATATATATATATATATATATATATGTGTGTATGTATATATATATATATATATATATATATATATATAAATATATATATGATGTCCGAGAATAAGTTTCGAACAAAAAAGACGTTATTCGGTGACTGAAAAATACTTGATTGTCGTTAAAACAAAATTAAGAAGATGACTTTTTCAGAAAATTGAAAATATGATTCATAACCATTTGTCGTCTTTTTCGTACACACGGTACTGGCGCACATTATTCAGAACCACTCAGGGGAATAATTCACGAACAGCCACAAAGACACCTAGCCGCTCGGGTAAGCACCGTGCTCTTGGCAAGTATTGAGTGTGTTAAAAAGAGTTATGTGTAATATATTATTGCACTCAATTAGAAAATGGGCGTGTTTTATATTTAATTTCAACGATGATTTCTTCCTTTATATCCAACGAATAGCATCTTTCTTTGCCCGACACTTATTCCCAGACACCGTATGCATATATATATATATATATATATATATATATATATATATATATATATATATATACATATGTATATATAGTATACATAGACATGATACATGTAAGAAAGTCTCATAACTCGGCGTGATTCAATAGGTATAATGAGATTAAAGTAAGAATAAAGTTATTAACAAAAACATTAGTTTTATGTAAAAAACCGAACAAATGCGACGGACTGCGCGTGAAAGCTTTTCTAGCGCCAGACAATATTAAACTTAGAAGCTTTTGTTTCCCAAAGATATTGAAAAATAAAATTATTGCTACGACTGATACCGAAAATATCCCGTACCTCAATATAACATATCTTATTGAAACGGATAATCATTGAAACTTTATTTTAAGGTGTACCCTTTTAGTCTTTTTCAGAATTTTACACCATCAGTTGAAAATTTTTAGGGGTGTACTTTTTAACCCTTTTAAAGCAACAACTATTTTCTTAAATAAAAGAGTTACTTTGGAATATCTATATCATTTCTTAAACCTATCTAAAGATACCCCATACACTCATATGCTGATTGATTTGTTTTTCAATTACATTTATCCCACCCCTAATAAATAGTTTTTCATAACTTTACTACTTCATTATATAGCGGTTAATGCAAGACACCTACTATCCAAATTTCATCAATATAGTACCAATAGTTTCCGAATAAAATGGTTGTGACCAATGGACAATGAGACATACAGACAGATAGACGGACACGCGAACATGACGAAATGATAAGGGTTCCATTTTTGCCATATGACCACGGAACTCTAAAAACCTGAGATGAAATTTAGCATAATTTATATAAATCTTAAAACCAAGTCCATACATTTAAAATTTGTATTTAATCCTAAAAGAAACATTCTTTTTATTCTTAAAATAAACTTTAGGATACGCCTATTGAGGATACTTAAGTCTTAGCATTAGATGTGTGACAATGACATCTAAAGCATCACTATTACCTGGAACTCTTCCTATTAGCTTAAAGCAATCACATTCTTTTATTTGAAGTCCATCAAATGTCTTATATTTTCTGATGGGAAACCATATTTAGTATCAATGTAGTATATAAATTGTAAAATAAATGTAGAAATTTTTATAAGTTAATCTTATTAAATATACCAGATGATAACTATAAAACTTTTGTTTTGTTCTCGGTTCTTCAAACGTGTGCAAAATTTTAAATAATTCAGACGTCTGAAAATGAATGAGAAGTTAATTGAAATATTCCGTTACATCCATACATACTTACATACATACACGTAAATCTAATAAAAGCATGTTAAAAAAGTCTGAAGTGTTCACAGAAAAAAAACATGATAAAATTCCAAGTCGGCCTCCAAATAAGTGGAACGTCGTTGTCACGGTTTGCAAGAAACACGACCGTTTTGTGAAAATTGTGGACGTTGGACATGAATGAAATGAGAATTGGGGCCAAGTGTTGCATGCGATTCTTTATTTATCGTACATATGTATTTTTAAACAAACACAAATTTTTATTTCATCGCTCGCATAAATGCATAACAAATGAAACATTATTAAGATTAAATTTAATTAGAAACAAAAATCGGCGTGCACAACTTTGTTTTAATCCAAAACTTAAATATGTACTAATATTATGTTAATCAAAATTAATACTATTATTCCATGAAATTCCTCTATCCATCTTCATGATACTGCCTAAACATTTAAATGAACAACTGTAATAATAGTTTCAATTAATGTTAATAAATATAATTTTCTAATGAACTCTTAAGTAATCTAAAGATATTATTTTAACCAATATACGGAGAATGGTTATATGCAAAGATAACGAGGGTATATATATCCACATTGCTAATTTTTCGGATTGCATACCTCAAAAAGATGAATAGAACCCTTATAAGATCAACTACGTGTTTATCCGCCCGTCGGCATAACCGTTTTTCTCAACAATCGCTTGACATAGAAACTTGAAATTTGGCTTTGTAATGAATTATATAACCCCTACACGCACAAATTCTTGGGTTGTATCTTGATAGATAAAACCCGAAAATGTTGTAAATTATATTCCCCCTTTTGAAAATAAAACGGATTAACTACATGAAACAGAATTTTTTATTTCGATAAATAGTTTGATACAACTTTGAAAGGGATTATAAAGTAAGTCTCAAAAATATTTTTTTCCTAATTTAAATTTTTTCTATAGAGAGACATCCAGAACGATGTGCAAAAAATTTGTTCCCCTTATACACACACACACACACACATATATATATATATATATATATATATATATATATATATATATATATATATATTTAACATTATTTAAGTAAATTAATAACTGAGATAAAAAAATTGTTAAAAAATTAAAAGGAAAAACGGATCACTCACGTGTCTGTCTTTATGTCTGTTATAGCTGTTTTTCCCTAAAACACTTTGTGGCAGAGATTCGAAATTTGGCACGGCATAGTCAAAACTCAAAAATATTCATTTGAAAATTTTAGGGAGCGCAAATTAGGTACTCGAATTTTTTTTAAATGTTTATATAGAATGCTGGGTATCGGTTTAAAGACTATTTGTAGAGTCACAAAAATATTTTTTTTCATAATTTTAGATATTGTAACTTCATACATCTCGTATTGAGAGATTTCCAAAAAATATATTCACTCCTCTTATTTCCGAAACAACTCACTCTAAAATTTTGAAAAATATTTGAGTTTGTAGAATCCCACTTAAAGGTTATAGGAAAAACAGCGATGATTCTACATGTTACAATTTTTTAAATATTCCCCATATTTTTACGACTAAGGTATATACAGTAGCCAACACATTTATATATTTCTGTTTTCAGAGCCGATTTTCTTGGAAACCATATGATGTAGAAACTATATTTTATTACCTCCCATATCTTACCATAAAAACATTTAGAAAATATTCGTATAACAATTAAAAAGGAAAGAAATAAAAGTCTCAAAACCTTTTTTTTATTTTATGTACCATGTGGGGTATCATATAAAAAGGGTATGAGGGATGTAAAAACAATACCGATTTAATAATAAATACCGCATTTTTTTTAATTACATATCTGAAAAGACATTCTAAAAAAAACCTATAACAGCAAATAAAAAATTTAAATTCTTCTCTTTTGTTCCAAAACTGTTGGGCTAGGTCTCATAAAAACAGAGTTGGTAAAGTCTGATCGGAAGGTTAGACGAAAACCATAGCGATTATCGTAGATCTTATAATTTTTTTAATATGTCCACGGTTTACACGCCTATAAAATATATAGTATGTAATAGTTTGCAAAACATTTACGTTATAGAATATTTTCGAATATTTTATTAGAAATACTATGTATGCTTGAGTATGTATAAGAACTGAAATATGTAAGGAACACTCTAAGTTGAAAAGCAACAGAACTGTATATTCAGTAAACAGAATATACTTCAAAGTTTAAAATGTTTCATGGTTATATTACGATCTCTGTTCGCCTCATGATTTCCATAATTAATAAAGTTATCCTGAGACTTCGAACGTTATTTACATAGACGGATAAATGTAAACCTCTGTAATGGCAATCGTATTACAATTATAAATAAAATTACTTCAACATCAAAAGAGAGGTCTAAACGCCCCAAGATAAAGACTCCACTCAATTTAAATCGAGCGTTCGCAAGTAAACTTTCCAGACGCACAAATTTCCACGGCCCGACCCAGATACGCGTTCAGCAAATCTCTTTGACAATATCTGAACCGCATATCTGAAATAGAATCTGGAAAACTATTTCAGTTTACGTCTAAGTGAAAACGAGCTTCGTGTTAAGAGTAATTTATTTTTTATTCCTTAACTTATCGCGATTCAAACATTGAACTTATTACGGAATAAATCTTACGTGTAGAGGCGAATGTGAGAGTAAATTTTGAAAAAATGTTAAAAGAAGTTTGTAGGTTGATGCAAATTTTTTTTTGATTTCGATGTGAGTAATTTATTTTGCCAAGTGAAAATTCGTTGGCTTCCTCAGAGTCATATGTAACGTTAAAATTATGTAACGCTTGAAAAATTAAACACCAAACGCCTCCGATGGACGGCCGAACCGACCGAGTGTTAACATGGTGGTCGCAAATGTCAAATAGTTTTTCGAACACAAATCTCTCAATGAATCGGCAGACTGCCACCAATTTTTACGTCTTTAGTCGTACAAAAATTACAAGTGGGCGTAATGTTATTGTTTATTCAATAACATCAAGTAAAAAATTATTATGTACTTTACTATTAGTTAATGAAAATGAAATTTTAATCAGTAAAAAGAACACACTTCTAGATAACTAATGGTTGCTATTAATTATTATATAACATGAAAGGATAAAGAAAATTCTCTTCATCCGTGAGCTTTTGTGGTTAAGTTCAAAGATATTTTTTAATTTTTTTAATATATTATATTGAAAGACATCGCGATAATATTTCATAATTTTGCGTGGATTTTCTTCGAAATTATGTAATTTATATAAATTAAAATAGTTTTCTTGCAAAAAGGTTATATAAACATATGTATTTCCATAAGCTTAAATAGCTTCCGCGCTTTATGAAACTTTTGCACTATAGGAAACAAGTTCTCATTATGGCATTATATCAACTTATAATTTTTTGTATTGCTTTCATTATTATTATATGGAAACCAATAATACACACAGTATAAATAACACGCAAATTTACCTAGGATGGAGCTTTCGTGAATAAATGAATTCCATAGATCATTTTCTACCTTTCTTAAATACAGTTAATATTAATATTACTTATTCCTTTTAGTAAAATGTTAAGCTCAAAATATTTGAGTATGCAAATATTTTTAAATATGTGTAATAATTTTATTAAACAACATTAAATATTCATTGAGAATGTTTTTTAAATTTTTGAAGAGTACTTTATGATACGTAAAAACGCGATTCTCTACCAAAAATTGACTTTGACCAATTAACTTCTGCTAACTGATAATTTCCACTAGAGGAAAAGTATTGACAAGAATTTTAAATTTTAAATTTATTATTCAACGATTTATCGCTTCGAAAAGTGAGAAAACAATTTTCACGTACTACATCCAATGTACGGGAAAGTAGATAAAAATAAACCTATCAATTAATAGAACCAGAACTACGAGGGTATCGTATATTTATATATATATATTTTGATAATTTTAAAAAAAAATTTCACTAATTATAAGCAACTAGGGTTAAATACTCCTCTTAATTACAATGCGTACCATTTTATACGTTTTAAGTCTGTATGACATTTATTTTTTAGAGCAAAAATTATGTACATAAACAGAGTTTATGTACATAATTATCGCTATCCTCGCTCGAAATTTATATAAATTAGTAAAGTTTGATTACCTATGAGATGAAATGATATAAGGCAGATTTACTTTACTCAAAGATCTCTTCACCTACATGTCCCTGATTTACCCGTTGGATCAATGTGGTTTCAATTTTGTATGAAATTACTGAAAACACTTTTGCCTTTCTGTTCCATATATCCAACCAAATTGCTGATTGACGCGAATACAATGAACCAGAATTTCACCGCCGTGTGCCGTGCAAAAGTTTTTTTAGCTGATTCATACGAGCTTATATAAAATCATAATTTCGACCATATTAAGTCAAAACACTATCACGCAATTTGACACATATTTAAGCTAGACATACTCTTTCACTGTATATGCTGGCCAACTTTGTAGTATATTTAGTCTAAAGGTTTGAAACACATGTCGATTTTCATTTTCAAAAATTGTCTAAGTGAAAATTGCCATTTTCGTACCTCAATTATTTGTTTATTTATTTAATAACAGGTTAATCTTTATCATATAAATAGTTACAATATTAATTGTTGAATGTAACAACACTAAATTGCGGACTTCCGAAGTTTTAATGAACTGTAAAATATTACTCATGTCGCAACGAGTCCACTAAATTCATAAATATGTTCAAGTCTGAATAAACAAATTGATAGGTAAATAAAAAATGCTAGTCAAATGAGACAAAAATAAATATACTTAAATACAAGTGAAATCCGGCTCCAAAAATGATAAAACTATATTAAATGAAGTATTATTAATAAAATGTATTAAACGGCATAAACCAAATTTGTTAAAAAATTGTGTATAATTAGAAAAATATATGTATTTCAGTTATACCCTTAAAATTATTCTACAGGAATAAGTCAAGAAAATTTGTAAAATAATAAGAAACTGAAAAAGTTCTTCGAATTGATAAGTGCTCATTAATATTTACTATCGAGAAAAAGAAAAGATCATTTTTTACGTTTCCGTTCCGCAAAAGGGACAAATATTATTATTATAAAATTACTTACGTATCTATTTTCCTCCCGGTCTTGCAAATCTGTTTTTCCTAGAAACCTTTTAATATGGAAACTTAAGATTTGGCGCAGTTACGAAGTACATTAAACGGTATATATCTTAATAATTATTACTCAAAAGCACTTAAATGAAAATTTCACAAATTCAAACTTAAAGAAAATTATTTTTTTAAATGTTATGTTTTTCCCTAAGTTAAAGTAGGCTTTCCCAAATATATGTTGAAAAAATATAGATAAAATTTAACCTCCCACCTCTATTCCCTGCTGAACATGATGATACAAATATAAGAGAATTTCCAGAACTTAGGCAAAGTTTATGGGAAAAGTATAGCAATAATTCTAGAGCTAACAATTTTTTTTGAGAAATTCACGTTATTTTTACGCTAACAAAAGATACGCTAACAAAAGTTCCATTATATGTACCTTAGTGAGCACTAAACAGTGTGAGTTCTGCTCGTACTTAACAAGTTTTATTTTTTTTAATCCCGTGCTAACAACGATAAATAATAAAAACTCCAAAAAAGCTTTCCCCAAGCTTTGCTTTAAAGCCCGCTCTGTAAATATATTTCTACACAGCAACGCTTATTTTAGTGCCGACCGGTACTTTTACCTCTCACGCGATGTCCACACACAGCAGTCTATTTGCGCGACGCGGCTGAACGCGCGTGACGCTGTATAAATAGCGTGCGTGTGTGGCGCGGGCGGAGCCAAGGTCGAAGCGATGAGATCAATAGTGAGTCGGCACTCACAGTTTATTAATAGTCATTATCCAGCGGCTGGAGGCGGAGAGTAACAAATGTTTGTCTGGAATTTTATACTTCATATTAATAGTTAGAGTATTTGGGATATATGGAGAATAGTTAGAGTATCGATTATATATTTATAGTAATGAATCGGTAGATAATTATAGTAAGGTAAGCAATTTCAATTATCGAATTAAAAATTGGTTTTATTAAAAAGTTTATGAAATGTTATTTTAAAATTAATAAAATAACACATTTTTAAGCTGATGCTATAAACATTTATTCTCATCTTTCAGGAATGCACCAGAGCATGTTATATTATATATATATATATATATATATATATATATATATATATATATATATATATATATATATATATATATACAACAAATATATCTAAGTTCACATTATATTTTCAATACATATATACATAATTTTTGTTAAATATAATACTCTTTTCATATCTGTGTAAGTGCGTGCATGCATGCGTATGTGTGCATATACGCACGTACATACATACGTATGCACGCACGCACTCACACTAATCTGACAAGAGTAATATGTTAAACAAAAAAATTGTAATAATGGAAACGCAAATTAAAAAAAAATGTCAAGTAAGAGAGGAACCCGCACTACGAGGATTACCTATATATTCTAGAGCTCTTAAATATTTTTAAGCGTACGATTTTTAAAACGTGTACTATACCTCTCAAAAACTTAGAAATATGCTGCACATATAAATAATTACGTCATATAGAATAATCCTTGCTATCGTTTTCTTTTAATCCTTGCGTAGACTTGTTTTGCAATTATTCATGGGTTGAGTAATATCGGATATAATTGGGTGGAGAGGAAGAGTAACCTATTTCTTTTAATATTTTGAATAGGTCTCTAAAGCTATGCTAATTATAGATATACTATTACGCCATATAGATATACTATTATATACCTATTATGCTAATTATAGATATACATTATTATTAAAGCATATAGAAAATCCACACTATATGTGGAAATAAAAATGAAATAGAGATTTATTGAGTACTTACTTTGTCGAAAAACCACTAAAACCTATTAAGATATTGGCTGATTAATATGTTATATTTTTATGTCAAATTTCAAGTTTCTACGTCAAAATAAGTCACGTGAGTGATCTTGTAAAAGTTCTTATCTTTTTTCTTTTAAAAATGTGGAGCTTAAAATAAAGGTGTGAATATAGATAGCTAAATATCTGTAACAAATTTTGGAAGGATAGAAAGTAACCATTTAAACTAAAACTTGTGACTTGTTCGTCGAAAGTCAAAAAATGCCTCATTTTATAATTTAAGTAACATATATAATCATATTTATTAAAAAATGTTCAGAGCTTAAAACAAGGGTGCAAATGTTGATTGTTAAATATCTGTAACAACTTTTGAAAGGGGAAAAAGCAACCATTGAAACTAAAACATGTGACTTGTTCATCGTAGGTCAAAAATATCTCGTTTTGCAATTCAGATAATAATCATATTTGTTAAAAAAATGTTCCAAATGGTAAAAACAGAGAAATTTAAAGATGCTCGAAAAGGTATTGCTCTCTTTAAGGGAATCATTTGCGTCTTCTTCAGCATAAACAATATTCATTATTTAAGAGTCATTGAAAAGGGAATCTATTCAAGTGCGCAGAAATAGACCGTCGTAGTTTTCAAAAACAGAAAACATCTCATTTCACTAATTACGCACCTATTTTCATCCTGTCAACATTTGGCTCAATATTTAGAGACAATTTAACAAATACTGCTGACATGATGCAGCATAAATTGACAATTAGTCTGTTATGGCTTACTTCCAAAGACAGAAAAATTCAACAAGACACTTAATAGTGTTCACTATTCGGTATTTGAAAACATGTTAGCCATATTTTATTTTGTTATTAATAAAATCTCATTTAGTAAACATAACGTTTTGGTTACTCACTCCATTTTCAATATTGAATATATTTGGCATTTATTTTGTAGAAATTCATTATTCACAATTAAATGAAACTACGTGATATAGCATTATTTCTACTTTTTTTAATTTCTTTACCACGACCTAGGTTTCATTGTATTACAACATCGTTGTAGCCTATCTGACGATGCTGTAATACAACAAAACCTATGTCGTGGTAAAGAACTATAAGAAAGTAGAAATAATAATTTATCACGTAGTTTCACTTAACTGTGTAGAATTGTAATAACTTTGTAGCTGTTACAATGAAATCTATAGCCATAACTAATGTAAGATATTTTAGAATTGCAAGTAATTATAATTTAATTTAGGAATATACCTGTAATCCATAGGCGGATAATGATTTTAAACTGCGTAGGTAAAATATTCCTTCTTGCTTATTTTATTTATATATAATGTTGAAGAAAAATGACAGAATACGCTATGGATATCAAAAAAATTGCCATAATTTTTCTAAGTTTCAAGAAAATGATAAATCTGCATGTGCATTATAATTTGGATACATTATCCTGCTTCCGCTAATATTTTCCATATTTCCTTGAATAGAGAGGATATTTTATTACATATGTTATATATTATTACATATTTTATATTACAAATTTGTTAAGCATTTAATTTCATTAAAAAAAGAAATATGAAATGTTTCTTAAAAACGATTTATATACTCACTTACTCATTTGCCAATTCTTAAAAACAATTTATATACTCACTTACTCATTTGCCAATTCTTAAAAACAATTATATACTCACTTACTCATTTGCCAATTCTTAAAAACAATTATAACAATTTATATACTCACTTACTCATTTGCCAATTCTTAAAAACATTTATATACTCACTTACTCATTTGCCAATTCACTCCTTTGCCAATTCATAATTCTAATTTACTGGAAAATACATTAACCGTTCTATGCGAAATCCATAACAAAATTCACTCGGTCTTACCGAGTCAATATTTTTATCGCCGCACTTTCCAATTTCACAATGGCTGCCCTCATTGCACCAATTTCATTTAAAAACGTTAATACCTGTGTTAAAAATTTAAAAAAAATGTTAGTGTCCCAAAATTGTAATTCCTTCACTCATAATATTCTTCTCCTCTATCGTGACTCTATTGACAGGGCGGCCGTTCTCGTCAGGTGGCATCGTTCTAATCAGATATATCCTTCCAAAACTACTTACAACCTGCCTTATTTTATACTTGTACACTCAAACACGTGAATAAACCTTTTAGACGATAGCTTTTTGTATTTATTTAAAGTACTTGACTTTCAACGAAAATTTGGTAGAGTTGAGTTACGTTCGATAATTAATGAGTTTAAAAAAAAATTAAATTAAATATCGGCATTCATTATTAGGCTTTTCGATGATGAAAAATGATTTTAAAAACTTGTACAATTACCATCTGTATAAAATAATTTAATAATGTAAAAAAAAGGGATAAACAAAAATTAATTACCGCTAGGATACTAGCTTCACGGTGGTTAAAATTAATTAACGCTACGATACAAATTATGCGGTAGTTGCTATATTTGAAAACAAGCGACGGCCTGTGGCTTCGCCTGCGTGGACTTATAATTTTATGTTATATTTTCGTATTTACCCCTGGAAACGAAACATTTTCACACGAAATAAGTAGTAGTATTATCTAATACAGGTCGTCATCTAAGGTATTAACACGCTATTTTGAATCGTCGATGAATTTACCAACAGTTCGGTAAATAGACTATGCTTGAGGAGAAGCCAGCAAGAAAATGGAAGGACTAATTTTTTTTAATAAAAAATAACAATACAAGTTTTACAAATTGTAAAGACAAAATTATGTGTACAAAAATTGTATGGGTGAGTGAATTTATGTGTGCGAAGCTTTTTTATCTTCAAAATAATCTAACATTTTGTAATGGACTTTTCTGCAAAAGTTATCCTTCCTTGCTTATTTACTGATAATTCTTGCATGTCACTTGGGATTTTATTGTTGATTCATATGCATTGCCTTTGAAGATACATTAACTTTGTGGGAGCCAATTGAGGGCATAGCGAGTTTAACTTTATTTTTAACATTTACGTTGTTGTTGTCGCAATTTTTCTTAAATTGATCAACGTCTTTATGAACACGCAGAAATTTTTCCTAAATACATATGCTGACATTCTACAACGGTTATGTTTATTTATATTAATTAATTCTAAACGATTCTCTGTGTCTCACTCACTCTACTGTTTTATAGGTATAGATGTATGTGACGAATTTGGATAGAAAAATAATTATTATTGTATCTTGTCAAGGCTTCTCTATTTACAATATTTAATGTCTTATTGTTTTGTGATAACAAAACATATCGATATTTGAAAGGTCCCATTCGAGATAAACCCACTTCTTACTTATATCACATCTACACACTGAGCGCCGACGCGCGTGGTCGTTATGATTAACCGAAGAATTTAAGTAGTATATAAGTAGTATTAACCGAAGAATATAAGTAGTATATCCTACTTAATATCCTATATAAGATTGAAAGTATACAATGAAAATTACCGAAGAATGTGATTTTCGTTGCATATCTTACTTAATATCCTATAAATAATCCTATATAAACTTAAGACAAATAGTATACTGCAAAGGGGAATATTTTAACTACATAAAATTGTCTAGATGACAGCGTTTCTTATTTATAAATATTAATGGAATTATACATAAAGAACATAATTAAATATCGTCTTAAAATTAATTTATTTTTAACATACAAATCCTCATGGTGGTACTAAAGCTATATATATATATATATATATATATATATATATATATATATATATATATATATATATATATATATATATATATATATATATATATATATATATATATATAAAGATATATATATATATATATATTCATAGATATATCTAGTTATGGCTAATATTTTCTTGTTAGATTTTTTTCACAAATATACAACAATTTGGCCAGCGCAACCCAATAAAAAAGTTAAAAGTTAAGCAGCACTTTTCCTTCCGACTTGATTTACTAATGACAAAATTTCGAACTGAAAAATTGTTTTCATCAGAATAAAATATAAGCTATATTAGTTAGAAATAATGTAAGTTTCTATTCGTGAAAGAATTACCCCTATAAATGGCAAACAAATTTTACTCCTTTATAAAATCAGTATGGATGACCGCCTTTTGTGGGCACTATACTAAAATGTCCAAACTTCATTTTTTATGGAGCCCTGACTTAATCTAACTTAATAAAATTCTTTTTTTTTGTGATATAATTCATATTACTTTATTCTTTTACATTAATTTTCATTATTTCTCTACTCAGTGTGCTAATAAATATTAAGAATTTACAATGTCCTTGCATTCTACTCCTTTGGTGATGCCAAGTTTATTCAGTTCGTGAAATAAAACAGGCTGCTTGAAGTATGTGTGAAAATAGAAGTCTCGGAAAACTTAATTAAAATATATAAATAAATGGTGGAGCACGTGTCGTTCTAATGAACATATAAAAGCTTATCGTCGATCGTTACACAGGCTATCCATTTGCTCCACTTAGATAAATAAATGATCACAATAGAGACAAAATAATTTCGGTATGTCTACCTAGCAGCAGTACATTGAATTTGAATAAAGGATCCATCGTAGAATCTGTTTAGCCAAAGCGTAAATAATTCAAAAACCTTGCTTAGAAATTTAAACAATGAAAGAAAACCAAGATTCTCATTAGAAAAGCCTTTATGTCCTCCAGAGTTACGTTATAAACAAAGATGTAAACTCTGCCGCGAAATGATTAAAACGGCTATTATTAAATTTGGACTTTACAGAGTTTACTGTGGCCAATCGGCGATAAAACTTATCAACATTTTTGAAAAATATCAACATGATCGTTCAGCTATTGACTTGCTGCGGCTCCTCAGGGATCAACAAAAATTTCAACACCAGCGCGTAACTTTAATTACTTGGAAACATTATCATAAATGTTAAACTATTCGTTATGAGACACACTAGAAGGGAAATTAAATTTGTATAAGTTGAGAAAGATAAAGTTTAATTAATAATAGTTAAGACAGTTTTGCACAATAAGCTCTAGAAAATTGAGTTGAAAATTTATATTCTTGTAAAAAGTAGGACCTTTATTATAGATTTGATTTAATATTTTCTTTCCACGTATCTCTAATGAATTAAATAGTGCACGCCTAGTTACCTCTCGATCGAGTGCTTTTTTCCGACATCATCGATTTTCACCGTCACGGATCGAATAATTTTTATAAAAAAAGGCATAAATTGTACCTTCCTTGTGAACCAATCTATTTACTGTTATGAAATATTACAAAATTCGCTTAATAAATACTGAAAAAACCGTATACTTATAGTCAAACATGACAGAAGACCTTGCTTTTTTTATAAAAAGGTCGTAGAAAATTATCTTGAAAAACACATAAACATTCAAAACAGAAAATTATGATACCTTTCCGTAACTGGAAAAATGCAGCTAATTTATGTTTCTACTTTTAAAAACATTATAGTAACAATTTTACCTATGTTAGTATTCTCGATTATCATCTAAATATTACATTACATAATATTTTTTTGTATTCATTGTTATAACCTTACTAGGTTCTCCCTACAACTTCATTTGCGTGCATAAAGGAAATTAGTTAACGGACATTTTTTGCCTTTTATGCATTTCTTTTACCTTTTGCTGCATCCACTTATAACCTGTTTGTTATTTCAAATTGCTTATTAATAAAAGTCACTAAAATTATTGTTATATTATTATGTAGCAGTGAAATATATTAATTTTCTAGATTTCCCACTCCGGAGATCCCGACAGATACTTGTTTTTTTGAGAATAGTTTTCTGAACTCAAATTGATTGCAACCATTCTAAAAGTTTGTTCCCGGGATTTATTTATTATGATAGCAAATAATATGTCCATTAGAAATAGCAACCGCTTGAAAATAAATCATACATCAGTCAGAATTTTTGTGATACGCGGAATAAGCGCTTAGGTAATATCCGCCGACCTGCCAAGACTCTAATAATCGCGGCCAATGACGACAGCGGCGGTGCTGGATCGACATAAAAAGAGTAAATTTTTAGATAACATCACCGAAGGAAATATACTGTTGTTTTGGACACCCCCACATTAAATTAGAGCACAATGAGCTATTTTTTGAGACTCTTGATCATTCATCTTAAAAATGTACTTAGAATAAAGACTGTTGTTTTTTCACGTATTGTTTTTTTGTTTAAATTACCTTTAAAGGCGACTGTAAAAATTTCCACTAATTATGCCTCAACATCCAAAGATCTTCTAGTAATACAAGCATTTTTCCTCGAGTTCAGTCTTTTGAATCTATTTTGCAATATTCATATTATATAGCACTAAATAAAATGCAACCTATATTAAAACATTTATTCAGCATTGAAAGATCACTTAAAACCTGATGTGGAGTTTTATATAATTTAAAAACGCTGGAGGGTACAACAACGAAATAATATTTAAGGTTTTCTATACAATTTTATTGCAAAATTTGAATACGGCACAAAATGACCACTACAGACTCGAACGTCTTATAAAATTACACGCCGAATGATTTAATTGAGCCATTTTTCTAAATGTCATTTTAATCTAATTCGTACTACAAAACCCTACTCATGATGTGAAGTACCTTAGGACTGAAATTATTTGTAACTACGAAGAAAATAAAACTAAAATATTTAGTAATAAGGCAAAGTTAGATACAATAATTTTGGCATAGCATTGAAGTATAGGACTAGCTTGAAAAACGTTGGGGCCAAAGTTGATGCACTAACAAAAGCTATTGCAAGGTATAGTTAATTGGAAGTAAATTTGATGAGTTTTCTTCTTTTTACTGTATATTACTTTTATAAGGTTTATAGGCTAAATTATTACTTTATAAAAAATGTAACGAGATAAGCAATATTATGAATATCCCCAAGTAACAAGTTTAAAATATTTTCACCCATTTTCATCATTTATATCATATTAAACTTACTAAAACATTGCATATGAATTTAAGGTAAAATATTAACTAATTGATTTACTTCTAACTTTGAGATTGAAAGAGTAATTAGGACTATTTTTCGTTTTTGTTTTCCACTTCCAATTTATCGCGTTCCGAAAATATTTAAAAAAATCTGTTATGCCTCATTCTGGTCCCTTACTTCTGTCACGTATTTTCGTGATTCTGCCAGAATAGATTTATACATATATATTTATACATATAGATTTATACAGAATAGATTAGACATATCGTCAGATAAGAAGACCTACTTCAAAAAAATATGTATATAAATATGTTTTTCGAAATAGAGAGAGAGAGGTGCGTGTGCGTGTGATTTTTTTTTGAACTGTGGTTGAATGATTTTTCCATTTACGAATTTTCTTTTTCATGGAACTTTTCAATCTTTATTCTAACCCGATTTATTATTTGCCAACTTTTATAACTCGGATAAATTTTCATATAATAAACTTCAGATACATTTTTAGAAAAAGAAAAAGTTAAAATTTGCTAATCATAATTTAGAACTTAAAATAGTGTGACGTCAGAATAAAGATACCAAAAGAATAATAAAAATTGATCACAAAATTTCTAATACAAATTTTATTTTCTTGTTTTCACTGATTTTAATTTTAGAAAAAACTTCACTTAACTGTGGTCACAATAGGTTTCTAAATTTTAATTAGATTTACGAATCCAGTAAAGCTTTTCATGTGTTAAAATGGTTCAAAACAAAAGCTTCATATAAAAGCTTCGGTCGTCGGAGGGCTCGATTGAACCTGAGCTTTTCCCAACTACTGACGTCTCCAATCAACGTATCCGCTGCGTGACAACGGTTACGCCCGCGGGTAACATTGATCACGACTACAATGGCGTGAACCATCGAAATTGTTTAGTCGAGCGCAGGTAAGTCGAATAAGTTGGGAGACCGGAAGGGACGATTTGAGGGTCGAGTTCGTTTGTGTGAAATGTCAATACGAATTGATTAAATGAAAATCTACTGTGCACGTTAACTTACAATTTATGTTTTTCGGAATTTTATTTAGATTTCTGTATAAAATAAAATTATATATTTGAATGATAGCTTAAATTACGTTTTAAAACATATAATAAATATATTTTTAGTTCACCACCATTACTAATTGATTATAAGCAAAATTTATTTATTCGATACCTGTTAGCAGGTCCATTAATTTCTGTGTTAATAAATACTAAATTTAGAAAACATTTCCTCATTTTTTTAAAACTTTTCACTTTAAAATAATTAGATTTAACTTCAAGACTACTTATTAATCTTTTGTTATTTTCCAGGTGTAAATGGTCGCTATACTTTAAACTCTACGAGTTTGATAACACCGAAGATAGTAACTGAAAAAAAGTTATAAACACTTTTTTTAGTTTATTTATTTTGCAATCTCATTTCCACAAGCAAATATAAACAAATGACTGTACGTATTTTTTGCAAACTAAAAATAGTAATAGGTAAGTAGCAATTGCTAAGCCATAATACTCTAACCGTCTTATTATTTTTTATAAGTCATCTTATATTTGCGGGTATTTAGTAATATTTAACTAAGACAGATAAGTTTATAAAAAAAATGAATCGAAATAAAATAACGGTTACACTACAAACCGTTTATCATGTCTCAAATTTAAAGAAGAATACTGGTGAGGCTAAATTATATATTTGAATCAGCAATGTGATGACTTAAACCATAAACACATATACGCACACACGCTCGCGCACTCGCACGCGCACACGCTCGCGACGCTCTCGTGCGTTTTTGTGAATATCAATTGTAAATGAGAGAATTTATGTTCCACAAAATTACGTACTTCTGTAAAGTTTCGTCTTTCCTGTAGCAGAATCACAACATCATCAATTAAATGTGGTATATAAATTTGCTAATTTTCAATTTATCAAAATTTTTAAATTAAAAGCTAGTATTTTTGTCAATATGTTCAGATAGGACAATGTATATAAGCCAATTTTATTTTACGTCTATACTTCAAATGATTTGACGTGCAAAATTACGCAAAATTGCACACACACACAAACTTGCACGTACAAATAGAATATTTATAAATATTATTTTATTAAACTATTTACAAATATTGATATGTTGTTTTCCACCATTTCAATTGCAAAAATACCTTTCATAGCCGTAAAATAACAAGAATTTTTCTGACACTGAGAATTGGAACCATTGAATGAATTTTGGTAAACTTTATATAAACTTCTAATAACGCTGTTTTTAATACCTTTGACCATAGCAATTTTGGAGATAATGCACCGAGCACAAATAATTTTGTGAAAATTGTTTTTTAATTTTCGAGATTTATCTCACATAAAATCTAAAAAATAACGTTTGGAATTCTTATTATTGATTTTTTTTATTAATTATTTATATATTTTGAACCTTATACTTTCCAAAACGTTACATGCGATGGTTTTCCTTACCTCCACGGGATATGTCGAATTAATTTATCCGCCCATTATAAAGAACCTCTAAATATATTTGAGTGTTAATTGCGTAAATGTATGCGAAATAGTACGCCTAGTCACTATTCTCCATCAAACAGTATCTGGGAAAACCTTCTGCGTCAGCCGCTCAGATGGACAGACGCGTGAGCACTTTTATAAAGGCTCCAATATTTTTCCTCCTGAAGTAGGCAATCGTAAAAAACGAATAAATATACTAATAAATAGATAGACACATAAAAAAATTCAAAAGCAATGACATTTGAACTTACTTGTTCTTTACCAAAAAAATATTTTTATGCATACAAGCATATATATATATATATATATATATATATATATACATACAATAATAATAATAATAATATAGTTTATTTGTGGATATAAAATACAACAGGTAAAGTAATAGACATGTACCGAAATTTTCTTAGGGCTAATGACAAAATTAAAGTAAAAGGTTACTAGCTCGGCTTGAGCAGTTATGCTATCAGCAAAACCGACACGGCCGGTTTACAGCTAGCACCTGTTGATATACATACATATACATACAAATATTCATATATACATATACACACATATACGTATACAGTTTACACGCATACACGCACAGATACACAGTATATAATAATATTAATAATTATTTTTAATACAGGTATTAAAAATAATTATTAATATAGCACAAAGAAAATATAATTTAGATGAAATGATTTCGAAGATAGAAGCCGATATTTTCCGTTTATTCCGTTTGCATTTGCTGGGTCAAAAGCCACTTACGGATTGACCTTTTAAAAGTAGTCATGGATACAGCAGTTTTCAGGGGCGGAGGGAGGTCATTCCAAATTTTAGTTGCGGCAAATTTGAAACTACCCCGATAACCGGTTGTGCGATGTTCCGGGACTAAGAGAAGTCGGTCTCTGGTGATAAAGTATATATATATATATATATATATATATATATATATATATATATATATATACTTTATCACAAACGTCATGCTTTCAAATGTTATCCATTAAATTTTATGCAAATTGTTGTTACATTTTCTTTAACACCTTTGATATTCAACGAGTTCAGGTGTGCTTTAAGAAGCATGTGCGCAACGAAGTTCGAAAATAGAATCCACGTGTATGTGACGTCTTCTCAAACAGCACGGTCAATAAACATGATTTCTGTAATACGCAGTTTGAAAAGTAAAACGTAACTTGTCATCCTGCTTTGATTTATTTAGAATTGTCTTTTTAAATGTAGGAAATTGAAGATTTTTTACTTTTGAAGGGGAATATCTAAGTAATTCCATATGAATGTTGCTTGATAATGAAAAAAAGTAACATTAAAATGTAGATACGCGTTTCTTATATCAATGAAATTATTATGACCAAAGGTGCGGATAATATGGTTTTGTATTTCATTGATTTTTGCCTATTTATTAGTTACTTACCATGGTTTCAATCGCGGGAAATTCAGAATAAGGAATTTATTTTCTTTCATATGTTGAACGTGATTATAAACTATTACTATATCAAATTTCATCAAACTCCGCCCACTAGATTTTGCGTGATTGACGCACAAAGTAACATATAGACAGAAACACAAAAATTCTAATAAACATTTTCCTGCTTCTAATATCATTGCATACGCTAAATCAATTAGTCTTTTTAAAAGATTTTCCATATGTGGAATTTCCTCTATTACAAATGTATATGTATAGATAATTAACTAATATAAATTTATTTCGTAATTATTCGGTGAAATTAATATTAATATAAGGAAAAAACGCGAGTTGTTCAATTTTGATTTCACTAGCGATTTTATTTTGGGTGCAAAAAGGATGACTGTAAAAACGTTGGAATTTACTGATTATGATGACATAAAAATCTAAAAATAAATTTCACAAGATCAACACCATACTTGAGGTACAAAAAATGTTCCGCATATTATTGAAGCATGTGGTGACATTAATTATTTCATAGTTATGTTAAAATAGTATAATGGAAACAGTTTCTCACTTTTCTTGTATCATGTAATACATATTATGTTAATCGTTTCTCATTGAAAAGTAGAACAGAATTAATAATATTTTGTCGGTATATTAATTCATCTATGATTGAATATCGCGGTTTTTTGAACTTAAGAAATGTTCATAAATAATTTTGTTTATATTAAAAAAAAGGAAAAAAAAAAAATATATACATATATACATATATATGTATATATATATATATATATATATATATATATATATATATATATATCGGTATCAAATTGTCTTCAATAGCAATAAAATATTTTTTTCAAAAGTTTTGTCTCATTAATAGACCATCTAAGAAAAAAATGATATTTCAGTAGTTTTTAAGAAAGAAAACGCAGGTAAGGTTTCTGAACTTTGAAAGAGATAAAAAGAAATAATGCATTTATAGTTGTGATGTACCTGATAACGTAATAAATGTAGCCCGATTTTTACCGCGCAGATATTTTTCATCGTTTAAAATGTGTCGTTTAAAATCAAAGACAAAAACGCAGCTTATTCAATAAGGGGATACCCCCTACTTTAGGGTGAATATATACGGAGGTTAAAAATAAAAATAATGTTCTTCAAACTTACACTGTTATGTTTCACCCCCCTAAAATTGTTTAAGTTTTAATGTAGATAATTTAAATAATAAAAATGTAATATGCGGATATTATAGATAAAACTTTAAATATCTTTTGTAAAATCTTGACAAAAAATTATTTATTCGAGTTTGGTTTTTTCTACAAAAGTGGCAACTTCTATTAAAACAAAAAAATCGTCTGTGCAGTGAGAAAAGCTTTTGGAGACACAACGATATGTGAATTAATGTGCATAATTTTATATCCGATATCAGAAAAATTATCATGAGAGTATTTCTATTGTTGGAATATTTATCATTATTTAAAATTAAAAGTGCATTATTTTACTCCGTAACACCAAAACTAAGAAAAAATATTCAAAATTAAAAGTTCACCCTGATGACGTCAGCGTTTTAGAATTTATTTTTTCCTTTAATAAAAATGGCACGTTTGCCGGCTCATTATTCATAAATTCAAATTTTATATGCAGCCCCTCAACCGGTAATTTCCCCCAAAAGCAGGAAAATGTCATAAAATTTTAATATCTCACGTTAAATAATTTTAGCGGTGACGCGTTGCAATTACCCCTTGACCCCTGGAAAATTATAAAGAGGTGCGAATCGCAAAATGATGGTCGTAAATTTTTGACTTCAAATTATTTTATAATGAAAATGTCTGCACTTGAAGGCAAAATTTATTTTGATATGTATTATAATCGCTTTATATAATATTTTTGTTTATATACTCTTTGGTAAATTATTTTAGAAATATGGATATATATCGAAAATGGATTAAATTAAGGAAATTTATATGCTAATTAACATTCAACAATTAAATTTGGCAATTAATTTGATCATTCACCATAAGAACTCTTCGTAGTATCTAATATATTCACCCATGGGCATAAGTACACACACAAGCACGCGTATGTGTATACATGTACGTACGCTGCGTGCGGCAAACAGTCACGCACGCACGCAAACAAACATACATGCACACGTACAGGCACAGGCGTGTATATATCTATACACACACATGTAAGGAGTGGACCAACGAAATGTCGGTGATAGAAGAGGTTATTACACATACGAAACAATAAATTTTATTATCCTAAGCCTAATAGTTTTAAAGAAAGGAGTTTTTATTTTTTTTAAATTGTTGTTACTGATTTTAACAGAAAATTCGTATTCCTCATTAAAATGTTATTCATTCGTAACATTAAAATTAAACTTGAATTTTAAATGATTCTTGAAGAATATTAGTGCAAAAGAAAATGTAAACCCATACCATTGATCATTTTTGCAGTCATAGTAAAATAAAACAAGTGTAATATTTATAATTATACCACATTTACTACGTTTTTTATTACATTAATGCTTTAATTACTACGTTTTTTATTACATTAATTTACTATGTTTTTTACGCATCAAGCGGTGATTACAACGCAACCCGATATACGCTAGAAAGCGGTGATTGCGACATAATCCAATATACGCAAGAAAGCGGTGATTGCGACGCAACACAAGAGATCTCTCCCCTTCAGGTACACTGTGCTACTGCCTTATCTCTATGAAACTCAACTACAATCATACAATATTTTTATCTCTATGGAACTTGGCTATGATCATGCAATATGATTAAGAGTTCCTCTTGCCATATTTGTTTAAACATTAATAAACATCTATACACAAATCCATCAATGTCCACTTGGCCTTTTGGAATGCAAAGGAGTGGAAACGGTAAAATTTCCATTTCTTCTTCATTATGTTAAAATAGACGTTACTAAAGCATATACAGTGATAAAAACTTTTTTTCACATTTTCTGAGAATAGAGTTTTAAAATATATCGAGAAAGAAGAAAAAAATGTTCCACGTTATTTTGTTGAGTTCGATAATTAAATAAATTAGTTTTGACTTTCATTTACTAATATCTGTGTTTTAATTTCTCATTTATATGGATAAGCCAACAATTTTTTTCCCAAAAACATAACGTCTATCCAATAAATTGGTGTTTGTTTATTTTTTTATGTTTCTCGTAATAAACCAGTCATTATTTTAATAAAAAAAATAGATAGACATACCATAACATGAGACTGATATAGATTTTTGCAAAAATAAAAGTTTTATCCTTTTAGTCAATTTAAACTTTAAAGTAGGAATTTGTCACAGTTCTAAACTATAAGAATTTCTAACCAAAAAATAGGAGAGATTGAATTTGAAACAGTTCCTCGTCTTCCTAGATAAAAAAATCTCTAAACAAGATTCTCTCAAAATTAGTAATGAAGAAAGAAGCATTTTTTATAACATTAAGGAAAAGTAATAATGATATTTAAGTATAATAGGAACATATTGTATTTTAAGACATTCTCTAGTAATTTTAATAGTGATATTTTTCATAAAGTGGGCAAAGACCACCTACAATTAAGGAGATGGTACTCTCCTTTGAGTTTCAGTAACCATAATTCGTAATTTGAACAAAAGAGAAGTTTAAACCTACTATTAAGGATACAGGATTTACTTTTAATTTGCATTTAGGACATATTAAACAATTCAATATTACCCTAAGAGAACATTTAGTTTAAAGGGAGTGAAAAATATTTAGACGTATTTTGTTAATTTTAAACTATTGAAAATTATGTTTAAAATATTATAAATTATATAACGAAGAAACTATAAATTTAACCTGGATAAAATTGAATCTCATAGTATAATAATTCGTCATTTATTTGTACTATGAATGGACAAATAAATGACGGATTATTATACCTATTTACCTAGAATATTTTTCGTTTTTCATTTAACCGTTACGCGCAAAATATAGACAGCGAGGGGAGGGGGGAGCGATTTTAAAGGTTTGGCAGACTTGTTTAGTTTAGTATCGATGAATCGTTTCACGGAACTGCAGCGCGCATTTTGCGTCCGAACATTTTATAAAAACCACGTCTCAAACACTATTGTTCGGCGTCTCTACAGGACACATTTTAATTTAACATCAATGAGAAATGTACCAAGTGCAAATTTTATCAAGCATTGGATGCGTAAGTTTGAAGAAATTGAAAAAAAAATGCCAAGTAAATCAACTGGACGTAAAAGGATATAGTATGAATACATACAAATCATACATAGAAATGAGGACTTACGAGAACGAGTATGAATGTCGAACGCGTTCACCGGTCTGTTAGGGAAGAGCCACGACAGTCACTACGGTTGCGCGCAGATTTTCTTAATTTGAACAAAATCCACGGTTCATAGCATTATTCGCAAAGATTTACATTTTCACCCCAATAGAGTTCGGATTGTTCAAGATATGAAGCCCCACGATCCTGATGAATGAGTTGAATTTTGCAGGATGATGAAAAGTCGTTTTTCGAGTTTTAATGACATCTGGTTCTCCGATGAATCGAATTTTCACGTCAACGGCCACGTGAATAAGCAAAACTGTAGGTATTGGGCTTCTGATAATGTGCAAGAATTGACATAGAGGAACGCAACAAATTTTTTCAGCAAGATGTAGCCACTTCCCATGTCAAAATGACTCATTAACTGCTCTTCACGATTTATTCTCGGAAAGAGTGATAAGTCGCCGAGGTGACGTTCCCGGCCACCGAGAAGAACTTAACGCCTGCTGATTATTTCTTATGGGGCTACTTAAAAAGTAAAGTCTACAACCTACTGCCACCAAATCCGAATGTTTTAAATCAAAGAATCACTGACAAAATGGACGTCATTAAATGGCTTAAGCGCGTGACAGAATTTTAGTTCTGGGTTAAATTAATATAAATAAGTGAATGGTGCGCGTTTGCTAACGGTTGTTTTTCATGAATAAAAATTTCGAAATTGTTCTATAATTTAACAGCAAATTATGCGAGTTAGAACCAATTGTAATGTTTTTTTTAATACCAAAAACGAAAAATTACCTGAAATATCCATAAACACATTAAAAAAAGACATAAAAAATCAATATGATTCGATTTCTAATCAAAGTTTTAGAGGTAATCAGCTGATAATAACAAGATGACTCAATATTTCAACTGCTTAGAGCAAAACGATTATTTTTATGATCTATCGGCCCATTTACATAAAGGAAATAAATTGTAAACTCAAATTTAACAAAAACAATTTATATCAAATTGTACTTTTCAAAAAAAACAATCAACGTGAGATAGTTTCTAGTCGGATTATAGGAGACGATCACTCAATCGTATCAAGACGACTCAACGTTTATTTGCTTAGAACATAATATTTTCTCGACCATTTCGGCCCATTCATATGAAAGACTTGAAATATAAACTCAAATTATTTAAAAACGATCAATTTCGAATTGTACTTTTATAAACAATTCGATATGAAATGTTTTCTCATCACTGACAAATTAACCATGATGTAGTCGACTAATTTCATAACAAGATCCTTATCGTGAGATTAATGGTATATTTAAATAAGTATATTGATTTTAGTGGATGCCAGTTTCAAGAATGAGTAAATGTATATATTTTTCGAATAAATGGAAAACTCTACAAACCGAACTACGTAATTATTCTATTTCAGTTTATCTCATTTATGGCAACCGCACGTCCGGCAGACTTCGCGGAACCCATTAAAATGCAATAAAAAATATAGAGTTGCTGATGATATAAATAATCACAATTCATTAGCACAAGCTGTGCCGGTCAACGAGTAGGCAACGGGGCTCAAGATCCGCCGGCTATTTCTGACGACACAAAGCGAACCGCCCAAAGGTGTACATCAGGGAACTAGCCAACATCCCAAAGGTCGCAGCGTTTGGCCAAATAAATCCAGTGACTCAGCACTTTACACACGTCCACGTCATGACTATTCTGGGCTTCGCAAAAACATTCGACTCCGAAGAGTTCGCTCGGTTCGAATGCGAAGTTTTGTTAATAAATGTGTTCGGCTCCAGTAATAGAGACGCCCACCGTCGGTGTTGGGGCGTGTGCACTGATTTGGAGTAATAGTCCATTTTAAGCTTCCATTAAAATTTGTCTTCCGGTAAGGTCTTCAATTGAAATCAATTTTTAAATAGCCACTTGGTTTAATTTCTACTTAGACAAACTGAAATGGAAAGAAATGTTAACCCAAATCTTCCATTTGTGTTTAAGAACTTTTAAAAGGTTGCTATGCATTAATTTTACACATGATTATTATACAGCGTGAATTTTATATATATTCCACTAATGTAACGGGTTTATTTTTGTTCTATGAATAGATATCGTAAACGAAAATATAAAACTATCAATGTCAGCGGTTGGGGAAGATTAAATATATTAATTTGTTAGAAAAAGAAAAGACAGGGTTGTTACGATTTTAATTTTTAACTAAATAAACTCTCACAGAAGGAAATATTTATGAGTACTTGTATATTCATTTGTCATCAATTGGAGGAATAGGAGATAATAATTGGCACAAGATTACAAAAATAATTTTTTTATAACAACCACTAATTTCATATTAAATTTACTGTGAGCAAAAATCTTCAAATGAAATGTTAAATGCTAGAGTAAAATTCTTTTTTGACGTTTCCATTTAATCGTCAGAGTGTGAAAATCTATTATTGATCATTTTTTACAATTATGATTAGTAGTGGATATAACAATACGACACAATAGTTATAACCATTAGTGGTTACGACGTTATAACATGATCCTATACAATCGCAAAAAGTCGATGGTAAGAACCAATCGGAAATGCAAATTACGTAGTTATTGATAATATATATTTTAATATTATTAAGGGAAATATAATTATAAAGAAAGGTACATTGAAAAAATATAATTTTGAATTAACACTTTCACCATTTTTTATTTCTTAATACAGCGTTATCTAGTTGACTTCTAATAGTATCTAAGTTAACTTTTTTAATAAAAATTAAAGAATATATAAATATCACACACAGAGATGTTCTAATATAAACTTGACTAGTGATAAATTTTTACCACAATTTTTCTGTTTAGATTACAACAAGAGAAAAAATAAATACTAAATAGCAAGATTTTCATTAATGAGACACGAAAATACATAATGACATGTACGTTTCTCCAAACAAAATTATGTTGTAGTTTCGTGGACATATAGGTTAAAAGAGATTTAATAGTGTTTTTCTTTTTTTTAAAAACGATTTAAAAAATTTTTAGATAATTTTTATTAATTTAAAATCAGCCACTATGATCTATTAGTTATTTCTGATACTTGAAGAGAAATTGTCTGATATTTTTTTTTTCTAAAAGTGAAATTTGGTGTGAATCTTTTTTATTTAATCTGAGTTTATATTTCAATTCCTTCACATAAATGGGTTCACAAGGGCATGAAATTATGTACTGTATTCTAATCAATGTAAATAAAAGTCCTATTGTTATAATTAAATATTTAACATTACTTTTTTTTAATAAAGTACAATTTAGTACGGATCGTTGTTATTTATTCTCAATTTATATTTTAATTCTTTTATATAAATGGGCCAATAGTTATTGAGTCGTCTCGTCGTGATTCACTAAATAATTACGTGTTGTATGTATATTTAATTATTAAACTTCCATAGACACACACAAAATGAAGCCAAATAATTTCCAGTCTTGAGAGCATTTTTTCTTCTCACATAATGGCTAAAAAATTTTAAAAAAATGTATTTCAATATAAAATCCATGTAAAAAGGGCACAAATGCCCTTTTTTAAAACTTAACTTTTGACAATTATTTTTATATTTTGAACATTTGTTACTTTCAAATTTTAAATATTGTGTAGTAGATATTAATCTAAGCTGACTTAATACCAAATTTCGTTCGACGATATGAGGAATGTGACTTTTAGAATATCTACATATTTCATAGTATCCCTTATATGGGTATTATGTAATGTCTGTGTTTTATGCCTGGGAACCCTGATCGACACAGAAGGTGAAATCGTCTTAAAATTTAAAAAAAACGAGATCTCATCAATAGAGGTACATTTCTGTGAAATTCGTTTAAAGTTAGTCACAAGTTTTACCTACGGAATAACTATCTAACTATTTTTATTACAGTAAATGATTACTTTGTTATACTGACAACTTTTAAAGACTTTAAGAATGTTTTGAAAACCAATCCGCCTCTATTTCAAATTGATACAAGTTTATGGAAACATTATATTTTACACTCACTTTTGATTTTTATTCATTATTTTTAGAATCCGTTGCGTTTAATTTATCACAACTATATATTAGAAGTTTATAATTTACGCATGCTAATGAATATAAGTTTGTAACCAGCGCAATCTGTGTATTTGTATACATCTTTGTAATATTTTAAACAATCCTGATATTGCAACATGTCACAAAAGCAAATTTATTTACTTGCCTGCACTCGGTGTAGGCCCATGCTGTGAAAACCAGCTGTCTCTTACTTGAAAAACATATAAACTTTCATGAAAAGTCCTTTGCTTTCCACGCTGTAAAACTTTGGAATTTAGTGGATCCGGATGACAAGAACTCGCCCTCTATAAATATGTTCAAAAGCTCTCTGAAAAAGAGTTTGTTCACACATTCCGTTAGTCCTAAATTTCCTTAATTCCAGTTTGTTCTCCTTTCCCTGTACCAACCTTGCCATATCAAGATTTTAAATTATTAACTATTTTTGTTGTTATAACCTTTACAGTCTTCACATTGCATAAGTTTGATATTTAACCAATACGGTTGAATGGAAGAGATCGATTATGTAGAAAAAGATTCACCAATATATATATATGTATATATATATCATGCGTACATAACAATTTGTGATATTTATGTAAATAAAAAAATAAATGTTATATTTTGCATGGAAAATGGGGCCAGGTTTATATGTATCGAACGATTGCTAACACTGAACAGACATAATGAAATTATGTCATCGTTACCTACTAGATCTGCATATGTAGTGAACTCTATTTTTTAAATGAGAGCTAATTAATTTCGTTATTATGTCTGCATCAGAACTCTTTCAATTTAAGTCAAATTGTGACTAAATTGTAGAAAAAAATATGATTGAATTACGTGAACACAGAAATAAATAAAAACATTTTGCAAATTTTTTCTTACTGTGGTGAAGTGATTTTTCTCCCTACGTTTACGGACATACTTTTTTAAGGATATTTTCAACGTTTTTTCATAGATTTTATGGAGACTTTTTCTTACGGACCTTTTCAATGTTTATTATATTTTTCACAGAATTTTACGGAATGAATTTTATGAATTTTAATTATATTAAAATTCAAAAGGTTGTGATAAATTAAACGCAACGGATTCTAAAAATAATGAATGCAAATTAAGAGTGAGTGTAAAATACTATTTTTCATAAACTTGTATCAATTTTAAATACAGGCCGATGGGTTTTTAAAACATTCTTAAAGTCTTTAAAAGTTGTCAGTATAACAATATAATATGATTACTGAAATCAAAACAGTAACTTATAACTTATTTTGTGCGGACTTTTACAACTCATAGAATTTTGCAAGTAATCATCTTCTGGTATATCTTTCGAAAATAAAGATTTTCCTCGGGAAAGAAAACCCATTTTTTAACTTTTCTGTAGTAAAAATTATCAAATTACAGTTCAATAATTAGATGGAAAATATTTTCCAACTCGAACTTTTACATTTTTTCTAATGACGTATGGCGGATATTTATATATATATATATATATATATATATATATATATATATATATATATATATATTGCAGTTAAAAGCAAAAGGATGATAGCTTGATTCGATTGACCATCGAGCAAGAAAGTTTTTCGTAGAGTTTCTTCTGAAACCTTTGGTGGTGAAACCGGAAAAAGATGTGATACTCAATGAAGAGATTTAATGTTTGATGTTACTTACAGTCTTTGGCATATGATAAGTTATTTCGCCTAATATTAAAATTGTTATAAATTAGTTAAAAATTATTATACTACTTGAGTAGTCATCAGTAAGTTCACAATTTAAAAAAAATGTACATCGACGCATTTCAATGACTGTTAAATGTAAAATTAATAAAGTAGAAAAGTTGACATCCACAACTTAGAGGACATTTGTAAAATCATTGTTTCGTTCTTTTGTTCGGCAATTATTCAGATCTAGTCCGTTTTCAAGGTTCAAAAGTCAAACATGGAACTTTTATAACCTAGTTATATCCATGTCTTCTCTATAAATGATATCCTGATAATTTTTGAATTGTTAGACCTATTACGTAATTTGATAGATATGTACTTCAGGTAGAAGTCTCTATTAATATGGATGAAAATAATTTTATTAGAAAGTGAGTATGTAATTTTTTTCCATCGTGTGGAGTTTCGATAGAAAATGTTTTTGAAGGAAGTTTAGGTTCCATTAAACACTTGCTATATTTTTAGTTCTCTTCACGAAAACTTAAGGATAATAGGTGATATATCCATCTCCAAATAAGACTATGTAAAAATATAGAAATACTGGAAAATAATATGTAATGAGTAATTTTATTAGTATTGGAACGTCAAAAAAAAAGTTTAGACAAGAAAATAAAGCTATGGGAATTACTGCTAGATAGTTAAAATAAATTAATATGACACCACACACCCTTATATGTACCTGTAAGCACATTATAAGTATTTATAAAATATATGTAACTAACTTTGTTCGCGTGGAATTCGGAATAAGAAAATTTATCAGGAAATGTTTTGTGTTCTTTTTTTTTAAATTTTTTTTTCTCAGAACTCTATAAACATAAACTTTAATAAAAATCTGATAATGGAATTGACAAAACTAATATCGTATTTATTAAGTCAAGTTTTTTTGTTTTCTATAATATCCATATCAAAAATTATTGTTTATGTTGCTCGAGAGTATAAACTGTTACCACACCAAATTTCATAAAAACCTTCCTATGATGTTCATAAAAACCTTCCTATGATGTTCATAAAAACTTTCCTATGTGTATTCCGTGTGATTGAAAAACAAATTATTAGACACACAAACAACGGTTCTGAAAATAGGTTTTCCGGTATTATCATTCTATACGCTAAACTATCTATTTTTATAATAATTTCCACATATAAAATTCACTCTGTTGTAGTTTTGTTACATGATTTATAGATTTTATATTTTGTGATACGTTAACGGAATCCAAATTAAGTCGACCCATAAGCACTTGACCGGGTTTTTCTTGATTTTTTACACAGTTATGCTAAAGTTCATGAAAAACTTTTCCCTGTAAAGTTTTACAAGGGTGAATTAAACATTTTAATGTATGTAAAATTGTAATTGTATGAATAGTAAAAAAAATAAACATTCGTTAAAAAATACATATTGGACTGGTTTTATTGTAGATATTGTTAATTAAATTAAAAGAATTAAACCCACTAATATTTAATATGATATATAGATTTTCAAAAGGCTCTAAATAATACAAAATTACCTAAATTCAGAAAACAGATATGAGAAATCTAAATTATTTCTTCAGTAATACAATTGCTTTCTCCATTAAACTATTTGCACTATTACAACCTTGCCTTTAAACTTTATCAATTTTATTAAATGTTTAACACATCATTATATAACGTCAACAACGGTCTAATAGCAACAACCCTGTTGAATGTTTTATTAAGCATCTTATCGCAATGTACATCGACTCAAACTTGTTAATAAGCTTTCCACTTGGCACTAGTTCGACAATAAAAAGTTTTCCCGAATTCCGACATTTTCCGTCGGGTTTTATTGCCCGCGCATGAAGGCGCTGCGTGATTTCTGTAAACAAGATTTTTCGCCGTTTCACGACCTCTACGTGAATGTTTTCTGTTATTTATTGGCCGGCGGTGTATTTTCAGACTCTTTGCATTATGGTGGTTCGTTCCGTTTTCACTTTATTAGATGGAGGCCTGTGATTTTCGTATAAAGGTATTTCCTGTGATCGAGTTTATTCTTTACGGTCCTCTTTGCGGGTCGACATGTCGTTAAGCTGAAATGGTGGTTGGGACAGGGAGGTGAAAACGAATTTTTACGTAGTTCAAACGTCTTATTCTATTTATAAATTTAATTATTTTAAGATAATTATTAATCACACAATTCCGACTATTATTATTTAGCATTTCATTCTTAATCAAAATCGTCGTATTTCCGTAAAACAGATAATTAATTACGGAATAAAATAAAATTCTTTGACCTAATAGTTTAATAAATTTTAACAAGCCTTTAATATTGAATATATTTGGCGTTAATTATGTAGAAATTAATTATTCACAATTAAATGAAACTACGTGTAGTATTATTGCTACTTTCTTTAATTTCTTTACTACGACCTAGGTTTCGTTGTATTACAACAAGTTCAGGTGGGATATTAGCAAAGATCAGATCAGATTAGAAGAATCTTTGCTAATATCTCACCTGAAGATGTTGTAAGACAACGAAACCTAGATTGTGGTTAAAAAATTAAAGAAAGTAGAAATAATACTACATCACATAGTTTCATTTAATTGTGAAGACTTTAATGTTAAACAGTAAGTTTAATATTTGTGATTAGGTCCGTTCACCACCAGAATAAATATTTCTTAAAATATTAGTTTTTAATTGTAAATTAGAAAATTTAATTGTAATAATTAATAGCTTGTAATCATAGGAAAATGGTTATAAACATTTGTATTTTAATCCATTTTTAATAAGTTCAAAAAAGAAGAAATGAAATGTACAGAAAAGATAAAACATGTACTCTGAGTCTAATATTAAAAACGAAAACAATTATTTCAAAAAAAATTTACATATAGGTATATACGCGATAAATACATACTACTTGTCATTTATAGTACAGTAGTTATAAAGGTAGTCATTTATCTTCGCCTTTATTTACGGAATATTTATGTATGTATTTCGACCGAGCGGGAAATTCTGGCCATTGATATTCATTTAAGATGTACAAAGTGTAAAACGCGAACGAAGCCGCGGGCAAAAGCTAGTATTGCATTAAGTTTGCGTGCTCATATTGCACTAAGTATGCGTGTACATATTAAAATGTGTTGCAAAATTATATTCTTCGTGTTGGCAGTGACCAACGGAATGTGTAAAGATAATATGTTCTATTATAATCTAAATATTGCACGGTAACGACGTTGGAAATATTGCATTTATTCTAGTCACACGTCTATTCTAATTAAAATAATGCACGACAATGATGTTGAAATTTTATTTTTATAGTGTATTACAGTCGTAACTCTACTAGTTTTTATTACTAAGACTTACTCATGTCAATAGATTTAAAAATAAAAAAAATACTTTCTTAGTTGACATTTAGACCGATTTGTTCCGACACTGCATGCTACGATTTTTTCATGTATAACCTAACAAAATCTATTTTAAATATTACATTTATGTTTCATTTTATATAATAATAATAGCTAAGTTCAATAGAAATATTTTTAATATCTCACAGCCTTAACTATTTATCAAATGGAATATGAAAAAAAAAATTCTATACAAAATATGCACGCAAAATTGTACATAACAGTCGAGTAATTTCATTTAGATAACAAAAAAATTTGTAATACATTTCTCCTTTAAATTTTCGGCATATAATTTTTATATAAAAAATGTTTAATATTGACTCCAAAATAAATTCACGTTAACACAAATACGTAAAGTCCAAGCTTGTAAATAAATATCGTAATTTCCTGCTAGAAATCTTAATCTATATTTGAATATATATATATATGTTCAAAGGATTCATCTATAAACAGTTCGGCGATAAAATTTCCCTGTTCCCGGGGTCGTGCAAGATTGGTTGAGACGCACTAGGCACCTCATTCAGTTCATGATAAGAATCCGATAAGCCGCTTACGATTTCCACGTCCAACAATAAAAACACGAAGAAAAAGATAACGCAATACAGCAATAGCTTGGCGAAGCAGCTAGGGCGGTTGTAACTGCAATTTGGCCGTCAAAGCTTTCCCGCTGTAACGTTTTTGGGCGGTCGTCTCTGCGGGTGGTAAAGTCTTTCCTTTTACTCGTATTTATTGAATTTATAAACTTTTGTAAACAACTTAAGGGTACAGAATGTAATTTATGATTTTAGTAAAAGATTTAAGATTCAAACGGCTGTTTACGAAAGTTTTTAAGGTCGAAGTTTGGATGCGTAAAAATGTTTGAGCTTTTGTAAGTTTGTTTTTGTCTTTAAGTCGTAAAATATAATTTCTTTATCTGACAGAAAATCATGATTAAGATAGTAATAAATGTGCTTTTTCATTTTATTTTCTTAGCAATCTCATTAATAAGGACGAAATAACTGCATACATCTGTGAACCATAATTTTCAGGATTATAGTGCCACGTGAAGAAAATTATATGAAATGAATGATGAGTTTTACCTTTAACAAACAGCAAATACATATAGCAAGCAGCAAATACTAAGTATAGAAAAGACGTGTTAAAACATTTTTCTTTTCATTCCTTTTTTAATTTTGTACATATATATCTCTCAAATTATGTATATATATATATATATATATATATATATATATATATATATATATATATATATATATATATGTAAGTCTTAAAACTGTAATGAATTATTAATATTAAATGAAATGAGAAGGGGTGGATTGCGAGCGTAAAAAAAAGGGTGAGGAAAATTAATATGTGTAAGAACATAAACCATTCGTTTGCGATATATAGTTTTGACTGCATTTTACTTTAATACATTTGAAGCCTTCTAGTAAATTATCTAACCTAGTAATGAAAACTGGACCAAAAATTATTTCGTAGTTGTCCAAAAAATTGCGTACATACTGCTGAATAGACGTATTGGATGTTTTTGTTTTATTATATTATTGAAACAGTTTTTCGAATCAAAAAAATGTACATGCATTTCATTATTTAAAAAAAATATACATGGCTGTAGATTCCTTAAATAAAGACTATGACCATTTTTGGATTCCATATGAATTTGTACCTTTCATGATCTGAATTTTAATGTTGAACTAAGAGCTCGTCTTCAGTATACCACAACGTTTAAACTCACGCGCCTCTAAAAAGTTTCTTAAGAAATTACAGAATCGTGTCGAATAAACTCTTTGTTTTTCATCTTAAATTATTGTGATTATCACAGGTATTCCGACGAATGTCCTTGTCACATCCTTTTTGTCTTTCGTTTTTTTGGTCTCACTTTTCTTTCGAATGATTTTTTGAAACAAGCTTTTTTTGTAATAGTGTGTAAACTTACATATTGAAAAAATTTTAAAATTAAACACATCCTTAATGGAGAGAACAACTGATGAATAGTACTGCCAATCACTCAACGTATCATTTAATAGCAGACCGCCAATAAAGTTAGCATAGATTATATCGGTTTTTATTAAGTCCTCACTCAGAATAAAGTAGTATAAAAATATATTTTAAGCCATTAAACTTAATTTCCTTTATAAACGAATAATTAATGTTTATCGTTTCCCCTTTCAGGGCATCAGCTAGATCGCTGATACTATTGCCAGCTTATCGTTTCAAACCTCCGGATCAGATTAATATATTTACCTGAACAATCAGTCTTTTCTCACTTATTGGCAATTTGGGGCGTTTAGTGTTAAACAAGAATACCTTTGGTATATATTTAACACAATTTTAAATAGCCTTTCCAAAAAAGTATATTCTATCTTTGAGAAACATAGAAGTATGATGATTCTATTTAATTTTTTTTAATATAAACCAACTAGCAATAATTTTTGAACATATTATACTGGTGAACAAATGTCCATCAAACTCTCAATTGGCAGTGAATTAATAAAATTAGTTTCGACTACAAATGACTACTTCTTTCTCCAAATATTTCAATTAATCATGGAAAATGTAAAATGTATTTACTTACGCCAGAAAGGAACGGCGGTTACGAAAGGACGTATGCAAAGAAAAGTTAATTCAAAGAAATATTTCACGGATGTATCACGGAGAACTCTTTATAAACATAATAAAAAATACGTCGCACTGCGAGATTTCTGAACAAAGCTTTGGAAGTTAAAAACGTTTAAGACCGTGGGCGCTACGAATGTGCGATACACGTCAGTATTTCGCGTGGGCGAATAAAGACGCATAGCTTGACGTTAACATTAGTTAGACCAAAGTACTCTTAGTATTATTACTTTCAGTTGTAGAAATGTTACCCGGTGTCAACTCTTAAAGTAACAGTATATAATCTGCTGCAGAATATTATTAATGTCGAGACCGGTTTCGATCATTTTATCAGCTATAAAGGCCGCATAATATTCTAGTATGGTACTAGATTATAAATATTTGTCAAGAAAAACCTTATACGATATTACTCGGTAGAGTACAAATATCTTTACTTGATATATTCGTAACTAATATTATAAAAACAAAAATTTTAATGGATAGATATTTGTTAACCTATAATTTCGTAATTTTTAAACTGGTCTGTACAAAATTTTGTATTATCGCGTAGAGTAACTAATATCGAGACAATGACCCTTGTTTCGATATTAAGTTCCTATTGGACCTATAAGATAAATTTTGTAACTTTTATTTCGGTTTATATTAACGCATACCATGCATCTTGAGTCACTAAAATTGAGAGTGGAATAGGGTACAAAAATGTCTCCTTTTTAAAATTTGATCATGCTATTCGTAGTAACCAGGAACCTTGTAATCTGTGTTTGTTGTACTATTTTAGTCGTGCCGAAATTAGTTTCATAAAATAATTTTAGGTATATCAAAATTTATTGACGGAATAAATGGGAAAATTCTATAACATACCGATAGATTTTTCTACTGGCGATGCTGCTCTTTAATGTAACTATAAAATAAACTGTCATAAAGACATATGTAAAGTGCATAAATTGGTAGATGATACGTGTTTACCGAGCTAATTTTAAGTAAACCTTCAACAATCTCTCATACTACATAATAATGTATTCTGGAATAAAGAATGTAAATAAGTCGCATGAAAGTAGACCGAGGCCATTCATAATTAAAAATAGGTCGCGAAATTGTTTATTGTTTATTGAGTGCGAAATGCAGACATGAAAGGAAAAGTAAGACAAAGGTGATCATGATTTAAATAAACTTATTAAGACATTTTGTGTTGTTTCAATGCAATATTTGAAGATGTAAGAACTAGCTTTTAAGGTTTTGGAAGAGGCAATATAAAATACTTTCATCAAATTAAGCATTTTCAAAAAAAAATCACCACGATGGTTAAACACCACAAAATTTTTAAAATTGCGAAAATTGGCTGCGATATATTAAAAATGAAAATATATTGCTCAAAAATAGATTAGAACATATTAGTAAAGCAAATATTTTACACGAAAATAGGTTACAACATATTAGCAAAGCAAATATTTTACACGAAAATAGGTTACAACGTATTAGCAAAGCAAATATTTTACACGAAAATAAGTATCCACATATTTGAAAAGGTAATTATTTTCCCGAAAATAAGTTGCAATGTATCAGTAAAGGAAATCGATTAAAAGATATGTTAGGATACTGACCCTCTTGGGGAAAAAAGCACTACGACAAAGAACAAAAAAAAGATATAAAAATAGGTTATAAATAACCAACTTGTACAATTCGTGAAATGTGCCTGACATTCAATATATTAAACTTGTTAGTAGTGACTAAACTTTTTTGAATAAATTCTTTAATAAGGATACAATCCTTCAAATTCTGTTCGATAATTTTTAAGTGTTAATAATTAATTCCGTTTTCGTTCATCCACGTGTATATTATATATGCAATACAGTTTTGGAAATCTATTACACAAAACTTTTGAATCACGTCAGTATATGATATTGGCGTCTTACGATATTTTGAATAAATTCTTTAATAAGGATACAATCCTTCAAATTCTGTTCGATAATTTTTAAGTGTTAATACTTAATTCCGTTTTCGTTCATCCATGTGTATATTATATATGCAATACAGTTTTGCAAATCTATTACACAAAACTTTTGAATCACGTCAGTATATGATATTGACGTCTTACGATATCTTGATGTGGTCAATAATATTTTCAATAATGGGTCAAAAAATTAGCTTTTTGTTGAAAATAAAAATCTAATAAACTCAATTCGAAATCTCTACACGTCGCTACTGTCTCACACTGACAGCCCGGAAAAGCCTTTAGGAAATGCGTTTAAAACGCGGATTAATATGTTTTTCAACAGACAACAGGCACTTGATAAATGAACACTATGAATCTTTTTCTTGTAAACGTGCAGATCCTCAGTGAGTCGAAACGATTCGCGAGAGTAATGTTGCCATCTCGAAATAAAAATTGCCTTTCATTTATATGCGCCCGGCACTTATCAAGTCATCGTCTCTCTGCGAGCGGAGATTGGCTACGTTATGACTTAATTAGATATACGTCTCATCTAGACGAGGCTCATTACTGGGCCGAGTGATCCCTGGGCGCCGCCTCCGTAAGATTTTATCGGGATGCTGCCGCTCTTGGAAAGTCCGCGATATTCGTTTTGAACTTCGCCCCAAGTGAAGTGGTTATGATCTAAATTAATACATACGATCAGTTTTAATGACTTTATTGGATGCCCTCAAGTATTATGTGATGTTCTTTGATTAGCCCAATGAGATTTGCTTTTAAAAGTGAGTTTCGTGAGCCTTTGAGATCTCTTCTACCCTATTAATGTAATAACCACTTGGGGATTATGTTATCTGTTTTATGAAGGCACTTATGATTTCGATTACGAGCTGTTTATGTAGGCGTAAAGAAAATAATATTATTAAGAAAATATATCGTGTTTAATATATTTCAATACATATTAAATATGACATGTGGAGATGTTTTATAATATTAATCGTCTCTATAGAGATTAAATATGTTTTTTATTGAAGTTGAACGAAAATAAATTGTTTAACATATTTGTGCGATTAGCATTAGGTGAGCACGAAGTACCATCTCACCTATCTTCACATAAACTTTGACTCGAGCCAATTATTTTTTTTCTTTTATACCTTTTATTGAAATTATTTTTATACAGTTTTATTTAAAATTTTTAATATAAATTTTATTTTATGATAATTATTCTATTAACAATGACTAACTTGGTGAACATTGTTTTCATTTGTAAGTTTTATCGACTGACTCATTTGCATCATTATATATAGTCTATCATATGGTGTAATCATTTATTAATTATTTAATAAACCACGAAGTGCCATTTTAGTGCAATTTTATTAAATAAAAACAATTTTGGGGCACTGAATTGATCCTATACAGTGAACCAAAATTGAACCCATTATTTGTTTCCTTTATAAACGAATAAATACTAAATATACAAATTATATTTTGAAAAAACTTAATTAATGTTTTCAATTACTGAGAAGTAAACAAGTATAAAAACGTGTACAATTTTAATTAACTGAATGTAATAGACAATTACATAAATGACAATTTCTCTTCACTGATTACACGTCCACAAGTACGGTCTTATTTCCTGTTTGTTAACAACTGAATTTTAAATTTATTCGAAAACGTTTGATAAATAATTACTTTAGATTTTAATAAATATTTTTAGCATTGTTTTAGAAAAGGTTTTTTCTTATCTATGCAATAGATTTTGTCTTATCTATGCAGTAGATTTTAAGTGATTTTCAAGAAGCGGAACGAAAACGAAGATAAAAAGTTTCCCCTTAAAGAAAGCTTAAATTTTAATTTTAATTCCAAAGATTATTTTGATTAAGGTTTTATTCAAACAGGTCTGGTAGTTTTCACGTAGTATGTGAACAAACGGATAGACAGACAAACAGAAAACAAACACATTACACTAATTTTTCAAAAAGTTCTTAGTGTACATACACAAATCTATAAATTTGTTTTTATTACACTAATTTTTGAAAAAGTTCTTAGTGTACATACACAAATCTATAAATTTGTTTTTACATCATAAATCGAACTAAAACTTACGAACATCTTTCAAGGGTTCCGTAGCCAAATTATTAACCTTTATAGTTTCGTTATGTCCTAATGTATGTCATAATCGATTTACTCTCGGATTATAAATGTAGTCAAATTGAAATTTGGAAAATACAATCTATATTGTCTACAAAAATAAAATGTTTGAAAAAGTTTTTTCTTTCAGAAATATTAGATGGATGTCTTGAACACTTTTTTGATATGTAGATCCGTTAGCGAAATATTAAGTTATTTTAATTGATAATTTTTCTTAAGATTGCTGGTTAATTTGATTAGCCTGTCGGACGTGGGACGTCCGACAGGCTAATCAACTATTTCTGGATATCTGAAAAGCATTCACAACAATAATATATGCATACACACATACAAATATAACTTAATAAAAAAAATTTCATAAATATTCTCATAGCTTATGATATTTATATGGTAGTTCATATCTTATCATATTTATGATATCTGTAAAATATTCATAATAACTTCATACTGTGATTATAACTTTATTAGCAATATTTTCAGTTCACATAACGTAATATAAAAATAATTTTGTTCATAAATAAATGAAACTACGCGATGTAGTATTATTTCTACTTTCTTTAAGTTCTTTATTACGACCTAGGTTTCGTTGTATTACAACATCTTCGGGTAGGCTCTTAGCAAAGAACCCATTTGAAGATGTTTTATTACAACAAAACCTAGGTCGTGGTAAAGAACTTAAAGAAAGTAGAAATAATACTACATCACGTAGTTTCATTTAATTGTGAATAATGAATTTCTACAAAATTAACGCCAAACATATTCAATAATTTTGTTGTTTAAAATGTATAATATCTGTGAATTATCTGTTTAATTATTTATATCGTGAGAAATAACATGATTTAATTATGCAATATGTTTTCATGCCGTTAAAGTATAATAGATAATACATTTAGGTTGTAAAAAACTAATTTTTGTAAATATTTTAATGGAAATGCTATTTTTATAAGTACTTATAAGTGTACGGAACCCTTATGCGAGTTCTAATCCTTTCGACAGGTTTTTTCAAAAGATGCCGCTAAGATTGGCATTATCGATTGTCATTTACAATAGGAAGAAAGCTAGTGCAAGTATTTATTTCTAGGCTTGAACATTTTAAGTTTTAAACTTAAAGAATATATTTTCTTCCAAGGTGTATGGAAAAATTATGATTTAACTTCTCTTGCTGTATTAGGAACCTTTTCTGATCATCGGTATAGGTTATTACACGGGACTCACTATTTACACAGATTATTATGCTAGCACAGGAATTTTAACCTATATAAATTTTAAAAACAAAAATCGCTTTATTTTTGTACATATTTATAAATTAAATTATTTTACATTTCATTTTATTATTTCATTTTAATTATTTTAATCTGAATTGTTCAAATGATATTTTACTTAGATTTTCCAAATTTTGACACCTTTACACTAATACAGTGCTAATTCTGTTGTACTGAGTGTTATCAGAATTTAACGTACATGCAATTCTTAATTTGGGACGGTTCTTTATGTATGAGAATTACATATATCAGAGCCAACATGTTGTGATCTATATGTATTAGTACTTAAAATTTAAGTTATAACCAACCAACAGAAAACTTCTATTTATCTAAGTCAGTACCAATTTTAATCCGAAGAAAATGTTCTATAAAACGTGAACAACGTAAACAGGAAGATATAATAGCCCATTCCCTATAATCGTAAATCTAAAAATACGATTACGCCAAGACCGAACCCTAACTAACATAACTCTGAAAGCGTCAGTGCAATATATTACAATCCCAAACATCATAACTCTAAAAGAAAAAAGGAGTGAAGCCGAAATACTTCGATGCGAAACGTCACAGGTCGACCCGCACAGATTTGTCTCGGGCGCGTCTCCCTCGGCGGGGCTGCGCGCGCGCCGCAGCGGTCAATGGGTGTAAATTTAGCCGCCCCGTCGACGTCTATTCCTGTCGCCCGCCAGCCGGTATTATGTTCCAGTACTATATCGAGCCGCTCGTCGGCGTGCACGTCCAACCGCCGCTCGTCTAAAGAACTGAAAGAGAGTTGTGTCCCCTCAAGCAGTGTTCAGTGCCATTTAAGTTTCAAAATGTGTTGTGACCAAAATTTCGATGAAATGACAAGAAAAAAGTAAAATAAATCATTGAGCTTATGGATTATTTTTGGTTGTGCCGTTTTTTGATTAACTCCGTCTCCCGCATTTATAATTAATACTGTCCCCATCGAGAGGCGTTTTGCATTGAACTGTACACACGTACGCTCAACAAAAGAAAATCCCTCTGTATTTTCTATCGTTTTCATTTAGCTCTTTCTAGATTTATGTCTAAATTACACGCTTGTGTCACAGCATTCTACATCATTGGATTTTTATTGTGAAAATTTGCCTAATAAACGTATTGTTTGCACGTTTTTAAAATCTAAATTTGACTGAAGCCCATTCATGTATCGCGTTCAGAATTGAAGCTTTGAAGGCGATCGACTCTGCAACTGTCTGGCTTGTGCCTCTCCGCTTTAGTTCACGCGCGCTGAGACTCCACATAACACATCTCATTGATTGCTTGTCATTGTTGATATTCATCATCAGAGTAAATCCATTTGTTAACGAGAATTGACGATTGCAAGAAGCGATAAGAAATCATTGTTTACTGAAATAGTTGTAAGTATATGTTGTATTATGTCCTGTGTTTTTAACACTAGACTTAAAGCTGTGTAATTGGTACTCACATTTCTTTTGTTTATTTGTACTCATGTATATCTCAATTTGACTTAGTATTAATGTAAATTTACACTGTTTACTTTAAAGGGTATAGTCTATTTACTACCAACGTTGTGTCTATTAAACAAACAATATAATAATATGATAAATTTCAACAAAATTAAAACTGAAAATGAAAATCTATCACTAATATAATTATTCCAGTCTAATTTTTTTAGGTGTTGCAATCTGTTAAATATATTCTTGGGTGATTTTCTGAGTCATTTCTATTCTTCAAAATAATAATTTAGAAGAGAGATGACAATTTCACATGTTTTAAATTGTGAAAATAACAATATTTTATGTATACATATATAGTCTGAAAACTTAAAGGAAATATAAATAGCAGGCACTAAACTGGGAATATTTAAAAATGAATATATTAATATTATTAGACTTCATATAAATATTCCAGAATGACCGACAAAATCTAATCAAAAATTCATACTAACGTAAAAATATTTAGAATGGATGGTTTTAGAATTACTTTCCTATGAAATATTTTACTACACTACGTTATGAATGCATTTAATAAGATGTGCGATAAAATTTGACGAAAAGTTATCTTAGCGTCAAAAAATCAGAAAGAGTTTTTAGAATAATTTTTTCTCCAATATTTCACTACACTATGAAATGATATAAGAGTAAAGGATGAAAGCAAACACATCAATTACTTGTAAATGCATTTGATAAGATGTGCGATCAAATTTGATGAAAACGTATATTAACATCAAAAAACCGGGAAGAGTTTTTAGAACATTTTTTTTCTCAGATATTTTACTACACTCAATCATATGATATAAGAGTTAGAGATGAAAGCAAATACGGCGATTACTTATAAGTACATGAAGTAGAATTGCAGAAGAAAAAATATCGCAAATATAAAACAAATTCCTCTGGTAGACCCATGAACGTAATTCCATTGTTCATATACCTAATTAATGTTAATTATTACGCAAGGTAATATTCTTAAAGAAAAGATGAAATTTGCGGTGGAATATCTGAACTCCATTTGAAGTGAAAATATTTTATTCTAAATCTTCACTAATTGATTTTACAGCACAATAAATATTTAATATTACTTAATATAATTTAAAATTAGGGTGATAAAAATATTTCCGTGAATACCTTAAAAACCGTTACATCGGAATTCATCGTTATAGCTTTTATAATTTCAGATTCAGTAATTTCATAAAAAAGGGGGTGGTGACAAATTTTTTGGCATATTTTTCAACGTTTCTAAAGATATAATACCTAAAATTATGAATAAGATATTATATTTTGAGACCTTCATGACTAGTCTTTGAAACGAAACCTTATACTATATGTAGAATTTAGAAAAGAAATGTGGGTACTTAATTTGTCCCCAAGATAAATTTCCTTATCCACACACAATGTTGACTTTCGGATAATGAGATAGATGCAAGTTAATATGGTTTATTATTATGTTAAATTTGAAATCTCCAAACCATGACAACAACAGTAAAAGCAAACAAACAGACATATGAGTAATGTTATAAATGCTCCCTTTTTCCATTCGAGTTACATATCCTTAAAAATCCTAATAATTCTAAACAAAAACAAACCATGATAACTTAATTCGTTTTAAACAATGAATTCCTCATGAAGCATTTCCACGAGAGTTTACGAGAGTTTCAGAAAATTAAATGAAGAACATCGTTGCGACTATCCGAATTGTGGAACAACCACTTGGCATTAAGTGTTTTGTGCTCCCGTCGCGCAGTGCGCGTACACAATTCGCGAGACAAAGGATGTATTGTTTACGATACAATAATTGCTTTGTTTTATGTTGTTGAAGTCGAGTGGTCGTTGAGAAGGTTTTATTTCTATAAATAAACCAAATCGCAAGATGCGCAAATTGGCTTGACTAGTTTACAATTTTCATTCCATTTGCAGCGAGATAAGATATTAGATTTCAACTAGGCGGTTTAAATTTATTAAACTGCCTAGCGGAGGTGGATATTTATTTGTAATTTGGAATAAGATTAAAAGCGACTCACGATTATTTTACCGTCAGAAATAATTATTTGAAACAGGAACCAAATCAATTAAATTGATAACAAAAACTTTAATTTTGGTTGAACTTGCATGAGAAAAAAAGACAAAGAAATAATAAGGAAACAGTAATTTGAAAAACTTAATTCAAATCAACCAAGTCTTACGAATTTTCCATATTTTCCACAACGCTGAGGTGTTTGTCGAAGCATATATATAACAAAGAATCGGAAACATCCGAAGCTTTACGGACACGTCCGACTACAGATGGTATATTGGGACACTTGGCGGTATCATTCTCGCTAGTTTATTATTTGCGGATGCTGTAGCTGAGAATAGATTCAAAGTTAAATTAATAGAAAATATAAAGAGCTAAATTTTCATAATGTAGACGAAAACTTGAAGTAAAAATTGGAAAAAATTGCATTTTTGAATTAAGTTGTTAGATTTATTGAAACTCTTATCTCAAATCAGGACTCGATTCCATTTAGGAGGTAAATTTGATCATCTTCACTATCATACCGCTGTAAGATTGTCAAAAATTGTCGTAAATAATAATATAAAGCGCATAAAAATATATAAAAAGGATATAGCGCTGAAATATGATGATACATTTAGAGATAAATATAAAGACGATTATCTTGATAAAAAATATGAGACGATAAAACTAATGGTAATCTTCCGGTTTAAATCTTATAAAATTCATAGAAATTTCTAAGCAAGATTAAGGCCATTTCCTTACAAAACTAAAACATAAATAGAATGGATTTTGTTAAAATCCTTTATATAATTTATTAAAAACTTAAAAGTATTTTTTCTTTGAATAAGAAATTAAACTTACTAAAGTAAAAATTCAATATTGTTAGACTAAAAAGAAAATTCAAGCACTTCAAAGAACCTAATATTTATCTTCATCAGATTTCGTGGGGAAATAAACCACATTTTCAGATATAAATATGTACATAAATGTAAGCTCTAATCTCAATATTTCATATCCCAAAAAGCTTTTCTATAAATAAATAGACCTTAAACCAATCAGATATCAGACTCTCTGTCTCTAAACGATATATGTTCAACCCGTGTGATGTTTTGCTCCAACATAATTATCATTCTCTAAAAGTGTATACAATTAACTACTTCAGTATTTTATATCCAAAACAATCATATAATTTTAATAATATATTATAATTAAGTTATTATTCTCTAAAAGTGTACACAATTAATCACTTTTGTATTTTGTATTAAAAACAATCATTTAATTTTCATAATACAGCAGAACTTAATTCCGATTTTGCTTACAATTCAAAATTAATAATGGTACTTAATTTTATTTAGTGGGCCGTGCCGTGAATTTTGTTTCATTAGTTAACATCTGTGTTTTTCCCGTAAATTCCACGAAATATAAACGATAGTTTTATTTACATTTAATAAAATATTATTTTTAACTAAAGAAATTTGAGCTATAACAGTCTACTAAGTTGCTACTAAGCAACTATAGCTTGACGAAAATTAAGTTTCGTTATACAGAAAGACTCATTATTTATTAAAATAATGTTATCAACAAATATAAAAGTTTTATTCTGTCCTTTAACTTTAGTATCTGGCAATGTTTTCCTTTAGTACTTACAACAAAAATCTGTTACTTTGACACTAAAATAAAGAAAATATATTTTTATAAATTAGAAAAAAACTTATAAAATTCCTTATTTTTAACGATTCTTTTATAATATCGTATCTAGATATCGAAGTACCAATTTCATATAAAGTCAATCAGCAGAACAAAACAAAAATTTATAGTTCAATAATAATTTGACGGTCATTTATACTTGCAGATAAAATTTAATTTACGTAATTAAGTTTAGGACATAAATACTTAAACAGTACCAATGGCTGTAATTTTTTAACATATGGAAATACAAGCAATTCGAGCTTTTAGTATTCACATCACTACTGTCTTCGCCATAACAAATATTCCTCACATCATTAAATTTCAAAAAAACTACTTTCGTCCATTACAAAACAAAACTTATAAGAATACGGTGAATTATTCAAAAGTTCCTTCGGGGCGCTAACTTGTTCGTGTGGCTTTTCCATTCTTCTCCGGGCCTGATTTTCCTATTTCATTTAATATATATTCACACGTTTGATGAATTATAACTTTACTAGATGGAGGTTCTTGGCTCTGGGGGACACACAGGGAAAACGTATAGTGTTTTATTAGGAAAATGTATTTGTTCATAAGAAACTAACTTTATGTTCAGCACAAACCGCTTCTCTTACATCCAGACGCATATATACGTGATTGTGGTATGAGAATAAATTGTTTTTTGTTTTTTTTTTGTAAGTGCTTTTGTTCAAAATAATTTCCTTTAATATTTTATTACATAATCATCTATCTTATTTTGCACATAAACTTCGATAATCCTCACTATTTGAATCATTTGAGCTATAACAGTCTCAACCTCGTTAAAGGTGTAAGAAATATTTCTAAACAATAATTGCTAGAACAATAAAAAACGCCGAATAATATAGACAATAATTCACATAAAAGAATTGGTATTTACTTTATGCCAAGTGTTCTTTGTGTCTTTCGGTAACCTAAACATTTATTGCTGATGTGATTTTCTAAGTTTGTATAGATATTCACATGTATGTGGATGTTTAGGGTAAATAAGACATCAACCGATCATAATACAATAGGTACAGTAATTCAGTTTCAGTTTAGAAAATTTCCTGGAAAAAACACCAATCAACTGGCTCATGACTGATACTCCGTTTGAGTACTTATATGCAAATATTACTTTTATTTTGAAAGTAATTGAACATTAGAAACTAAGACGTTATTAATTATATCCAATTTGCTTTTATAATACCAACGATATCTGATATTTATTTCTGACAATTAGTCAATACATTAATCAGCCAAAATACAAGCACAAAGCAAAACAGTGTTAGAAATTATTACCAATTTTCGAAACTATAGTTTTTCTTATCATACATTATAGTAATTATATGCTTTCCGATCCTCGGGGGGTTGATTCAAACTCAAAGCTAGAGTATCTCCCATCAATACGACAGCTTCAGTAACGCTTTGATTGGTACCCTCATTAACCGTCAATCCGTCAGTTCCTTCGCTTGCGAGAATTGTGTGGGGGTTGGATTGACACCTTTGTGTCTGTATCGTAATCAAGTGGTGACATGTGGTGGATTAAACGAGATGAAACGAGCATATGAATTACGTTAGAGTACTACGTCATTGACTCACGAGCTTTCAATCTCAAATGTAAAGCTTTTACGTCAACAATCTCGGTCTACATCTCCGGTGACGTTACTATTTCACTTAACAGCGTACCTACTTGTTGCTATATATTTGAATGAAAATTATGATTTTCAGTTTATCTCGTCGATTGGGAACTGAGTTTCCTCCTATCCGTCTAAGGTCTTTTAACCATAGATTAAAGATTATATGATTGGTCCATTTCAACTTTAGTGTTGCAGAATTTGTAATGAGTATTTATCGTTTTTAATACGTTTCCGTAAATATATATTTATGTAAAAGATCTCTCATAGTAATAAGTCCGCCACAAATATCAGTTGTACAAATTACAGTACGTAAATTAATGAATAAAGAAAGGCTTTGGTATCCATATGTAAGACTGGACAGGATGTATCTTTGTAACAGTTCGTGTTTAAATTTCGTGGGTAAATTTCCTTTTAATTTATTTTTTATGACACAGCGTGAATATATTTCGCGCAATAACTTGTTTAAAAACAAAAATGGCATATAAATATGTCATCAAGAAGATTTGTCTGGTTACTTCGACAAATTGATCAACCTTGAACACTGAGTATAGAACAATGAGGTGTATTGCAACAATAATCAAATGGCGTATTCCGTGTATTATTTCTACCTCATTTTTATAATTTATAATAATTTTATGGTGAATAACTGAAATAGGTTAACTATGTAACCTTTATGGTACTCAAAAATATTGGAATTACATAAAAGTTTTATTATAAAATTCAAATAAAATACAGATCTAATTTGATCTATATTAAACAAAAGAATAAATTTAAAATATGTCTCTGATTTCCGACTTTTCAGCTTTTAAATACTTATTTATTTGAATAGTCGGTTATTAAAACGATTTTCATGTTGTAGTCTATGTCTATGTGGCTATTGGTCTATCTGTACGATTAGATTTGACTCAGTAACTGCTGAAGCTATTGGTATACATTTTATAATACATTATATGTACATACATATATATATATATATATATATATATATATATATATATATATATATATATACATGTGTGTACATTTGATAGTCATTATAAATCAACTTAGTTTTTATTTTTACTAGATATCTGAAACAGTTTCAAAATTATGACGATGAAAATGTTACGCGAACGCCGAACGACGAAATCACACGAACGCCGGGCAGCGGGCATACGGGTGCAGGTGGAAGGAGGGCAAGAACTCAAATCTGCGCGAGCGGGATTTAAACTAATAATTATTTATGTCGATTGTTAAATAAAGTCATGACAGCAATGCACTTGTGAATCGGAAATCCATACATTCGAAGTCGCAAGGTACCGCCAGTACCTAATACATTCTCGAAATGTATTGTGACCAATAAAGTTAACTATTTGGTTTTCTATTGCCAAATGCTTCGTAAGAAGTAAAGTAGTATTACACATACGTTGTGAACCACTGGAGAAATCAATTATATTCAACTCATTACAGGTGCGTATTCGAAGAAAATGAGATGGAGCATATGAAATATTTTTTTCGAGTAAGATATTTAAATAATGTAAACATTTTACCTTATAGTGAGATAAGAATTTATTTAACGATATAAATTATTTATTGTCTGCAAAGAATACAGACCTTCTTCTTATCTATTAGTTTTCATTGTTTTCCATTGATACTGAACTGACAAGCTTTGATATGGAAAAATCCAGTGTAAAAGATATTATAATATCTGAGAAGTTAACTCAGGTCGGAAAGAAAATAATTGAAATGTTTATATTATAAATTTATATTATAAATTGAATATAAAATATAAAAACTTTATATTATAAATTGTTAAAGAATAATTAAGTTCGTAACTTTCAACGATAATTTAGGATTTTCTATCCACATAATTGTTTCCACTGGATTTGATTGTAAATAAATTAAGCAAAAACCAATAGAAATACGTACTAATATTATTTTTAATACGAAATTATGTTTCTAAGGTGCAGTAACATTAAAACATAACTTGGAAAAAAATTTTCGTTTTCATCTCGTTCTAAAATTTATTTAAAATTAACACTGCCTGTGAAAATGGTGGAAAAGAAAGTTACAAATTAAAAGCTTCAAAATATGACCAATTGCAAAAACGTTCAACGTAATGAGGTAGAAATATGATACTGAACAAAACCTTATGTCATTTTTAATTTAGTTTCTTAATATAGTAAATTTGGTACTATCTTGAAAATATTTCTTTGGTGAGCAAATATTAACTTGCTCAATTTTTTTAGAAATTTGGAAAAGCTTGGCATGTTTTTTAAATTATATTTCTATTGACGATATTTTAAATGAAATACTAAAAAATTGCCCAGTTTACCAACAATGATTAAAATTATCGAAACGCCATCATCAAATGAAATATACGTATATCCGGAGATTATCTAATATTTTTTCCTCGATGTAAGCAAATTGTAAATTTAATGAACGCCTCTTCAGCGCCGGTAACTGGGAGGCTGCAAAATATTAAATGTAATTACATGGGGAAGCTTATAGGCGCTTTATTTGGGGTAGACGGGTGCTGACTCGGCAGATTCCACTTCAAACGTCTTCATAATAATTTTAATGAGTGTCAGCTCGTCCAGAGGTCTTGTTCTGTGCTCTACCTTCGCTGATTAAGCAATTTACAATTTATTTTATGATTATTATTACTTTCTTTACTAGGAAAATCCGCTGCATTTATATATTTAAATAATATTTTTAAGCACAGTTTTCATCAGAAATTATTTGTACAATGATAAGTGTTTGAACTCTTCAAATGGTTAAAACTTTTAATTGGAATTGCTAGAAAACAATAATTTAAATATTGTGCCTTAATTAGCACAAAAATATTCTTAACTATTTTCACAATATATAATCATAAATTTCAAATTAATGGAGCATTTACAAAAGTAGTTACAATCGTCACACTTTTTAAAAACTTCGTCTATTTACAAACTATGCTTACCATTTTCTAAATTATATATTTCTAACGATTGCTTTATTCAAATTATGGTATTTGAACACATTTATGATCTTAATATTATGAAGATGTATACGATCAAACGATATATTAATTTATCCACATATTTTTACAACAAATAGTAGCTGTAACAGAATTTTTTTTTTTTAATTATAAGTTATTAATTGTACCCGTTTACATATCGCTCAATAATATTTTTTTTCAGAAATATGTAGTTATGAATTAAAATTCATAATTACATATTTCTGAGCAAAAATATTAATAAATGAGGGATTTTAAATAATAATTTTTGAGATAGTTCTTTTCATTACGTACGAAACTATTGCAATGAAAAGCTTCAATGTGAAGACGAATTGAGAGTGTGATAGTTTATTTATGAACAGCAGAATCTTAAGAGCATTGTGTGGCGATTAGATAAAAAGAAGCTCTTATGTGATGAATTTATTTTGGTGCGACTAAAATTGACTCATATTACATCTAATAGATCAAATACCAAGTAAGAGAAATTCTTTTTCACAGAGTCTTTACTACTTTCGGTCCCACCTACATCCAAAACTTCGAAAGTTATCAGCTGGCACTCTTTGACCCCTCAGAATACCTAGACGAGTCAGCAAAAATATATAATTTTAATTATAGATTGAGGGGAACTATCCACGTATCCATGTATTACGACATCTTCAGGTGGGCTATTAGCAAAGATCTTAAAGATCTAGAAGACTCAGTCTTTTGTCTCGCAAATATTCTAACTGCTTACAAATTATGGAAAAATATATGCTTCCAATGTTTCCATAAGATGTGATCCATAATGAGGAGATCAATAGAAGAACTAAGGTATCGACATATCTCGTAAGATTGTCAGGTTGAAATGAAAATCAACAAGACTTGTAATGCATGGAGATGACGAATGTGATTCAAAAATATTATCGAAAGACGACCATATACGAGAAAATACAAAGTGAGAGGTCGCCTTTCTAGTGAATGAACCACCCGAGCAAGGTGGCTGTTAAATGCAAGCAGCACAAGATAAAATCTTTGTGAAAATCTACGAAGAAACAACTGAACTAAAAAACTTCCAAAATGTTCGTTTGTTTCGTAAAACATTAAGAAGATGACCTTTCTTTCAAAACGAAATATTGTGCTATATAAAAAATTATAAAAAGCATAGACACATAAAAAGTCAATATTCACCGAGGCGCATCTTGTTGCTTTTAGCTAGCATTTTTTTTAAATATAACATAAACAACGACCATTAATTTTATATATCGCATAACCCTTATAACATTTAAAGTGATAAATAAGTAAATATATATATATATATATATATATATATATATATATATATATATATATATATATATATTTATCGCTGACAATTATTGTTTGCGGTAGAATTCTGGTATTAAAATTAATTTTCTCTCTATTCGAATGTCATCTTCCACCAGATTGATAAGAGTCGATCGGTTTTATCGTTATTGGCGATAGCACAGTTAGGCTGGCAGTCGACGATCTCGCTATTTTCGGCTCGCAATTAATTCGCAAACAATTTATGACTAATTTGTTATGAGATCCGTGCATCTCGCGTAATTTGATCGGCCATTATATGATATATTGAGATACAAGAAGCCAACTATTTATAGACTGTCGTTCCGGAGCACCAGTGGCTAAAATTGGTTACCGTAGTAGCTAACAGATTGATGTCGTTTGTTATTTGCCTTTTGACACTTTTTTCTAGTCATTTAGTAGATTTATTACAGTTTTACTGGTACATTCACACTGAATAATTTATTTTTTGTTTTAAGGATTTTTTTCTTGGTTTTTGTGAATATTGTGAATGGAATATCTATCCTAAATGTATTTATGAAATGAACTATCCTAAATGTATTTATCTAAATATGGCGTATAGATAATACTGATTTGCTCAGTGTAGCAAGAGAAAATGCTGTATTTTGAGTCGTTTATGGCTAAAAAGGTTTAAAGTTTTAAAAGGGAATACGAGTTTTGAAATTTTTGCAAAATCGTTTTATTTGCTTATGATTTTAAAGTTAGAAAAATATTTATCAACACTTAGCCGAAATGCTACAGTAGCAAGTTCAATCGACAGATCCTTGATTGGTCTCTCTTTACCACTTTTGGAAGACCTTCGTCATGACGTTGGAGCTAAGTGAAAGCAGCAAAATCTGACATTTGGCTTAAAAATTTTAACATTATAAAGACTTTCTCAATCATTCTGTTTCTTCTTTACGTCTTACGAGACATATCTTTCATTTTGGATACCAAATTTATTATTTAAAAAACCTAATCGATAATGCTAAAAATAGCTTTGTATTAAAAATAAGGCGATATTTTAAAGTTACAAAATATAGAAGTTTAAATGATCTCGTGGTAAGTAATATTATGAAAAATCAGGGTTTACAAAATCCTATGTAAATATTGTAGCAAAACTATGGTTACAGATGTCATAGTTTACTTTATTGTATTAAATTTTATTAATTATTTATTCAGATGAAAAGTCCACATTAATGAAAACTTATGATAAATGAAGTAATATCACTTCAAGCAAGATACAAAACCCTCAATGTGGGAACAGGACTTTCACTTGACTGGTTCTTTATTGATTAATGTCAGTTCTATAAGAAGAAAACTTTTTCAAAAAAATCGAAAACAAGTTTTTGACCTTCAAGCTCGAAACATAGTCATTATTGCTGTTTTACTATATCTATTAGGCCAATACGATCACCCTGTAATGGACTATATTAATGAATGCAAGCAGAAACGAGATCCTGCAAATGATGTTTCATTATTCTCAATTATTCCCAGGACTTTCCTCGTCAGGATTAATGTTATATAAACCATACAATTCAACCTCTATGGCAGCAATCTATCAATAAATATTGTGTATGGCGCTAAGTAGTATCAATGAAGATTGTGAAACATACGTATAGACATGGTACCTCGAAGCTTTGTAATTTCTTGTGGGTATAAATTTAATTATTCAGGACGGATTGCTACAGGGGAAATAAATTTGTTAATAGTATATATCTCTTCTCATACTAAAATTAATTATGTATTAGACCCAAAATTTCAAAAGTGATAGAATTATTCGTAATTTTCTCCACGCAAAGTTTGCATACAGTATAGGCTTTTGAAGTATTTGTACCATGCGAAAGAAAGTAGCATACTTAGTTCAGCTATTAAATAAACATTTAGGCGAATACAAATATTAAAGTAAGGTAATCCACGATGCATTTTATAACTAAGATTCACTGTGCCCATATCTAAAATTCAAATATAGTATATAATCTAAATTATTGTTATTACTTATTATTTTTAAATACTATTTATGGTCTGTGTAATCATTTAAGCCAAAAAATGTGAAATAAAAACCTTTTATTAAAATTAATTTTTTATTTATTCTTAAAATTCATAACCTTCATAAATAAGAAAACTTATTGAAAAAATATTTAACTTTAATAGCTTTTACATTTTTATTTATAATATACTATTCAAAATCGTGCAGAACTCATAAAATACCAATATTATTATTTATTGTTTAGTCAAACTTAAACTGAGTTAAACGCTTTAATATAAATTCTGTAGAAACTACGTGGGCAGAGAATATACATAATGGCTTCTAGATTATAAAATTAAAACGTCCAGATGACATGCCGATCAATATTCTATCAAATCCCGCACTGATTTTTTGACAAAAACTCTAAATGGAAAGTCATCCGGCCCTGAAATTGAAAAAGTTTTACGAACTTATTAATAATTAATCATGAAACTAATTTCAAACTACAAAGAAAAAAAAATTCGCACTCTTGGTTCAACTATACACAAAATGCAAATTAAACCTCCGAACTCCAAAGCTTGATTTGCATTCGAAACGTCGCGGGAAAAATATTTCTTTAAAAGCTCGCGCGTTTGTACCGCAACGGTTATGGTAGTCGTTTGTCGTTTTTGCTTATCATGCGGACTTCTTTTATGTCAAAGGTTTTAATGGATTATCCTACAGGAGCTTGGAGAAAATATGAAAGTTTTCTGAATGCTTAAAATTACCTTCTACAGTTGTTCAAGTATCAACCAAGTTCTTTAAAAAAAATCTTTCATGTACATGTTTTGTTAATTTAATTAGGTCATTTTACTACTGTATTATAAATTCATTAACTGGTTGTTTGTCAATATATCCTTAGTTTACCTACAGTTAGAAAAAAACATTTTTCTATTTTTTCAACTTCCTTAAAAATATTTATTTATTAACAAAATATTTGTGAACTAATGGAATGAAACAAAATATAATACAATATATTTTCAAACAATAAATATAAAAAAACATTCCTGCAATTTGAATCACGTATTAATAAGGATAAATATTATATAAATACATGTCAATCAAAAACAATTCCGAAGCCAAAGTTTATCATTTTTATTAATTCTATAAATTTAAAAATTTTCAAAAAATAGTGAGAAATTTTCAAAATTAAAACAAAATTTTTTATTTTTATTTTCAAAAAGGCATATCGAAAATGCGGATAAATTTACATACATACGTTTATTTTTAAATAAACACCATATCTTGATTTTAAATTTTCTTTCATGAAACTTTTATCCAACTAAATTTAATTAAATTTTTTTAATTTCCTCTAAAATTTCTCATCACATTATGAACAATGGTTCATAATGTGATGACAAATTTAAACCTCGCCTAAACCAGAATTTATTTAATGTACGGGAGGGGGGGGGTTGTTTACGTCTAAACTCGCAAATAAACAAGAGACACATATAATATAAACTATATGTATCTTATCGACATTACAGCAAGTGGACCATCATCATTTCTGTTTTTTTATAGCCTTATATCGTTGCAACTAATATAATAGAACAAGATTGATATAATGAAATATGAATAGAACAGCAGATATCGAATTTCGTAAAGGCATTATTAACTTAAAATGAAACCAATTTAGTGTAACTACTCAAAAACAACTAAAATATAATAGCTCCATGAAGCTCAGCTTTATGTTGCGTAAGACCTGGGATTAATTTGGCGAACGAAAAAACAAAAATTATAGAATCTTTCTACTTTATCACTGCTTTGCCTATATCAAACATATACTATAGAAATATTATAAATTATATTACTAAATTTATAATATTTCTCAAAACATGTGCTTTTTGTTATAAAAATGCTTTTTACAATAGGATGTTTAGTTGCAGAAATTAACGAAAACAAACAAATAAACCAATCCGCTTCAAATTAATATATAGTCTTAACAATATATAAAAATTATTTTCAAACTTACGTACAAATATAAAGACGAACATATTTCTGGATTACATCTATGTCAATCTTAATAACGACTAACAGAGAACACAAAGGTTTAAGGCTAATTAAACAACAACATCGCCGTTAAAATACTAACTTGATAAGTACTTTCGGCACTCGCGAACCCTGTGAAAAGTTTGATACAGGCAAATCATTTCAAATAAAGCATGTTTAATTCGAATAAAGCTACAATAGGGTATTTAACTGATGTCGATATTTTTTGTAAAAAGGTTTTAAATCTGCAGGGCAGGTTTAAAAAAACGTCGTTATAAAAAGAAATGCATATAACAAACAATTACATCTGTACAGGAGTTTCAATTTTCTTGTTCATTAAATATAAAAAGTTATTATTAATTTAGTGTCCACACAAAAAATGAGAGTATTATAATTTTAAATATATAACTTAAACGCAATATTTAACGAGATTCTAAAAATATTTACCAAACTCCCTTATGATGAATGCTAAATAACTGGCCAGTGACGTCTTAAGCCAGTCGTGTTTTGTATGGGGTGTTTTCGCAGGATTGGTAGTTCGTCAGTATATAAATCGTTATAACTTTGTAATGAAAAGTACTAGGAACGATTTATTTTAACAGCTTTTAATGTTATTTCTTATTCGATTTTGGTAATAAAGAAATATAGTCAAATATCCTATTAAACAAAATAAATGTCGCATTTTTCAAGAAATATTTGTATCGAAAATACTAGGAGTACTTACATGAGTTACATTCGACTGAGGCGAGTCATATTTTACTAGTACTATTTGTAGTTACTGAGAGTGATGAGAATTCACTACTTGAATTTTTGAAGAAGCAACAGAGATGTAGGTCAGATGCCTAATTTATGGTACGTGGCAGTAAAACGATTCGTTCTAGGCCAAGCGCTTCTTAAATTAACAAGAGATTTAGCTATCTGTGTCAATGCTATGCTGGAAATAAACATACTCGAGAATCCACATTTTATATTAAACATTTTTAACCACGTCTTTATATTAAACTAGCTACATCCCACGGTTTTACTCGCGTAATATAACAATTTCATTGAGAAAATTATAGGTCACACAGAGTAGTACAGCAATAATAAAAATGTGATAGATCACGGAGAACACTCTTTAAACGGAGCGAGGTAGAGGTAAATCGACTTATATGTATTATTTGTGTGTGTGTATATATATATATATATATATATATATATATATATATATATATACTGATAATCGGCCCGATATAACCCAACCTTGACGACCGATGTCATTTGGCAAATGTAATGGTGGCATTTAGACACCGCGAGACGGAAGGCTTCATAATTAAGGTAATTATAAATTAAACTGAAATGTACAGCTAGTATTTAATACAATAAAAAAATGATGAACTTCAAATGTTAACCCCTGAAAACAATCACACTCTGAAATATTTAAAACAACGTTGATATCGTGTGAAATAAACTTAGCAGTTACTTATTTATCATACATCATTTGTCGATGCTTCATATCTCACTAATATGTAACTGTAAAGAAAAATACACAAAAATTAAATACAATAGAATTGACTATCTAACCATTATTAACAGCAAAATATTAAACTAATTTATGCGGCTGGTAAACATAGCAATATCGAAACCAAACGTTTCGAATCGCTATGAGCATAAGTGATTATTACTGCCTAATTTGAATTATTATTGTAATATTTTACCTTATTTTTAATTTTATCGTATTTTGAAATGAATGACTCGTAATTATAAAAAACGTAACACTACATTAGAATTACAGAAAAGTGTTTTATTACCAAACTCTTAAAAAACATCCCGCTTGATGTCTCAGGTTTAGAAATTTTAAAGATCTTTGAGGATATCAACAAGTAATAAAGTAATTACAAAACATCAATAATATTAATAAATCTTTAATTAAAAGTTATTATATTGAAATCGACTTCGCTTTAGATTAAAATTTTCAAAGACCTATCCATTAATAACTACTAACTTAAAGGAACAAAGATGTAATTTTTATATGAAGAAATGGAATTTTTATATTAGGAAAGGGAAGAAATATACAACCAAAAACTTCGTTTAAATTTCATTCGAATGAATTGTATTTTTTTTTTTCAAAAATCAGATTACTATTGAGAGTACTTAGTAAATGCTATTTCTACTTAACGTTTTTAACAAGATAGATAAAACAAAATATAGATTGTATCCTCCGTCCATACATGTAATATGGTAATTCATGAAACTAGTAGACCCGAAAGAGGGGTCAGAAACAAGGGAAAACTCTGAAAGAGTAAAGACATTCATTTTCACTACGTAGAATTAATGGCAATGTCAATTTGCGTATATTTTGAATTAATTCAAATCATTAAATAAATTAAAAAACGATCGATATTGATATTTTTTGTAATATTTTATAAAAAGTTATACATTTCGCTATATATATTATTCTTACTTTAATTTCCTGTTAACGATTCTTCACGTAATAGAAATAAAATATATTTGGGTTAAAGAAGACAGCACTTTTATTTCGTATCATGTTTAAATAATGTTTTTTTAGTTTTCTTCTTTTCCTATTATCAATCGCTGAAAAGTTTGATATTTTATGTTCTAAATAGTATCAGCGTTTCTTTTTATAAATAATATTCTTTTTCCATAACGCTTGGCTCATTTCCACTAGACTCATTTACATCGGTTATGGATGATATTAACTTAATCCACATTGGATTTGATTGTCCAACAGTAAATGAAGGATTCATATATCATATGGAATTCCTCAACCGTACACCAAAAGTTAATTAACAGAATTCACTAGTTTAGTAACAGAAATAGTTTTAAATGATTGGTAATTTCAATCGCGCCGCGTAGCTTTGTTAACGGTGCGGAAGAAAATAAGTGGGCCCGTTGTTGTTTTGTTAAAATAATTAACATAAACATGGCAAATTGTTTATGTTACTTTTGTTTATGTAAAATGCTATTTAATTTGTTTAAAAAAATATATTATGCTTGGCGTGATGATTTATTTCATTATTTTAGAGTATTTATTACAACTACTGCTTACTGGCTACCATTTAATGTTAAAAAGTCAAATTCATATGATCATTAATCAAATTTTTACTTTTCGCAAGCAATTTTCATTTGTTGTCACAGTTTTATTACTTTTTATGTAGTCTAACTTAATGTCTTGGCCGATTGTAACTTAACACTTTATTAAAATTCATTCATTGTAACAAAAAAAATATTTTTTTCTCGTTTAGTTTTAATTCTAAATATACCTTTCAATATTTACCAAAAATATTTCGATATAACGGGATATTCAGAAAACTGCCGCCTGTATAACAGAAAATCATTCTTTTGTCATATGTGAACAATACAAAAACAAACTATTGCCTAACTTAGGTATAACAAACTATCTATTTAACTAAATTATGATAAACTATTTACCTAACTTGATCAAGATTTAATCGATAATTAATATCTACAAATTAAGAATTAACATACCACAATCTTGAATATATTTGGCGTTAATTTTGTAAAAATTCATTATTCACAATTGAATGAAACTACGTGATGTACTATTATTTCTACTTTCTTTAAGTTCTTTACCACGACCTAAGTTTTGTATCGTATCTTTGCTAATAGCCCACCTGAAGATGCTGTAATACAAAGAAACCTAGGTTGTGGTAAAGAACTTAAAGAAAGTAGAAATAATACTACATCACGTAGTTTCATTTAATTGTGGATACCACAATCTATTGAGGTTAGATAATAGAGTACATCATAAATTTAACAGGAAATAATCATATCCTGACATATGCCTGTACAAATATACCAACTGTTGTCGACTTTTCCGATAACTCATTCAATTTTAAAAAAGCGTCTCTCGCTTAAAATTTTCCCGAGTAAAATATTGAAGTGCGACGAAGCGTCTAAAGTGGCGCGGCGGTTCGCCGTATCGCAAACCGGCAGCGTGTAAACATGGGAATTTTCGCAATACAAACAGGTTATGCCGCGATTTGCGCGGGAATTACCGGAATTTTCCGTAATACAAACACAAATTATCACCCTTGTTTGTAGTTGGCCAATATTTATGCTTACGGGGTGTCGGATCAAGCCTAGATTATATATTCAAATATTTGCGTCATCAGCTTTATCAACGGATTGTCACGCAAATGTCTATGACACTTTGCGCTACTTCATACGCTGCACATTTGAATATACAGGAAGTCATATTTATTTACTTTCAACTAAAAATGAAAAACTTATCAGAATCACAACGTTTTGCGTCATGAATTTTAGACCTCTGGCTTAAATATATTTGCTAAATAATTTTTATGGCTGACACCTGGCTTAACTAAGTTTGAACATGTTTTGCTAAACTTATTTAAGTAAAAATAAAATGTAATGTAAATCAGAAATTTAAATCGATTTCTTTTACCTAAAATAAAGCTCTGGGACGCAAAAAGCTCATTAGAAACTTATAAGAATTTTTATTGGTTTGACCTTTATTAAGGACCTGGAATGTATCTCATTTTATTTAATATTTATTATATAATTGAAAACATTCTGCGCTAATGTTAATTGTCGTCGATGGGAATAGTAGTTATCGGCAAAAATAGCCATGGCACGTGGATAGACAGATACAAAACTCTCATCATAAGGGTTTTTCTAACTTTTAAATATGAAATTCTAAAAATTAAAATATCTGTTAATTATTGCAACAATTATCGCACAGTACTAGGTACAAATTAAAATTGGTACAAAAGATGGGTAAATAAATTTAAATGGTTCATACTACGAGCCAAATAGAGCATATAATATTATGAGAGGTACTAAATTAGCTATAGACTTAATTTTGCAAGCCTTTTAAACAACGATCGACCTTTATAAACGGAGGCAAACAATTATTGTTTTTATAAATCACCTTTCTAAATTTATTTAGAAATGCCTTTGACATAAAGATTAATTATTGTTATTCTTATAGACTAGAAAAAATTGCGTTAATTACCTGCGTAACTTACACATAGAAATCGTCACAAAACAAAAGTTTGCCTTATAACAAGAATTATAACTGAAATTCAAACACAAGTCATCAAGTAAAGATATATACAATCTTGGCGAGTACTGTAACAGACCAAATCACGAAGGGATGTTAATATCATAACTTTCGCGAGATACTTACATTACTATGAGATTACCCCATTATCCAACTCGCATAAAACTAAATTATAATTTTACATTAACAGTGTATTTTGATTCAACACTTATATAAAAATTTTAAAAAACTACATAACTAAATACATTTATTTTTAAAAAAATTAGTTTGATGTGCCTGTGCTAACTTCTATATTAATACGATTAGCTATTTTTACTTTCACTTTGAAATACTGTCATTTAATTAGAATATATTTTATTTCAACAGTTACATAAACATTGTAAAAACTATATAAATATATAAAGTTTTATTTTAGTATGTAATTTGATTTCACGCCCGAAAAAATAAATAAGCATCGTGATATTATGTATTTGTGCTGATATTAACACGAGTAGCTATTTTTGCTTCACTTCGAAATATTGATACGAAACCTATAAGAACAAAGTTTGGGTCCACAAGTATATAAACATTTAAAAAACTATGGAAGTAAATGAGTTTTGGGTTTAGTGAATAATTTAATGTAAGATGTATCTTTGCCAACTCAATATTAATATGAGTGGCTATTTTTGCAGACTACTCCTCTAATGTACATAACATGCATCTCACGTTTTATAACTACGATAAATTCGCACACTTTACGAGTATATTTTGTCGAACATCAACCTGTATCTATAAAGTAGTAGGTGTCAGTAGCCAATAGGTAATATAAGCTAGTATCGTCGCTAAGGCCGGACGCCAGGCATCTCAGATACTTAATATTTTACCACTGCAGCAGTGTGGATTCTGTTACACGTTTACGACTTTGCAGCATCACGTACATTAAACAAAGTTCGAGTTTCGTTTGCTTACTTTGATCTTTTTTTTTCTTTGATGTTATATATACAACAGTAATAATTCTATTAAATATACTGACTTATTTTTATTTGTTTTGTCATCTTTTATACGGATATGACGACAAAATTATCTAGAATATTTGTCTCAAAATTATGTAATTGTAGTGAATTTATGTAGGATGTGTATCTTTAATTTATTTTTGTGAACTCCCACCAATTTAATAAATGTTGAGTTCTAATATTTTCAAGCACAATTTGACAATTAAACATATTCAAAATTATTTTTCTGAGATCCGTTCAAGAAATGCTATATTTATTCCCTTTTGTATCTGTACCGAATTCTTAATGAGTGTGCTAAGTTTGCTATAACTAATTAAGAACAATAAATTGCACTACAAACATATAACTAAAGAGAGACATATTTTAAAGAAATATAATTTTTAATGGACGAATATAATGACTCTGTGCCATATCTTATTGGAAAGATACTCGGTCTTTGAAAATGTTTGATAGGATAGGAATCTTTTAAAAATTCAACCATCACTGATATATGGGTGACTACAAATTTTCTATTCTAGATCACTTTAAATAAATAATAAATTTTACCCTTTTCGATAAAGTGCACATAGAAAAATTGAAACTTTTGAGTGATACTTATTTATTGTGAATGATTTATTTGTAAATAATTCAATAAGACATATTTTCATTTATTTATGATTCTATGTAAAATTTTAATTAATATCATGTAATTTAAAATGCACTAAGCGTCCTTATAATTTCTTAATGAAATATTAAAATTTTTAACAAAAAATAATTTCAAAAAATATTTTTTTAAGTTAAACGAACCATTTGAACGCATCCGACTTGCACGTCGGAAATTTCGTTTGAAGTTAAATAAATTAAATTTACGAATATGCATAAAAGTGTGTAAAAATTAAAAAGATGTAGTATAAATTTGTTAACTTACCTCCTTCATCAACCCGTTTTTGTTACTTATTTTTCCTACACCCGTATGATATTCACCATGACTTCCTTTTCCAATATTTTTCGTGTTATTTATTTCATTAAGTATTCTTTCTGAACATTTTTAAAACCTCGTATTATTATCATGTTTATCATCCAATATGACGTTAATTACGCGTATTACAATATATTTTGTCGTGATGTCGTGATTTATAACGTTATCATAGTATTAAATAATAACCAAAATGTCCCTTTACTTCAATAGATCCATTAATTTCTCACTAATTTCTATATTTTCAAACAAATAGTAAAGAATCGGTCTCTCAAGTCTTAAAAAAATGTATTACATAATTCGTCACAACTCATTATCTCTCGACACAAATAAAACTAAAGTAATCCCAAACGGCTATCGCCCATGGTAAGTTTAGTAACTGTACTTAAATCGATTACGATTTTATAATAATTGAACATGTATGAATTTCTGTAAAAGATTACATAAAAATATTCCTGAAATATTAGTTTGATGGATTAAAATATTAGCCCAAAAATCCTCCAAGTCAAAATTGTGTCATTGATAGATTTAAAAACTTGCCTGCTCACAGCCTTCAATTACGCTCTAAAAGTTACACATCCTAGCTATTTCGAAATATACTTCGGTACATTTTAATGTCAAAGAACTAAAATTTCGGAATCAACTAGATACTGACAACGGAAAAATATCCCTGATAAATGTCTTCAAGGATTGGTTGAAAATGTCTTATCTCCCGTCTGAATCCTAGACCCTGTACGCTTTTATTCTGTCCTTCCGTCTTAAGTCATGTCAGTATTTATATTCTCGGGTTAGTATCAGCATTTACATTGTTATTGTTTTGAAGTGTAACCAGTTATTATTTTCATTTATTAAGTCATTCTAACATATATTGTAGTTTATCAGACATTAAAATTTTCAAAACTTATTTTACTTACTCCTGTATCAATAAGTTTATCATATATGCTGCACATTGAAATTGTCAAATAGATGAATGCGTATGTAAATAAGATTCATTAGATATTACTAGCATATAGACGCACGCACTTGCGAATATTTGTACCGACATAAGCTCTAATTTTACAACCTCCTTACAGGTAAATTAGAAGGGGGTCGTCAAAGGAGGGGCGCGCCGGCGGCGCGGCGGCGACGCAATGGAGCAGTTTGAGTCACTGCTTACGTGCTGCGTGTGCCTGGACCGCTTTCGCAACCCCAAACTGCTGCCATGCCAGCACAGCTACTGTATGGAACCCTGCATGGACGGGCTAGTTGATTATGTGCGAAGACAGGTAATTGAAAGTAAATTTATGTGAAAAATATAATTAAAGGGGAAAGAAAATATTTCTGGCTTTTTTTATTGACTAATAAAAAGTAAAGATTTTTTTTTAAATTATCTTCGATTTTTTGGTGACAAAACCACCCATGAGCGGTTATAGCTCACACATCTAGGAATCTGTACCCAGATTGGAAAAAAATTGTTTTATTTATTATAAATCATCGTTAGGATCGAACTCCAAATGCAATAAATATTTAAAAATACTTAATATAAAAAGTGAAGAAAAATAATCTGACAAAGCGTGATAACAAGTACATGTTTTCCATTTAATATCAGTATTTAATTTTATGTATGACAAATACAAAACAGTATTCTTTAACTAGCTATTTAGAAAAAAACATACATAGTCGCCGTCGCGAAGATTACTTGCTATAAATAAAATAACATACAATAGTCTTCTAATACAGAACCTCAATCTGCAAACTTGACAATGAAAATACTGCCGAATCCCAGTTAATCTGTCTTTAATTAGCTCACCGGAAAAGATAAAATCTTTTAATGTCTTTCTTAAAAGATCTGTTTAACGGACGTACAATCAAAGATGCTTAATGTCATTCTTAAGTCGGCGTGCTCCATCGTCCTGTCTCATTACGGTGATAATCTTTGCAAGCTACTCGCTATTTAGAGGCAATTTTAAACGATCGTCATGAAAATGAAATTCTTTTTATGTTTGCTTTATTGATTTTGCTTGAAAATTACCGAAAATATTTCGCTTAAGTAAACGGTATATCTAAGCTCGTGTTTACAATGTGCCCATATTTTTTTAAAACAATTATGGAGATTTTTTTAATTTTTAGAAATGCTCTATTTTCTTCCCCATATTCAATTTAATAACTATTCTCGTTAAACCTCACATTTATCGACTAATGGATTTTAGTGGCATGAAATTATAAATCATTAATATTAATATACCTATTGGTTTACGCCGTCTCACTTAAATTAATTATTCTAACAGATCGTAATACCCTCTTGTTTTCATACAACTCTTTTGATGTGCTCAATTCGGTACTCTAGGAGTAACATATTCATAAAAATATTAACAAAATAATGAGACAATTGTGCACACGGTAACGATATACAGAAGAACTTAAATAAATTTGCACTTTTATGATTCTACTTCTAGCTAAATTTTGAACATATCCTTAATACTAGTTTATTTGTTAAGAATATCATGACATTTTTGGAAGAGAAAATTTCTTTCTTGAATTTCCACGCACCAATCAATATTTTGTAATTGCTCTATCGGGCTACTCTGAGCAAAGAAAACAACCTATAATCTTTCAGCCTTAATTTAACTATTTTCTAAGCTACAGATATCAAAATGATATTAAGTGCCTTTTCCATTTATTGAATTAAGGAGATTTCCATTGAAACAAAAAAGAAACCTCACTTCGTATTATGTCTAAACAAAAATTATTTTCTCTTCTAGGTGAAATGCCCAGAATGTCGCGCAGAGCACCGCATCCCTTATCAGGGAGTGCAGGGCTTCCCCACAAACGTGACGCTGCAGCGGTTCTTAGAGTTGCACGCGCAAATATCGGGCGAGCTGCCCGATCCCACAGCTGGCCAGGTTATGGAACGCTGCAATGTCTGCTCCGAGAAGGCCTATTGCGCTCTATGTGCTCACTGCGACAAAAAGATTTGCGAAGACTGCAAGTCAGCTCACATGGACATCTTGCGACGTGAGATAGCACGCATCAACAATCAAATTCGGCGCGGCCTTCATCGACTACAGGATATCCACGCTATAGTCGAGAAAAATGCATCGGGTCTGCGCGGCAACTGCAGTGCCGTAGCCGAGGAGGTCGACGAGATTCACCGTCGTCTGGCTAAGGCACTCAAGGATCGTACAGACTTCCTGCGCACAGAGGTCGACCGCTACCTCGGCACTGAAATGCGTAACCTCAATAACCTCAAAGATAATCTCGAGATGGAAATCGCCAATATTCAGAGCAATTGTGACCTTGCCGATAAATACATGACCGAAGACGTCGATTGGGAAGACACTGAGCTTGTCGACACGAAGGAGATATTCCTTAAAACGGTCGAGTTCCTACGAAACTTCGACTATGAGGCTGGCGATTACGGGCGACGCGTGCGGTTTGTCATGACGCACGATCCGAATCAACTCGTATTGCACGTTGCCAGCTATGGTGAGCTAAACGTAAATGCAGGTGGCATTGGTCACGCGAGTAGCTCCAATCTTTTACAAGCACCGGGCGTCTCAGGCGGTCTTGCCCGCTCTAAGAGTGATCACCGGCTTGCAACGCAACTTCGGCAACAAGAAGAGGCCCGTGGTTATGGCGAATCAGATGAACCCGTACTTAGCGGCCGTCGCTTTGGTGAACGACGACCGGCTGCCCCCGCGCGCACCGATTACGCCGACTCGGAATACGGCTATGACGTTGACGCGCGCCCATCGCGCCGCTTCCGTTCTCGTTTTGTTCGCAGTCATCAGCAGGATAACGATTCAGACAATGAGCAAGCAAACCGCTCCGTACGTTTCACCGAGCAACAGCAAAAGGAACGTGAGCGCGTTATCGATACGGAGGATACATCACGTGGCCCACTTAGTGGTATCTTTCGCCTGACAGACTCAGCGCGTGTCATGTTACGCTTGCAGGACTGCGACAGTGGGAAAAAGAAGGAGAAGAAGGAGGCCCCTCCGCCGGTACCGGCGCCTGTGCAACCTAAGCCAGCAGCGGTGGCACGCCGCACACCTGCCGCACGTCAGCAAAGCCAAGATGACGAGATCTCACGTATCAAGAGACAGAATAAGGACGCAACCTCGTCTGCAGAAGCTGCCGCCGAGGAACGGCCCGCGGCGCGGAAGTCGCCGGCCGCAACGCAGCCCGCGCGCGAGGTGAGTGTCGATGACGACTAGCATCCGCGTGCCGCGCGACACCGCACACACGGGACCACCCGCTTTGCAATCACTAACAAAATTAACTTTAGACACGAACAGGGTATGAGGATGTTGCGACACCGCTAACAAAATCAAAATCGATCGACCATGGTACGACACGCGCGAGACAACACACGACAGACGAAGACGTGAATCCAATGCGCATTAACGATCCCATGATAAGTAACACACAATGATTTTCTCAGGCATCGAGCGATGGTGAATCGGACGAATCGGTCAGTTCGTTACAGCAGAATCAGCGGAAGGCCGCAACGGCGACAACGAAGAGCGGTGGCATTGCAGCGCGACGCTCTTCCTCCACGTCAGAGCCCGCGCCGCCGCCCACACCCGCCTCCGCTGTTGCACATAAGAAAGCTGTGCGCTCCGCAAGCACAGAGTCGAGCGGCTCCACCGAGAGCTCTGGCTCGGCTACGGTTAAACCTGCAGGTCAGTGTACTTGCTGTTATTGGTGTAATTTTTAATGGAGAGTATTTTTTGTTATCAAAAGATATTATTGGAAAATTTGTAGGTGCTGACAAAGTTAACGCAGCAACGCCGACCGCCGTCCCGGCAGCCGGTACGCCGCGTTATCAGAGCAGATTTGTTGGCGGAGCCAATAGACCAACACCAGCTCCGGCACCAGTCGAGCCAGCCGCCGAAGAGGAGAGCGATACGAGCTCCGAAGAAGAAACGGACTCTTCCGAAGAAAGCGAAGAAGAGCCGACTACCGTCCGCAAACCGGAAAGCCAGGCTATGGCACGCAGTGACATAGGACCGCTTTTAGCGCGCAGCTCAAATGCACGCGAAACTGCTTCCGAGAATAAGAAAGAGGGTCGAACTGGTTATTCGAAGCCAGAAGAACCAGCGACACCTCGCTATAGAACGCGTCCTGTGGCTGCAGAAGAGGATACCTCCTCGTCACGTTATGGAGCGAGCGGCACTTCTGGTGCCAGTGGTTATGCTAGTCGCTACGGTAACAAAAGCAAACCACCTGAAGAAGAGACTACATCAGACGAATATCCGACAGCACGTTCGCGTTACCTCGCTCTCAAAGAACGTCGCAATCGGCTAGCTCGCAGCAAAAGCAGCCACACGGGTTTCGGCACTGGCGACGACGACGAGCCCGACGAACCGGTTTCACCGACGACAGCCTCACCATCTGCTTACTTGGCTGCGCGGTACGGTGCCGGAGCAACTGGCAGCGACCTCGCACGCAGTCGCAGCTCGCATGCTTTAAAGTCACGAGAGAGTTCACCAGAACGACCGGGTGCGGAGAAAGATGGTGCGGCGCTCAGTTCATGGGCCCGCTACTTGAAAAACAAATATGGAGGGCGAGCGGGTAAGGAACGTGATACGTCTAGCAGTACCGCTTCCTCAACGGCCGCACGCCGTCTATCCCTCGGTTTGCCGCTCCGTGCGGCCAACGAGCTGGCCAGTTCTGACGACGACCAAAAAAACGCGCCAGGCTCCCCCATCTCCCCTACGGCGGCTACAGTAGCGGCAGCAGGTAACATTTTTTTAATTGAAACGCATCATATAAGATAACTTATGTAATTCTTTGAAATTTTTTTAAATACCTGCGATGTATTTCAGGTTTCGCAGCAGCAGGTTCCTCCCCTAGGAGCCAGTATCTGCAGAAACGTCGCTTACTGTTCAAAGTGGGGAGTCGGGGGAGCGAACCCGGATATTTTACGTGGCCTCGCGGTATTGCTGTTGGGCCTGATAATTCCATGGCTGTGGCCGATTCTTCTAATCACCGCGTGCAGGTTATGACCTAACATAATTTTCATAAATCGATATATGTACACCATACATATATATACGTATATATATATATATATATATATATATATGTATATGTATTTATTTATTTATATATATATATATATATATATATATATATATTTATATATATATATATATATACATATATGTGTGTGTGTGTGTGTGTGTCTTAGGTTGACAGCTTATAAATCCGCCATCTGTGCATGCAAACTTTTAAAACTTTTGTATCCAGTCAATAAAATCAATTATAAATTATATGGGCACCGTCGGTATCTAACACTCGCCGATGTAAAGTTCCGTCTTTGTAGAAATCTTTGGGTCTTTGATTGAAAAACCGGTGAAATTCGATTTTGATATGAATTTCGTCTTTAAATTTTATATAACGTCAATTACACAGACAGAGAGTGAAACAGATGATAATTAGATGGCAAAAGTTCTGGAGAGTTCTGGAGAGTAAATGGTTTTTCACGTAGTACTTTTGATATGTGGGGTTAAGCATTGTCATGTAAAAAATAAACTTAGCTTTAATTTGAAGGGAGTTTAGTGGTGACATTGTTTTTTCGTTCACAATAAAACTTAGCTGTAATTGTACTATCAGCTTGTAAAAGTTTCCGAAGAATAATTCATCGAATAACGCCATTAATACCCCCACCATACATTCAACAGCATCTGCTATTCAATATTATATTTTGGTCTAGGTACACGTTTTCTCCAGCCCCTAGCCATTGGCATTTACGCTAAAAATTAACATAACACCGGTAACCAGATACTTTATCCTCTCATTGATACTTCGGGAACTCATCAGCTCCAAGCACACGTTAGCTCTCTTTTCTTCTTTCGTTAGCTCTCTTTTCTTCTAAAACATGAAATTGTTTTCTTATTGCAGTATAAGAGCATAAAAATTGCTCGGCCAAATAACGCAAGTTTAATCTGAGATTTGCTTCAATGAGCCTTTTAAATTTTTCTCAATCAATTGTAGGAGGTTCCTTTGGATGAGGTTTAGCGGACCGGTCAAAATTCCTTTTTTTGAAACTTTGGAACTAACTACTTGGCTGTATCGTAAGAGGACATACCCTCATCTATGGTTTTGTGTATATTACATGATGCTTCGCTGGTTTTTCACCGTAAACGACATTCATGAAGAACGAGTTCTCCAAGTTCATTTTGAAATTTTACATTTTTAATTTATTCTTTACTCGCCTATTACTCAATTGCAAACTGAACAAAATTGCGAATGCCACACTCTTTAAATAGCCTACAAGAAATATTCTAAAAGCGTTTATAACATTCCAGAAATCAGTCCAAAAGAGTGGCGGATTTACAAGTTGCCCACCTAAAATGTATATATATATATACATATATATATATATATATATATATATATATATATATATATATATATATATATATATATATATAAATATAACGTTAACTAGTGCCCTCATGAACTACGAAAATCAAACATCCATACAGTTTGAAAAATATCGAAATTAGCATGTTTTAATATATTGATGACATTCGATACAAAAACATATTCTTTAAATCTTTAATAGATTTGTTTGTACAATAGAACACATAAAATTATTGATAGATAATTTATTAATTCCACTTCATACATAAATATTGCTGATATTGCTCATAATCATATTTTGACTAAAAATAATATCTTCAATAAACTTTTCTTTCAAGTGAATTTTTTTATAAATTTTCTATGAACCCAGGTATTTGATGCTGACGGTATCTTTGTAAAAGAGTTTGGAGCTTACGGCAGTGGCGAAGGAGAATTTGACTGCTTGGCAGGCGTCGCCGTTAACCGCATCGGTCAATACATCATCGCTGACAGATATAATCATAGGATTCAGGTATGTCAAACTTTTCAAGCAGTTTACGTTAAAACTTTTCACGATTTTCAAACAAAAAACAAATTTATAGAATACAAAATTAATCCAGATTTGAGATTTTATTTTCACACTTACATTAATTTTATTTATTTCTTAAATTATATTAACTTTTCAATAAAACAAACTGTACCGCTAATACGAAGAGATTCACATACATGTCGCCTGTTGTATAATTTTCAATAAACTCACTCTCACAAATATTTAATAGCCTGTGAAGCACTCGAAAAAAGATATAATATTTCAATTGAAATATCCAGTATATTAAAAAATAAATCTAAAGAAAACTATCTTAATATAATTGTTTTTTGTGAAAATTTGTTTATGAGGGATAATTTCAAATACACGCTAAATTAAATCAAATGGTGTACGAGTGAAAATTAATTATTTTTTAAAGCAGTTAACATTCCAATTAAATGGGAGTTTTCAGGATTTTCCTTACGGATGTTGCTCAAATTAGTTAAATAATTCTTAAAAATCATCTCTTCGACATTAATATTAAATGATATCAAACATGCTAAAGTAAAATAAACGTAAGATTAAAATTAATTGACATTTATTTGAGTAAAAGAGTAAGAGCGTAAGATTAAAATTTGGATTAACAACATGAGATTTAATCTCTGTGTAGGTGTTTGATCCAGCTGGACGTTTCTTGAGAGCGTTCGGCAGCCAGGGTACAGGGGATGGACGCTTTAATTATCCGTGGGGCGTCACGACAGATGCGCTCGGATTCATTTACGTTTGCGACAAGGAAAATCATCGCGTACAGGTTTGTTTTTCCTTTCCTTTTTTTTTCTTTTCCTTATAAATATCTACTTAAAAATGTATTTCACTTAAAATGTTTAGATAAGTTTAATTTTTATTTGTTAATATTTTCTCTTTTATTTGTTTGTTAATATTTAGCTTCAAGCTTTCTTAAAGCTTTTATTTGTTAATATTTTCTCTTTTTGATCCGAAACATATTAACTTCGTCTTTACAATTTATTAAAAATTAGATAGTTTCAAAATGGAAACTTATCTAGAAATCTATCTTCCATACATAGACGTCATTTATTCTTATAATTTCCTCGGTTTTTCATTTATTAACTAAAAATCACCAGGTCTTCCAATCGGACGGCACATTCGTCGGTAAATTTGGCTCATACGGTAGCAAACCTGGTCAGCTGGAACACCCACATTACATTGCCGTCTCCAGCACTAACCGAGTCCTCGTCTCTGACTCCAACAACCATCGTGTCCAAGTCTTTGATGTTAATGGACGTGTGTTGTCAAGCTTTGGAGGCGAAGGCTCAGAGGAGGGACAGTTTAAGTTTCCCAGGTATTATTTTTTTGTTGTATTACTGTCTAAGAAATATTGAATATTTTAATATTTTTGGCGATATAATATCTTTTACCGCAGCAATTAAAAGTCGGGATGGCTGAAAATATAAAAAAAATTATTAAAGTGAAATTTATTATTTATAAATTTAAGGTAAACATATTTGCTATTAGACATCACAATGAGTTATTGAAAGCTAAGTGATCTCATGTCATTTATTGACTAAATGAAATTCTATGATGATAAATTTATTACTGAAAAGATAAATCTTATGAAATTCTATGTCATAAAAGCCTGATGGGAGATTACACTATGTTCAAATGAAACCTGCGACTGACTTAATATCACACATACAAAAACATTCAAGTAAATCCCTAGTTTTTATCTATCCTAAATCCATAGTTTATATTTATACGATGTTATTTTTAATATTATTTTACATGTTTGCTTTGAATAGATAAATTAACAATCATAAAACATAACGTTGATTTATTTTCTAAACTGATACTGATGTTTATAAATAAACATATCACCTGATTTGGTAAATAATATGCATATGAAAGCAATTGTGAAATGTAACGTTAATCTTTTTTGGCAATATTGATTGTTATTCTGAATGATATTTTATTATGAAAAATAGTAATCGTAGAATGGAAGGTAAAGAAAAACACATTTTTTTAGGATAATTTTAAAAAAATCCCCGGAGATGCATAAAATATCTAGGAGGGGAACATGAAATATTTATATTATTACAGCTTATATAATTTCGTAAACATTAAATACAGATTCTCTCTTCTCCAGAGGTGTAGCTGTAGACGACCAGGGTTACATTTGCGTGGCTGATTCTGGCAATAACCGTATTCAAATTTTCCATCCGGATGGAACATTCCTGCGGGCCTTCGGCTCGTGGGGTTCCGGCGATGCCGAGTTCAAGGGATTGGAGGGCATCGCAGTCACCAGCACGGGTAATATTGTTGTCTGTGACCGTGAAAACCATCGGCTGCAGGTCTTCTGATAGAGTTGCGTGTCGTTATAACCTTTAACGGTAAGTAAACATTATTTACTTAAAAACTATTCTCTGATCTGATTTTCTGAAAGTGAGTCAAACTTTTCGAATAAGAGAAAAGCTTTCCGGTCAGAGATGAAATAAAAATTTATCTCAAAGTAAAATATTCAATCATCAAAAATTTAGAATTTCCTGCAAGGGTTTATGAAATTTTGTGAGGTGGGGGATTCCCCCTCTCCCTTTGCTCCTTGCTATTAGTATCAATCATTTTTAATAATAAAAATTATAAACAAAATAAGATATATATCATTAAATGTATTTAGAATGGTATCCAAATTTATTTTATAACATTCCAAAATACGATCCAATAAACGAAGACGCCAAGCATCGTTTGCAGAACAAATCCACATTAAGGATACTAACGATCCGTGCTTCCGACTAAACAAGCCCGATAAATAATTCATTTCCGCCAAACCGAATTACGGAAACCGAGTTCATTGTGGAGCAATCGTGCGGGCATCCGGCGCGTCAAGCACGACCCGTTCTCGCGCCGACCGCACGAGCGGCAGTCGCAATTAGGGACCGAGTCGTAGCCGTTGCACTAGGATGCGGACGTGATGGCTGCAGAAGATTTACGTGAATGAAGCGTTCAATTCGTTTAGGTCTAATTATATAAATAACTTACTGTCTGTGACGCCAAATGACAGTGTAAAATTGCATTAAATTCTATGCAGTTTGTTGATCGTGACGCTGCGAGAGGCGACGTGATTTATTTTAAAAATGAAGTAGTTTAGGACGGGGATCGTTATGGGTATTGAGAACACAGAAATTGTTGTTTTCGTAATTGTGACTGAAAAGAAAGGTGAAAATGATTTAAGATATATTTCTGTCGAAACTAATTTATAAAAATGTTAATAACGTTGTAATGGACAACACAAATGTCGTAAGACATGAACTAGTAAGTCATGGGGTAGTTCTAAAGAACCGCAAATTTCAAAAGAAAAATTAAAGAAGATTGGATTGATACTCTGTCAATTTTCATATAAATTATATTGTTATAGCCGACCTAATTGACTAATTTTCGAAGACAATTAAAATGAAATACTTGCGGTAGAATTTCAAATAAATGAAAATCATTTGAAAACTGGAAACAATAAGATTGTTGAAAAAGTAAAATATTTAAAAAGACATTTAAAGGCTGCCGAGGTTAATGACTTTCTTTGTTGAAGAAAATGTGACGTAATACCAAGGTCAATAAAATAAATAAGTGTGATATGTGGACTGAAAAATCTGGCTCTGTGTTAAAGCTTTATTATGAATATTCAAAAGGGATTAATTGAAACAAAAATATTGGCAAATATTTATGCTAGTAAATTTATTTTAAATATAAATATAAATATTTTATTTGACTACAGATTCAAATAGCAGCCAATAAAGATTTTATGACCATATTCACAAGTCTTGGCACACATGACGTCGATTAATATATGTGTACATGAATTCGCCGTTCCATTTTAAGATGCGATCGTGCATCACTCGTTCCGTTCCGTATCTTGGAGTCGGATCGGGCGGTCTATTTTTAGGGCAACGGTAGCGCGGATGCATAATGAAAATAAACGAGTACACCTGCGCTCAACGATATCCGAAGCGACACGTTCGTGGCGAATTGCCAATATCACTCACTTTGCCTTCTTTATGTCACTTTCGGCTTTCGACATTTTCTTTGTTTCCTATTTTTATTTACAATGACTAGTTGTTTTTGGAATGTGTTGGCTTATTGCACTTGTGTGATGACTATATTGTTCCTATGTTATGACCCATGAAAAACTTATATGAATACTAATGCACTATTATTTTGTATTAACATTTAAAAGTTATCAATTTAAAAGATAAATCTTTACGATGAATGTCTTTTTAGTTTAATATTGAATTAAAATATTAGTTATTTAACATGACAGGTTTACTTCCTATTTATACCTCATTTACAGGTCAAAATTAGAGTAAAAAAATTATGAAAGGTCTAAGTTACCTTTCACTAGTTCATAGGAAGAGATTGCTCATATATTAGTTACTATTCGTTACATATAAACCCAATGTAATTTTTTTTCATTAATTTTAAATATTCGGTAAGAATATTAAGGAATACATGAATATCTAGTCGGTCCTTTAAGCTTTAAGATAAGTTACAGCAAGAATTATGAAAAATCATGAATAGAAAAACATCTTTTAACACAAAAATATTTTTATTACGGCAACTAGCAAATCTTTCCGATATTGAATTTTAGAAAATGAACAAATGAAAACTGGAAAAAGGAAGTGGTAATTGGAAAAAATTACTAATTAAAATGACTACTATTTTTACACAATATTACTGGTAAAGAGGCTGATCAATTAGCTCTTGATCCCAAGATAGTTTATTAGTCCGTTTGCTTAATTTCAATATACAATTGAAGATACAACAATATAATTGGGAGAACAATCTGTTATTTAAATGTATAAAAGCGCATATAAATATTTCTCCATGTGGAAAATTAAATAATTTGTCCGCCCACGTTCTTGGGTTACACTCTAAAAGTTTACTCAGTCTATTTATTCCCAAATAGGCCTCTTATGAAAAATCCTCTACGATGGAATCCACTGGATTCTGATACTGAAAAAATATCATCGGTAAAAATGTTCAATGATGAAGTGAAAAAGTCCTACGTCTCCCAAATCCTCGACATTCTGCTCTCTGGTCCTTTACTTTTTCCAGTCATGCTAATATTTTATTCCAATTTTTTGATAATTTCCAAGTGTGTTATTATTATTTGAGTTTACCGAACCTCTAATTTTTTTCAAAACTTATTGTTATGATTTACATGTCTTAGGGACATATCAAATTTATCAAATGAATATTTAATTTCTGAGTTCTCAAGTTTTTTACATGCTATCAATTTAAAAGAAATACTTGTGGTGTAATTTTTGTTAAATATTCATACAATTTCTCGATAAATTTTGATAACCGCGTATTAGTAAATTTTGATTACCATGATTCAGTCTGCTGATGACACTCGGATTACAATTGATCAGATTATATTGATTCAATGTATATGAGAAACAGCGATAATACTTTTTACCTCCCACCTTTTGACCACCATAAAACGGTGGATGAGCGTTAGCACAGTTGTACATTTTTAATAAAAAAAACAAAATGAATTTATGTTCTGAAACTCTTTGTGAATGAATAATCTTACAATATTTTCGCAAGATATCCATTTTTTTTTCTTTAATTCTTGTTACTTCATGAATGAGTATCTATATGAGTACACTTAAGTTTAAAATTGCTATCGTTCTGCTTCATATTGACATCATATCCACTAAACCTAAATAACAATTTATATTTTATAATTTTTCTTGCAACAGAAAAGTTCTTATTTATACATTGAATGATATGACTAGATAAAATAAATTCATTTTTTTTTGTCTCATGGTTGACATCATACCAATCATCATACCAATGGTTGCACTAAATCAAATTATAAAACTATGTATAACTCAACTCAGTTCCAAATTGTTTTACTTACGGTACGCAATATATTTATGTGCCTTCATTTCTTTACAGATCTTAAAACCAGCAAGTATACGCCAGTTGCTGATCAACGTGAGCCTCGACAGTCTTCAAAGTCTGATGTTGCCACCATTTCTCGTTCTAACTTACCTTTTGTATTCTTTCAAAACTACATTCTTTCCATAACACTTCGTTTATAAGATCAGTAAGCCGTATATGAGCAGCATCTGTCATCAATGTCAAATTGATCTACTGTATGCATTACCTCAATTAGTTCAGAAAAAACTAAAATTTCTTGCCAATATTTGAAACTTGTAATTATTCTCTGCACCATTTAGTTAATAAATATCTGAAATGTTTGCTTATAGTAGTATAGATGAAAATAAGTCAATACCCGCGTAGAATTTGAAACCTAAAAGATATATTTCATAAATAGAGTAGCACATAACGAATCTAAATTAGACAATGAACCAAACCAGGGAAAGGACGTTAATTTCATCTTACATAAGTAAAGTTTAAACATCAGTATTCAAGCTGTGACCGAAACTCGTTGGGAATTCTGCCAAGAAAAGTTGAAAATGCGATTACCGGTCGGAATCAAGAAAAGCAATGACCAGCGCCGGATATATCGGGTGTTTTCAGACGTAAACAAAATTTCATGAATTTGTGACCGTGACGTAGGTTCACTGTTTTTGTCATGAAGTAAATAAAATTCGTACAATTTCCAGATCCATTTACAGGCCAATCTTTAACGTATATATTTACCTGTCGTTTCTTAAAACAATTATAAAACTATAGAACTAGTGTTAATATTTAACCGATTTATTTGATTTAATGCAAGTCGAGAGATTGTTTGAACTTAAGTATAGATTGTTCAAAAAGTTGCAGAAAAATATTATCGAATTTAAGATGGTGACATATCTTTACTGATTTTATGACGAAGTTAATAAAATTCTTGCTATCTCCAGGTCCCATTTTAGGCAAATCTGTATACTAACTTCAAAAAACGCAGTTAAATTTACGTGTGGTTTCGCAAGGCGATTGTGTAAATATAGGATTCTTGTAAATATATATTCGATTTATTTCTTTTAATGCAAAGTTAGAGATTTTTTAAATTTGAATACCGTTAATTCAGAAACTCGCAGATATTACTAATTAAAAAATATATAATTCCGAAACTAGGTATTGAACAAAATTAAAGCTAAAAATTCAGTAAAACTAAAAGTTTTGGTATTAATTTCATCTATTAATTTGCCTTTGAATATATAATATTATCTAATGTGAAAAGTTTATTATTTATAAATTAAATCAGAATAGTACAAATTTTCATTCGGCTTGCTACAGTTGCCTAATCTTCTTCTAAATTTTAGCCTCACCATTTCAAATCCTTACCTTAGCAACTTTTCTTGATATTTAATTAACGTTTAATTATGAATATAACGATTGTGGTTTTGCTTCGAGTTGTTGTTTTTTTATTGTATATTATTGATGATCTTCTCTTTACAATGGAAGAGCGTTTTGTATAAATGACATTAATTAAAGTTAATTTAATTGTTTAAGACTCTTTTTACTTCTTTTCAAACTCCTTTTTATTTGTATTATCTCCTATTATATATTGTACATATTCCATGTTAGAGAAAATTTAATAATAAATTTTAAATTGTATATAAACTTTCGAAATTTTATGAATAAATGATTTCAAAAGCATTGTTTACTTTGCGATGTCCATGCAACAATTTGACAAGTTTGTTCAAACTATTTGTCATTCACATTACTCACACAATCTAATCGTTTATATAATCGCTTTTTAAATTGTTTCCATTTTTTCTCAAAAACCTGAGTAAATTGGTTTGTACTACAATAATTTCTGCTAGAAATAAATCACAATGGAATTTTAATCTATCACGACTAAGCGTATAAAATAAAGTCTTATAAATGCTATCGATTATGTGGTGGATGGAATTGCAGATTTATAATGAAATCATTACTTACTGATTTCCTAATTCAAATGGTTTATAACTTAAAAAAATAATGAAATTGTAGATTTTAATGAAATGAAATAATGGGAAATAATATTTTAGGCTCAAACCTAAATATCACATATTTTGTATATGACATAAATAAATATTTATTAATACAGCATTAAAACATAACAATGTCGTACAATTTAATATAACATTGACCACATATAGAATTGCAACTGAAATTTTTAATTTCATATTATTATTATGATTTACACATATTACGTTAAAACTTTAATTTTGTTAATGGTGTTACCTAATTTACACAGTTTTAAATATTATCAAATTCGATTGCATGAAAAAATATAGTCAGTTGTTAAATTATATGTAAATCCGACCAAGTGTGAGTTTGATTCGCACACGAAGGATTCCGTAGCATCAAACAATATTTAACTTACAATCTTGTGTTTCTCAAAGACACTGTGAAAAACAAAGTTGTTTCTACGGTCGGTACCGAAAATATTCCATATCTCAAAAACTACACAACGTATCTTATTTAAACCAATTTTTCTTTTAAAGTTTATTTTAAGTTTTACTATTATAATTCTTTTAGATTTTTACACAAGTTAGTTGAAACGTTAGAATAGGGGAAACAGTTTTTAAGAATTTAAAACGCGTATCTTATAAACTATTTACGTAAATGAAAAGAAAAATGGAGTGTGGAGTGCAATCGATATATGTATGGAGTGCAACCCATAATTTTTTTTTTTTACAATTCCACTAATTCATTGCGTAGCAGTTCATAGAAGACAATTATCAGGCAAATTTTATCTATATAGTGCCAATATTATCCGAGTTAAATAACTGCAATATACGGACAGACAGGCAGATAGACGTGATGAAATTATAAGAGTTTTATTTTTGCCATTTGGCTATGCAACCTAATTGGCTAAAAAGTAGACTAATTATTTAAATTAGAGTTGATGCATGAAGAGGGGTCTCCTTCAGATTTTCAGTAAAATATATAATAATGAAAACCTTTTTGACACGTTTACCTATAGAGAATTTCTCATTCGCTACCTTTCTGCCTAATCATATAATTTGACACGTTTACCTATGGAGACACGTTTACCTTTTTGACACGTTTACCTATGGAGAATTTCTCATTCGCTACCTCTCTGCCTAATCATATAATTTGACACGTTTACCTATGGAGACACGTTTACCTTTTTGACACGTTTACCAATGGAGAATTTCTCATTCGCTACCTTTCTGCCTAATATAATTTGGGTCTCGGATAGATTCATAATAACCGTTGGATCATACAGCATATTGGAGCACTGATAAAGAAAGCCTGCTTTGAAGAAACTAATGGGAAAAAACATTTAAAAATAATTATGTTTACTGAAGAATAAATGAAATATATTACCTATAAGGACTTCTTCATTTCAAAATCCATAAAAACCTGATTGTTCTGAATTTCATAATTTGGCACATTTGTCATTGACACAGCAGATTCGTGGCTGAAATCTAATATAAGTAGATTTCAACTAAAATATATAATATCTATATACATATTTATAAATATGTAAATATATATATGTGTATGTATATATATATATATATATATATATATACATATATATATATGCATATATTTGACACCTTACATATATACGTACGTACAGAAAAATATGCCATTAACAGCATTTATAGGAGAGTACCTAAGGACAAGTGGTGCACATCATAAAAGTAAATATGTCATTCTACCATAGCCTAGTGTATGGTCCCTCGTCCCTCGACGTGGCACCTGCCGTATCGTGAGTGAAAACAGCTGGCAAGATATAGAGGGAAAAACGCCCTTAAATGTTAAATAATATATTTTCCTTTGAAATCTCAATCCGGCGTAATTTATACATAATCTATTTAATGTATTTTATGCCACGCAATAAAGCATAAAGTCGTAATTGTGTTTAGGCATAAATATAAAATGTATAAGTAATAAGGTAATATCGCAATGGAAAAAAGAAGCACAATAAGATATTGAGTTTTGTAAGGACGAAGGAGTATATATTTTTAATTAATTATCTTTTACGGTGATTTTATTCGGCAATTCGCGTTCAGTAAGTGAATCGATTAAAATTTAGTATTATCATAAAATACAATACACTTGATATTTAAAATGTTAACTCAATTTTAGAATAAAATTAAAGGAAAATTAATTTCTTGTAAATCTTAAGTAATAATATTAAGTGTCTGTGTAATATTATGATCACAATGGAACTGTCAAAATTTAGGCATAAAAATAGCAAATTTGGCAATTGAAGTTTTTACTCGTATTTTCATTACTTTTTTATTTTTCGGTGCATTTGTTTTTCGGTGTTTATTTGAAATAATATTATATTAACAGAATTGGTAATTTTTTTATCAACAATTTTTGGTTTTCAAAATATTAGCTAAGCTTAATAAAATTGGCAACACATTCCCGAGTTTTATTCTAGCTGGAAACTTAGCAATTCCATGGACGTTTTAAAACTTTAGTTTCTAAATGCATTCCTATAAATTTGGTGGTTATGAAATATTACAACTGGGATAATGAATATTTTGAGAATGAAGGTAAAAATATATATAAATTTAAATTAAAAAGAGCTACTAGTAGCTTTTAAGAGTATTAAGATCTCTGTTAAGTTAATATTGAATAAGAATATAGAACATATGTACAATATACAATTAACCACATTTTATATTCAATTTATATATTTAATTTATATATCATCGTTTTCAAATACAAATTTTAAAAAAACACCATGTAAACTTACTGTAGTGATGTACGCATTGTTCATTATAATGAAGTAATTACATACAATACACCAAATCATGTAGATTTTTAAAACTATGTGATTTATCATATTCATAATAATTTTTGTTACTTGCTTAAGAGAAGCAAGCTGTAACCATTAGTATTGTTACTTTTTATATGGTAAAGTGTGGTTATTATATATACGCTGATATGAGTAATTCAACCACAGATAAAATAGAAAATATTACTCGAAAAATCCAATTCATGGAATAAAGATTTTTGTACGTGGCTTGAAAAAGAAAAATTTTAAATATTATTATAATAAAAATTATCTAAAGTCTAGCCCGTGCAAAGAGGGTTTCGTACATTAAATGAAATAAAATTTGTTTATTTCTCATAAGTCATTAATTATATGGACTTCCTTGGGCAATAAATGTTTGTGCAACATCTAATACTATTAAATAAGGGAGGTACATATATCTTACTATATGAAAAAGTATAATATATAGAACCATCATTATAATTTCACTAAAACTTTTGCGTCGGCTTCTAAATACCCCATTCCTTCCATAATTCTAGGTTCAGCGGTTTCGAAAATAAGGACAATGGCAACATATTTCTCAGCTTATTTCTGGATATATACTACCTAAAATTATAAAAAAATAATATCTTCGTACCCTTAAAACATGCCTCAAAACAATTAAGGTTTAAATCATTACGAAAAATAGATTATTTAATTTACCTCTCCTAAAATTTTGGTAGTTTATTTGTGTCGTTATTTACTATGCCAAGCGGAGAAGACACCTGATATATAAACTCATCAGCCGGAAGACCAAACTAAAAATCTACGAAACACTAATTCTACCAGTCTTACTTTATGCAAGCGAAACATGGACCCTAAATATAGACACACAAAATCATAATGGAAGAAAAAGTATTCATAATAATATAGATTGCAAGTTTATCTAGACAAAAATAATATTTTTCGGTAAGTATTAGTAAATAACACTAGCAAGAATGTTAGAGTTTGGTATATCCAATGGCAGGAAGTAGTTCAAGTTCAAGAAAGAGTTCAAAATTAAGGAGATTTTATGGAATAATTCGATCAAAAGTCTATTTGAAGTCTTGGATTGGAGGACTTGGATTTCTATGCTGAGATATTTACATAAAAAACATTTTAAAATTCCTTATTTGACAGAAAGATACGTACTTTAAAATTAAGGAAGTTTCTACCTACATACAATTTACCCAGTTTAGTTTTGAAATACTTTGGCATATAAAGCTAAAATCATAAATACAAATCATAGGATGGAGAAGTGACTAAAAAAATAAGATCGGATGTTTTGATGCGGTTTGATAGGAACTTGTTGATTAAGAAGTAAATATTCCATCCTTATATTCGAAATATCAAATTTTAAAGACGTAAACGTTAACAGTTTTTGAGACCATACTTTTGAAAAGTTAAAAAATATATATGAATTTTTTACGATTGACAAAAGTGTAAAAAATATTTTATCTTAAATATGCGAACCCAAATAAATTTTTCAAAAATACTAAAAGATTTTTGAAGTGCCTTATCAGTAAATGCACCCAAAAATCGATTTAAATACAGATTAAAGAAATTTTACAATTATTAATATGAATAATAAGAGCCATAGTTTTGAAAAATATTGATTTTTATGCTTATTTATTTTAATTCAGCTTTAAATTTGTATACTAGTTTTATGGAACACCATTTGTGTAAGACTTGAATGACACTTTTTATAATTAATGACAAATTTTTATAATTAAAGATTACATGTTTTAAGCAATGACTTTAACATAGTTTAACATTTTTTAAATAAATATAGCATTTGCTTCCAGCAATGACTCTAACCTTGCTACAAAAAAAAACTGAAAAAATATATAAAAGATTTTTGCTTGCCATGGAAACCTTCAATTCTGCCTAAAAAAAGTCATGCAAAATTGTATTGTTACAAACTTTTGACAGATATAACTGTAAATATTAAAAATAGTAACTGAATACGAAAAAAGATGTAACATTGAAAATATGAATTCTAACATAATAACTGAATAACATGAAAATTATGAAAATGGTTTTCTCCTTTCCTGTATACTTTCATCAAAATGATAAAATAATTACGGTAATGTGCAGGAGGGTTAACAATGAAAATAAGGAAAGAATTTTTTTTTCAAAGGAAATGTCGATGGGTAATCACGAATCATATCGAGCTCTCAATGTGTGTACGTATGGAGTTATGAATTTACGTACATTGGAATATGTGCTTATAAAAGCTTAAAAAATTTAGAGGGAGAATCCGACCAACTAACCAAAGTGATCAAATATTTTTCCGAGTTTTGCGGATCGTGGGACCAAATTAATTAAGAATTTCAATAAGTATTATCAAGTATTATATGTGTTAATAATCTAACAATATCCAATAGTTCGGTACGTCGTGGGGTTCCGTACCTAAACAGAAAAGAAACAACTTTTGTGACATCACCATATGTAGGTTTGACCGTCTTCTGTTGTAGCCATATTTCTCAGAAAGCGCTTGAAAATAAAAGTTCCTGAAGAATTGAAATCTGGCGTAGCAAAAAAGCATTTTAACTCATATATATCTCAATAGCTCACACCTAAATATATTTATATGGAAACTTTAAGAGGGAGATCCTTTAAGTTTTTAATTTTTTTTTATATTTCGAATGCAGTATCGTTTAAATATTATTTAGTAGGGTTAATTATGAGGATTAAAAAATATTTTCCTTATATTTCTATTCTTATTTATAAAGCTGCTGAAACAAAAAAATACGAAAAATAGAGTTTTCAAGAGCACCTTAATTATATTAGGCATTATTTACTGTTTATTGCGCTAGTCCATACTAATGGTTACTTACGATTAATCCTTGCAAACGAGCAACGAAACCTTCAACGTACGAAACGAAGTCACACTTTTAAATTAATGTTTCGAATTTTAATATTTTCCTTTTCAAAATCCGAAATCATGCATGGCAGACAATTGGTATAGTTATTAAAAAATACACGTCACACGTAAATCACGTTTTGATACAATCTCATCATCGTTACCTACCGTGATCGATGACAAAAAGCGCAGCAGAAATATCATATATATGGAAAGGTGTGAAACTGTATTAATTGAAAACATTGAGCGGATTAAATAATGAAGTTCGGAATGAAACGGAAATTAAAGAATTTTTATGAAAACATTTTCCACGCAAAAATTCCGTGCGTATAAAGAGTGCAGTAATATACTCGATGATAAAATATCCTGTTGAATGTTTCATACTAAACTGTGATATTAACTTAATTAATACTATCATAATTAAAACTTTGATATTAATGTAATTCTTTTATTCTTAAGCTTTTCAACAATTATTTGAAAAACATTTACATCCCACTAAACGCTCACGGTAATAAAATTAATTTGTATTTTAAACTGAATAATTCTTATATTGATTTCAATCTTTAAGCTGTACCGTAATGGTGGGTCTTAAAATTTTTCATTTGTAACTTCTTAAGTACGTAATCTATTTAAATCTTATTATTTGTCTGTCTGTTCACTTATAACTGTAGCTTTATTAGATATGTGTTGATGTGGTTTACGCTATGATGTAAGGTTTTACCTAAAAAGGTTTTCATACATCAGGGTTAGTGTTCAGGTAACGTAATTGGTTTAATATTTGCGAGAAGCAATCTAGAAGGCAGCAGACATACAGGCAATGCTATAGAAGTATCAGGACAACCGATTTACCTGACAAATAACACAATCCGGTAAGCAAAATATGATTCAAGGTGATTTATTGGAAGTTAATTTTGAGTTTGGTGCGAGCTGTTTCATTTTTGATAGCCTATAAATGTACAACTTTTAAAGTTAGTGTTGACTTATTTGTGGATAAGTGAATATGAAGAATATGAACAAGTGACGATCACTTATAAAATATTGATAAAATACTTATAGTATAGTATACAGTTCAAATAATACAATATACCCATTTTCCAAATTTAAAACTAACAATATTGAAATCAAATCCATTATTTACACTTCTTTTGAATTAAGAGTGATTAAATCTCCAAAAAATAGCTAAACTTTTCGATTTTACTTTAGTCGACTCTTATCAATAATACACATTTTTATTGAGGCTAATATCAATGAAATGATTTTAATAAGGAAGCACGGTTGTGATATGGTTTTCAGAAAAAAACTAATACTAATATTAAGAACGGTATGTTAAGATAATCAAGCGTACATGATTAATAAAAAAAAGTGCAAAACTTGACAGAATTAGGTTATTTGTTGAAAAAAAAATTGCTATGAAACAAATGTATTAGGTATGAAGAGATTAGGTGCTATTGCAGTCAAATACAAAAATCACGATGTAAAATAAAGTAATCACTTCATCAATATTATATCAGTTACATTAATATTAATAAGTAAAGGCCCACGCGTTTCAATCCACTTTATTTACATAAGCTAAATAATGTTTCAAAGGAACGGTTCTACTTATATTGGTTATTAACTGAGTGACTCGCTTTTTTTGTGGACCGTTTGTGGAAAAGTTTTAAATGAAACTGTATTTCTTAAGCTCTCGAAATTCTAGACGTTTATGGGAAATTAACTAATTGATGCTTATTTCCAGTGTTTTCCGTAATGTTGTAGAACATTTGAATAAATCTGGCAAGATACATAAAAAGCGTCTCGTTTAGTAATTTTCTGCTCATTTAGCAAAAAAGATGGAGGTGTCGTGGAATATCCCACAGGAGCAAAGCTTCTTACGCATCACCTAAAAATTCGTTTTTATTTAATAATTAACATAATGTAATATCGATGCAGAAATAAGTAAGACATTTTTTTAAATAATCGTCTAATAGCGCGCGCGCGCATGCACAGACACACACACACACACACATGTAAACGCACACGTACATGCATACGCGCACGCGCGTATGCATGTACGTGTGCGTTTACATGTATATACACATATATGTGTATACAGGAACATGCACACGAGCATGCGCATAGGCGCACGGGCGCTTGCGCGCGCCCTCACGCACGATCGCACGTGCGTGAGGGCGCGCACACACGCGCGCTCACACACGCACGTTCTCGCGCCCGCACTCTCTTATACTCCATATCGCTTACGCGTATGGGCCACAATGCGTCCTCGGTTAAACACAACCGGTTTCACAATGCGTTTCTTGGTTAAGTCTTCATCCTAAATGTCCGTTAAGAAATTTCACTACTAAAATGTTCACCTAGAATAATTGTTTTCATTAAATTTAGCAAAATTAGAAGTGCATTGAAAGGGGTTGAAATTAAGTTCTCTGTATAAAATATGATTGACGAGATAAAAGTTAAGTTCTCTAATAAAAGTTCTGCAAAACTACTACCCATCACCCCATTCCCATTCTCAACTGTATTAGAAAAATCACTTTATGTTTTTAGGAACAAGTAAACATATTCCGCTTAACCAAGGAAAGACTTTTGCTTCGCAAAATATTTTTCAGAAATACGAAACCATTTAATTTTATCTAATTATAATTGAAATTATTAAAAAATGTCGGCTAATCAATTTTTGATCAGATTCTATATTCTGTGACATTAAAATGACTTTTTCGATAAAGTATATAGAGTTTGGAATATTTTATGAATTTATAAAATTTGTAAAACTGTAAAGTGGCAACCTTTCAGTTATAAATAAAATATTAAATTAACATTCATACGCAAATTTCAGGCGATCAGTTCCATATTAAACTTTTGGCCTTTAATTATTCACACGGGCGACAAACTTACTTTGTGCAAGCAATTTTGCTTTATTACCTAATATGCTGACATTATTACGAATAGTAGCATAAGACAAGAGCTATATCACATGAATACCACTATGCTTATTTAAAATGTCTTTTGAGAGCTTCATTTTATGACTGCAGACTCTGTTAACATAAGCTCTTACTGTAGTACTTGCTTGTTATCTTGAAATTATTCTTTCGATTGTGAGTTTTCACGCTATTTCAAAGTGAAGCTATTCACTTTTATTTCACAAGTTTGTTTTTGATATTTAATTTTAAATTTAGGAATTGAAATGTTGGAGACAATACGTAAAAACCATTTAGCATTAAGATAAGGGTCATTATACAAAAGATTGAATAGATCGAATTAAAATCAGAATTGAATATGAAAATTACTAAAGTTTACTAAATTTTTTGTGTATTAAGAATGATTTAAAAATGAGAGCTTTACCGAAAAATATACTTGCATACTTCGAAAATACACGAATAGTACACGGCACAGATATTGTTTATAGTCAATTAAAAAATTATAAATTTTTAATAATTATTAATAGTTACTTGACCTAAAATAATGAATATAATACGAATATAATGCTAAAATTACAAGAAATCAAACAGGGTACAATTTTATTTCGACCGTTTACCGATGATGACTTGATAGCGAAATAGGCAGAGATTTGCATTGATCATATTTTCAAAAGTGCAGTCGAATTTAGATAGATAAAGCTGTAAACATTACAACAGACAGTTTTGACACCAAGGACAAGAACAAAGCATTGCTATTTGCGAGGTCATTAATGAAACCTGTAGAGAGTTAATGGAACGCGTAACATATAGAAGTCAGTTAGTTATTTATTACATAAAACACATTAATTCATAGCATCCTCCATTAAATTGAGTGATATCTAATTACGTTTAAAATTGAAAGTTTTTTTTCAATCACTAATACAGTTTAAAGGATCCCAATTAATATTATAGCAAAACAAATAAAATGGGAATGTAACCAAAAGTAATTCAAAGCAGTGGCTGGTAGCGCCTAATGTGCATTTATAAATAGCTTGCCCTGGACATTTGACACCTATACACCACGTACTTATTAATATTTAAACATATTTAGTTTATGATATTCAAGTAAAATCATCAATTTAGTAAACTGCCTGTAGTCCCAAGTTTTATACCGAATGCTACTGGTGCGCGTAATATTAGATGAAACGTACAAAATTCGTGCCTATCTCACGGCCATGAAATTACAAGTGAGTTCTAGTCGCCAATTTTTTTATAATAAACTAAAAATTATTACGTCATTTCAAACACCCATTTTTAAGGAGAAAGTAAGCTACCTTCGCATAGCTTGCTATAGTTATATTCAGTTGTAAATAAACCCGTATATAGTTTTCATCTATGAGTACACCACACAAACATACACACACACAGAATCATAATGTGTTATTATGAAGACTTTTCCCAACAATATATAATATTTCATTTTATAAATAAATAAATATTTTGTCAGTAAATTTAATTCGCTGAATCAGTTATTGTAATACCCGGTCACTGTTGGTATTTATTTATTAGTTTAATATTTTCAATGCATATTTTCGTCGTGATGGTACAAAACGGAATAATGAACATAGTTTCGTAGACTGTCATTCGGGATGAAATAAATGTGAATGGTAAACGCAAGCCACATTCAAAACTACCTGTTCTTAATAAATATTACTGTCGTAATTTTCAAATGCGGTTAACATTTGCGGTTAACCGGGAATTCCATTTTGAATATATTCAGCTGTCTGAAAATAATTTTACTTTTTTCGTTGTGTAAATAAAATATACATAAAAATTACATACTTAATCAAAAATGCCAGTCATAAGCATTTTAAAAATTTATTTTATTAAAAGAAGTGATTTACAAATTCTTTTATTATGGTAAAAGTGTCGCCATATATCAAATTTCGGTTATTTACCTGCATATTCAATGTTCAGTGTCACAAGAAGTGCAGTTATGTCAAAAAAAAATTAACAAGCGTTTAACAAGCAATTTCCAAAAGCGCTGTTTCTATTAGAAATATTTCTCAAATAAATTTATTATTATAAGATAATTACGACATATTAAGTCAATGCGTGAATCTAGTGATCTTCAATGTATTTATTTGGTTCACAATTTAAACATAGTGACAACTTTGACAAGAATACTTTTGGTAACAATAAAATAAAGATACTCAAATATATATATATATATATATATATATATATATATATATATATATATGAAAGGAAGAAAAGATTTTCAGCTAGCACGTACGTAGTATTTGAAACTTTTCACAAATATTCAAATACTGAATAACACAGCCATAGAAAGAGACGTCGTGTCAAAAAACAATATAGACGATATAGGAAACCGGCAAAGCTAGTCGAATTAGATCGTTTCTTGTAGATCTTAGGCAAAATCATCTTAAAATTATATAATTCAGTTTGATCTTACCACACTTCCTGACCCAGTGTAAGAGTGGTAAAAACAATGAAATATTGTTATCTAATTATTGTCATTCCACGCACGTCTTCTAAATAATTCGAAAGAAATATCATAGGAATCATTCAAAGTAGTTTATCAGTAATGCATTTATGAGGATGGTTGGTTTTAAATTTAAAAAAACTAATAGACTTTATGAAATAATATGAAGTTTTACTTACCATTTATCAAATATTTCTCAGGATTTTAACTGTGAAAATACTCAATTAAATGAAACTACGTGATGTAGTATTATTTCTACTATCTTTAATTTCTTTACCACGACCTAGGTTTCGTTGTATTACAACATCTTCAGGTGGGATATTAGCTAATATCCCACCTGAAGATGTTGTATTACAACGAAACCTAGGTCGTGGTAAAGAAATTAAAGATAGTAGAAATAATACTACATCACGTAGTTTCATTTAATTGAGAATAATGAATTTCTACAAAATTAACGCCAAATATATTCAATATGTGAAAATACTTTTAGCCGTTGTTCATAATAAATAAAGTAAGTATTGTCTGCATGTATTTACGGATGAAATATTATTCCAGAATATTTTCCGATAGTAACCATATACATTTGATGTATATTTCCACACTCGACTATGAATTACAATACCGTTAAATAAATTTAAAATATGCCATCCTGGTTTATGGGGACAAAGTTTAGAGTAGTAACGTTGTGTCTGTGTAATATATGGTCATCGGCTCCAATTTTAATACATTCGCTATGCTTTAATACATTCGCTATACTATACGAATACATCAATCTTCATGTTAAATTTGCTAAAATATTAAACATGGTCCATTAAATATATCGCTTTTGAGATTACCAATACTAACTCTATCAATTTTTCTAATAAATTTCAACTGACTTTAGTGAGTATTTCCTTATAATTTAAATCAATACTATACACTACGTGAATATTATTTGCCTGTATTGTGTCAAGAGGCACAATGAAGAGTACATTATATTCTATTGACATGTGCAGGGTGATGAGTTTAGAGGAAAAGCGTACAACGTTATAGTAAACCAGAAGCATGGAAACTTATGGACGCAGTTTCTTTACCCATCGTTACTTTATAGAGTGTGAACCCATACTTACGACATTCGCTAAACGCATTCTCAGAAAAATGGAGATGCTGAATCATTAATTGTGTGAAAACAGTCTTAAATCTGTATATGAATGGGGGTTTTTGATAGTTTCCTATATATTCTTGGATAGTGCTGTGTAAACTATTGAGGTCCCCCACTTGTTTTTCATATGACGAAATGTGACAAACCCCAGGAAGAACGCTATGACTTTCCGGGTTACGGTAGGAATAATCATCTGTCTAAAACTATTGCAAATATTTCTTGTCTTCATTTATTACAAATAAATGAGATGGTTTGAAATTAATATTATAACAATAGCAAAGAATATTATATTTTCAGTGTTATACACGGACATCCTTAAAAATAGACCCTTTGTGGCTTCACTACTGTGCTTCTTTTCCTATTTAAATACACGTCATACGTTTTTAGAATTCAAATCTATAAATGTAAAGTCGCCAAAATTTGCATTGTCGTAATGTGTATTGGTTCAAAACTATTTTTGAAATAAAAAAGTAAGTGCGGAGCTATGTAGTTTATATAAAAAAACTATTTTTTTAAGATTTGCTTCGATATTATGAAAACATAAGTTTGTTGACAGGAGCTAAATTACAGTGAAAACCCTAGTCGTCAATAATTATTTTTACTACTAACTTAACAAGTGATTGCGCCCTTATATGATTATTAAACGTAACAATTTTAAGTAACTTTCAAAAAATTACTCCAAGAAATACAGGTATATGTAACAATTTTGAATCAATATTTTGGATCATCATATCAGGAAAATATCCTTGATAAATGATAAATGATAAGTTCGTCTGCACTTATTACCTTTCGTTATTTCGACCTAACTTATGTTAATATTTTAATTAAAATTTTTAGTCTTTTGTATTTAAATTTTTTATGCACGAATAATACTATAAATTTTTATTTCCATACATATCGTCTACAAAATAATTTTTCAAACATCATTTTATGGTTGATTGAAGGAGGTTGCCCTTCTTGCAATAAGTCCAACATGTACATTTTGTAATTAAAAAGATGATTTTTTTCAGAAAATTCAGAATAATTTTCATAATTATTTTTATTTTCTTCACACACACGATACTTGCGCACCTCAATCAGCACTGCTCGGGTTAATGCATACGGTGGTTACATACGGCTAGCGTGAGCTTGGGTACATGCGTTAGCTGTATTATGTGTCTTAAATGCATGTAATTAAATTCACAAAATTAGAAATCTTTGAAGTTAATTTCTTCCAAATATCTTTCTCTAACAGAGCCAACCATTTCAAACAGACGGTGTTAGTTTTGTATGCCTCAACTTGTTACCGCCATATAAGAAAATTGCCTATAAAATCGGACGAAACTCTAATTGCTATGAACTATATAATTTATTTAATTTAATGTTATTTTTATCATTATTCATATATTATCAATTTCGAATACATAAGCTTTCAAAGCGTGACTTATTTAATGTGTCGAGGAAGACCTAGGTCAACGTACTAATAGCGTACCAAGTGCGTGTAAAAATCTCTGTCTTTGTAAAATATCTCTTTATAGGCATTTTATAATTATTTAAATTAGAATCATTGAAACCCCCTTCAACCATCGACTGGTTACGTTAAGCCTATTTTGTCGACATTGAAATAATTACATTTTTCAATAGAGTGCCTATTAATATACCGGATTTATAAAACTCTGTTAACATTTATCGTATAAAGTTGCATTTATTTGGGTATGTAAAGTTAAACTTCATTTTTTTAACTTTAACAGATCATGGGCGGCTTCACTTTAACAAAAATTACAAAATCCCGCAAAGGATTTTATTCCTAAAACTTTTCTAAAACTCTGTGGGCTGTATTATCTGTTATAAAATATATTGAAAGTTCTTACTAAGACTTATTTTTGTCTTTTTTTGTGTCCTCTAATTACTTTTGCATTGGGAGAGGCATGTATTCAGTAGTATACAGAAAAAGATTGTTGATTATGGTTTGAGCTGTGGATACAGATGGATGTTGCTTGTGACTTAACAAGTCAAATCATATTCTCGTGTATAAATTAAATTCCAAAGAATCAGAACGTGTCATTATTATTGTCATTATAAAATTAACCAATACCACGTAAATGTTATTTTACTCGCAATTACGCATGTAAATCAAAATTACATATGCTTCTAGAGAATGGACTTAACCAATTTATATAACGAGCATCTAATTTTCTCTCGATAATCTTGGCTCAAACACATAAATGTGCAGTACCATAAATAAAAATTAATTTAGTGACTTCGTAGCGCTTAGCTTAACATGCAGTTGGCACGCTACGCGTGTGTTAACCGAAATACCCAGGGAGCTATGAGTGCACCAGTTCTATTCCTTCTACGAACCATGCTTCTCGACCAAATTACTTACGGTGGAATTTCAGAATGTACTTTAGGTAACGCCATATTTTGGGTTAGAGTTTCTTTCACTAATCCACTTCTGAGTTATTTTAACACTCGGTGCAACGGTGGTATCACTGTTATTTTGAAATAATTACGTATTTGTGTTGTTTAAACTTTGTTTACTCTTATCTGTAAATGTTATAAATAATGAAAGAAGTATAAAATGAACTTATGCACGAGTGTCACATTTAGCACGCGAGCCAAATTTTGTGATTTAAAATCGTTACGTAACAGGCTAACGACGAACTTCGGCTTAATAAAATCGTTATTAAGCTCAAAACAAAGTCCTTTCTCCAAAAGTTTCTATTGTCGTAGTATATTCACATTTTAGTCTTCATCTTCTAAATTAATTAAAATCAAAGGACATGAAAGTAAATAATAAAAGTCTGTGTCTTTCCTTTTAGCGATGTTGCTGCTCTTTACCGTTTAGTTTTTAAAATGAAAAATAATTAAAATTAAGTTCTTTCGTTTGCAATATTTTATGGTAAAAAGCTTGCAATGTTTTATTGTATTTTAGTTCATATTACCAAATTATTTAACTATTATAAAATTCTGGCGTTTTGTTTTTCAAATTTCGTAATCTTTTGCATTTTGTAGTTAAACAAATATTTCTAGTTATTCTTCAATATGATTCTATTTATTTTTTAACTGGTTTTTAATAAGTTCTGAGAAAAGTGTAAAAGTAATGAATTTTGCAGTGTATAATCAGATACTTTCCTTTATTCCTTTTTTACCTATTTTTAATAGCGACGTATTACTACTCGGGAAATATTTTTGGTCAAGTTCAAAAACGATTATGTATTTACGTGCAGATCAAATTTTCACTACAAGAGATATTAAATTTAGATAATTGCCACCAGAAAAGATGACAGACTATCCATATTTATTGCAATAAATGCATTTTGATTATTATTTTTGATTTGTTTAAAATTCACTCAATTTGTTTAGAATAAATCAAATTTATAAAGCGCTATTAAATTAAATAACAGCTTTTAGATTATTCAGAAGTTATTGCTATTTATAGTCACAATTAGATGAGGTACTCTCTTATAACGAGTTAAATTTTAGAGAATATAGGTCAAAAATAACGTTGAATAAGATTTGGAATATTTTATCTCATAATGCTTGTCAATCGTATTCAAGGGACTTTGAAAAATTTTATTAACAGCTCTGCCTACGTTTTTCTTCGCTTATAATAAGGAAAAAACGTTTTTCCTTTGTTTTTTTTCTCTTATATATTACTCCTGGGTATATTACCTATGATACGTATGACACTATCATCGTACCAAATTTCATCAAAATCCATTCAATAGATTTTGCGTGATATCCACTCAAATTAACATACAGACTGAGAGACAAAAATTCTAAATAGTATTTCTGGCTTCTATCATTGTGTATCTTAAATAAATCCCCTTTTCTTTGCCGTTCATTTACTTTTAGTTTTTATTATGAAAATGAATTAAAATTTATTTCTTGCGTTTGTCTATGTTTTATGGGTAAAAAGCCTACGACGTTTTATTTTGTTGTGGTTCACATTACCAGATTATTTAAATATAAAAACAAAATGCTAGAAGCGTTTTGTTTTTCAATCTTCATAATCTTTTGCATTTTCATGTTAAAAAAATGTTTCTAATTGTTCTTCAATATTTTTCTATTTATTTTTTAACTAACTGTTCCTCATAATTGCACCGCTGTGGTGCAAGTTGAGAGCAGCATATTATCTTAATTATGGTGCTCTCCCGCCAGTATAATTAAATACGTCCGCTCCGTTCGCCAACCGATTTCGGTGATAAGGATCGGGGCGCATCAATGGGAATACTGGGCATGATCAGTCATTAAATATGTCAGTTTCTCTCTACCTTGCACCATTTAAGCAGACTCCGAATCCTATTTATTTTTCATCAATTTTACTCTATAGATTGCAATATGGCAATATATTTTTTACAATTTGCCAATATTATGGGTTTTTAGGACAAAAATAATTTAGATATCAAAGATAGTTCCAGAGATGAAGCTCAACAAACAAACAAACAAATTTTTCCCTTTATGTACAAGTGTAAAATACGTATAAACAACATTTGTCAATATTTAAGTTAATTATTCGTTTGATTACTTACATATTATTTATCCGAATTATATTAAATAAACGAACATAGCATTTCTAAGACAGGAAGCATTTGCGGTTATTTAAATAAAAAAAACGTTTCCCATAAGAATTTATGAAATAATATTTTTTATTCATCGATTTATGTTGCAATGTGCTGCACAGAAAACAAATTTAATAAGTTTAATAAATCGGCACACTGTGCAAGTAGTTACAAATATTTTTCATAGAATAATAGCATTCCGCTACGCAAATTGAAAGGTTTTTTGCTATTTAATCCCGATGTATGAATTAAAAATCATGATGTGCCGTAAAATTAACATACCCCAAATTTAAAATCAAGTCTTCTTCAACTAAGTAAACATATCTGTATAAAACGAATATCTATTTCAGTGATTTTTTACAATAATTATGCATATATTCTTTAGTTCATTAATGTTTTCTACTCGTTTATTGAAACAATTATTAGTGAAAAGGGTCGTCAGATATTACGTTGTATTTAGAAATGTTAGTTGAATTATACATAAAATGATCAGTAGAATGTTATTAAGAAACTGAACCTTTTGGTATTAAATATATTTAAATTGATTTAAAAGTATTCAAACATCACAACTGCAATTAAAAAAGTTCATTTGATATTAATGATCTGTCTGGGTATATATTCAAATTTATTTTATATACATATACAGTCACTGTAAATGTTTCAGGAAAATTATACTTATATCATAACAGATACGCAAGAAGGGGCTTCTTGTCAGCTCTAATTAGGGATTATCGATATTAATATTCGATAACCCATAATAAGTGCTTAAAAATCCGAATATTGATTCAATCAGGGTTGCGGCGGAACAATTAGAGTGTGAGCCGCATAAGAAGGGTTTATGCTGTCACATCCGGTTTGTAATCACACTAATCCCTTCCGCTTCCCAAATTGTTCGCCGATAAATTCAGCTTGTAATAATATGACTATGTCGTGTCACTTGAGTTTATTTTGGGAGCTTTTAATTATGCCCGCTTATATTGTAATGTTAAATATATTATAATTTTTGCTTGCATGCCCTCAAATTAAAAGTTTTACATTCAATTATTTTGTAGGTTAATTCGGTAATAAGAGTAGTGTTTTCCTAAAAAAATATGGGAAGCGCTTCTATATATAAACTTAGAAAAAAAAGAAAATTTATGTTATTAAACGAGTTTTTAAAACGACTTTTCGGGAAAACTACATCAGTAAATCGAAAAAAATCGTTCGATTATCTTGTCTAACTTAAATGTCGCAGCCATTTTGTTAAAAAGCGTTTTACGTAAAAACTTGAAATTTAGCAAGGTGATAAAGTGAATTTATCAATGGTATATGTTGATCAATTTGCTTTCAATACTTGGCAACAATTTTACTAGCATATATCTTAATAATTAGCACTCACGTAAAAACTTAAATGTTGCAGCCATTTTGTTAGAAAGGGTTTACGTCGCAGCCATTTTGTTAGATTAGTTTTACGTAAAAACTTAAATGTCGCAGCCATTTTGTTAGAAAGCGTTTTACGTAAAAACTTGAAATTTAGCAAAGTGATAAAGTGAATTTATCAATGGTATATGTTGATCAATTTGCTTTCAAAACTTGGCCAACAATTTTACTAGCATATATCTTAATAATTAGCACTCAGAAATTCGTTTTCAAATATTGATGGAGGCAAATTAATTACACGTTACCGTGGTGTGTTGGGTTGATCACGAGGCATTTGGCCTTTGACGGCGCGGCGCACCAAACCCGTGTGGGCCGTTCATCTAACGGGGCTGGATTTGTGTTATGGTTGGCTATAAGAGATTGGTCTCGTAAAAATAAGTCCGCCATTTATCAAATAGATACATTAAAGTTGATAAATAAATAAAATAAAATGAGTACTAGAATTCTTTTATTAGTCCCGTATATCTTGCGGGGATCGTTTGAAAGAATTAGTTAATAATATGTTTTTTTTCATAATTTTATCTAGTTTATCTTCAGAGACGAACTGAAAAATATTCTATAAAAAAAATATGTCTACCGCCCGTATTTCTGAAACTATTCAATTCAACATTAAAAGTTGTTCAAAAGCCTACCTAAAGATTGGGACGAGACTATAGTGAAGATTTTAGATGTCATTTTTTTCAACGAGCCATGTTTTTAAGCCCGTGAAAGATATGGTACACAATATATTTGCATTGTAAAAAAATAATATTTGTAGTGATGAATACTAGTGCTTTTTACCCGTAAATATTTAAAACTGCCTCAATGAGAACGGCACCGTCATAATACGAGTTCAAAACTACCCTTCATAGGAATTAAAATCACACATATCTTAGCTTGAATTACGTTTTTATCGTACAAGCATCCTTAACCGGGCCAAAAGTATCTTAAATTTTTTATTGGAAACTTAAGCAGAATCTTTGTAATAGTTGCGACAATTTCTCTTCATACATTTAGTTCCAATACTCTGTCTCATTGTCTGTTTGCTAATTCAAATTCCGGAGGATTGTATTTCAAATTCCTTAGGCAATATTTACCCAAAAGCACAATTCAAAACTTCAACCTTCATGTCAAAAAGTATTTTAGGATATGCTAAATATCGGTTATTTCGTTTTTACCTGTAGCCCAAGAAAATACACCCAGGTAAATAAAAACACAGAAAAACCATATTCAGAAAAGATAAATGGAAACCTAAGTTATTAATTTGAATTCCAAAGATTTATACCCGTGAATATTTATTTCAGATCGGTTCAGTAGGTTTTGCATAAGACTCGAATAAACAAAACGGTGGGCAGACGAAAAGAAGAAAAAAAAGGAAACTGCTTTTAGGATTTAAGAAAACCAAAATAAAATCCCAAAATTATTTTCAAAAAACATCTTCCATATACAAAATGTTGCAGCTTGTACTTAAAGTTATATTAGTATTTATATTCTGTAAAAAAACCTTCGCATAAGATATACGGTATTATAATTGAATGATTACAAATAACATTCATCATGTATAATGATACCTTGTTATTTTATTTGAACTAAGGATAACATCATGCGTTCCGTTTCGTTCGCCCGAGGCAAAGTGATACGACATATGAAGCAATTGCAATAATTTGAGTGAAAGTTTGTTTTATTTACTTAAAAAAAAACATGACAAATATCATTAAGCATTCGAATAGAAAAATTATATCACTGTATATTATTATTCAAATATTACACAGCCATATTTACTCAAATCTACATAGAAAAGTTTCGCGATATGTACTACAAGCAAACGCTAAAAAGCATTGGTCTATGTCTGAGAGACCTATAATGGCAAATATAAGTTCAATTCCTCAAAGTGTGGTCAACATAATTATTGAGCATTTTTAACATGTGTGTTATCGATACAAACTTCCATCTAACTACAGGATACTAGTCAAATATCTTATGGCTACAGCACATGAACAACATTTCATTTTCTAAAATATTTTTTTACATCGATGTCGTGCTTGTGATTTCAATATCGATTCGACTGTTTTATCGATGAGCTGTTTGTTTTTTGTTGTAAACTAACACTGCTGATACTAAGTCGTGAAATATTGATTTAAAAACATGTCCAATAAAATAATACTAGCTCTATTAAACATATTAACGAAAAATGAAAGATGGAAATGTTCAGAAACAGTTAATGCTTTATCCCATTTACAGTGACAGACATATTTCGGGTTAGTTTCATACTCTGCATCAAAAACTAACGATATATTCGGATTTTTTTAAGGTTAATTTAATTTTTTCTGAACTAAAATTAAAAGAAACTGCATTTTTCTTTCCCTTGCGTATTAATATCATCCTAATTAGAAAGCAGTTCCAAACATACTTTTCCTCATATTTTCTTGCCTGAAATTTGTGTCTGGTTACTTTCACAGTTTTGTATGCGGGTTTCTACTAAGTGTTGGAATTTTTAAATATTTACCAGAATACCGTAATCTACCGTAAGTGTCTGTTTCTCGGTTGTGTTTACGTTACCATTTTAAATATAACGTTAGTCATTTTAATTTTAACACAAACTTTTGATATGATGACGGGTATTGACGTGACCTACTTCTCCGACAAATCAGTTGTCAAGCGATTGACAGTCACTTCTCAACTGACCAATTAACGATCGATTAAGTTGTAAGCGTGTCCGTACTACTATGCAATTTAATTTACTTTTTCCTGTCGTACGACAGTTAATCGACCATTTCTGTCAATACTACTTATTGATAGTTTAGTTGATCATATATGTACTGTATTGAAGTCAACATTTTTATAAGCATCCATATTACTGTTGGACATCTGAGAGTCGATCGTGTACTGGAAGCCTTATGATATAAAAGTCTCATAATATTTCTTAAACGGCGAAAACTCAAATGATGATATTTAATTGAAGTTTATTTCTTACAAGGGTACTAAATTAACTATTTATACGATAAATGTCAGTAAGTTTACTTGCATGTGTAATAATTATACTAAGACCATAAATTTACCTGGCCTGTTTTCTATTTACTCATGAGCGCTCTGAGAGCTTCTCCTGAAATTGATATAATTTATTTAATACAGATAGCAAATAAAAGAGAACAATAGAAAATTACATGAGCCGCTGATTATTTATGAAAATACACAAGTATCATATATCGATATACAATTTGTTGCTCATATTACATATTTGAATAGAAATTTAACTACTCTAAAATAGTTCGCAGTTACGAATTCTTAATAAGAGCTTCAGATCACCTATGAATAAAAGACACTTTGCAATACTAATATTTATACTTATGTTAAGGGAAATATAAATAGTTCAAGGTCAAACCTTTATCTTACCTTACAATTTATAAGGCTCTAATATCTAAACTGTAGTAACATAACGGAAAAAATTGTCTGTTTGTTCAAGACCATCTCTAGAAACACACATTTGATTTTAAAAATTCTTCATGTTTTATAAAGAAAATAATTTGTGCAAAATTGTAGATTATACATACATATGGTGTAATTGATTAGTGTAGAGCATTTTAAATAAACATAATAAAAGTTGGGAGGGAGGGAGAAAGAGAGAGAGAGAGAGAGAGCGGTTTATTTATCGACTGACCCCTAAGTCATTCGGCCAACGAAGCGGAGTTATTTAGTGACCGCAGCGGGGGTGGTGCAGCCTTATTATAATATTCTGCCCAGGGCACAATAGATGGGTATAATAGAGAACAAGAGAAAAGATAGGAAATATTAATAAGATTATGTGAATATATTATTATTTTATAAAAGGAATATCTAAACCTTTGCGACCAAAGATTGTTTTTGTCCAATCGCAACTTGTCTTAAGTAATGAAAATATGAATTTAGTTGAAAAGGGCAATAATATTGAAAAGATCATTTTTCATATTGAAAAAATCTTATAAAGTAACAAAATGCTAAATAAAAAAAATAAGTGGCTCTTCTGCTTATATCAACAATCCAGTGTTACATTCAACAATCAAATAACTTTTACATGGTTTATTTGAAGTAAATTTTTATATAAAATTACTATACTGAAAATAAATCTAGCCACTCGACACTTGTAACCCACAGTTTAAACAGTCATGTTTTATATATATATTTAAATAGCAACAGTATTCTCATTAATCTGCATCGAAATTGTCAACTTGATTACTGCTTAACTACGATTAAATATAAATTTAATTAAAAATGTATCTGTTTTGTATTAAATAAACCCTAAATAGTTTTTAATTAAAGTTTCATCCAAATTGAAACAAAATTTATTTCGGGTAAAATAAATACTTAATAATGTTATTTAAATACTTATTTTACCAGTCCTATGGAAAGATTCTTTGACAGATAAATAAATATCATACATCAGACGGTAATTAATAGGTCGTTATTTAAATTTAGCGAGCGTGGAACCATAAAAACAATAGAGGGTTTATTGGATACTCATGGGTAGACTAATTTAAATTAGGTTAGGTAAATACTCAATCTATACATCATTCACTGATATATTTGCAATATTACTTTTATATGACACTCTACAAAATAAAAAAATTGCATTTTTATCACTGAGTACAAAATTATAAATTTGTTGATCTGTATTACTGCTTGTAAACTTTCCATCTGGTTGTCCCATGGTGAAATTCGTGGTAATACTAAAAGGAAAGTTTGCATTTTCATGACGTGGTAAGTGATAATTTGAAAAGTTTATATATTTATTATTTTCTAATTTCGTTATTTTATTTCAACTTTAATAATTCGTTCAGGTAGTTTGAATGTTTTGTTGACTTGAATTTGATGGAGGTTAAGGGAAGACTTTCATAAAAAGACAATAAAAATAACAACGCGCATCACCCTGCTAAAATTGAGAAAATTTAATACTCCATAAAATATAATTTGCGATCTTCTTCCTGCATTTGTTATCCTTTTTTTGGATTTATATATTATAAAATTTGAATTGTACATTTTTTAAAATAATTTAAAGCTAACTTTATACTCTCTGTTCCCGTTCCAGATAATAAACAAATTATTTATTTTCAAGTCGAATCAATTAACAAGAAATGTAAAATATAAATTTTTTATTTTAAGATCTAGGTAAATTTAAATTAAAAGTTATCTATGTGTCTTATCACAGCTCTTACCTTTGTAAAATTTAGAAAAATTTCTAGTCAATTCACCAATAAATAATGTGTTACCCTATTCACAACCCATGTATCTAAATGATTATCCGATTATTGACAATGTATTAACCAGATATTATCGCTAAAATAATTGCAGAAAATTTAATATTGGAAAATTCTATAGAGAGTCTTGATCCAAAACTTACGAAAAGTTCAAGACTTCTTATCTTGCGGTTTACAGTCTTAGCATCTCAAACCCGTAACTAAACCTTTACCCATTAAAATAGACAAATCGTGCGGACGTAACTTATCGATATTATAACCTCCAAATTTGTTGCCTTAGGCCAAAATGGGTATGGTTAAATAATATTATATTTAATTATACCTATATTAAAATCATTTTTGGTGGTATTTTGTCAGTAATATTTTACGTTTTTTGTGACTTGTCGTGAAGAGAGATTAATCATGAATACAATATCACAGATGAGATAATGTGATGCTTATACCTTTTGAAAGGATGAATTTTCATAAAAATGTTAATAAAAAAATTAATTTATAATAAAATAAAACAAACAACTAATATTATTTAAAATTGCACACAGAAATGTAAAAATCCTTTATCGGTTTCATTCTGTGTGAGCTCCTCCCTTTAGCTTCTCCGCAACAGAATGATGAATTTCGATGAACAAATACCTGCGTTGCTAATAATCTAGATAAGTTTAGCTATAATTTATATTATAGAGATTTATTATTGAGGCGCCCACTCGGAGCCATTCATGTGGCAGATATTTAAACAATCTATTTCTGATACAATATTCTCAAAATTACTTTTAAATTATATTATGCATGACAATACGGAACTGACGTTTAATTAATATACAGATAAGAGCATCATGTCACTTCGTCACAATTTAAGATAAGCAAATTTGCTTTATAAATTAGAAAAAAAAATTGTACGCAGCCCGAAAAAAACTGACAAGCACGATTGAAACTTGCACTACGAGGGTTCTGTACACATTTAGGCATTAATAGACATACAATGGTACAAAATATTCTTATTAAGCTATTTATAACATTATAATTTTTTAGAACGAATATATATTGCTTACTAAATTTTTCACAGGTTGAAAAATTTAGTAATTTAGTAGATTTTTTCCTATTGAAAAAAATATTTTTTGTGCAATATTATTACAAATTAACCTTTTTGCCAAATTTCATGATTTTAGGTCAACAGCGAGCACCTTTAACGTTTTGATTTATTTGCGAGCTTCAAAAAATGTGCATAAATGGCCGTATTATTTTTATTACCTTGACTTATAAGCTTGATTTTTTTACAACTTGAAAGGATCGAAGACCTGAGTATCTAAATATATTATTTCTAAAAGGTGTTTTTTGGTCGAGCGGCTCGATCTCTTTAACTACTGCACCAAAAAAAATTTAAAAAATACCCACTTAAAGCTTATGTTTTCTACTTTGGGCGAAAAATATAAAAAAATTCGAAAAAAATCTTTTTGTTAATAAAAAAATTAATTTTTATAACAATTGGCATGAGCGCCATCTGTGGGCGACACATTAAATATCTTAGCCAAATTGTATACTTGGAACACGCTAGATGGCGATATAGTGCGAAGACTTCGCACGGGTCAGCTAGTTTGATATTAATTTTAATTTGATACATCTACGCGTTCCCAAAAAAAATCTCTTGACAGACAGGCAGAAAATAAGTGATCCTATAAGAGTTCCTTTTTTCTTTTTATGTACAGAAGCCTAAAAAGTGCCATAAGAGTAAAAATATAAAGAGAGCATATAATTGTGTAGGGATATCGATATAATTTAAAAATAAGGAAAAAAAGGTGGAAGGTAAGGATAGATATTATTGATTAAAAATTTTTAGGCAATTCTTAGCAACATTATTAGTGTAAATTATTGAGGCTAGGATTACGTTCACTCAAAAGTTTTGTCTGTTCAACAGTAAATGACTTTTCAAGTAACTGGAAATAATAAATTATTAAAAATGTAATTATTACAATGAGAAAAAAAAAGTAACAAATATTTAATACGGCATTTTTGACGCCACTAATATCAGAAATACTGATATAAATAGCTTCTGTTGGCAATTTTGTCGATTAGGATTTTAGGAACTTTAATAGTTTGTTTATTTATATTTTAAAATAGAACACCACTAAAAACAAGCATAAAAAAGGTCCCCATAATTGTTTTCAATGTAATAAATCAATTAAAGGACTGGGAAATAAAGTTTTATATCAATTTATTTTTTTGGAACATAATTAGAGCCCTTGTCTTTATATCGCTGTCTCGCTTATCTCATTAGCAGCATTTTATAAATTTATGTAAGTTCGGAAACGATATACAGCGAAATTTAAGATTTAAATCCTCGTATTTATATTATTATATAACATTCAATTCATTTCTTATCTAGCGGTATTTTAATCTATCTTAATTATCTTGCCAATAAGTTTTTTTTTCCATTTTTATTGCTTATTTCAAAGTCAACATTATTTCAATTAGAAAAATCGAAACAGGCATTTGCGACATTTAACGAACGCCTGAAATGCCATGAAAAATTATACGGATATATCAGTAACATTTTTCTTTGTCGGCTTCGCAATAATCAGTGCTCAATATCTTTGTACATGCTCATACGTACTAACATGCTAACCTACTAGAATAATATCCAGGTTACTTCATGCCTTTATAGATAACTATATATACTTACCTATCTATTCACATAAATAAAGATATATCAAATGAAATTAAACTTATTATCTAATTTCTCGATTCACTTGTACTCACATCTGTGGAAGAATGCATCAACAAAATTTCTAGAATACCTCACCAGATCCTGACCAAATTTATATGAGACATATCCAAAATTATTTCCTTTCCAAAAAAAAAGAATCTCAAAAACCGATTAACGCGTTTTTGCTAGGAGTGAAAAACAGTTACGAAAAAAAACAATGTTTTATTGCGACTTGATTTCATCGGCAGAGAATTAATATATTTTTTTGAGTTTTGTCGCCATAGCGTTAGGATTATTTGCATAAAATAGATAGGTTTTTTGGTATTTCAACACGTTAATTTTTAAATATAACGTAATTCGTGGATCAAATCTTTAAACGCCCCACCGAAAGTACTGATAGTTTTTTTTATTACTATCCAAAATATATTGTATCGACACCGACATCGATATCAACTCCTCACTTCATCGCAGGAATATTTGGCCCAATATATTTTCCATTATCAATTTCCTTGTTTAATCTTTTATTCACAGGAAGAGAAAAATCCTAAAATCCAACTTTATTTCTATATTCATTCGATATTAGATATCGTACATGAAAATATACACACATATGACGTGGTAAAAAGGAAAGGGGGATAATAGGGGAATGGAATATAAAGCGGAGGCTTTTAAGTATTTTCGCGTCAAGCGTACAGCGACGTTAATATTTATGTGACAGTTTGTGCATCATTAACCCGTATGCTAATGTAAGTTGAGTTTTAATAGATGGCATGTTAATTCAATGTTATATATTTTACATTAATTATTGTGATAGGAAAATTTGTTGGAAAAGTCGTTTCGTGACATGAATATGCTAAATCACTTATGGTAACAAAAAATACGTCTATTTGTGGTTAATGCCAAAAAATGCGGAAGAGAAAAATACAACAAATGGACATTAATGTATTTGTAGTAATGGTGCTACTGGCACGGTATGTTGGGCGCATGTTATAACATTATATTTACATTAGCTATGACGTCTAAATAAACAAATTATTCTACTCTTTAAGCACACATAGAATATTTCAATTACATTTCATAACTTTGGCAATGAAACTGTTCATGAATTTACTTGTTTACTTTGCTTGTTATTCACATATATTAACGGCTTCAGATGCCATTTTTTCTAAATGCTTGTATGTCACTATTAATTTGTACATAAACCATTAATCGAGGCTATATGGCCTAGGATGGCTTGTAATCCTTTATATCTATACATTTACGAAGAGAATACATTTTCGAAGTAATTCATTCGCGAGTCCAATTTAAGACTAATAAAATTTTCGAAGTAATTCATTTGCGAGTCCAATTTAAGACTAATAAGGGAAAAATAACACAAAATATAAACTGCATTTTAGAAGACAAACTTCAACTATTTAATGAAAAATATGAACATCTAAGGGAAAAATGTGAAAACCAAGAAAAACGACTGTATTTTCTAGAAAAAACAGGAAAGGAAAAATAACATAGTCTTTTTCGGAATAAAAGAAACGGAAACATCACACTCAAACCTAGAAAATATAATAGTGAACTTTATCAAAGAACATTTCTCTCAAGAACTAGATCGCTGGAACATCTAAGAAATTAGAAGAATAGGCAAGAAAGGTGAAAGACCTAGACCAATAATTGTCATCTTTAGTACACTGGGCACAAAAATTCATTTGTTTAAAAATAGAATTGCACTGAAAAATACCGGTTTCTACTTAACGGAAGATTTCCCACAAAATATTTTAGAGAAGAGGAGAGAACTTCAGGAACAAACTAGAGTTGAAAACCTTGTAAAAATAAAATACGACAAGCTTGTCATAATTGAAAAAAACAAAACGGTTGTCAATAACAATAGAATGCTCTCAACTTCGCCTGAAAACAGTACCACAAAGGGAGCCGGAACAAAAACAAATACACAGGCTAGCAAGAAAAATAAATCACAAACACAATTAAGAAGAACTTCAATCCTATCGAAAGGTGTTTTAAAACCAGGCATGTTGAATTATTTGATTAATAAGAATACAAACAACCCATCAGATCTACAACAAAATAACAACATAAATAAATAGCAATTACCACCCCCCTCTCGCAACGCCAACATACAACAACCACTATCAAAAAACCAAATACATCCTCCAAGCCGTGGAGCAACCGTGGAGAATCATGACCATAACCCTCCAAATAACAAACTGGATGCAAACAGCGCAATCAAGGGAAAACTGGCTCAATTTGGAGGAGGCCTTTACCTATAGAGGGATTCTTTCAGAATAATTTCGTACCTATAATACTTTAATATAATTTTTCTAACATATTTATATTTAAACTGTAATTATAATTACTAACTACTATATAACATACTACAGATTATCTTTTTTTCAATAAATACTAACAAAACAAATTAACTTTGTAAACTAACAATTTTAGAAGAAATAAAAGGCTTTTTCATTTTTTATTTTTATTTTATTTTATTATTTATTTGAGAAAAAAATAACAAGAATAAGAAAAATACAAGTAAAATACATGGAAAATATTTTTTCATGAAACATTTCAAGAAATAAGAAAATTCAAAGCATGAATTATAACAAAATGAATGACCTATATGGACGCGGATGAAAAATGGAAATTAATGGAAGAAAACCCGAATAGTTAAAATAGTTTAAATGCAACTTAATAAAACCAAGATTATGGTTGGAAGGAAATACAAACCGAATAAAATCGTTTCTTACGTCTGTTTAAAACGTTTTAATAAAAATACATTATAAGTTGTTTTCTAAAATAAAAATATGTTTTTTAACATTTTGAATAACTGTATAATTAAACATAATATTTGTAAGTATTAAAGTTAAAAAGGCGAACGAATTAATGAAATTTTTATTAATATAATGACTAGTCTTAAGCTGATGGTGAAGTGTATAGGCGGAGAAATGGAAAAGACAAAGTTGTTAAAAAATTATAATCACTGTATTATATTGCACTGTAAAGTCGAATAGGACTGTTATAATATATATGAACCAATAGAAACTTATACATTTAGACCTGCCTTTTTTTTCGCAGAAAGTCTTCTCTTCTACAAAAAAAAATAAGCGAGGTTTTTTTGTGAAATTAACGAATAGGATAAACTTGTTAAAATATTATCATAGCTCCATATAAAGTTCTTAAGTTACGATTCGTTGTTAAAGAAATATTCTGTTTATTGGATTGCTCACATCAAACTTACAAGAATATAATTATTCAGCACGAAAATGTTAAAGGCAGTACTGAAATTTTTGAGAGAGACAATTTAGGTTTTTTTCTCTTCGATGTTCTTTGCATTGTATTCATGCATAATTTAATAATAAGGTTGTACGCTGCTAAAAAGCAATTATTTTGACAATAATGCTTTAAACTTTCTTTAAGAATCCATTAAGGAGGCAAAGCGAGTGCAATGTTGTAACTCCTTTAATTATAGTAGTCTTAAATAATATTTTTTAATACAACACATTGATTTTCATTTAAGTTGCTGTTAGCACTAATGATTGACATGAATAAGTTGCCAGTGAGTCACATAATGCTGAAAATATACCTAATAATTACTTTTTTTTCAGAAAACTTTATGCTACCAAAGGTCAGCGGCGATAATACAGCGACAAAAATGTGAAATATTAGTACCGTATTTGACTACATATACAAATGTCAGAATCCATACCCAAAGGTTTATTCGAAATTTTCGTAGTGGACAATATCATGTAGCCAACATAATAATGGCATTTCATACTGAATGACTGATTCCTAAGCTTCCAGTAATAAATTGAGTGAACCAAATAGACGCTCCGAGTATACGGATATCTGCATTACGATCTCGGTGTACCAGAGCGGGCGGGCGGTCAGCAGATTTAATTCCTGACCTCATTTCAAGATAGGTTCAATTCTGATGAGTACTTTATGGTAAAATACGATATTCATGTTTATACCCATCAAATTAGGTATGCAATGATAATATATTGTATCCAAACTAAAATATATTTTTATCAAAGTTCAGCTTCTCTGATAATGGAGACCCATGATATTAATCTCTTTGGGTAAAATTCTTTCCTTTCATAACTCTACTTGATACTAGGTCATTATTTTTTATAATTTTCACATACAACTCTAAAAATTCCATGCAATGACATTTGGGGGTTAACGTTTGAGATATATATGGCATAAAATATTTTATTACTGCCATATTTTAAGATTCTGCGTGAAAACTTATAAATATTTTGAATAATGAATTTAAAGTTATTGTAAACAAATCTCTGAAAATTCTTTTACGAATCTTTGTAACTAATGATACACCACATGTCATTTAAAAAAATATACATTTACAACTATTTCATTATTACCTTGTAACCATTAAGTCTATCGAATTATTTAATATAACATTTACTGATATAACGTTGATAAACAATGTTATTTATTAGTTTATGAGTGCACATAATTAAATATTTTTGTAAATACAATTACATACAGATATGAAATGCGTAATAATCTGTTAACTAGCCTATTATTAAGGAAACCAGACGTAAAAAAACGTTTTGAACCCTCATAAATGTATAAAATCATTAAGAAATTATGTTTGTCAAACATTTTAAAAATAATTGTCATTCTTACCTTAAAGGTATTTTTGTAATACTATCTGAAGTACATATGAAAAAGGTTATTAAAACAAATTTTATATTCGTTGAAAGTTGCGAAATTACAACAAATGTTACAATAAATGGAATTAATACCTTGAAACAACAAAATTGGAATTAATACCTGTAAACAGGTGTACATGCTATGACATATACATTTAAAACAAGTTTATTAAACCATATTTTACATTCTCACACATATACTAAATCGTGAAGAAATAGCGTTTGTTAAAAATATTAAAATGAATTGAAAATATTACATTATAAGCATTGAGTTAATGGAAGTAAATATTGGTACATGAATATGTAAAACACATTTACTGAACCCTATTTTACATTATCACATGTAAAAATCTAAAAGCATTTTGTGAACAGGTATTTTTTGCTAAATCTCGATCAAAGCTCATGGCAAGAGCGCTCCACGGGGAGGCTTTTAAACTCTCAGTATGACAGCGTTGAGTGACGTTAATAGTCTGTCCAGGTTATGCATCATTACTCTGCGACATGTCAAAGCGCTAAACTGAGACAAATCACGCTTCAATAGGGTCGTGTTGAAAATTTTTGCTTCATATTTGTGTTAGACCTATTAATGTATCCTTTGGTATGCGGTGGTATATATTACTGATGAACCTGTTAACTTAAATTCTGTATGTACTATTAAGGACAATTACCAATGTAACCAAGAAAATTTGGTCTACTTCTTGAAGCATAAGTAGATAATAAACTGAATAGTGCCATATTTTTGAAGATAAAATTACATTCTCTACGTATGTATATATATATATATATATATATATATATATATATATACATATATATACATATAAATTGATTTATTATAAAATAAGCCGTTCCTAACCCTAGATATTTTTGTGACTATATTTGCTTCATGAAAACCATATTTTTCGCAGCTTTGTTCAAATATTTTTAATTCTATCTTCTATATGAATATAGTTTAAGATATTTATAAATTAAATAAATAACTTTGCGATCCGAGATCATCACTAACACTTTAGTATAATATCCCAAAATTTACACAACGAATAAACATAAATCAAACATGAAATCTAACGAGCTATTCCTGAGGAATAGAACCCTTTTAAATATTTGCCTTGATCACATTAGTGATACGTGTTTGAACATTGAGTTTGACTATTTGCAGAGTACGTCGGAGTGTGCATAATTAAATATAAACGTGTTATTTTATTTTGGTCTTGAGTGCAGCTTGAATCTTTGTATTTATTAAGAACTGTATACACTATTCAGGCGACTTTGAAATCTAGTCGGTGTTAAATTAAAATTATATTTGTGCTTTAAGGAATATGCCAGATTTATATATGTACGTTTATCGTAGAAAATTTTATTTTTTAAATACATTTAGACAATACCAAATTTGGTTAACAAAATTTAATCCGTCGCCGATGTTTTCTTCATAGTTTAAATTGTTTACTATAAATATGTAAATAATTTCAGGTTTATCCATTATCATCTAGACTAAATTATCTTCTCTATTTTAATAGACATTCTTACAGCACATTTATTGTCAAACTTGAATGTTCAGTAAAAATAGCTTCTACAGCATAATTTTATGAGTTCAAAGGCGTTAAGGGCAGGAATGAGATTAAATCACCACTAAAGTCTTTTAAACCCTCTCTCGTCGCCTCTATAATATCAATAACAGTCTTAAGATCCCGCGCACAGAATTGGTGCAGCACCTGAAATTCAAGCCTATTTGTGTACTGACGGAAAATTTATTTTCATTTAAGGGTGTGATATTTGTTTTCTATTTAAATATATCAATATGTTATATGTATAAGTATGTTTTATATTTCCGTTCGTTTCGCTAATTTTCGAGCAGACTCGAAAAGATATTCGCAGGTTATGACTTCTTTGATTTGCAAAATAATATAGCACAATATAACAACGAGCTTCTTTTTTTATATTTGTTAGATATCGGTGAATGGAGGAGATAAATTACTATGAGGTTCAAACCTGTTTTTCTGCGTCGGTTAACTTTGACCAAATTATTAGATCGAGTTTAAGCCACGAATTTTCAACAGCTGTATCTATCTACACAATATTAAGTTGATTATTTAAGTGAATTGTCACGTTAATTATAAATTGGCCTACGAGATTCAATGTTGTGTTGTTCAGTTTTCCTGCTGACCATTTTTTTCACATTGTTAACAAAATGACGGTTTATGGAATATTATACGTACGTACGTCGTTATTTTTGACAATAATTTTTTTTGAAATCTCGCTTAATAACGATATACATACTTCACTACTGCACGTATATTATTAGTACTTTTCGAATTTTGAACATTCTTTCTTTTGGGTTGTTTAATTAATTTATGACACCATTGCTATACATTTAAAATGTGCATGTTTAATCTTCAACCACACCAAAATGGCTGTATGGATTCACATGACACTTGTTCAAATTAACATACGGGCTACTTTTTACTGAGAAATATTATCATTCCTCTATGATGCAACTTGGTATTTTTTAACTCAAAGAAACGATTTTATTGTGAAAATTTGTCAGTACAAATTTTCATAGAATATTTTCATAAAGAACTGCAGTAATCTAATTTAATATGATGTATTTTTCGCCTTCTAAAATCGAAATATAAAATCCACGCAGGCAAAGACATGGACAAAAGCTGGTATGCAATAAATTTTGTTTCTTTTAATACTTTATTATATCAATGTTTTTAAAGTTCAAAATAATGACTAAAAATGTTTTAATATCGTCAAAATATACTTAAAATTTAATTAACTTATGTCTGTGGCTTACAACCTAATGCACTGAAATTTCATTTGTATATGTTTAGAGAGATATTTAAAAAAACGTTTATGTGCGTAAAAAGTACAGATTCCAGAAAATTCCTTAGTGCAATTTTAAACACGTTTTTATTACATTAATAATATTAAATAAGTTTTGCACTTGCACGTGTACATAATACCCAATTTTTGGATTTAGTATAATTTCTTTCGAGAATTAAAACCATAAAATTTTTGTTGTTATTATAATTCTACACGTTTGATGCAAGAAAATAATTTTACAAGCATATTTATTAATTTATTTATATAGCGATCTATCTAACACGTTATTAAACGAGTAGTTATAATAGAGAGGTCTACAACCATTGTAATATAGAGGTTATAGACCCCTTTTCGGTTTTATGTGCATGAAAACGTAATATGACGAAGACAAAAATATTGATGCATGGAATACAAAAAAGATTTTACGAAGATTTTTGTCTTATTTTTAAAAGTTCCACTTTATTAAACCAACAAATTACACGATAATGAAAGCGCGTCAACAAAATGTGCAAAAAATGTAGAAACTTTTTAGAGGTCGATGGAGAGTTCCCAACCTCTGCTGATACGGTGCATACCTCCTCTACTAATTCCTAAACCTCTGCTAACGTAACGTTCAAATACGTGCAAAGAATATTTTGAAATATTTTGAATTTTTCACGATAAACTACAGTATTCACCTAAAAAACACAGATTATTCACCTAAAAAACACCTCCATAGCAAAATATTCAATATATTAAACGAGATTAAAATTAAGGCACAGCATACCTAATGGGGTAATTTGTTGTATTTCATAAAATGTGAAGAAAATATGACATATTGAAAAATTAGCAAGTGAAAAATATTAAAAAACTGGTTAAAATATAACATACTTTTGATCACAGAACATAAAACAAATAGAAGTGGCATGTTCGCCATACTGTATGAAAACACGTGTCGCCAGTACGAAATATTTGAATTTTGAACGCGCCAATTACAACACGACCCGTGTTCATAAATATCGTGTATTAAATTCGTTCTCCTTTCCGCGCGCTTTGTCGCATATTTTTATTCTGTTCCCGATAAAAATTCCAAAATGTTAGTGATGTTCACACATTTAACGACCGCTAACCACGGTATCGACATAATGCGACAGTAAAAATTAACCGCTATATTTAAATATTTTTTAAGGAAACTTAAATTTTACGAAAAAATGTATGCTTAATAATAAACATAACATTTTACATTATTTTTAAACATTGCGTATTCATCATAGACGTACATACAATCATACATTTATTATTTTTCAATAAACGACTTCTTTATATATTCAAAAGTTTTCTATTTTATTTAGTTGTCAGTACCTAATGGATTGAATTTATCTAAACAGAATATTACAACTATATAAAGAAAACAAAAGGGAAATATTTTACGATTCGGTGTTGTGTAAATAATGAAAAAACTTATATTTTGTAAGTATACAACAACACGCACGCACGCACGAGCCCTTGCATACGCGCACATGCGTTAGAAGTTCTTCATATGTCGAATTGAAGTGTCTCGAGGCGGGGTTATTATTTGAGCCACCATATGAACGTATGTTACAAAATAACACTCCAAAGTGATCTTGAATGCATTTATAAAATGGCAAAAACATAAGTAACTTACTTGCAATAAATTGTGAATAAACATGTTTTAGTATATGAATAAAACCTATAAAACCCAAAAAAACAATTTTTCTAGGACTTTCAATCACAAGTTTTCCATCATCATACTTCAGTGAGTTTAAATATTTACTTTCTTCCAAGAAAGGCAGTCCGATATTATAATTTCCGTCACATAGAGGTTTCTTAAAATCAAATCTACACATACTTTTTGAATTAAAAGTGTCAAAAAGACTATTAATATTCCGCAACAAAATTGGCAGTGGCTTGACTACCTTAAAATTGAAAGAGTTTTATTCATTTTTGCAAAATAAAAGTGCATCAGCTACACTATTGCTGAATAATTGACTAGCCCGTTTAACTTTCATTTTTTTATTTTGAAAGTCAAGTGAATTCGATAAAGTTTATTGTCTAAGTGAAACTTTTTTGTTTCTCAAATACTATTCAATTTCTCTAAATATTTTCAGTTAACCAGATTTTCATATTTATCTACAAAGTTCCGATACACATGAAATGCATTTGTTATAAGTTTTTGAGCATATGTTCAGGATCCAATATTGCTGCGACGGGATTTTTTGTGACTGGATGGGAAACCATCACCTTTGATTTTTTTGTAAATATTCTAAGTTCTTTCAACATGCTTATATTTGCTTTGTACCTGTCAAAGTCAAAGAAATTATTTTTATTTTCATATAATTATTTTTCACAATTAAATGAAACTACCTGTAGTAGTATTATTTCTACTTTCTTTAATTTCTTAATCTTGTATGGTAAAGAAATTAAAGAAAGTAGAAATAATACTACTATACGTAGTTTCGTTTAATTGTGAATAATGAATTTCTACAAAATTAACGCCAAATATATTCAATAATTATTTTTTTTATATAGGAGCTTCAAACTTCGTTTAACTAAATTTGCTTTTTGCACTCTTGTTATAAGAAAATATTCTACAGAAATTTTCCAATTACTGATAATAACTATTATCATAAAAATTATAGCTAATTTGGCTTCAGCTAAAAAATAATTTCCCTTTCTTTGTTCCCTATATCTACGTATTCGTGAATTTTTTTTCCATTCCACTCAACCCTTAACATATCGCCATTTCATCGACTACAAGATTACTGAAAGTTATATGCGCTGAATTATCTACTTTCCATTTTAAAACGATTAAAGATTCTGTAGTGAAACCCTGCGTTACCGTCAATAGAGTACCATTATTTATGGTATCTTAAAGGAATATAGGAATCAAATGATTCTCTAATATAATCGTAAGCTTTTCGTGAATAAAAGTGCAATGATAATGCTAAAGTTCTTAAAGCCGGCGAATATTTGGTTTGATTATGTGCCCTCATTCACCCTTAATTATTTGTCGACACGTAAGGTCTTTACCTATATTAAAATAAAATAAAAATATATCGTCTTCTCATACTGAGACTTTGGCATGAAATGCTTTAAGAATATTTTCGACTCTTTAAATTTTTTTCTTGAATCACCTATTTTGTGCGTGAAGTTTTTTTTTATTTGAAGCCTCTATATTTTAAATATTCTCTCCTTATGATTTATCTTTGCATGTAATTTTTGCTTATGTGGTGATAACGAATCTTGGGTGATTTTTAGTGTCATGCTTCTCTGAGGTAATGAGTGACGTAAAATTACTTGAAGCTGAAAGTAAAAAAACTCATTTTTTTACATATATCTATTACTATTGATATTTTATACAAGTGATTTGAAAATACATACTTTAAAAGAAAACAGCAATTTTGTTAATGTAAAGCAAAAACGTTAATACTACCTCTTTTAATATTTGACAAAAACCTCACATAAAGGCTCACCTAATCGTCGAAATTTTTGTGAGGAATAAATCGTTTTGACACAAATTTCTAAAAATATTCTCAAACAAAATGTGTTTCATTTCATAAATATGCTCACTCCTTTTCGGTTTAACATCCACTTTCCAAACTCACTCAACTTAACCCATGTCCAAATATTTATTGTTGATAGTGCGGTACCAACAATAATATTTGGACATGGGTTAAGGTTTAACGGTATTTTTAAAATTATTTCATCATCTTTAAAATGTTCCGAAAAAATTGTGCTTAATTTTGCAGGAAATAAATTTTTTCGATCTGTAGCTTCAACCCATTTTTCTTTAACGTCACTTTTTCAAAACCCGTCAGATTTCCAAAATCTAAAAAGAAATATTTTATGAAATAAAAATAAAAATATCCATTAATTCGAATAAACACAAGAATATATACTAATATAAGATAATTACTAATAATAATTACCAATATAAGATAAGAAAAATGACTAGGTCTCATCTAAAGAATTTATAACATAGCCCATACAATTCAAAATTGGTAAATATTTCTAGTAAATATCGATAGTCGCATCTAAGATGACCTGGTGCAGTCCTACAATGCATCGCCGTTGAACATCGGCGGCATCAAAATAAATGTCAGTTTAATTTTCACACATCGAAATCAATTTCAAAATCGTCATATCTGTGGTAAAAAATACCTCCTTTAGTAAGGTTTTGTGTACGGCTTTCATTTTTAGACGATACAATTAGACAGTAAGGCGTATTTTTATTTCTTTGCGCAGAAATAACGGAGCATTTTCTAGCGTCTCGGCAAACAACAAACTAATGTATGGCAAGATGCACTTACTTCGAAATGAGCGAAGCGCTGCTTATGCGTGGCGCGCTCGTCACACCCACATGTCATTTCTATTTACCCTCTGTTCTTTGGTTTTGACACAGCACAAACAATTGTTCTAAATTTAATATAAGAGTTAGAGTGCGAACATCTTCCTCTTTCTTTCAGTCTCGTGTTATAAAATGAACATTGTTATAATTAAAAACACAATTCGGTATCACCGTTTTTGCCTAAACATCAAGTTTACACCAATATAATTCCATCAATTTTTAAGATTTGTAAACATGTTTTCATTTCTCCTCAGGTTACATCAATTAAAAAAATAGTAAAACATCTGATGTAAATCATTATATTTATTTTATGATCTATAAATACTTTTCAAATATAATATGGATAAATTGAATACATGAAAGTCTTAGATTTTTTAAGAAACGATTACATGTACGCAACACTTAGATATGCGAAAAACGATTAGATATATGAAAGATTTGAAAATGCAAAGGATATCAAATCATTTACAGAGATTGCGTGTTAAATTAAATGGTCTGTGTAGACATGTACATCGCGATCTTCAAACCCGACTTTTAGTTAAGCCATTTAATATAATTATTGTGGTGAAATTTAAATAAGATATTGATTTGATTTCATGTGATGTTAATTATCATTTGGTATGTTATGTTTAAAACAGACGAATGATTTAAAAAATGTAAATGTTTTTCGCTACAAATTTAAAATTTAAACAAATTCTTATGTTTGTTTAAAGACAGTGTTAAGTAGGAGCAAAATTCGTTCTACACTTTTTCCGAACATATTTGATAAATATAAATATTTATAAATATTTTTGTTAATCTCTTCAAAGTATTAATATATGATCTAGCACATCTTTCACGAGCACAAAAGTAAACTGAATTTTAGCAGTTTCGGAAATAAAGGGGTTCATATATTTTGTGAACATTTTCAGCAATACCTTCAAAATAATCATACATGAGATTTAATATTTGTCCCATACAATATACGAAATAAATAACCTAAAATATAGGCAGAATTCGCTAAATGAGGAATCCGTACACATTAAGGTACTTGAAAACATTCAAGGGTACTGAGTATTTCCGGTAAACTATTTACAATTATTAATTTTTCACAAAGCTAATAAATTAAAATGCCTGCTATGTATTTAAAAAACGCAAAAGTAAAGTGCGTATATCAAAAACTATCACATGTAATGTCATTAATGTTGTTCTCTTGCACAGGCTTTTAAAAACTTTCTTCTTTGGTAATTTTAGGCTTAACAGCCTCCAAAATAGGGTAGAAACTAAATTTTTTGTATATTTTTCAGTGTGTTTTTGAATATATAATTCTTAAAGTTATGGGAAAAAAATTTTTGCGATCCCTGTAACTAGCCCTTTAAAATGATATTCCATACTGAGAAGATAATTTTAAAAGGGTTTTTTTTTGCGAAAATAATTTCTCAAGCCTCCACTCAAATCCAGCCGCTTCGAAATTCCATAGGAATGTTGTTAACTATTTTCTATTGAAAGTTACTCTACTATTTTTTCAAATTTAAAGTTTCCGCGCCAAGCGGTTTATGAAAAAAACGGCTAGGTCAGACGAACTGACACATGCGTTAGTTATCTTATACGTCTTCCATTTTTGTTTTTTGAGGTACGGCACCCTAAAAATATGTTTTGTTTTGTTTGAACCTTTCAAATTTCGATACAAATATTTGTGATCGTTAACTTTTTATTAACTTAAAATTTGTATGCTTGTTCCTATTCTGAGAAAAATGGCGTGTGAAAAATGGCCAAAAGTATCAATGAAATTATATAAAATTTCATAAAAATTTATTTTTCAATTCTGATAATCTTTAAATTGTTTACCTTTAAGATCAATTTAATTTAAATTAAAATTTCTATACTTTATTCACAGCTTTCACTTTTTTAAATCATCAAGGGAAGTTTGAGGTAAAAAGGAACACATCAACAGTATTTATTGTAATAGGTCAGACTAGGAATTTTTAATTGATATATCGAAATAGGGAATATTAAATTTATATTTCTATATCGTATATAAAATTATGTATTATAAATTATGTATATAAATGGTCTTGTACATTCTTATATTTACTTATTTATTTTATCGATTTATTTATTCACACACATTTGTCGAAATATTTGTAATGATACGGAATTAATCATTTAAATTAAACTTTTTTATTAAACATAAATACGAAAGTGCACAAGAACTATGAACACAATTCAACGAATTTACTTTCACTCATCATAACCAAATAAACACCAGTACGTCCGCTATTCTATGTTTGAGCTGCTGAACAGGGCGGGAAACTAGACAGCTCCGCTATAATTCGATTCTAGAGAATGGATTAGCAAAAATGTGATGATTGCTTGTCCGCAGGAAATTATCAGGTTCGAAGAATAAACGTTTACTCAACAATACCTGTATTGTTGCGCAGCGTTAACCTGTGAGGGTATGACATAGTCGAGATTATGTCGAATGTGAATTACGAACGAAAAGAGACATGTAATTTACTTATGTTTCAGCCAAAGAGCGATAGAAATAAAGCATAAGAGTAAGTTAATTATATGTTTTTTAAATGCTATCCAGAAATATTATTATTTAAGTATGAGAGAAGTTAAATTATGATAAAATCACGTAAATTATTAATGTCTAAAATAGAGATGTAGATTCTTGCAGTATACTTCCTTTTTGTATATATATTGAATAGAAGTTACGTTGGCTAGGAAAGAATCAAAATATTTTTAATTAGTTTAATATTTACACAAATCGTAAAAGTAATTTTGGGCGTTAATAAAAATATATTTATACAGATAAAAATAAAATGTAGGGTAAGTTATTGTAACGTTGCAAAACGTATATGCAATCTAAATTCTGTAAAGTTATTAAGCAGCCGACATACAAATTTATGAGTAATTTATCACTGATACCAAATAAATAAAAAATTGTATCAACACACACATTTTTATATGTTTAATATTGACCGAAAATGTCGACCAATGCTTCGTATCGAATTGGAAAACGAACCCTCAATAGTAACCGACTGACTGTATGAAAAACGAAAAAAATTAGCGGCATAGCTGGCCGGATGTGGAGAATGATATAATTCCTGGCTGGCTTTGTAATTGTTGAGCTGCGGTCCATATATTTTCAAGGGTATTTTTTTTCATATGAATTTTTGTGGTGTTTTTCATTTATTTCGTTTCAAATAACGTATATATATATAATATATATATATATATATATATATATATATATATATATATATATATATGTATATATATATAGATACATATATATATATATATATATATATATATATATATATATAATATATATATATATATATAATACAACAACATAATGTTCGGAAATCTTACAATAAATTAGGCGGCAAGTAATAATTTTTCCAGATCAAAAATTTAGCAAAATTTTAAAGTCCATTTCAGTTTTTTTACGTAACCTGACCACACTCGTACTGCCTCATATAAAAACTTTTCGGCATAAAAACGTATATAATGGCGGAAACTCGGCATCAAAATTTATCTAGATAAAAAGCTGAAATTATAAACGCACAGACAGACAGAACAGGATAGAAATAGAGCGCGTACTTAAAAAATTATGAATTAATGTTTCGAAAACTGTAAACGATACAACTCAAAGTTCAATTTAAGATATAAAATAATTTTAACCCGGTGAATAGTTGGTCGAGATGTAAATACTTTTGAAAATACTATTGAAAAGATTAATAATAATAAATTACGCAAACAAAGTTAAAAGTAATGGTTAGAATGACACATTTAATAGTAATTTTATCATCGAGCATATTACAGTACTCAATTTTGTATCCACGGTGCCTTTGTGTGAAAAATGCTTTCAGCGAAATACGGAAATTATAAAATTAAACCGAAATGGATCTTACTCTTTAATTTCCGCTTCCCTTCGGACTTCATTATTTAATCCGCTCAATTTTTTTCAATTATTACGGTTTTATACTTTTCCATATCTACGCTATTTCCGCTGCTCTATTTGTCATCGAGCATGGTAGGCAACGATGATGAGACTATATCGAAATGTGATTCCATTTCAGTAATTAAACCATTTGTCTGACACGCATGATTTTGCAATATGGAAAGGAAAATACTGAAATTCGAAATATTAGTTAGAAAAGAAAATAGGCCAGGTGTGAGTTTGCCTCACGTGTGGTATTGTACTTGATTTGTACTAATTTATCGTAAGTGGTCGTAACTAAATGTTTAGTGCGCTTTATTGCAATAAACGTTTAATTATGCCTAATATAATTAACGAGCATAGTCATAGCCTTCCCCAATCTATGGCTATAGGCTCTAAAAACCCGTTTTTTCCTAATTTCATTTAAAGTAGCTTTGCAAACAAGAGAGAAAATGTGAGGAAAGTATTTTTTAAATCCTTTTAATTAGTCCTTTCAAACGATAGCCCAACAACACTGCACACAGAATTGAAAACAAAATTATCGAGAAAATTAATTTACTCCTATCCTTTAAATTTTCCCATAAATATTCTTATGTGTTAGCTGCGGATATATGTGCTTTTTTACTACGCCATATTTAAAATTTTATGGAGCTAACTTTTAAGCATTTCTGAGAAAAAAGATTGTGACATAAAATTATGTCATACAAATTTGATTTTTATCTTGAGTTACGCAAACTTTAAACATACCAAAGCACTTAATTTTACTATATTATTCTTTATAAAATTCTTATTTAGCTTGACCCTATGATCTTATGAAAAATCCGTAGTCTATCGGTTTCCCACTTCAGATTTTATAAGCTTTTGAAAACGCACATATTTACATACATACGTTTATAACTTGACGCGTATGCACAGGTATCGATGGGATTCATGATTATCCACTAACATTTCCTTTGAAAAAGCATTCCTCCCTTTGTTTCAATGTTCTCTCTCCTGGACAGAAACAAATTTTTTTTAATATTTTGATGAAAATACAAGGAAAAGGAGATGAGCAATTTTCATATTTATCAGTACGATCCATAATTTATAGAATTCATTTTTAATGTTACATATTTTATCGAAATTATTTACTTTTTTTATTAATTACATTAATATTTGTGTAAATTATGCATGACTTTGTTTAGTCTCAGCATTGACGATTTTGACTGCAATTAAAAACCTTATTAAAAACCTTTTATATAATAATATATTGTTTAAATATTTTTAACGATGTTGGAGTCATTGCTTGAAAGATATGCACTACTTAATTAAATTACTTTGAACAATGTTAGAGCTATTGCTTAAAATATATCAAGTATTTAATTATAAACACCTGTCAAGTATCTTTCAATTCTCATACAATTGGTGTTCCATAAAACTAGAATACGAATTTAATTCTGAATTAAAATAAATCAACCTTGATAAATCAATATTCTTTCAAAACTATCGCTCTTAATTTTGAAGTTACATTTTTTGCAATTTTTTAAAATCTTTATTTAAATTTATTGTAAAACACTTCAAAATTTTTCAGCATTTCCCAAGATTTTATTTCGGGTTTGCGTATTTAAAATAATTTAATGTTTTTGGTATTTTTGTAAGTCGTAAAAAAAATTATATTTTTTTTAAGTTTCGCAAAGTAAGCTTTCTAAAACTGTTACCGTGTACATCTCCACACTTCCCTAATAACTAAGCTTTAATTTGGTATTTCAATTATGAGGATGAGATATTTACTTCTTAGTCAGACACGTTCTCATCCAATCGCATCGGAGCTGGGTGCTCCGATCTTCTTTATCCTATCATGTATTTTCGTAATTATAGCGTTACATGTCAAAGATTCCGAAATTAAACTAGGTTACTGACATGGAAGTAGATGCGACCTTGATTTTGCAAATACGAATTATTCTGTCAGTTACGGAATTTTAAAGTTTTTTGATGTAAGAGACTCAACATGCAAATCCAAGCTGCATTTCACATGGACTTCTAATTGGATTATTCCATAGTATTTCCTTCATTTTGAATCCATTTCTGTCATTTTATATACCGGACTCTTATTATTTTTGCTAGAGTTATTTATTTATTCTGCAAGAACTAAACGAAAAATTTGCCAAAATTTAGTTTAAGTATGTCTGCTCACATGAAAACTAGAACATTGCTCTGTGAGAATTGAATAAAGCTTCACATTCAATATCAATCTTCACAGTGGAGATAATCACATCGGCACATATCTGCTGATGAATATACACTTCCATGGCGTCACAATGTAACTAGAGACGTCTATCAGGAACATCTGACCGCCCGCGCCCTGTGAATTGTGTGAATTTGCTTTTCAACTATTTATCAACAATCTTTGTTATTTAACTTGACCTAATTTTCTGATATCAAGAATGCAGCGGAATCTAAAAAAACAACTTAATTTATTTCAGCAAACGTAAATGACATTAATATTAATATCAACAAGCTAACCAAAACATCGATTATAAAATACATTAAAAAAAAATGTTGATAGCTGGCAATGAATTATACAGTCAGAATTGTAAAAATACTACCACTAGTTACCATCTGTGTACCGATACAAATATCAAATTCTAATCGAATTAATTTTCCGTTAGTTTTAAATTAATTATATTAACATTTTTTTTAATACAATTCAAAACCAGGAGAAATTTTCTAGCTCGGAAACTTATTGTTTTAATCATTCCACTGAGCAATATGAGATAAAAAATAACCAGAGTGGATCGAATTGTCCCTTCCGATTTTACAAGACTTCAAAAGCGCACATCCTAACGTATGTACAAATTTATGTACACACACAGAGACTCAGACGTAATTCGTGAATATATGCTATTTATCCTTTGAAACCACCTATCTATCTTCATTTTCATTGTTCCCCTTTCTGGAAGCTAATGAAATACTTTCATAATTTTGGTGAAAGTATAAATTAACGTAGTAAATTTTTATTAACGTAGCATTTTCATGTTATTGACGTGAAGCATTTAATGACGAGTTCGGATAGAAGTTAAAACGTTCTAATGTCACGTCGCATCGTACCGTTCGACCAGATTCGTGTCGTTTCGGCTCTTTCCGACTTACAACTTCCTTCTCTACTACAATACACACAGTCACTAAGTGTGTGTTAGTTTATTAACATTGTTTCTAACTTACTAACGCTCACAACTTTGCCCGTTTATGTCGGTGTATTGCATTAAACTTTTGTAAAACGTTAAAGCATTTATTAATTTAAAATATAGGTTGCAGTTAAAAAAAAATTGATATTTCACATTTGCCAGGCATCACATGCCTATGTCAATAATCTGTAGAGTCGTATAAATGACTTAATATTTACTTTCATAAAATAAGTTTGCCTTTTCGTTTTATTTTCTAATAGAATAAATTATATTATCTTTTGTTTATTTTTCCATTAAAAATTATTTATTTTACAGTAAAATTTAATAAAAATACCTAAAAATTTTTAACAAAACAAACAAGAATACGTGTGTTATCTTTGACAATGCTTCTGGAACTGACTGAGAGTTCCATTTGTATTATACAAATGTATGTAATGAATAAGAGCAATGGAGTTTAACCAAACAATGGTCCGCTCAAAGGAAACGACAGGTGGAAGGCTAGTCTGTTGATAAACAGTTGAAAAGCAAATTCAAAATAGTCTCAGGGCGCGGGTGGTCAGATATTTCTGATAGGCGTTCGTTGTTATATTGTGACGCAACGGAAGTGTATATTCATCAGCAGATATGTGCCGATCTGATTAGCTCCACTGTGTATTGAATGTGAAGCTTTATTCAATTCTCACAGAGACCAGATATGATTAAACTAAATTTTGATACATCTTTTGTTTATTTCTTGCAGCATTAATAAATAACTCTAACAAAAATTATAAGAGTCCGGTATTTAAAATGACAGAAATGGATTCAAAATGAAGGAAATTTTCAAAATGAAGTGCAGCTTGGATTTGGATGCTGAGATTTTACACCAAAAACTTTTAAAATTCCGTAACTGACAAAATAATACATATTTCTAAAATCAAGGTCGCATCTACTTCCATATCATGTAAAGCTAGAATTACAAATACACAACAGTATGAAGAAGATCGGAGCATTCAGCTCCGACGCGATTGGATAAGAACGTGTCTGAGTGAGAAGTAAATATCCCATCCTCATAGATGAGATACCAAATTAAAGCTTAGTAATTAGGAAAGCTTAGAGATATAAACAGTAACAGTTATAAAAAGCTTACTTTGCGAAAATTTTAAAAAATTATAAAAGTTTTACGACCTACAAAAATACGAAAAATATTAAATTATCCTAAATATGCAGAACGGAAATAAACTCTTGGGAAATTCCAAAATATTTTGCGGTGCTTCGGTGAATTTGATTAACAATAAATTGAAATAAAGATTTAAAAAAATAGCAAAAATTTCAACATTTCTATTAAGAGCGATAGTTCTGAAAGAATATTGATTTATTACGATTTATTTATTTTAATTCAGAAATAAATTTTGTATTCTAGTTTTATGGAACACCAATTGCATGAGAATTGAAAGATACTTGACAGGTGTTTATAATTAAGTACTTGATATATTTTAAACAATAGCTCTAACATTGTTCAAAATCATTTGATTAAGTAGTGCATATCTTCCAAGCAATGACTCCAATATCGTTAATAAATATTTAAAAAATATATATAAGATTTTTAATTGCCGTCAAAACCATCAATCTTGAGACTTAACAAAGTCATGCAAAATTTACACAAATATTACTGTATTAAAATTAGTAACTAGTTTCGAAAAAATATGGAAAATTAAAATATGAATTATTTAAGTAATTGATCGTATAATAACTGATAAATGTGAAAATTATAAAAATTGATTTTCTCCTTTCCTCTGTATTTTCATCAAAATAATAAAATAATTTTGTTTTTGTCCAGGAGAGAGAACATTGAAACAAGAGTTTTTTCAAAGGAACTGTTAGTGGATAAATATGAATCACATCAATACCTGTGTCTACGTGTGAAATTATAAACGTATGTTCGTAAGGATATGCGTTTTCGAAAGCTTATAAAATCTGAAGGGAGAAACCGATATATTATGGATTTTTTTCATATGATAGTCCTGAATCAAATTATAACTTCCCGAGATCGAAAATGTTTCCTCATTTGGCTGATCGTAGGGCCAAAATTAATAAGGATTCGGCATGTGTTCGTCTGTCCGTATGTCACAGTCTTCTTTCTCAGAAAGCGCTTGAAAGTAAGCTCGTTAAAATTTAAAATCTGGCATTGTAAAAAAGCACATATCTCAACAACTAACACATAAGAATATTTTTGTGAAAATTTAAGGGGTGAAAGCAAATTAAGTTCTTGAAAATTTTGTTTTCAATTCTGTTTGCAGTTTTGTATGGCAATCGTTTGAAAGAACTAATTATAAGGATTTCAAAAATGCTTTCCTCGTATTTCCTTTCTTATTTACAAAGATACAGAAAATAAAATTAAGAAAACACAGGTTTTTAAAACCCATATACGGATTGAAAAAAAATGTGACGAAGATCCTCGATTATTTTAGGCATATTCAAATGTTTCTTGCAGAATAGCGAACTAAACATTTATTTCTTATCATTTACGATAAATTCCTTCCAAAGTACAAAATCCTTGACATGCGAGGAAAACTCCCATCATGCCTTATTTTTATTTTTCAAACTAATATTTCAAATTTCAGTATGGTTACTGAAATGTAATGAAATTTTGAAATAGTCTCATCATCTTTGCCTACCGTGCTCGACGAGAAATAGAGCAGCGGAAATAGCGTAGTTATGGAAAAGTGTGAAACCTTATTAATAAAAAAAATTGAGCGGATTAAATGATTAAGTCCGGATTAAAACGAAAATTTTAGAATAAAATCCGTTTGGCTTTAATTTTTTAATTCCCGAATTTTGTTGAAAGCTTTTTTCACACAAAAACACCGTGGATAAAAAATATGGTACAATAATATGGTTGTTGATACGACGCGACACGGTCGACGTAATTTTTTATTATTAAGCTTTTCAATGATATTTTAAAATGTATTTACATCTTAACCATTTATTCACCGGGTTAAAATTAATTTATATCATTAATTGAACTTTGACTTGTACCACTTACAGTCTTAAAAAATTTAATTCATAATTTTTTTAAGTACGCGCTCTGTTTCTCTCATGTTGTATGTCGATCTATTCGCTTATAAAATGAATTTAACTAGATAGACATTGATGCGGTTTCCGCCATGATATAAGGTGATCTTATCCCGACATTTTTTTATATAAGACATTAGGATTGTGGTCACGTTACATAATTATATCAATAATTGTGAGACACATCTTAGAAGGCAAACTAACATAAAATGCTATAGAAGCAATAATACAGCCAGTTTACCGTACGAATGAAAAACACCGGACGATAAAATAAGATTAAGTGATTTATTTAAAATTTTGTTATTGAATTTGGTACGAGCTATTTCATTTTCACCAGCCCATTAATGTACAACTTTTAAGGTATGATGTTTACTTGTATGTCTATAAGTGAACATAAAAGATAGGAACAAATGACGAAGACTTAAAAAATATCGATAAAAATAGTTCTAATATACAGCTCAAATAATAAAATATACCATTTTCCAAATTTAGAATCACTAATATTGAAATTGCATCCAACTTTTTTTGAATTAAGAGTTACTAAATTTCCAAAAAGCATTTAAACGTATCAAAAGTACTTAAACGATTTCATTTTCTTATCGATAATATATTTGATTTTTATTGAAACTAATATTATAGAAATATTGTGATATGGTTGTCACAAATTGACCGCTAAATAAATTTAAGTTAGGCCATCCTGGTTTTTAGGAACCTCCTTTACAGCAGTAATGTTATATCCATATAATATAACGTCACTAGCTCCAACTACAATTTTTTTCTTATGCTAATATACAGATTCATCAAACTTCGTGTATTATTTCTTAAAGTATTTAAATTTTAGTCGTAAAGATGTACGCTATTGAGGCAGTTAATACTAGCTGCTAAACTGTTATCTGCACCAATTTTGCTAATGAATTTTCGCTGACCTTATTGAGTGTTACTTGTAATTGACATCAGCATGTGCACATGATCCATATTAAATCAATAAAGGGCAAGATATTTGGAATAGTTGTTGCCTGGACTTGTTCTTTTTGAGAAGCAGAATAAATAGCACGTTATATTCAACCGGCATGAGCAGAGCGATGAGCTTAAAGGAAAAGATTACATCAGTATAGCAAACTAAAATCAGTAAAATTTATGGACGCAGTTTTCTTATTCATTGTGACTTTATGCATTCTTGGATAGTGCTATGTACACTATTGACATCCACTGAATAATACCTGTTTTTTTTCATAAGACGAAAAATTACGGGCCCCAGGAATAGCGCTCAGACTTTCCGTATAATGGTGGGAATAATCATATGTCCAAAACTACTGCAATTTTTTCCCATTTTCAATTAACACAAAAGAATAAAAGTGGTGTGAATTAATATTATAATAGAAACAAGACTGTCATATTTTCTTTTTTATGTACGAACTTCCTTAATAATGAATCACTGGTGGCCATCATACTCTCTTCCTATTTAATTACTTTTAGAAACTATTCTAGAATCTAAACCTTTAAATAAATAATCTTAAACTATTGTATGTTCGTAATATGCATTGGCTCAAAACAGTTTTTGAAATAAATAAATAATAATGCAGTTTATTAAAAAAAAAAGGAATTACTTATAGATTTGTTACTATGCTAAAACCAAACTATTTTTTACTACTTGCTTGGAACAACGGATTGCACCATTATATGACTATTACGTATAACAATTCAAAATAACCCCCAATAATTCTGCTATGAAGTACAAATGTATATAATAATTCACTAACAATATTCTGGATCCTGATGCCAGAAAAATATCCTTGATAAATGATTTCAAGAACCTGTTGAAAAATCCTATCTCGTCTAAATACCTGACCTTCTGCATTATTCTCCTTTTCGTATTCCGTTCTAACTCATGTCAATATTTGTATTCAATTGTTTGTGTACAAATATTACTTCGTATTTTATTTCACGCTTACCAAACAACCAATTTTTCAAACTTATTTTTACGGTTGACAGGAAGAGTTTGTTTCTGTAGCAGTAAGTCCACCGCATGTAATACAAATTATAATTGTCAAATAAATAAATATTCTATGAATGTGTATAGCAGAATACAAAAGTTAGTGGTAAACAATCATTTAGTTTCAAAAATATTCACACAATTTTAAACTCAGTTGCAAGTCTCTTGCGACTTTCAAAGTAGAACTGCGTTCGCATTTTCACTGCTTTTTTTTTATTTTTGTCATTAAATATTTGTTATTAATTACTCGTTATAATCGAATTATTATATTTAAGCGATTTGTAATTAAACTGCAATTAATTGAATTTACAAAACTAGAAACATTCGATGTTAATTTCTCTCAAATCTCTTTCCTTTCTCTAATAGTGCAGACAATGTCGGACAGATAATGTTAGTTTTGCAGGCCTTAATTTGTTACCTCCATATAAAAATATTGCATAAAAATGGGATGAAACTTTGTAATGATATTATATTGAATATTAAAAAAAATGGAGAGATTAATATATATGGAACTATATAATTTGTCTAATTTAATTTTTTTTATCATTCATTATTATGAGTTCCGGGCACGTAAGTTTTCAAAGCGTGACATTTTCAATAAGCCGAAAAAGACCTAGGTCAACATACTAATTTTAAAAACGTACCAAGAACTTGTCGAATATATTCCTGCACAATACATTTTGTAGGCATTTTACAATCGTTTAAATTAAAATCGATGAAACCCCCTTCAACCACATGATTGACTCGCATTATTTCGCATCGTCAGTCATAGTATTAAGCTATTTTGTCGAACATGAAGTAGGTATATTTTTCAACAGAGTGATTATTTATATACCGAAATTATAAAACTTCGTTACCTTTTATTGCAAAAAGTTATTCATTTGCGTATTTAAACTTAAACTTTATTTTTTAAACTTTATCTAACCGAACATAAGAGGATTCACTTTGATAAAAAATTCCACGTCCCGTAAAGAATATTTTTTAAAATTTTTAACAAACTCCATATGCTACATTATCTATTAAAAATACATTAAAAGTATTTCCTAAGACTTGTCTTTCTGTGCTTTTTTGTGTCCTCCAATTATGTTTGCATTGGGAGAGGCCTGTATTCAGTAGTGTACGCAAGCAAGTTGTTGATTATGGTTTGAGCTAGGCATGCAGACGGATTGTTGCTTGAGACCTAACAAGTCAAATCACCTTCTCGTGTATAAATGAAATTTCAAAAATATCAAAACGTGTCATACAGTAAACCAGTACTACATAAATGTTATTTTACTCGCAATTACGTACGTAAATCAAGATTACACTCATATGCTTCTGGAGAATGGACCTAACGAATCTCCAATTTCGTATAAAAAGCCCTTAATTTAACACTCGATAATCTTCGCTCAAATACTTAAATGTGCATCGCCATACAAAAAAAAATTAACTTTACATGCAGTTGGCACGCGACGCGTGTGTTAACATGAAATAGCCAGAGATCTGTGAGTGCGCCGTACTCACATCTAAATTAATTAAAATTTTAAGTACAAAAGATATGGATTGTAATAATTATTTTGTACTCCGTATGCAAAACTGTTGTGTTTGTTTGAAATTTCAGGATATTTTAAGAGGTTCACTTAGAAGGAAAAATTCAAGTTTGGAAATTTATTTCAAAAAAATGATTCCGAAAAAAAGTATAGTTTTGTTAAGTTACAAAAGTAAGATAAATAAAATATCTATTAACGGAAAGAATAATGTTGAACTTATGCGTGACTTTCATTTTCTGCGCCAAATTTTGTTTTGTAAATTCGTTGTGCAGTAATACTGGCTAACGATTGTGGGCTTTTAGCTATTGACGAATTTTGGCTTAACAATTTAATCGTTATTAAGCCCAAACAAACTTCTTTCTCCAAAACTGTAGTATCATATTTCACGTTTCAGTCTTTATCCTCTAAATCAATTAAAATCAAAGTAAATAAAAAAAGTGTGTGTGTTTCCTTTTACCGATGTTGTCCTTTCTCTTTTAGTTTTTAGTATGAAATTAAATTAATATTCTGTATTTGCGTTTGTCTAAATTTTGTGGCTAAACATTAACAGATAATGGAACTATTACAGAATTCTAAAGTTCCGTAAATATTTTTCTACAAAAATAACATTTAAGACGATCTTATAAAAACACCGGATTAAAAGTAAATAGTTAATCGAATTTATGCTTCCAAACTTCGTAATCTTCGGATTTTGATGTTAAAAAAGTTTCTACTTATTCTTCAATATGTTTCTATTTATTTTTTAGTTAACCGTTCTTCTTAATTTCACCTCAGTGGTATTATCTTAATTACGCTGCTCTCCCGCCACTGGCAATAAACCCCTCCGCTCCGTTCGCGAACCGACATCGGTGATAAGGGTCGGAGGCGTATCGATGGGAATACTGAAAATGATCAGTCAGTAAATATACCAGTTTGCCTCTACCTTGCACCATTTAAGCAGACTCCGAATTAGATTCCCTTTTTAAGCACTTTTGCTCTATATATTGCAAAATATGGTAATATATAATTTGCAATTTTCCCAAAGGTATTGGTTTTGAATACAAAAATAAATGTTGATATCAGACATAGTTCCAGAGATGAAGCCTAAAACAAACAAACAAAAAAACAAACAAATTTTTCCCTTTTATGTACTAGTGTAAAATACGTATAAACAACATTTATCAATATTTAAGTTAATTATTCGTTTGCTTACTTACATATTATTTATCCGAATTATATTAAATAAACGAACATAGCATTTCTAAGACAAGAAAGGTTTGCGGTTATTTAATTAAAAAAAACTCTTCCCACAAGAATTTATGACATAATATTTTTTATTTATCGATCAATAGGACCAATACGAAAGAAAAGAAATTTAATGAATTTAATCGATACACTACGCAAGTAATTGCAAATATTTTTCATAGAATAACAGCACTCCGCTACAAAAAAATTAAAGGTTCCTTGCTATTTTAATCCCGATGCGCGGATTCAAAATCATGATATGCCATAGAAATTAACATACGCCATGCTTAAAATCAAATATTCTTCAACCAATTAAATATATCTGTATAAAACTAATATCTATTTAAACAATAATTATGCATACATTGTTCAGTTTATTAATATTTTCCACTTGTTTATTAACACACGTATTAGTAAAAAGTGTCGTTATACATTGCGTTGTGTTTAGAAATGTTAGTTAAATTATACACAAAGGGATCGGCAAAATTTTGTTAAGAGACTGAACCGTTTAATATTAAATATATTTAAACTGATTTAAGATCCTTCAAATACCGCAACCGCATTTTAAAAAAGTTTGTATGACATTAATTATTTGTCTGGGTATATATTCAAATAATAATTTTATAATTAAATCGGTAAAGATATTACAGGCAAGATAAAATATAGATATTACAAGTCACTATGGATATTACAGGCAAGTTATACTTACATTATAACAGATACGCAAAAAGGGGCTTCTTGTCAGCTCTAATTAGGGATTATCGGTATAAATTTCCGATAATCCGTAAGAAGTACTTAAAAATCCGAATATTGTTTCAATCAGGGTTGCGGCTGAACAATTAGGGTGTGAGCCGTAAAGGAAGGGTTTAAGCTGTCTCATCCGGTTTATAATCACATTAATCCCTTCCGTTTCCCACATTGTTTGCCAATAAATTCAATTTGTAATATGACATCGTGTCACTTGAGTTTATTTTGGGAGCTTTTAATTATGTACGCGTGTATTGTAATATTATATATATTACAATTTCTAATTAAATACCTTCAAAGTAAAAATTTGACATACAATTATTTTGTAAGTTAATTTAGTAATTAGAGTAATGTTTTCCTAAAAAATGTCAGGAGCACTTCTGTATATAAAGTTAGAAGGAAGAAACTTGTATGTTATTAAAAGAGTTTTCAAAACAACTTTTCTGGGAAAAACTACATCAGTAAATCGAAAGATATCGTTCAAATATCTTGTTTACTTATTTTTATGTTGCAGCCATTCCATGTTTTACGTGAAAACTTGAAATTTTGCAAGATGATACAGCGAATTTATCAACGATATATGTTGATCAATTTTCTTTCTATACTTGGCCAACAATTTTATGGGGCAAATAAAATTGAATTTTTTTTAATTTCATATCATTTATTGAGGAGTAATTAGTAGAAAAAAACTATAAGGATTCCAAGTTTCAAAAAACAAAATGCTTAAAAACTATTTTGATTTGTATATTTACCCCTATACAATTTCCCTAATCGCGTTTGTCTGCACACAATTTTCTCAATGACTTCCGAATACATTTTTTTACTAATGGGTAGATTTTCATTATTGGATGCATAACTTATGAATATTTTTTTAAAGTATCCCAACCTGTGGTTCTGATGGATGGAAAAATGGTACAATAGATTCCGCGAGGGCATATGTGTATAAATAGCATAAAATTTAATACAAATATTTTACGGCTTAAAGAAAACAATCAATCGATTAAATTTTATGGAGTTTTTTGTAAAAAACTGTTTCAATCTTTATGGAATAAAATTCCTCAACTTGTGTAGGTCAAAATATCAACGGCAGTTTGTATGGACGCTGGCTTGTCTGTTTGTACATCCCAAACATCTATTATTTGAACGGTTTTTATTTAATATTTGATTACCATTGTGGCCTGTAATTTCAATATAATTATAAAAATATAAAACTACTATTCAGCGTTTTTATATAAATGAATGTAACTAATGCATGAATATTTAATAGTCAAGTTAAATAAATATATTTACATAGGTTTCCTAACTAATTCAAAGAAAATCTTTATTTTCAAACTCAATATAAAAGTGTATCAGACATTTATATTAATGCTGTATTATACACATCAATAGTCTAAATAAAAATGAACTATATAGCTGTATTATAGCGTTGTAATATCTATTAAAAATAACATGCAAAGATTTGATTAACTATTTAAAAATTTATAATATCGTGATGAAACTTCCATTTGTCTTATTTATTTAAATGAATGTAACTTATGCATAAAATGCAATAAATATATTTACACAGGCTACTTAACTAAATCTGAGAAATACCTTATTTTTAAACTCAACATAAAAATGTACTTTACATTTTAATGAATACTGTATTATACATAAAAATAGTTTAAGTAAAAATGAACCCAATAGCGGTACTATAGCGTTGTATTAAAAATAATATGCAAAGATTTGAATATTTATTTTAAATTAATTAAGATACAGTATTATTCTACTTTTACAAATAGCCCACCTAAAGATATTGTCATACAACGAAACCTCGGTTTTGGTTAAGAATTTAAATAAAGTAGAAAAAATGCTATACCATGTAGTTTCATTTAGTTGAAAAGAAAAATTATGTGATAATGAATGTATACAAAATAATAACAAATTAATTTAGATAATAATGAATAAAAACAACAAGAAGGTTATTCGAGTGGATAACTAATATAAGTAATAAACTACCTGTAGATAAATATGGGAGAGTAGCGACAAGACTAGCAATTTGTCATGCCATGCGAAAGAGATATCACCAACTAAACTTGAGTATTAAAAAACCACAAGGATATTAAAAATGTGAGTAACTCCTCTAATATATCTGAGCACCTTGGGTATATGATCATTTTAGTATGCATAAAATTGTAAAATAGTTTTTTAAAAATTTTTTATTTAGATTTTTTAGTTAAATCTTGAATACTCATGTGTAAAAGGGGCAATCGTTTAAGTTAGTTGTATTATATAAATCAAATTAATTTATTAAATTAGTAATACGTTATTTTCTTGTCGCATGTTTAAATCACCGATTGGAAACCAAAATAACAATCGTAACGCTTTTTTTGTCTGTTGTCCAAAATATTTTTTTTAACAAATCGGTTTTATACAGTAATTGATGTAATCCTGATAAAATCACTCGTTGCTAGTAATACTTTTTGAACATAGTGCCGGTTGAAGAAACGGCTCTTGTCGATCTGGCCCTAAATACCATGTTATCGATAAGATACGTGCGCAGGTACCTAGAGTCTAACATCCGGTCAAGCGTGTGCAGAGATGCACTACTATATTGTAATACCTCTCTGCTATTTTGATAGCTACTCACCAGAACGTATGAATAATACATAGATACTCTTATATTCCGCAATTTTAGCATCTGCAAGGCAACGAAGCGTGATTGAACATATCAGTGGATTATTTTTTTTTAATTCCATGTTTTTTCCATTAGCCCTAAAATGTACTCATTTATAAATTTCATACCTTATTTAAAATCAATGCATTCAAATAAAATGCTTCGTACAATTTTCCCAGTTTTTGAGAAATCAAACCTCAAAAATAAAACGGTAACTTTATAAAATCACTCACATGTCTGTCTGTCTATAATAGACGTTTTTCTTAGAAACTGCTTGTAATAGAAACTTGAAATTTGACGTAGTAACAAAACATGGTAACTAAGTACACGTAACCGTGGTGTCTTGGGTTGATCACGAAGCATTTGGTCTTTGACGGCGCGGCGCACCGGACCCGTGTTGGATTCCCGGCCGTTCATCTAACGGGGCTGGACTGGTGTTATGATTGGCAGTAAGATATTGCTCTCGTAACAACAAGTCCGCCATACATCAATTAGATACATTAAAGTCGATAAATTAATAAAATAAAATGAGCACTACAATTCTTTTATTATTCTCATATATCATGCGGGTAATCGTTTGAAAGAGCTAGATAATAATAGGAAATTCAAAGACATGCTGAAAAATATTCTATAGAAAAAATATGTCCCTCGGCCGTATTTACAAAACTATTCAACTTAAAATTTTAAAAAATTTAAAGTTTATCAAAAGCCTACCTAAAGATTGGGACGAGACTATAATGAATATTTTAGATCTCAATTTTTTTTTCAACTAGCACCATGATTTAAGCCTGTGAAAGATATAGTACACAATATATTTGCATTGCTAAAAAATAATATTTGTAGAATTGAGTACTGTTCCTATTTATCCGTAAATATTTAAAACTGCCTAAATGAGAAAGGCACCTTCATAAAACAAGTTCAAAAGTACCTTTCAGAGGAACTAAAATCACTTATATCCAGGGGTGGATTTACTCTAGGGGCAGTCGAGGCTAGTGCCCAGGGCGGCAAGTTTTCTAGGGCGGCAAAATTTGGAAACTGAAAAAAAAAATTTCCAATCTTATCAAGATTAATCAATATAATTAATTAATTTTTTAAATTAATTATATTTTAATTAATTGATAATTTAAGAAATTCAATTCATGCATTATTTGTAAATTATAATTTTGGCCCTTTTAGTAAAAAATAATAATCAAAATTATTTAATTAATTTATTTCTTTGAAGATTTAAAATAATATTCGATTAATTTTATTTTCTAAAATAAAAGGAATTTATTCAGTAGTTTTTCCGAAAAATTCAAAATATTTTGGAGTTACTTTTGAATTTTTTAAAACAAACTTCAATCAATTAATTAATTTTTAGAAAATTTAATAATTTATTGATTACATTAATTCATTTTAACTTAAAAGAAAAATCTTATATTTTTGAATCTTATAAACATGCAATAGTGCATGCTGCCACCTATGGTCTGTTTTACAAATGTATATAGGTTCCTTCGATGTCGCTGTTTTGCGCATTTGACATGTTTACATGAATCTAACCTGCATAAAATTTTATATTTGTTGAGCATAAATATATAATCGATTGGTAAACATGAGTGATGGACGAAAAAAATTGAGTCGATTTGAGTATCGGAAACGCGCTTTAGACAAATGTAAAAAGGAACAAGAGGTTTTGAGTAAAACTCCCAAGCTAGATAATTTTTTTACGAAGAAAGAATGTGTTACACAAAAATCAGAATCTATCAATAGAGATTGTACACACTTAGATCTCGAAGGTTTGTCGCGATAATCTTGCTAAGTTCCATATTTTGTTCCGAGTATAATAATGACTTATTTTTAGATACATGCATTTATTATTTATTGTAATAATTAGATTAATAGAATGATAGTAATTTTGACAGGTGATGATGCATGGTCAACTTCGACTTCGAAACAGACTTCGTCTCCGAGTGATAGTACTGACACTGCTACGACTTCTTCGCTACCACAGAATATAAATTATGTAGATAAATTTCAAGCTCCAACCTCAACAAGAACTGTAGAAGAGGATGGATCAGTAGATATTGTGATAAGCGGTGATCCAGGAGAATGGGCTATAAACGATTTCACCAGAGATTATGTCGCTACTCATGGGTGTAAGCAAAATACAAATTTGGATTTCTCCGGTACAAAACGTGATTATAGTGATGGAACTTCACGATGGCTGTCAGAATCACTATTTGTTCGAAAATTGATTAACGGTGAAAAAGTTCCACGCTCGTGGCTCATTTACTCAGTTAGTAATGGGTCTGTATTCTGTGTAGCTTGTCTCCTTTTCGATGTAGATTGTTCATTTAATGGTAAAACCGGATTTAATGATTGGAAGCATACAGGCGTTCGTGTTACTGAGCATGAACACTCAAAAAATCATACAAATGCATGTTAACTCTTAAGCAAAGATCAGATAATAAGAATAGAATAGACCACAACTTATTCATTCAAACTGAAACAGAAATTTCGTATTGGAGAAATGTTTTAAGAAGAGTAGTCGCTGCTACTAAAGCCTTAGCTTCTCGAGGGCTTCCATTTCGAGGAAGTGACGAAAAATTTGGCTCTCCAAATAATGGAAATTTTTTGATGCTGATTAAATTCCTTGCTTCTTTTGACCCATTTCTCGAAGAACATATTACAAAAATTCGGAAATAAAGGATCTGGCAGTACAAGTTACTTATCGAAAACAATTTACGAAGAATTTATACAGCTTTTGGCACAAAAAGTGTCTTCTATCATAGTTCAAGAAGTCAAATCAGCGAATATTATGCCATTATAGTAGATTCCACGCCTGATATATCTCACGTCGACCAACTTTGTTTTGTTCTCAGATATGTGAAAAAAGATGGAACGCCTGTTGAACGTTTTCTGATGTTTATTGAAAACTCTGGACACAAAGCTGAAGATTTACTAGTTGCTGTATTGTCTACTCTTGAGTTTTTTGATCTTAATCTCGCAGACTGTCGAAGTCAGTCATATGATAATGCGAATAATGTATCAGGGATTTATTCAGGTTTACAGGCGAGAATTCATGAAATTAATGGTCTTGCAGAACATGCTCCTTGTGCTGCTCACTCTATGAATTTAGTTGGAGTTCACGCAGTAGAATGTACGCCAGAAGCTGCTTCATTCTTTAATACAGTACAAACTTTATACAACTTCTTTACTGCATCGACGCACCCCTGGGAAGTTTTACAGTCTCGTACTGAAAAAAGAATTGCGTTAAAATCTTTATCTGCAACCAGATGGTCAGCTCGTTATGAAGCAGTTCAAGTACTCAATGAACATTTCAATGAAATAATTGAGACTTTGATTATTCTTGAGGAAGATATCTAACAAAATGCAATTACAAGACAAGAAGCAAAAGGTATTCGAATTCAATTAGAGCGACTTGAAACAGCATTTATGCAGATACTTTGGCATTTTTTACTCTCACGATTCAATGCTGTTAGCCAAAGATTTCAAAAAGTTGATTGTAACATTGCTGAAGTGATTGATGACTATCGTGGTTTGATCAAAGTTGTTGCTGATAAGCGAAATGAATTTGAAATATATGAAGAAAATGCTTTAAAAATTTCGGAAATTCAAGAATATAAAACAACAGTTTCTAGAAAAAGGGAGAGAAAATTACATGCTGAGGAATCACGGGATGGAGATGTACAACTGTCAGGTCGGGACCATTTTAGAGTCAACTCCTTCAATGTCATTCTTGACAATCTGGATTCTGAATTGCGCAAAAGATGTGTAGCATATCAAAAGATTCAGGAAAAGTTCTCGGTTATCACTGAATTTGGTAATTTGAATATTAGAGAAATTCGTAAACGAGCTAAACGTTTGAGAAATATTTATTCGTCAGACCTCGAGTCCTCATTAGATGACGAATTTGTGCACTTCCATGCTTATTGCACTGAAAAAATGATGGAACAAAAGTCACCTTCCGATCTTTTGAAATGTTTACATACAAACGACCTTTATACTGAGTTCCCAAACGTGGAAATCGCATATCAAATATTTATGACATTAGCTGCAACAAACTGTAGCGCAGAACGATCGTTTTCATGTTTGAAAAAAATTAAAAACTTCTTACGTTCTACAATGAGTGCAAATAGACTCAATAGCTTAGCTATTCTATGCATCGAATCAGACGTACTTCAATGTTTAGATTGCGAAGATTTAATCGACCAATTTGCAATTCAAAAAGCCAGGCGTGTTTGCCTGTAAAAAAATTAATGTAATACAATTATAAGTCACCCTTAGTGCAAAATTTATAATTTATAGAAAAAAAACAAATATTATTTTATGTTCTTGAAATATATAATAAATTAATTATATTATTTTTTAAAAATAAAATACATCAACTATAAGTTTGACTGAAATTTCAGTATTAGGGCGGTATTTTTTTTGATGCCCAGGGGCGGCATTAAGTTTAAATCCGGCCCTGCTTATATCTTAACTTGAATTACGTTTTTATCATACAAGCATTCTTAACTGGGCGAAAAGTATCTTATATCTTTTGTTGCAATCTTAAGCAGAATTGTTCTAATAGTTGCGATAATTTCTCTTCAAACATTTAGTTCCAATACTCGGTCTCATTGTCTGTTTACTAATTCAAATTCCGTAGGATTGTATTTCAAATTCCTTAGGTTTAAATACTCAAAAGTACTATTTAAAATCTCAACCTTCATGTTAAAAATTATTTTAGGATATGTTAAATAACGGTTATTTAGTTAGGCCCAAGAAAAGACACCCTGGTAAAAAATAAAAAAAACAGACACACAATACTCAGAAAAGATAAATGGCAGCTTAAGTTTTTAATTTGAATTCCAAAAGTTTATACCCGTGAATATTTATTTCAGATCGGTCCAGTAGGTTTTGCATAAGACTCGAACAAACAGAAAGGAAAGGACACACGAAAAGAAGAAAATTAAAAGGAAATTGCTTTTTGTTTTAAGAAAACATAAATAAAAAATTCCAAAATTGTTTTTCGAAGATATCTTTAATATATAAAATGTGGTATTAGTATTTATATTCTATAAAAACCTTCGCATAAGATATACGGTATTATAATTGAATGATTACAAATAACATTCATTATGTATAATGATATCTTGTTATTTTATTTGAACTAAGGATAACATCATGCGTTCCGTTTCATGCGCCCAAGGCAAAGAGATACGACATATGAAGCAATCGCAATAATTTGAGTGAAAGTTAAAACTACAAAAAATATGACAGATATCATTAAGCTTTCGAACAGAAAAATTACATCGCTGTATATTACCATTCAAATATGACACAGCCATATTCACTTAATGCTAAATAGAGAAGTTTCACGATATCTTCTACAAGCAAATGTTAAAAGTATTGGTCTATGTCTGAAAGAATTAAAATTGCAAATATTAGTTCAATTTCTCGTATCATCGATAAGTGCGTTATCGTTAGTCAATTATCTTATGATTACAGCACATGAACAACATTTGTTTTTCTAAAATATTTCTTTATATCGATGTCATGCTTGTGATTTCAATATACATTCGACTGTTTTGTCCAAGATCTGTTTGTTTTTTGCTGTAAACTGACACCGCTGATACTTAGCCAAGAAATATTTATTTAAAAATATGTACAATAAAATAATATTAGCCCTATTAAATATATTAATGGAAAATAAAAGATGCAAACATTCAGAAGCAGTTAATGGTTTATCTCAGTTACAATGACAGACATATTTCCAGTTAGTTTTATACTCAGCATCAAAAACTAACCATATATTCGGATTTTTTTTAAAGTTAATTTAATTTTTTTAGAATTAAAGGTAATAGAAACTGCATTTTTCTTTCCCTTGCCTTTTAATATCACTCCAATTAGAAAGCAGTTCCAAATATATTTTTCCTCATATTTTTTTTCCTGAAATTTGTGTGTGGTTACTTTTTAATTTTTATATGCGTGTTTCTACTAAGTGTTGGAATTTTTAAATTTTCTACCATAAGGGTCTGTTTTTCGATTGCAGTTACGTTAGCTAGTCATTTTAATTTTAATACAAACTTGTCGTGATGTGATGACGGGTCTTGACGTAACCTACTTCTCCGACAACTCAGTTGTCAAGCGATTGATAGTCACTTCTCAACTGAGCAATTAACGTTCGATTAAGTTGTTATGCATGTGCGTACTACTATACACTTTAATTTACTTTTTCCTGTCGTACGATAGTTACTCGACCATTACTGTCAACACGATTCATAGACAGTTTAGTTGATCATATGCGCACTGTATTGAAGTCAACATTTTTATAAGCATCAATAAAACTGTTGGACATCTGAAAGTCGATCGTGTACTGGAAGCATTAAAAAGTAAAAGCCTCACAAACATTTTTAAACGGCGGAAACACAAACGGCGATTTTTATTTGAAGTTTATTTCTTACAATTGTACTAAATTAACTATTTATACGAAAAATGTCAGTTATTTTACTTGCATGTCTAATAATTATACTAAGACCATAAATTTACCTGGCCTGTTTTCTATTTACTCATGAACACTCTGAGTAGTGAACGTTTTTGAGTCATAGCTTCTCCTGAAATTAATATAGCTCATTTAATACCAATAGCAAATAAACGAGAATATAGAAAATCAATCGAAATAACAAGAAATCAGTTCGCAATTACGAGTTCTTAGTAAGAGCTTCAGATCATCTGTGAATAATAGACACTTTTCAATGCTAATACTTAATGCAAAATTATTATACATTAAAGGAAATATAAATAGCCCAAGTTCACATCTTTACCTTAAGTTAAAATTTATAAGGTTATAATATCTATACTGACGTATCTTAACGTCAAAATGTTTCTGTTTGTTCAAGACTATTTCTAGAAACACACATTTGATTTTAAAAACCCTTTATGTTCTATAAAAAAAATAATTAGTGCATGATTATAGATTATACTACATATGGTGTAATTTATTAGCGTAGAGTATTATAAATATATATAACGAAATTTGGAAAATTCGTCTTAAATAGTTGAAAGAGATATGGAGAGAGAGAGCGGTTTATTTATCGACTGACCCCTACGTCATTCGGCGAACGAAGCGGAATTATTTAGTGACCGCAGCGGGGTGGTGGAGCCTGATTATAATATTCTGCCCAGGGCACACTAGATGACTATAATAGAGAACAAGAGGAAAGATAGGAAATGTTTATAATATTATGAGAATATACTATAATTTTATCAAAGAAATATCTATACCGTTGCGACCAAAGATTGTTTTTATCCAATCGCAACTTGACCTAAGTAAATGAAAATACGAATTAAGTTGAAAAGGGCAATAATATTGCAAAGATCATGAAAAGTAACAAAATGCTAAATAAAAAAGTAAGTGACCCTTCTGCTTCTATCCATAACCCAGTGTCACATTCAAGAATCAAATAATTTTTACATAATTTATTTGAAGTAAATTTTATATAAAATTAATAAACTGAAAACAGATCTAGCAACTTGGCACTTGTAACTCACAGTTTAAACAGTCGTATTTTATATATATATTTAAGTAGCAACAGTGTCATCATTAATCTGCATCGAAATTGTTAACTTGATTACTACATAACTACGATTAAATATAAATTTAATTAAAAATGCATCTGTTCTGTGTTATGTAAACCCTAATAAATAGTTTTTAATTAAAATTTCATTAAAATTTAAACAAAATTTATTTCGGGTAAGATAAATACATAATGTTATTTAAATACTTATTGTACCAGTCCTATCGAACAATTCTTTGACAGGTAAATAAATATCATACATCAGACAATAATTAACAGGTATTCGTTTAAATTTAGCGAGCGTGGAACCATAAAAGCAATAAAGAGTTTATTGGATACTCATGGGTAGTCTAATTTAAATTAGGTCAGATAAATAATCAATGTATATATCATTTACTGATGTATTTGCAATATTAATTTTATATGACACTCAAAATAAAAAAATGCATTGTTATTAACGAATACGTGGTAAACCTATAGACAAAATTGCCAGCTATTTTATAATTAGATATTGTTGGTGAAAATTAAGTTCCGTGTTTTTAACTTTGTTTCGTAAATTATAAGAAAACCACGCACCGTTTTTTTCTTTAAGTGGTATGAAAAAGTTAAAAGATAAACCCAGCAGAGAGCAGAGACAAGGGGCAAAAAAATTCTGCACAAAATGGTGACAAAGAGCAGTCATACTTAACACATCACTACTTAACACATTGTTTTGATAATCCATGTAGCTTTGTTGTGATAGTCAACCAATCAAAAAATAAATATCTCCAAAATCTGTTAAAAATTTCGATACGAAGCGTGTCCTACCCATACTTACCATATATGTACTAATCGACCAACGGGTGGACCATTTAAATTTATATTCATAAATATTTATGACATTAAAAATTGATACCATTTTTACAGAGAAACCTCTTTTCCAAAAAATATACCACATTTGGTATTAGCTGTAAAATTACCTGATTGATTATATCCATCGTTAAAATTTGAGGCTGGCGCTCTATTGAGAATGAGGACCAATTAGGCCTTTAAATAATGGCACGTTGTTTTTTACATTTTATGCAGAAAATTTTTCTTAACTTCTAAAAAATGCGAATGGAATACACAGAGTTCTTGATTTACTCTTATCTATTTTTTCTGAATTTGTACACATTGTCATAAATAATTTTTTTATATAACTCACGACATATTTCTTACAAATTAATGCAATAATATTTAACATAAAGTTTTTAGAAATTACATATATGTGTAACTTGTAAACTAATAATGTGTAAAGTGAAAGTAATTTTCGTCGTTTGTTAACAAACAGAAAGAGGGAATTATATAAAATAAAGGGGACGAAACACTAACATCCCAGAACTTTATTGTATTTTCTCAATTAAGGATCGTAAGTTTTTATTATTGATGACAAAGTTAGACGTGTATTTATTTAGATTCTTACCCAGCTTCGTACGGAGGCATCGCGCATTATTTATTTGAGTGACTGAAAACTCGTCTTATCTCAATTATATATAGCTAAAGACTTAACTATGCACAGAGTGGAGTATATCTGTATATTCACTAACTTGTCGAGAATTCTGCGTCGAAGTTTAGGACAGGTCACTTTCGAGCTGAGAGCCTGCATAATTAATGACGAAATTTAAGTACACTAAACTCTTGTACCTACTCGTCAGTTCAACCTTACGCCTCTTGTATGAGCTCTTGTGCAGAGACAGGTGAAAGCAAGTGGCTGTTACTGTTACGAGCTAAGTTTATTTCGGATAACTTCTTTTCAGAAATTTAAAATAATATTGCATGAAACTATATAAGCATGTCCCTGTATATTTAACGAGAAAAATATGTACAGGAATATTGTTTCTGGAGAACTTTCTTAAACTTTTTTTTTGTTATTTATAAAATGATATCGAATTTTTTTTAAATTAGGATTTTTTATTTCTTGTAAATTTTAATTCATTTTATTTTAACGTGTTATACCTATTTCCTTAAATATATGTTTATAGCTGAGCTTTGCTTTAATTCAATATTTTTTCAAAAAATATTTTTTAATGGTTTATATTTTTCTACGTTTGTGTTGCATTTATGGCTACGGTTATTTTTAATCTTAAAAACTAAAAGATTTTAATTTTTTTTATTTAAAATTGAAAATATTCGATTATTCCATATATATTGTAACATATAGTTTTAAATAACTAAATAGATAATGCGTTTGACTACCACCGTAATCTCAATCTTCATAACAAACCTTTTATTTCAATATTTTAAGAGTTTTTTCTAGAATTTCTTTCGTATTGAATGTATGAAAAACTAATCAGGGTATAAAAATGAATTGAATGTAATTTGTTATGTAACAATACCTAGTGTGTAATATCTTTTTTATTTTGTATGTTATTTTTTGTGTTCGGTACCTCGAAAAGAAATACGAATCCCTTATTTTACCACTCACGTTTCTTTTATCAGTGTAACACTGTTGATTTTCTGTTAATCGATGTCATATAGAGATTCAGATTTTGACATATAATGCATCATGTTAGCCCACGTATTTTACACTAGCTAACTTTTTGAAATATTCATGGAAGAATTAAAGTGAGGACATTAAATCGAGAGGGTTTTTCATGAGCAAACAACAGCAGCACTTTTCACTTTTCACTTGAAAACAGAGCACTTTTTAATTTCAAAAATATCGAACCAAAAATCGGGAAAACAATGTTATTGACAAAATCAGACTAGAAAATAAAAGGAAAAATATGGCGATTATCCTAGATTTTATGGCTTTTTAAATAGACATTATGTTCTTTCCCTTGTAAAATTAACAAAAGGAAATGTATTAACATTATATAAAATTAATATTTGTAAATAGTTTGATAGGCATACTATGTACCTAATGTGTAATGAACCCTCCCAGCTCGAGTTTACTCGTACTTCGCAGGTTTTTAGGTATCACTCATTTAATTTTCTTTTTAAAAAATTATTAAAAACTATTGGAAAATTTATAGACAGATTTAGCCTATTCAACCGTATATGTACTGTAGTACTAAGCAAAATACTATATTGGATCATTCTGAAGCATAGAGCATTATCGGTAACAGGAAATGCAATAAAAATCAGTTAAACTATTATTTGACCCATTGTCAAACTAAGAAGGTTAATAATCGTTGTTAACCTCATTTCTTAATATGTTATAATAAGAAATGACGTCAACGACGATCTTCTGCCCCAAATAATTTAAAAAATATTTCTCATGGACGTGAAGTGAGATACATATCTATTACTTACCACATGGTCCATCCATGTGGTAAGTAATGGATTATAATGTGAAACAATACCCAATTGCATGATGGCTGTTAAGGAAATTTCGTCGATATCAGCGTATATTATTGTAGTCTATGCCTTAAGAAGAATAGTTCAAGTAAATATGACAGACCTTGCTTTTTTGTCTCTAGCTTTACCCATATATTAAAATCCACTATATCAAAGGTGTATTCTTAAATCAGTTAAAATTATAAATTGTGTTGATCTGTATAACTGCTTATAAATTTTCTATCTGATTGTCACATGATAACATTCGTGGTAACACTAAAAAGAAAATTAATTTGTATAATAATAAATTAATTAAAGTAATTACAATTACGTGGTAAGTAATAATTTGGAAAGTTTATATATTTATTATTTTCTCGTTTCATTATTTTATTTCTACTTTAATAATTCGTTCAGGAAGTTCCAAAGTTGTCTTGACTTGAAGTTGATGGAGGTTGAGGGAGGACTTTAATGAAAAGACAATAAAGGTAACAACGCGCATCACGCTGTTAAGAACTGAAAAAAAATTAATATTCCATAAAATGCAATTTTCGATCTTCTTAATGCATTTGTTATCATTTTTTTGTGTTTGTCAACAGTCAACTTTATACTTTCTGTTTTAAAATATTTATTGTCACATCGAGTCAATTAAAAAAAAGTAAAATTTGAATTTTTTAGTGCAAGGTCTAGGTAAATTTAGATTAAGAGCTATCTATACGTCTTATTAAAGTTCTTACCTATGTAAAAATTAGAAAAATCTCTAGTTGATTAATCAATAAATAATTATTTACCCTAATCACAACCCACGTATATAAATTATTATCTGATTAATGACCAACTAATTTATTAACCAGATATTGTCGCAAAAACAATTAAAGAAAATGTAACATTGGAAAACGCTATCGAGAGTCTTGATCCAAAACTTACAAAGAGTTCAAGACCTCTTATCTTGCGGCTTATACCTTTGCCATCTCGAAACCGTAAGTAAGCCTTTATCGATTAAAATAGCCAAATCTTACGGACGTAACTTATAAATTTTATAGACTCCAAGTTTGTCGCCTTAGGCGAAACAGGCTTAATGCATTTGATTCCTAATATTATTACATTTAAATATATCCATATTAACATTCTCTCTTGCGGCTTATACCTTTGCTATCTCGAAACCATAAGTAAGCCTTTATCGATTAAAATAGCCAAATCTTACGGACGTAACTTATCAATTTTATAGACTCCAAGTTTGTCGCCTTAGGCGAAACAGGCTTAATGCATTTGATTCCTATATTATTACATTTAAATATATGCATATTAACATTTTTGGATCGTATTGTTGTTTTAAAGGCAGTTAATTGTTTTCTTTTTACATATCTGGTGGTACTTTGTTGGTAATATTCTACGTTTTTTGTGACTTGCCGTGAAGAAAGAGACTAATCATGAATAAAATATCACAGATGCGATAACATGATGCTTATGCCTTTTGAAAGCCTGAATTTTCATAAAAATGTTAGTAAAAAATAAATTAATAATTATCTAAAACAAACGGATAATATTATTTAAAATTGTACACAGAAATATAAAAATCCTTTATCGGCATCATTCCTTTATTTTCATAGGTCCGCATGTATGTATACCCCCTATTTTTAGTTTCTCCACAATGCATTGATGGATTTCGATGAACACATACTCGCTAATAATCCAGATAAATATAGCTATTACTTATATTACAGATATATATATATTTATATATATATATATATGTATATATTTATATATATATATATATATATATATATATATATATATATATATATATATATATATATATATATATATATATTATAGAGGCGCCGACTCGGACCCATTCATGCAGCAGATATTTAGATACTCTATTTCTGGTGTAATATTGTAAAATTTACTATTAAATTGTATTATGCACAACAAAATGGAACTGACATTTAATTAACATACAGAAAAGAGTATTATGTTAATTCGCCACAGTTTAAGGTGGGCAAATTTGCTTTATAAATTAGAAAAACCAAATTGTACGTAATTTGGAAAAAAACTAACAAGCACGATAGCACTACGAGGGTTCTGTACACATTTAGACATTTATAAACAAAAAACGGTACTCAATATTCTTATTAAACTTTTTGTAATTTTTGTAACGAATAAATATTGCCTGCTATATTTTTGAGAGGTGCCTATTAGGGAAAATATTTTTGTTATGTGATGTAACTACAAATTAACGATTTTTCTTTACGTGTGCTATGAGACCTCGTTTCTTGCCAAATTCCATGATTTTAGGTCAACAACGAGTACCTTTTAGGTTTTGATCTATTTGCGAGCTTCAACAAGTGCGGCTTAAATGGCCGTATTATTTTTATTACGTTGACTTATAAGCTTCATTTTTTACAGCTCCAAGGGATCGTAGACCTAAGTATTTGATATTAATTTTAACTTGATACTTATACGCGTTCCTGATAAAAAAACGGTTTTGAAAGACAGACAGACAAACAGAGAAACAAATGTACAAGTGATCATGTAAGGGTTCCTTTTTTTCTTTTTAGGTACAGCAGCCTAAAAAGTGCCATAAGAGTAAATTAAATGTAAAGAAAGCGAATAATTGTGTAGAGATATCGACACAATTTGAAAATAAGAAAAAAAGGGTGGAAAAGAAAAATAAATATTATAGATTAATAATATTTTAGGCGAGTCTTAGCAACACTTATCGAGTGTGAACTTTTGGGGCCAGAATACAGTTATATACAGGCAGAGAACAGTTGATAACTTATGAAATAATTGGAAATAATAAGTTTTTAAAAATATAATTATTACAATGAGAGATAAACACGTAACAAATATTTTTCAAAATGGCCTTTTTTACGCCACTAATATCAAAAAATACTGATAATAATAGCGTCGGTTGGCAGTTTTGTCAACTTTTTAAAATCATATTTTTGATTCTTTTCAATTAGGAATTTAGGTACTTTAATAGTTTGTTTATTTATATTCTAATACCACCACTGATAACAAACCAGCAAAGGAGCAAATAAGTTTCCTTATGATTTTTTTCAATGTAATACATCAATGAAAGTCCCGAGAAATAAAGTGTTATATAAATGTCTACTCAGTAGCTATTTCAATTAGGTGATTAGCAATATTTTATAAATTGGTTTAAGTTCGGAAACGATATTTTACAGCAAAATTTACAATTAATTTCTTTTATTTTCAGTACTACATAACATTAATTTCATTTCTTGGCTAGGGGTATTTTAATTTGGCCTAATTATCTTGTTAATAAGTTTGTTTTTTTCATTATTATTCCTTATTAAAAAATTAATATTGTCTCAATTAGGAAAATCGAAACAGGCATTTGCGACATTCAATAAGTAAACATATTAATTTTCATACGGACATATCAATAACATTTTTCTTTGTCCGCTTCACCTAATCAGTACTCAATTCCTTTGTCGTAGCATGTTAGTAGGTATGTCAAAACTCATACCTACTAACATGCTAACCTACTAGAGTAACATCCAGGTTACTTCATGCCTTTATAGATAACTATATATACTTACCTATCTATTCACATACATAAAGATATATCAAATGAAATCAAATTCGGTATCTAATTTCTCGATTCACTTGTACTCACATCTGTGGAGAAATGCGTCAAGAAATTTCTGGAATTCCTGATTAAATCGGAACCAAATTTTTCTGAGACGTATCCAAAATTATTTCGTTTCTAAAAAAACAAGAATTTCAAAAACCGATTAACGCGTTTTTGCTGTGAGTGAAAACCAGTTACGACTAAATGCAATGTTTTATTGCGACTTGATTTCATCTGCAGAGAATTGCCATTGGCATAGGCTTGTGTACCATCAATACACTCGGTTTCAACTGTACAATCATGGTTTTGACAATAAAAACATTTGCAAAGAAACAAATCTGTAAACAAAAACGCGTGCGTTCCCCGTTCAAGATTTTTTTAAAAATAAGCTTTAAATAAGCTCAAGAATAGCGTCTTTCTATTTTTTTTACGTATTTCAACACGCATGCCCAGTATGTATAAACTGGTTTGAACTATTCTCCTTTTATTTAAATTTCAAGAGGTTGTTTACACAAATATGGTTAAGATTTGGTGATATCTGACTTCGAAGTGCATTTTATTTTTTTAAGTCGTTTAAAAAGAGTAAAATATATCATGATTTTTATTTATTAATTTCTTAGAGGTTTTTTATTAAATTTTTTTCAGGAATTTTGTCGCCATAGCGTTAGAAAGGTTTGTAATACTTCAACATGTTAATGTTTAAATATAACGTAATTCTTGGATAAAATCTCTCGGAAAAAAACGCCCCACCAAAAGTACTGATAGTTTTTTTTATCAGTATGCAAAATATATTGTATCGACACCGACATCGACGTCAAATCCTCACTTTAGGACAGGAATATTTGGCCCAGTATATTTTCCATTATCAATTTCCTTGTTTAATATTTTATTTACAGCAAGGGAAAAATCCTTAAATCCAATTTTATTTCTGAAATCATTCGACATTAGATATTGTACATGAAAATATACACACATATGACTTGGTAAAGAGGAAAGGGGGATAATAGGGAAATGGAATATAAAGCGGAGGCTTTTAAGCATTTTTGCGTCAAGCGTACAGCGACGTTAATAGTTACGTGACAGTTTGTGCATCATTAACCAGTATGCTAATGTAAGTTGAGTTTTAAAAGGTGGCATTTTAATTCAATGTTATATATTTTACATCAATTATTATGTTAGGAAAAGTTGTTGGAAAAGTCGTTTCATGACATGGATATGCTAAATTATTTATGGTAATAAAAAATACGTCTATTTGTAGTTAATGACAAAAGATGCGAAAAAGAAAAACACTACAAATGTACTTGTAATAAAGGTGCTGAAGAATACTTGCACGGTATGTTGGGTGCATGTTATAACATTATATTTACATTAGCTACGACGTCTTAAAAAGTAAATTTTTCTACTCTTTAAGCACACATAGGATATTTCAATTACATTTCATAACTTTGACAATGAAACTGTTCATGAATTTAATTGTTACTTCACAAATACTAACGGCTTTAGATACAATTTTTCTAAATGCTTGTATTTCACCATTAATTTATGCATAAACCATTAATCGAGACTATATAGCCTATGATGGCTTGTAATCCTTTATAACTATACATTTGTGAAGAGAATAAATTTTCGAAATAATTCATTCGCGAGTCCAGTTTAAGACTAATAAGTGAAAAATAACAAAAAAGAAGAAAGTTAAACGTCTTTCAATAACGTTTAACTAACTAGTAGTAAAATACATTGAAAATATTTTTCCAAGAAATTAAAAGAAAATTCGAAGCATGAATTATAACAAAATGAATAACCCATATGGACTTGAGTGGAAAATGAAAATAAATGGAAGAAAACCCGAATAGCTAAAATGGTTTAAAGGCAACTTAATAAAAGCAACATTATGGTTGGAAGGAATTTATGTAAAAAAAATACATACACAATACAAATGGAATAAAATCGCTTCTTCTATTTGTATAAATCTTTTTTAATAAAAATAGAATGTAAGTCGTTTCCTAAAATTAAAATAATTTTTTAACATTTTGGACAACTGTATAATTGAAAAAAATATTTGTGAGCCTTAAAGTTAAAAAGGCGAACGAATCAATTAGATTATTTTTAATGCAATGAATAGTCTTAAGCTGATGGTGAAGTGTATAGACGGAGGAATGCAAAAGAAAAGGGGAAGGGGAACTATAAAAACTTTTCTAATTATTTTAGTTTTTATCAAAATTAAAAATTGATATTAAACTTAAAAATTAAAAATTAAAATTTTTGAAGGTTTCGCTTCTACCACTTGTGAATTGCACATATGATTTTTTTTCTCTTCGATGTTCTTCGCATTATATTCATGCATAATTTATTAATAAGTTTGTATGCTGCTAAAAAGCAATTATTTTGACAATAATGCAGTAAACTTTCTTTAAAAGTCTATTAAGGACAATATTATTAAATTTAACACATGCATTTTAATTAAAATTGCTGTTATCACTCATGATTGACACGAATAAGTCGCCAGTGAGGCACATTATGCCGAAAATATAGTTAATAATAATTTTTTTTCAGAAAACTTTATTTCTTTCTTCAATAACTTAGCTCGTTGAAAATAACTTTATGCTTCCAAAGGTCAGCGGCGATAACACAGCCACAAAAATGTGTAATATTAGTATCGTATTTGACTACATACACAAATGTAAAAATCAATACCCAAGGGTTTATTCTAAACTTACGTAGTGGACAATATCATGTAGCCAACATCATAATGGCATTTCGTACTGAATTCCTAAGCTTCTAGTAATAAATTGAGTGAGCCAAATAGACGCTCCGGGTCTACGGATATCTGCATTACAATCTCGGTGTACCAGAGCGGGCGGGCGGTCAGCATATTTAATTCCTGACCTCATTTCAAGATAGGTTCAATTCTGATGAGTACTTTATGGTAAAATACGATATTCATGTTTATACCCATCAAATTAGGTATGCAATGATAATATATTGTATCCAAACTAAAATATATTTTTATCAAAGTTCAGCTTCTCTGATAATGGAGACCCATGATATTAATCTCTTTCGGTAAAATTCTTTCCTTTCATAACTCTACTTGATACTAGGTTATTATTTTTTATAATTTTCACATACAACTCTAAAAATTCCATGCAATGACATTTGGGGGTTAACGTTTGAGATATATATGGCTTGAAATATTTTATTACTGCCATACTTTAAGATTTTGCGTGAAAAATTATGAAAATTTTGAATAATGTATCTAAAGTTAATGTAAACAAATCACTGATAATTCTTTACTTATCTTTATAACTCATTATACACCACATGTTATTTAAAAAATTACTAAAAACTATTTCATTTAAAAAACTATTTACTAAGTTGTAAGCATTAAGTTTATCTAATTATTTCATATAACGTTTATTCATTTAATGTTGATAAACCATGTTTTTGATTAGTTTATGAGTGTACACAATTAAATATTTTTATAAAAACAATTACATACAGATATGAAACGCGTAATAATCTGTTAACTAGTCTATTGATAAGGAACCCAGACGTAAAAACATTTTGAACCATATTTTATATTCCCATAAATGTAAAAAATCATGAAGAAATTAAGTTTGCCAAAATTTAAAAACTAATTTTTATTTTTAAAGGTATTTCTGTAATACTATTTGATATAAATATGATGATTTGATATAAATAAAAAGAAGGTTATTAAAACAAACTTTATATTCCCTGAAAGTTGCGAAATTACAAAGGTATCGCATTAAAGAAAATATTAAAATAAATGGAATTAATACCTTGAAGCATTACGTAAACAGGTGTACAGGCTATCGAATATACCTATAAATCCAAATTATTAAACCATATTTTACATTCTCACAAGTATACTAAATCGTGAAGAAATAGTATTTGTAAAAAATGTGAACATTAATTATAAATATTACCTTGTAAGCATTAATATTTTATATTATCACATGCGAAAATCTAAAAGCATTCTGTGAACACGTATTTTTTTGCTAAATCTCGATCAAAGCTCATGGCACGCCATATGCTGCGTACTTGGACAGACAGGGGTAGAGAAAGAGGAGAGAGAGGGGGTAAGAGCGCTCCACGGGGAGGCTTTTAAACCCTCAGTATGACAGCGTTGAGTGATGTTAATAGTTATGCATCATTACTCCGCGACATGTCAAAGCGGTAAACTGAGACAAATCACGCTTCGATAGCGTCGTGTTGAAATTTTTGCTTCATATTTGTGTTAAACCTGTTAATGTATCCTTTGGTATGCGGTGTTATATATTACTGATAAACCTGTTAAATTAAATTCTGTATGTAATATTGAGGACAATTACTAGTGTGACGAAGAAAATTTGGTGTATTTCTTGAAACATAAGTAGATAATAAAGTGAATGGAGCCATATTTTAGAAGATAAAATTACATTATATATAAATATATATATATATATATATATATATATATATATATATATATATATATATATATTTATTTATTATAAAATAAGCTGTTCCTAACTCCAGATGTTTTTGTGACTATATCTGATTCAAGAAAACCATAATTTTTCGCAGATTTGTTCAAATATTTTTAATTCTATTTTCAATATGAATATGGTTTAAGATATTTATAAATTAAATAAATAACTTTGCGATACGCAATCATCCCTAATACTTGGATATAATATCCCAAAATTTACACAATGAATAAATATAAATCAAACATGAAATCGAATAAGCTATTCCTGAGGGATAGGACCCTTTTAAATATTTGCCTTGGTCACATCAGTGATACGTGTTTGAACATTGAGTTTGACTATTTGCAGAGTACATCGGAGTGTACAAAATTAAATATAGACGTGTCATTTTATTTTGGTCCTGAGTGCAGCTTGAATCCTTGTATTTATTTAAATCTGGACACACTGTTCAGACGACTTTGAATTCTAGTCGGTGTTAAATTAAAATTATATTTGTGCTTTAAGTAATATTCTAGAATTATAGATATAAGTACAGTAGATTGACGACAAGAGAATTTGCGTTCATCGTAGAAAATTAGATTTTTTAAATACATTTAGACAATACCAAATTTGGTTAACAAAATTTAATCCGTCGCCGATGTTGATATTTCTTCTTAGTTTAAATTGTTTACTATAAATATGTAAATTATTTCAGGTTTATCCATTATCATCTAGACTAAATTATCTTCTCTATTTTAATAGACATACTTACAGCACATTTATTGTCAAACTTGAATGTTCAGTAAAAATAGCTTCTACAGCATAATTTTATGAGTTCAAAGGCGTTAAGCGCAGGAATGAGACTCTTAATACTTTCCTTTTTCAATTTTGTTAAAGTTCAAAATGATCACTAAAAATGTTTTAATATTTTAAAGTATACTTAAAATTTAATTAACTTATGTTTGTGGCTCACAAGCTAAAGCACTCAAGTTTCATTCGTATTTGTATAGAGAAATATTTGAAAATACGTTTTTGTGTGGAAAAAGTACAGATTGAAGAATATTTCTTAGTTAGTGCAATTTTAAACACGTTTTTGTTACATTAATAATAATAAATAAGGCTTACACTTATACGCATATATATAATATACTTTTTGTATTTAGCATCAGTTCATTCGAGAATCATAACCACGAAATTTTACTTTTAATTATAATTCTACACGTTTGATGCCAGAAAATATTTTTACAAGCATTTATATAAATATATTGATATAGCGATCTATTTACGTCATTATTAAATGAGTAGTTGTAATAGAGAGGTCGACAACCATTGTAATATAGAAGTTATAAACCCCTTTTCGGTTTTATGTGCATGGAAACGTAATATGAGGATGATAAAAATATTGATTTCGGAAATACACAAAAGTATTTACGAAAAGTTTTGTCCACTTAAAATTCCTCTTTAAATAAATTTCCACTTTTGCATTCGTATCTTACTAACATAACATTCAAATGCGCGCGAAGAATATTTCGAAATATTTTACGTTTTTCTCGATAAACTATATTATTGATCTAAAAACACAAATTATTCACTTAAAAACACCCCATAGCAAAATGTTAAATATAATATACGAGATTAAAATTAATAGCACAGCATACCTAATGGGGTAAGTTGTTGTATTTAGTAAAATGTTAAGAAAATATTACATATCAAACAATGAGTAAATGAAAAATATTAAAAAACTGAAAAAAATGAAACTACGTGATGTAGATTATTTCTACTTTCTTTAATTTCTTTACCACGACCTAGGTTTCGTTGTATTACAACATGTTCAAGTGGGATATTAGCAAAGATTCTTTGCTAATATCTTCTTATTTTTATTTATATAATGTAATAAAAATAAGAAGATATCTTTGCTAATATCCCACCTGAAGATGTTGTAATACAACGAAACCTAGGTCGTGGTAAAGAAATTAAAGAAAGTAGAAATAATACTACATCACGTAGTTTCATTTAATTGTGAATAATGAATTTCTACAAAATTAACGCCAGATATATTCAATAATTAAAAAACTAGTTAAAATATAATATAGTTTTTTTAGAGTGCAAATATCTGATCTAAATTTAATATAAGAGCTAAAAACTTTTTAAATAGTCCTCACGCATGTATTTATTGTCTGAATGCGCGCGTGCTTGCTTTGCTTTTTTTTAATACGTGCATGTATATATATTAATGTGCTGATTGTTTTACATTGTATATTCTTCAATTATACACAATTACTGCTATATTAATGAATGCAAACCTTCATTTAAAATGGAACGCCTTACAATCGCTTTATAGAAGATTTTTTCGCTCTAAATTTAAAATAAAACAAATTCTTATGTTTGTTTAAAGACATTGTTAAGTAGGAGCGGAATTCGTGCTGCACTTGTTCTGTACACATTTGATAAATATAAATATTTAACTGTACCTAGTATTTTTGTTAATCTCTTCAAAGTATTAATATATGGGCTATCATATCTTTCACAAGCATAGAAGTAAACAAAATCTTTTAGATTAAGAATCATTGCCATAATTTCGGTGAATTTTAGCATTTTCGGATATAGAGGGGTTCATATATTTTGTGGATATTTTCAGCAATACCTTCAAAGTAATCATACATGAGATTAAGTATTTATCCCATACAATATACAAAATAAAAAACCTAAAATATGGGCAGAATTCACTAAATGAGGAATCCGTACATATTAAGGTACTTGGAAACATTCAAGGTGAGTATTTCCGTTAAACTGTTTACAATTATTAATTTTTCACAAAGCTAATAAATTAAAATGCCTGCTACGTATTTAAAAAACATAAAGATAAAATGCGTATTTCAAAAACTATCACATGTAATATCATTAATGTAGTTCTCCTACAACTCTTGTATAGGCTTTTAAAAACTTTCTTTTTTGGTAATTTTAGGCTCAATGGTCTCCAAAATAGGATAGAGACTATAATTTTTGTATACTTTTCAGTGAGTTTTTGAAGATACAATACTTAATATTATGGGAAAAATATTTTTGCGACCCCTACAACTTGCCCTTTCAAACGATATTCCATACTGAGAAGAAAATTTTAAAAGGTTTTTTGCGTAAATAATTTCTCAAGCCTCCCCTAAGTTTTGAATTTCCATAGGATTGTTAACTATTTTCTATTGAAAGTTACTCTATTATTCCAAATTTAAAGTTTCCACGTCAAGCGGTTTATGAAAAAACGGCTACGACAGACGAACTGACACATCTTATGAGTGTTCCATTTTTATTTTTTGAGGTGCCGTACCCTAAAAAAATCTGTTTTTTGTTGTTTGAATCTTTAAAATTTTGATATAAATATTTGTGAGCGTTAAACATTTTATTAACTTAAAGTTTGTATGCTTGTTCCGTTTCTGAGAAAAATGGCATGGATATTCCCAAAAGTATCACTGAAATTATGTCAAATTTCATAAAAAAATATTTTGCAGTTCTGATTGTCTTTAAATTGGTAGCCTTGACGATTAATTTAATTTAAATTAGAATTCCATTACTTTATTCACAGCTTTCACTTTTTGAAATCATAAATGGAAGTTTGAGATAGAAAGGAACACGTCAACAGCGTTTATTGTAATCGGTCGACTAAGGATTTATAGTTGATATATCGAAATATGGGATATTAAATTTATATTTCTATATCTTATATAAAATTGTCTATTATAAATTACGTAAATAAATGATCTTGTAATTCTTATATTTGCTTATTTATTTTATTGCTTTATTTACACACACACGCATTTGTCGAAATATTACAGGTAACCTATTTGTAACGATACGGAATTAATAATTTCATTTAAACTCTTATATTAAACTTAAATGCAAAAGTAAACAAGAACTGCAAAGATAGCGACGAGACAATTGAACGAGTTTACTTTCACTCATCATAACCAAATCACACTCCAGTGGATTTGGTTATGATGCTAAATGTGGCGGGAAACTGGAGAGCTCCAATGTAATTTGGTTCTAGAGAATGCATTAGCAAAAATGTGATGATTGCGTGTCCGCAGGAAATTGTCAGGTAAGAAGAGCAAAAGTTTACTCAACAATACACGGTGTAGCACTAACCGAGGCGGGGGTATGACATAGTCGAGATTATGTGGAAAGTGAATTATGAACCAATAGAGACGTGTAATTTGATATAATTTTATTTTAGCCAACGAGGGATGGAAATAAAGCAGGAGAGTAAAGTTAATTGTATGTTTTTTTAAATACCATCCCGAAATATTATCACTTAAGTATGAGAGAAGTTAAATTTTGATGAAATCACGTAAATTATTAATGTCTAAAATGTATTTTCTGGCAGAGGTTTACTTTCTTTTTTCTTTACATGTTGAATAGAAATTATGTAGGTTAAGAAAAAACAAAATATTTTTAAATAGTTTAATAACTACACAAATTCTGAAAATAATTTTAGGCGTTAATAACGAATGTGTCTATATAGATAAAAATAAAATGAAGAGGACATTATAGTAACGTTGCAAAATGTATATGCAATCTAGATTCAGCAAAGTTGTTAAGTAGCGGACATACAAATTTATAAATAATTTATCACTGATACCAAATAAATAAGAAATTATATCAACACACACATTTTCACTTAATATATTAACCAAATAAATTAACCAAAAGTTTTCAAAATAATGGTGAAATTAACAACCATAAAATTCTGTCTAAATAGTTGAAAAAATGTCGACCAAGGCTTCGAAACGAATTGTAACACAACAGTAAACGACCGACTGTATGGAAAGCGGAAAAATTAGCGCCGTAGCTGGCCGGATGTGGAAAATGTCGCTACTTCCTGACTGGCTCTGTAATTGTTGAGCTACGATCTACATATTTTCAAGGATATTTTTTCATCATATGAATTTTTATGGTGTTTTTGATTTATTTCGTTTCAAATAACGTATATATATATATATATATATATATATATATATATATATATATGTATATATATATTATGTAATAATATTATGTTCGGAAATCTGACAATAAATTGGGCGGCAAGTAAAAATTTTCTCAAATCAAAAATGTAGCAAAACTTTAAAGTCCATTTAATTTTTTGGGCCAAGCTTTAATAAATTTAATAATAATGTCAGCCTGCTACTAGAGCCATCGTTTATAATATATACATGGGCACATGAAAATGTTTCTGAGCTGGTAATCCATTATCCGATTGTAATTGTAAAAAATACTGTTTTACAGGAAATATTTTCAATTGTTTTACTGATCTGTTATTTAACTTGACCTAATTTTCTGAGATCAAAAATGCAGCGGAATCTTAAAAAACAATTTAGTTTATTTCAACGATCTTAAATGATATTAGTAATAACGTCAGCAAGCTAACCAAAACATTGATTATAATATATATTAAATAAAATATGTTGATAGCTGGCAATTAATTATACAGTTAGAATTGTAAAAATACTACCAATAGGTACCATCTGTGTACCGGACTTATTGCAAAATTTTTGGTAATACAATTCAAAACCGGGAGAAATTTTCGAGCTCGGAAACTTATTGTTTTAATGGTTCCACTGAGCAATATGATGTAAAAAATATCCGGAATCGATCGAATTGTTCCTTCTGATTGTACAAGGCTTCAAAAGCGTACATACCAACATACGTACGCATGTACCTAGATACCCAGAGACTCCGACGTAATTCGTAAATATCTGCTAATTATTCTTTGAAACCACCTATCTATTTTCACTTTCATTGTTCCCTATAAAATACTTTCATAACTTTGGTGAAAGTATAAATTAACGTAGTAAATTTATACTTTCACCAAAGAAACGACGAGTTCGAATGGGAGTTAATACGTTCTGATGGCACGTCGCGTCATGCCGTTTGGCCAGTTTCGTGTCTTTTTGGGCGCTTACCAGACTTCTCTACTACACTACATAAAGTTACATAAGTGTGTGTTAGTTTATCAGCATTGTTTCTAATTTGCTTACGCTCACAACTTTTCCCGTTTATGTCGGAAATTCCATTAAACTTTTGTAAAACGTTAAAAGCATTTATTAATTCAAAATATAGGTTGCAGTTAAAAAAAAAGTTGATTTTTCACATCTGCCAGGCATCACATGCCTATGTCAATAATCTGTAGAATCCTATAAATTACTTAATATTTACATTCAAAAATAAGTTTGCCTTTTCGTTTTATTTTTCAATAGAATAAATTATATTACCTTTTGTTTATTTTTCCATTAATAATTATTTATTTTACGGTAAAAATTTAATAAAAAAACCTAAACATTTTCTGTAACACTCATAGCACACATAGAAACAAGGATACGTTTCTTATCTTTGACAATGCCGCTGGAACTGACAGACAATTTCCTTTGTATCATACAAATTTATGTAATGAATAAGAGCAATGGAGTTTAAGCAAATAATGGTCCACGTAGAGGAAACGACAGGTGGAAGGCTAGTCTGTTGATAAACAGTTAAATAGCAAATTCAGCATAGTCTCAGCGCGGGTGGTCAAATGTTCCTGATAGGCGTCCGTTGTTATATTGTGACGCCACGGAAGTGTATATTCATCAGCAGATATGTGCCAATCTGATTAGCTCCACTGTGTATTGAATGTGAAGCTTTATTCAATTCTCACAAGACAATGTTGTGGCTTTCATGTTACCAGACATGCTTAAACTAAATTTTGATACATTTTTGGTTTATTTCTTGCAGCATAAATAAATAACTCTAACAAAAATGATAAGAGTCCGGTATTTAAAATGACAGAAATGGATTCAAAATGAAAGAAAATTTCAATTAGAAGTCCATCTGAAGTGCAGCTTGGATTTGGATGCTGAGAATTTTATATCAAAAAACTTTAAAATTCCGTAACTGACAGAATAATACGTATTTTTAAAATCAAGGTCGCATTTACTTCCATGTTATTATTATTTTTTTGGAAGTAATATTATATAAATATTGTGACATGGTTGCCCAGTTTAATTTCGGAATAGTTTGGCATGTAAAGCTAGAATTATAAATACACGACAGGATGAAGAAGATCGGAACATCCAGCTCCGAAGCAATTAGATGAGAACGTATCTCACTAAGAAGTAAATATCCCATCCTCATAGGTGAGATACCAAATTAAAGCTCAGTAATTAGGGAAAAAATATTAAATTATCTTAAATATGCAAACCTGACATAAACTCTTGGGAAATGCTAAAAACTTTGAAGTGCTTCATCCGTGAATTTGATTAATAAATTTAAATAAATATTTTAAAAATTTTGAAAGAATATTGATTTATTGATTTTAATTCAGAATTAAATTTGTATTCTAGTTTTATGGAACACCAGACAGAATTGAAAGATACTTGACAGATGTTTATAATTAAATACTTGATATTTTGTAAGCAATAGCTCTAGCGTTGTTCACAATCATTTAATTAAGTAGTACACATCCTTCAAGCAATGAATCCAACATCGTTAATAAATATTTAAAAAATATATAATAGGTTTTTAATTGCAGTCGAAACCATCAATCCTGAGACTTAATAAAGTCATGCAAAATTTACACAAATATTAATGTAAATATTAAAAATGGTAACTAATTTCGAAAAAATATGTAAAATTAAAATATGAATTATTTAAGTTATTGATCGTATAATCACTGATAAAAATTAAAATTGCTTTTTTATCAAAATTATGAAAGAATTTTGTTTTTGTCCAGGAGAGAGAATATTGAAACAAGGGTTTTTTTAAAGGAAGTGTTAGTGGATAAATATGAATCACGTCAATACCTGTGTATACGTGTGAAGTTATAAACGTATGTCCGTAGGGATATGCTTTTTCAATAGCTTATAAAATCTGAAGGGCGTAACTGATAGACTATGAATTTTTCATCCAATAATCCTGTAGTGGAGTTAATAAAATTGTAATTTCCCGAGATCGAAAATGTTTCCTCGTTTTGCTGATCGTGGGGTCAAGTTAAATAAGAATTCCAAAAAGAAGACAATAGTAAAATTTGGAGCTTCCGTCCGTTTAAAGTTTGCGTAACTCAAAAGAAAAAATATAATCTTTACGACGTCATTGATGTGTTCGTTTGTCCTTATGTCACAGTCTTTTTTTTCAGAAAGCGCTTGAAAGTAAACTCCATAAAATTTGAAATCTGACATAGTAAAAAGCACATATCTCAATAACTAACACATGAGGATATTTATGGGAAAATTTGAGGGATGGGAGCAAATTAAGTTCTCAAAAATTTTGTTTTCAATTCTGTGTGCAGTGTTGTTTATCTATCGTTTGAAAGGACTAATTATAAGGATTTAAAAAATACTTTCCTTATATTTCCCCCATTTTTTTTGCAAAGCTACTGAGAACAAAATTAGAAAAAAAACGTGTTTTTGGTGCTTATACACAGGTTGTAGGCTATGACGATGATCCTTAATTATATTAGGCATAATTAAATGTCTATTGCGGAATAGCACACTAAATATTTAGTTATAATCACTTATTATAAATGAAGTATGAAACCCTCGACACGCGAGGTAAACTCACACCTGGTCTATATTTATTTTTATATCTAATATTTCGAATTTTATAATTTTTCTTTCCAAAATGCAAAATCATGTCTGCCAGACAAACGGTTCAGTTACTGAAATGTAATCACATTTTGATATAGTCTCATCATCGTTGCCTACCTTGCTCGATAACAAATAGAGCAGCGGAAATAGCGTAGATATGGAAAAGTGTGAAACCGTAATAATTGAAAAAAATTGAGCGGATTAAATAATGAAATCCAAAGGGAAGCGGAAATTAAAGAATAAAATCCATTTGGGTTTAATTTTTTAATTTCCGAATTTCGCTGAAAGTCTTTTTCACACAAAAGCACCCTGGATACAAAATTTAGTACAGTAATATGCTCGATGATAAAATTACTTTTAAATGTGTCATTCTAACCATTATTTTTAACTTTACGTAATTTATTATTTATTATTAAGCTTTTCAATTTTATTTTGAAAAATATTTACATCTCAACCAAACTATTCACCAGGTTAAAATTCACTTGTATTTTTAATTGTACCGCTTACAGTTTTAGAAACTTTAATTCATCATTTTTTAAGTACGCGCTCTATTTCTATCCTGCTGTCTGCCTGTCTGTACGCTTAAAAATTAAACTGTTTTTAACTAGATAGATTTTGATGCCATTTCTGCCATTATATAAGTTTTTATGTCGAAAATCTTTATATAAGGCATTAGGGATGTGGTCGGGTTATGTAATTACTTTAATAATTGTGGGATGCGCTTTAGAAGGCAGACAAACATAAAACGCTATAGAAGTAAGAGTACAGCCAGTTTATCTTACGAAACTCTTAAAAACTTAAGCTTAAAAAATATCGATAAACATACTTCTAGTATACAGCTCAAGTAATAAAATATATAAACAAATTTAGAATAATTAATATTGAAATCACATTCAACTTTTTTTGAATTAAGCATCATTAAATCTCTAAAAAGTACATAAAGGTATCAATTTAATTTTTGCTGATTCCTATCGATAATATATTTATTTTTTGTTGAAACTAATATTATAAAAATATTGTGACATGTTTTCACAAATTAAAACTAAAACTATCATTAAGAATGATTTGTTAAGATAATCCAGTACATTCAATTCATGAAAAATCTCAAAATTTGATTAACTTACGTTATTTATTTGAAATTAGAAGCATGATGTGAAACCAACATACGTAAGTCAATGAATTAACGAAGTTTATTATTGTACGAGATAGTATCCTATAATTCCACTTTCCCACGGCTCAAAGGGAGATTAAGTGGTATTGTAGTCAAGTACACAAAATACGATAAAAATAAATGAACCACTTACTCAATATTACATCAGTTACATTAATATTAATAAGTAGAGGACTGCGTGTAAACGTAGAGGAAAAGTTTGTTTGTTCAAATCGATCCCTAGAAATAAACATCTAGTTTTAAAAATTCGTTCCCTTTTAGAAAATAAATATATTTGGTCAAATTATACGCTATAAAGAATTATAGTACCAATGTATTCAATTTCAATGTGTGTGGGTCAATATTAATAAATATAATAAAAGTTAGGGAATATTTCTTGAATAGTAGGTGGAAAGATCACGATCGATGCCATTCGGCAAACGGAGTAGACTCATCTAGCGATCACAGCGGGGACGGGACAGACTAACTATAATAAATCTCCGTAGGGCAGAGCTGTAGTCTATATAGAAAATATGCCTGTAGTAGAAGGTAAGAGAAAATATGGAACAAAAGAAGCAACATTACGATAGTGGTTTGTGCATTATAATTGGAGTTTAGACCTAAAGAATCCATTTTCATATATAACGCTCGGTATGAAGTTTTATGTGGAGTAAAATCAGAAGTTCAGAACGTACGAAGTTCAGAGTCTCTCCGCGCAACATTTCTGTGCATCTTTAGAGTGAGATATTAATAAGTTTATTTGACATTTTCTCATGGCGTAATCGCAATGATGGAGTTGACACACGTATTAGCATTTCCTTATGGCGTAATATCATGACGGAGTGTGACACGGGTAGTCTACTATCGATCGATTATATCAAGATGTAATCATTAAATATAATTATATGTGAATATTTGGTGTATTCTATACCACAAAATTAAAACTTTCTTTTAAATTTAATTTAAAAAAATCTCTTTTAAAATCTGAAGTTACTAAAAGTTTTTAATTTGGTTGTGTAAATTTGATCTTGTTCATTCGCGTTTTACTTGAAAATAATTACATTGTCAGCATTTTTTTATTAAGTAATTTTTCATTTACACTTTATGGTGTTGTTGTTTACATTTATATACAGTGTTACCTATTTTATACATTCCAAGACAATCGTACTTAAGGAAAAAACTCCCGTCGCGCGTCAGAGCTGACACGCTCTGATCAGTGACGATTATTTTTATTTTATCCAAGTAATGCCTATATCATTACGATTGAAGGTTTTTTCAAACTGCAGCTTGATCTACTTGTAAAAATATAAATTTATTTAAAATAGGTAAGTTTTTCATTTTGAAATGATAATGTAAAATAATAAAATACTAAATAAAAAAGTAAATTATTTTTCTGACTATTAGAATTGCATTGTTTTATAGCATTATTTATAGCATTGTTTTTATTAAATTAGTTTTTACGTAATTTAGTAGAAGTAAATATTAGTTAGTTATACCAGATAATTAAACTGGAAGTAGATCTAGGTACTCGACACTTATAATCCACAGTTTAAACAATCATATTTTATAAATATGATAGAGCAAAAATATATATTAACCTGGATCGTAGATGTCAATTCGATTGCTACCTTACTTCGATTAAATATAAACTGAATTAAAAATACACACGTTTTGTATTACGTAAAATCTAAATAATGCGCTGAAGTAAATAACATTTTTTTATTTAAAATTTCATTTAAACCTAAATCACATTTATTTTGAGTAAAATAAATACATAACGATGTTTCACCGCGGTGTGTTGAGTTGATCACAAGACCCGTGTTCATTTCACAGCCGTGTGCATAGAACACGGACCTTCGTGCAGGGTTGATATTAAAGTACGTAAATAAATAAATAAATATTTATGACTCTGATAGATAAATGGATAGTACACCTCAAACCGTAGTAACCATGTCTTTCACAGTCTTTTTAAATCAAACTACGTGATGCAGTATTATTTCTACTATCTTTAAGTTCTTTACGTAGGTTTCGTTGTATTACAATATCTTCAGGAGGGATATTAGCAAAGAATAGTAGTTTCATTTAATTGTGAATAATGGCTTTCAACAAAATAAACGCCAAATATATTCAACCATGTCTTTTCTAAATTAAGTAAGCATGGACCCATAAAACGACAGAGACGCGCTCTATCTCATTGAATACACAAGGGTAGACCAATTTAGATTAGATGGATATTCGATTTCTAATGAATAATACATTAGAAATCGAGTATCTGTCTATATTATAATATCATTTTTATTTATACGCTATAAAAAAAAACATTTTCCTTTTTTTAAGTGAATACACAGTAGACGTACAGGCAAAACTCCTAAGTGTTGTCTAATTTTATATTGTTAGCAAAAACAAAATTCCGTGTTTTAAAAAATATTTAAAAATCTAACCTTTTGACAAATAGTTTTGACAATTTTTTAGGCGTCTACTTTAATAGTTACCTAATCGATAGAATAAAAACTCCACAAATGTAGTTAAACCTTTTGATATGTAGTGTGATCTACATAAGTATATTTTAATTGTAAATATTTGAGACATCCAAAAAATTTATCATTTTTACAAGAAACTTCTCTCTTTCCAAAAATCGAAGTTAAAAGTTTATTACTTGTGAATTTACCTGAATTATAATTATCCCCATCGTCGAATTTGTAGGCTGGAGAGCAATCAATAATGAAACGTACTGATGTGGAATTATAAACTAATTTCATTGTTAGTTAAAATGAGGCATTTAATAAAACTTAATGTGTGACTTATACATTGTTTCCGGTATTTTATTCAAAGACTGAATTTTCCTAACTTTCCAAAAACACGAAAGGAATATATTGAGTGCTTGATTTATATTAAATATTTACTCATGTTTTCATAAATTATTTTTATATAAATCACCATATATTCTTTATAAAAGATTATAATAATATTTATTATACATATATTAGAAATTACACAGGTGTAATGTGAACGTAGTTTCATGTTCACACAACCTCACTTCATGTCGTCGCTTGAAAGTAAGTTCATACTCACACAGATGCAAAGAGAAAAAGGAGGAATAATGTGGAATAATAGTACTCAAAGTGCTAACTACCCAGAACCTCATTGAATTTTCCTATCCTGTATTTCTATTATTAACAATGAAATTAAACGTGCATTCATTTAGATTCTTACCCGGCTTTGTTTGGAAACATCGCACATTATTTATTTCAGTAATTGAAAACTCGTCTTATTTCAATTATGTATAGTTAAAGAATTAACAATACACAGAATGAAGTAGATCTGTACATCCACTAACTTGTCAAGAATTCAATATTAAAGTTTGGGTCCCTTTCGAGCTGAGCGTCCGCATAATTTATAAGGAAATTTATGTGCACACTGGGAGGAACATTTTGTACCTACTCGTCAGCTACGCCTCTCGCATTAGCTCTTATGGGAAGACTAGTGAAATTAAATGGCTGTTACGATTACGAGCTTAGTTTAGTTCATATAATTTTTAAAAGAATTGCATGAAATATTACAAGCCCTTTTTTGTTTATTTAAAGAGAATAATATATATAAATAGTAATGGCGAAGAATATTCAACTTTTAATTTATTCAAATTATTCAACTTTTTGTATTTTGTTATTTCTGGAATGATACCGCATTTTTTTAAAATTAGGATTTGTTGTTTTTCGTAAATTTTATTTTGTTTTATTTTTATGGCCTTTTTAACTACCCATTTCCTAAATACACGCTGAGCTTTATTAAATTTCAGTGTTTTTTCAAAAAATATTTTCTGATTTTTTTTATCTTTCTAGATTGGAATTGTATGTCATTGATATTTGTCATTTCGCAAAATTAAAGTTTTTCTTTTGTTTTAATTTAAAATAAGAAAGATTCGGACTTGGTCGTACATATTGTAGAATATAGTTTTAAGTAGCTAAATAAAAAAATGTGTTCGATACATTACAATCACTAATCATATAAATAGTTGCATTAATCTTCATCTTTATAATGGACCTTTTCTTATATGGTATAAAAATGAAATAAATATCTTGTATGATGCAACAATATCTAGTATATAATATCTGTTTTGTTTGCCATTTTTGAATATTTTTAATTATTTAAAATTTAAAACTTTGTACACGGAAAGGAAATCCTTATCAAACCACATATTTTGCACTTGCCCAATTTTTTAACATATTTATATAAGAACTGAAGTGCAGAAGTCAAATACACAAATTTGTTTTATAATTCTTTATCGACCGAAAGAAGCTTTTTTCGAAGATTACCAAAATATTTTTCTTCTTAATTTTAAATCTCCTGTTAAAAAGGTAATCGAAAAACACATGATAACAGAAGATTTCCCAATTTCCAAGAAATTGGTTGGACAAAATCTGACTAGAATATTACAGGAAAAATGTAGAGATTAACCTAGATTTTATGGTTTTTCAAACACACTAAGATTTTTTCTCTTGTAAAATGTGGAACACTGGGAAATAAACTTATATTTTAACTTATCCTATCGTTAATACTTACTACTCAAAACCTCATGGGATTTTTTTATAATCCTGTCGTATGTTTTTATTATTAACAACGAAGTTAGACGTGCATACATTTAGATTCTTACCCGACTTTGCTTGGAAACATCGTGCATTATTTATTTCAGTAATTGAAACCTTGCCTTATTTCAGTTATATATAGCTAAAGAATTAATAATGTATAGGGTTGAGTAGATCTGTATATCCTCTAACTTGTCAAGAATTCAGCAATAAAGTTTGGATCCCTTACTATCTAAGCGTCCGCATAATTTATGAGGATATTTTTGTGCACACTGGCAGGAACATTTTGTACCTACTCGTCAGCTTAACATCACCCCTTTCACATTAGCTCTTATGCGAAGGCTGGTGAAATCAGCTGGCTGTTACGGTTACGAGCTTAGATTATTTCATATAATTTTAAAAGAAATATTATGAGCCTGTTTCTTTTAATTTAAAGAGAATAATATGTATAAAGAGTAATGGCGCAGAACTTCGTTCAACTTCATGTGTTTTGGAATATTATCGGATTTCTTTAAAATTAGGATTTAAGGTTTTTAGTAAATTTTACATTATTTTATTTTTGTCACCTTATACGCATCTCCCTAAGTGAATGTTAATTTTTAAAAGCTTTATTAAATTTTACTGCTTTGTCAAAAAAATATTTTCTGATAGTTTTTGTTTTTCTGCATTGGAATTGTATGTAAGGTTATGGATATTTATCATCTCGCAACCTTGAAAGTTTCTATTTCATTGTAATTTAAAATCATAAAGATTCCGACTTGTCTGTGCATATAGTAGCAGGTAGTTCCCAGCAGCTAAATAAAAATGTATTCGGTATATTGCAATGACTAATCATATAAATAGTTGCCATAATCTTCTTCTTTATAACGAACCTTTTATTTCAATATTCGTAAGTATCGTTTCAAGAGTTTATTTCATGTCCAGTATATGAAAACTAGCCATGATATAACAATGAAATAAATATCATATGCTCTCTATTTTGTCTACAATTTTTAAATATCTTCAATTCATTGAAACTTAAAACTAAACGATATTTTTTGAGATTAGTTCCCCGAAAAAAAACAGAATCCTTATCTATTTTGCTCTAGCTCAATTGTTTAATATATTTGTATTAGAATTGAAGTGGGGAAATCAAATACAGAATTTTCTTATAATTTCTTATGGTTTGAAAGAAACTTTTCATGAAAAATACAAAAATATTTTTCTTCGTAATTTAAAATTCCACCTTTAAAACGATATTAAAAATGTATGAGAACAAAAGATTTGCTTATTTCCAAAGTTACTGAATCAAAAGTATTAAAAAATTGGTTTCAGAAAATCTGACCAGAAGACTACAGGAAAACTGTAGCGATTATCCTAGCTTTTATGGTTTTCAAACAAACACTAAGACTTCTTCGCCTGTAAAATGGTCACTAGGAAGTATTTTCTACTTACATTATAAAAAATTAATATTTGTAAATACTTTGTTAGGTGTAATATGTACTAACCTCTCCTGGTGCGAGTTCTACACAGCATCCCCCGCATAATTTTTATTAAAAAAAATCCTTTAAATATACTGAAAAAATATATAGTCCCATTTATCCTATTCCATTGTATATATACTGTAGTTTCAATCAAAATCTATCTTGGACCATATTCATTAAAGTAAGTGCAATTAAAAGAAATTATTATTATTTACTCTTTTTTAATTACGTTTATTTTGCTTTCATATATTCCATACGATATAAAAAGTTATTTTGTAATCTGTATGAATACATTAACAAAAAAAATATTTGTTCTCTCCATCTAGAAAAATGCAAATAATTGAAGTCGCCGATTCCTCAAAGAGGCTGTTTTTACATTTCTAATTTTTACATGCGTTTGGTTAAGCTGAATAATTCATGAATATTTTTATATTTCTTTGTAAGAAAACCAGCAATTTTGCATCGCGTTTCTAAATTAGGCGTCAAAAAAGCCATGGCCAAATATGTAAAAGTCGATGTTTTGAAAAATGGGACCGATTACAGTTTCGACTGTGTTAGTTTTACTATAGCTTTTGATATTTTGAATTCCTTATATTGAATGAATTTCTTATACCTACTACGCGAGAACTTTTAAGCCTTTTTAACGTCAAATATTTTATAATATTGTTAAAAATAAAAATCCGCTAAAATTATTTTTATAAATGTGATATATTTTAAGAACCTTTCAGAGTACAGAAAAAACAATAACAGAGTTATTTTTGGTATTGTCTACTTTGAAAATATTGATTTTTATTTTATAGTGTCTGGCCCACACGTAATTAGCACAAATTAATTGTCGTCGATATTGTACAATTTATTAGCAACGTCCGTAATGCCAATACTTAAACACTTGCGAGAAAAAGCATTCCTTGTGAAATGATGTGGCAAATTCGAAACATCTCGTTATTTCTATGTAAAGTTTAATATTGCTGATTTATTACCTGAAGTATCAGTAGTAAATATACTCAAAATTGTTATATATCAGCCTCGTCCAAAAGAAAGCAACAATAAGCTACGCAATTATTGCTATATAAGTTTTTCTTCCAGATGAATTAAATGATCATTTAAAGGCAAAACGGTTTTTATAAGATATTCCAGTTAATTAATTTTTAATTTTCTTATTAATTTTTATTTGATGTTCAGCCATGTCAGGGTTTTTAATACTTTGTAAAAGTTTTGTTCGAGACCTATTAGTCCTTTTCTTTTGCAAAACCTCAAAAACAACATGTACATGTGATAATTTAAATTTTGAAAATCTCTTCACATTGATATTAATTCTACAATAACGGTCATTTTTTTATATAAGGGTTAGTGCCGCAATATGTGTGCAGAATCTATTACGTACTGTAACTACCAAAAATTGATTCTTCTAAACCAACGATTTTTTCATAACTTAGCCGTTGCTTATCAACATTTCGCCGGACTTTTCACTCCCTACAGGAAATTTGTAAGATTCTAATGAATCTGTTAAAGATATAGAAACCATTAAATGAAACTACGTGATGTAGTAGTATTTCTACTTTCTTTAAGTTCTTTACCACGGCCTAGGTTTCATTGTATTACAACATCTTCAGGTGATCTATCAGCAAAGATATCTTTGCTGATAGACTACCTGAAGATGTTGTAATACAGCGAAACCTAGGTCGAGGTAAAGAACTTAAAGAAAGTAGAAATAATACTACATCAGGTAGTTTCATTTAATTGTCCATAATGAATTTCTACAAAATTAACGCCAAATATATTCGATATAGAAACAATTGAGCTAGATTTTGTTGCATTTAATAAATGGATACTTTTTACAGGGAACGTCCATTTAAACTCCATGAAATTTTTCATAGATATTCATTAAAGTTTTAAAATTTCTTTAACATTTGTATTAAAATGTATGAAGATTGGTATTGTATCGATTGTTAATAGAATGAATAGAGAAAGAAAAATATTCATAACTACATAGAATACTTGAGAAAAATATTAAATACGTGTGGTATAGTGGTGAGAAACAATAAATTTAACTAAGCGACACTTGTACGCGGAACGCTTACAATACAGCATGAAGCTCGAAAGCGTAGACCTGAATACGTAACGAAAATTCCGGTTTTGTTAAACTATAATCAGACTTTAAATATCAGTAATTGGTATATAGAATGTATTAAATATTGAAATATGTTTAACTAGTTATATCCCTGTGGGTGTCATTAATATATTATGAAAACTAAAATTATTTTATTTCATTATTGTCACTCATTGAGAGGTTATGTTATATAGTTTTGATATTATAGTAACAATATGAGCAATATTTCTTTTGTTCTCATAATAATATTTTTTTTCTCTATGACGCCTAAGCCCAACTGAAATATTCAAGTCCAATTAAATAATATTCTGCCAACAAGGATATGTCAAGTTAATATTTCGTACAGTACAATTATAAATAGACAGTCGTGTTTTATTTTGTTTTCTACGTTTTGCACTAATATCTTAATGAAGTTAATATTATAAATAGGACACAAAGGTAACTTTATCTTGTATTGTTGTTACAGTGGTAAGTTGTTGTTGTTGTTACTGTTTCCTCAGTCAAAAATAATTGAGGAAAAAGAATGAAAATTTTTTTAATTATTTACACTAGACATATGTACACATAGAGAAAAAGTATTTCGTTCAGAAATAATTTACCTTTTGTGTATGTAAAGCCGATGATCTAAATAAATAACGGCATTTTTGAAAATAAACTAAATTCGTACGTAACTAACTCGATAAGGAACTGCTAAAAGTACTTGTCGGCTATATTTCCCTGTTCACAAGAAGCACCAGTGGATGAACATAAATCATAGTGGAAATTCGACTAGGGTATTCCTCAAAGGTCGAACGCTTTTCGATATGTGCTTCGATCACGTTGTACGTTTATACATTTTGAATGGATACCACTTTTTCATCGTCCTACATTATAATGTTATTTAATGTAATAGCCTTTAAGTGTTCCATATTTATAATTTATTATTATAATATTCTTCCAAGACATATTTTGTACATGAGACAGAAGCAATCGAAGATATCATAATATAAAATAGTGATTGAATTAAACATGGCATAACAAATATATATATATATATATATATATATATATATATATATATATATATATATATATATATATATACATATATATATATATATATATATATATATATATATATATATATATATGTATACATATATGTATATATATATATATATATATATATATATACACCTGCTATATTGGGTTTTAATTATCGAGTGATCTGGAATAAGTGCAGATGTTCAAATCGACTTATTCTTATTTTGTCAAGATGATAAATAAATAGTTTGATAGGAAACAAGCAAAATAAAATAAATAATTCCGCAGAATACGTCTTACGTTTTGAAACCAGAGTAAAAGTTCATATTACACAATAAACTTTGATCAAGAAATATTTAATAATATGAAAACTATTAATGATAACCACGTTGCCATAATACATTCAATGAAGTATTATAAAATGCATGATTTAGATACAAATTGACACTGCACTGAGGTGATTGGCCATGCAGTCAGAACGAAAAATCGAGCTGTGAAGATTATAATAGCGTCAAATGATGATGTCGTTTAGCTTTCCTTGCGCTTTTGAGGAATAAACGATTTAAATAAAAATGCGAATTGGACATTGACCTATAAATATGTAGTTAAATTAATTTCCAGCACCACCTTCCAAATTAAGATTAGATTTCTATATATCTCTATTTTTCAATTCAAGTAATGTTTAAGATTATTTTAACTTAATTCAGAACTAAAAATTTCAACATTAAACTTAAAACAAAGAGAGTAAATAACCTCATTGCGTAGAAAACTTTTATTGATTTCAATTTCGTACTTATTACATATCTAAAATTTTATTACTAGACTTGAAGACTTGTAACCCAGTTATTTTTGGTGGTGAGATTATGATTAGTGCGTGTCCCATGGCAATGTTACTGTCTCGTTACATAAAAGCCAGCGTCGCTGTCGGATAAGCACTCGTAAGATGTGTCTCATACGAAGTTCCTTTTATCCTTTTTATCTTAATAAATAAGCACTTTGTAAAACTATGTGCAAAATCAGATTTATGTTTTCTTTTACTTTCTGAAACATATGAATATTTAGTAATTTATTCAGTCAACAGGCAGTAATGATTAATAATAAACTCTTCTTGACCGACTTCACAAAAAGTGGAAGATTACATTGTGTTTGAACGAATGTTTTGAGATTGACCCATTATAAATATGGTCAGTATATTTGAAAATATCCTGGAGAATTCCTCAAAAAATGAGAGCACAAATTACTTTGAGAAAGATCGAGTTGGAACTCATGATATATCTTTATAAGTACTTCATCCACATATAGTAACCAAGGCCTAATTATTAAACCGGAAGGTAGTCAGGCAAGTGATTTGTTTGTGTTGAAAGGTCCTTTATTCAAAAGTAGTGACCAGAGTCTGATGATAGAAACAGAAGTTGGTGAGAAGAACTACTTAGTTTCCGGGTAAATTCTTAGGTTCATTAAATTATTTGAGGCATTTTGGGGTTCATAAGTAATGACGAAAGTTCAATGCTAGAGCCAGAAGGTTGCGACGGGTCGAGTATCGAGTTTGTATTGGCTTGAATTATCTTGGTGTAAGCAAAAAAGTTACCAAGTAAATATGCATATAAAATAATGAAAACAATATAAAAATAATAAAAACGATAGAAACGCGCTCTATCTCAAATCTCTTGAATACACAAGGGTAGACAAATTTAGATTAGATATATATTCGATTTCTAACGTATAATACATTAGAAATTAAATATCTATTTATATTATAATATCATTTTTATTTGTACGCTAAAAAAATAAAAACATTTTCCTTTTTATAAGTGAATACACAATAGACGTAGAGGTAAACCACCAGGTGGTATGTAAAAACCAAATTCCGTGTTTTTAAAAATAATTAAAAATCTAACTTTTTGACAAATCGTTTTGAAATGTTTTAGTCTTCTACTCTGATAGTTACCTAATCGATAGAAGAAAAACTCCACAAATACAGTTAACCCTTTCGATGTGTAGTGTGTCCTATGTAAGTATATTTTAATTATAAATATTTGAAACGTCAAAAAATTTTATCATTTTATAGGAAACTCCTCTCTTTGCAAAAATCTATATTAAACATTTATTAATTGTGAATTTACCTGACTTGTAATTACTCCCATTGTCGAAATTGCAAGCTGGAGCGCAATCAATAATGAAGCACGTATTGATGTGGAATCATAAACTCATTTCATTGTTAGTTAAAATGAGGCATTTAATAAAACTTAATGTGTGACTTATACATTGTTTCCGGTATTTTAGTCAAAGACTGCATTTTCCTAAGATTCCTTAAACACGAAAGGAATATATTGAGTGCTTGATTTATATTAAATATTTATTCATGTTATCATAAATTATTTTTTATATAAATCACCATATATTCCTTATAAAAGTTGATAATAATGTTTATTGTACGTATATTAGAAATCACATATGTATAATGTGAAAGTAGTTTCATGTTCACACAAGACGATACGTTTTCACGCTAACTTCATTTCATGTCGTCACGTGAAAGTAAGTTCATATTCACAAGGTGCAACCAGAAAGAGAAAGAATAATGTGGAATAAAAGTACTCAAAGTGCTAACTACCCAGAACCTCATTGAATTTTTCCATTTTCCTATCATATGTTTTTATTATTAACAACGAAGTTAGACGTGCATTCATTTAGATTCTTACCCGGCTTTGTTTGGAAACATCGCGCATTATTTATTTCAGTAATTGAAAACTCGTCTTATTTCAATTATATATAGCTAAAGAATTAACAATACACAGAGTGGAGTAAATCTGTACACTCACTAACTTGTCAAGAATTCAGCTTTAAAGTTTGGGTCCCTTTCGAACTGAGCGTCCGCATAATTTATGAGGAAATTTACGTGCACACTGGCAGGAATATTTTGAAACATACTCGTCAGCTTAACATTACGCTTCTCGCATTAGCTCTTATGCGAAGACTGGTGAAATCAACTGGCTGTTACGGTTACAAGCTTAGTTTAGTTCTTATAATTTTTAAAAGAATTGCATGAAATATTATAAGCTCTTTTCTGCTTATTTGAAGAGAATAATGTGTATAAAGAGTAATAGCGCAGAACTTTATTCAACTTTTTGTATTTTATTATTTGTGGAATGATATCGAATTTTATTTTAATTAGGATTTGTTGTTTTTCATAAATTTTATTTTGTTTTATTTTTGTGGCCTTACATCCATTTCCTAAATACACGCTGAGCTTTGTTAAATTTCAGTTATTTGTCAAAAAATATTTTCAGATAGTGTTTTCTGCGTTGGAATTGTATGTAAGGTTATGGATATTTGTCATCTCGCAAATTTAAAATTTTTATTTTGTTCTAATTTAAAATTAGAAATATTCGTATAATATTTACTTCGTCGTCATGTTAATTTATATTTGGAAAATCTGTTCGCATTGATGAAAATTCTACAGCAATTATCAACTTTTGGTACAGGAATTTGTACCGCAATATTTTTACCATATCTACTATACACCGTAAAGGAAATTTTGTATAGTTCTTAGACTTACACTTATTTATAAATATGTTGCAGGTACCGAAAATGGATTTCTCTAAGACAATTTTAAATTCTGGTGAATCTGCTAATGGTACTTAACTTGAGCCTGATTTTGTTGTACTTAATAAATCGACAGTAACAATATAGGTCATATTTTTTTATTTTTATAACAATATTTTATTACTCAACAACCAAGCAATATTTAAGACCAATAAAATAATATTTTACCAAGGACACGTAAAATTAATATTTTGTACAGTGCGATTGTAAGTAATGAGTCGTAGTTTATTTTGTTTTCTACGTTTTGTACTAATTTTTCAACGAAGTTATTATTAAAAATAGGACAAAAAAATAACATTAGTTTATAATGTCGTTACGACTGCAACTCAGAGTTTCAGTCTAAAAATAATTTACGAAAAAAATGAAAAAATTAAATTTATGTTGAATATTTATTGATTAAATATCGTACGAAACTATGTTCTTACATAAAATCTAGTTTTTAAATATTACTTACACTAAACATATATGAACGGAAGAGTATTCCGTTCAGAAATAATTTACCTTTTGCGTATATAAACCCGATGGTCTCGATTAATAATGGCATTATTACAAATAAACTAAATAGGTATATACCTAACTTGATAATGAATTTCTGAAAGCACTTGTCGGAAATATTTCCCTGTTCACAAGAAGCACCAGTGGAGGAACATAAATCATAGTGGAAAATTGACTAGGGTATTCTTCAAGGGTCGAACGCTTTTCGATATGTGTAACGTGATCGAATCACGTTGTACGTGTTTACATTTTGAATGGATACCACTTTTGCATCATCCTACATTATAATGTTTTTTAATGAAGAAGCCTTTGATTGATACATACATATATATATATATATATATATATATATATATACACACACATATATATATATATATATATATATATATATATGTATATATATATATATGCTTTGTTGGGTTTTCATTATTGAGTGATTTGGAATAAGTGCAGATGTTCAAATCGACTTATTCTTATTTTGTTAAGATGATAAATAAATAGTTTGGCATGAAACAAGCAAAATAAAATAAATAATTGAAGTGCATGACGAAGTATATGTGCAGAATACGTCTTGCATTTTGAAACCGGAATAAAAGTTCATTTTATAAGCGTCACAATAAACTGTCATCAAGACATATTTAATAATACGAAAACTATTAATGATAGCCAGGTAACCATAATAAATTCAACGAAGTATTACATAATGCATGATTTAGACACATATTGACACCGCACTGAGGTGAATGGCCATACAGTCAAAACAAAAAATTGAGCTTTGAAAATTTGAATAGCGTCCAACATTGATATCGCTTAGCTTTCGTTACGCAATGTTTTTATGCCCCAATTGTAATTTTTTTTATTTTTGCCATTTTCAAAATAGATTTTAAATAAAACCTCAGTATTAATTTTATTTTTTTTTAATCCTGATTTCTCGACTGACCTTCCGAATTGTGGAAATTTAACAAACATGGAAAAATTTTCAAAATATGCGGAACAATAACCACAAGAATCGTTGAAAACATTAATGGCGAGACCCAAAAGTGTGCAATATAAAGAAAAAACCCGGATGTACGTTGCCGAGCATTGTCGAGCTAGGACGGAATGAACAATTATCGGATAAAACTCTTATTCGTTATGCGATTTACATTTTCTACATCCTCGAAGTAGCGAAGTTTCCCGATATTTAAAAAGTGACTAAAGGATTTTTTATAAATTTCTTTCATATGCAACAAAACCTTGCTTTTTAGGAGTAAACTATTTAAATGAAAATGAGAATTCGACCCTGGCCTGTAGGTATGAAATTAATTTAATTTCCAAATTAAGATTAGGTTTCTATATAACTCTATTTTTCATTTCAAGTATTGTTGAAGATTATTTTAACTTAATTCAAAACTAACAATTTCAACATTAAGCGAAACTTAAGACAAAGAGCATAAATAACATATTTCCGTAGCAAAATGTTATTGATTTCTATTTCCTACTTATTACATATATGAAATTTGATTACAGACTTAGAAGACTTGTAACCTTTAATACGAATTGTATGCAGTTATTTTTGGTAGTGAGACTGTCATTAGTGCCTATCCATTGGCAATGTTGCTGTATTGTTACGTAAAAACAAGCGTCGCTGTCGGATAAGCACTCTTAAGATGTGTCTCATACGAATTTCGTGTTGTCTTTTTTATCTTAATAAATAAGCACTTTGTAAAACTGTACCAAATCAGTCTTATGTTTTTCTTTACTTCCGGAAGCATACCATATATATTTAGTAATTTATTTAATCGTAATTATCAATAATAAACTCTTTTTGACCGACTTCACAAAAGGAGGAAGATTACATTGTGTTTGAACGTCAGTATATTCGGAAATATCCTGGAGAATTCCTCAAAAAATAAGAGCACAAACTACTTTGAGAAAGATCGAGTTGGAACTCATGTCATCTTTATAAGTTCTTCATCCACAGATAGTAACCAAGGCCTAATTATTAAACCGGAAGGTAGTGATGGAAATTATTCCTTTGTATTGAAACGTTCTTTATTCAAAAGTAGTGACCAGAGTCTTATGATAGAAACAGAAGCTGGTGAGAAGAACTCTTTAATTATCAGGTAAATTCTTCGATTTTTGGTTTATTAACTTATTTGAGCCGTCTCGGGGTTAGAAGTAATGACCAGAGTTGAATGCTAGAGCTGCATTTGTATTTGCTTGAATTGCTTGGTGTAAGCAAAAAGTTACAAAGTAAATATGAACAAAAGTTTACAAAGAAACAAAGATAATACTAGTCAGACTGGTGGACCAGCACATAGATATGTATGTAGGTATATAACCAGGTAAGTAAGTATGTACAGGTATATGCAACGTCATAAAGCACCGACAGCTGGGAAGCCAAAATTAAAATAGCGAAATCTTATTAATATATCATTATGTATACGTGTTTGTAAATATGTATGTGTCAATGTATTTCTTTTTATTAAACTCGGTGATATTATTTAATTTTTCTGGATAAAGTATGATATTATAAGTAATAGGAGTGGAAACAAAATTTAACCGACTTCGAAAAAATACTAAATAGGAAAAGCAGTAAAAAATATAAAATAACAAACATTAATAATCTTTATCGTATAATATTTTTTTGAACTTAAATAGAGTTGCAAAGTACCGCCAATTCCAGAGATTTTTGAATTCGGGCCATGTTCCATGGCACGCTGGTACGTATGCGTGTTGATGTGCATGTATGTGATTAAGATAGTCGTGGCGTTGGTACCGATTCTCGTCACGTTCACAGCCATCCATTGAATTTTTAATCTTCAAATGCCAACATTGATTGCGTTCGTACGCGTTACAACTGCAAATGTATTTGTCTCAAATGATCAGAGAGATATATTACAATTTTAACGGATTCACTAATGTTGTAGGATATCAGTTCTACGTGTTATATAGTACCGTCAGGCCTTTATAAATCTCCATAAATCGTATTATTTCTCATAAATTTGGTTACCTCATTTCTGCTGCTAATACCGCTTCATTACCATTAGCTTCACGAAAATTGTTTTTCCATAAAAATTCTAATATTTCCCTCTTCCTCTGTCCAATATCTTAAACAACTATTTCCTAATTAGTACAGTGTAATATGTGCTCTAATGGGTAACACATAAATTTTACAAGCTTTTATAAACACTAGTTACATGCTGAAAACTATAAAGTAAACGTTGGCATTGTATAGGCACCAACAGATCCTTAGATAGAAAATTAGCTAATTACTATATCATTATATATTTTTCTCTTTTGTTAAACTATCCCATATTGTCACATTTAATTAAACGTAAAAAGTGCGTTCCCATCTTGACAATAAATAAGTACGTTTAAGGTTTAAATACCAGTAACCCTAAAGGGACCGATTTGAAATCAAGTATAGATTTATTACAACAAGCAATTAAATGTTAATAGTGTTACCAAATACCGCAATATCCTAAATAAAATGGAGACCTCAATTCTCCGGAATGCTAAAACTGAGATTTTTTTCATTGAACTTGTATCACAACAACAACTTTTACGAGCTTACATTGAGTATACATAGACGTTTCTAAGGACTACAACCTAGTAATTAATCAATAGAATGAAAAGCAAATTTTCTAGTTATTAACGTGCAAGAAAAAAAATAAAGGCAAAATTAATTAGATATAATTGAGAATTATACATTTCCTTGGCAATTTCAATTATAACTAAACATTTAAATATCATCCGGAAAAATGGAACCAAGGCGTCCGCTATTCCTGGGTCAATCTAATTAATTTAGACTGCGATTTAGTTCTTGTGTTAATTTATTTTGTATTTTAAAAGCGCTGCCAATAATTAAATTATGAGTATTATTGACTAAGCCATGTATTGCGGTGAAAGTAAAAACTTTGAAGGAAACAATGTTTAAAACGGGACGAACGCAATTCGCTAGTGTTATTTTGTGTTATATAAATCCTGGATTCTAAAAATAAAATATTTAAAAAAAATATAGTAAACAAAATAATGGTAATGTAAAATTATTTCAGCGTTTATTTTTGGTTTTTCCGACATTTTAAACGAAATAAAATATTGACATCATTTAAGCACCTTTTTAATAAATACACTTTTTTTATTTTTTCGTATCCATAAAGAATTATTTTACTTCTTTTCGTAAAACATAAAATTTTAAAGTATTTCCTGAATCACAACAACTGAATCAAACAAAATTAAAGTTATTACAACTATTTATAATTTTTACGAAAACGAACAAGAGCAAATAGAGAAAGGAAAGTTTATTTGGGAAAACTTGCAGCTGGTGGCAGTTAAATAATATTAGCTATATGAAATAACTTGAATTAATTTGCAAATGCAAACAAGTTGTACGCAATCCATTGAATTTATTCAACGTTATGCGTACGCAAACAAGAGAAAAATGCAAAAGTATAGAAGAAAAATGAAATTTTAAAGCGTCTTCTTTAAAGTAAAAATCAAAATGCGTACAAGCCCTTGCATCTACCTATAAGTTTGAAAAAAATTCCTTTAGTAGCTATGTCAAACCGCTGACAAACGAAAATGTTAATTATTTTTCTGGACAGTATGGCAATCTAAATTGTGTCTTTTTTCTGAAATTTTTAAAATATTTTTAGATTTTCCTACACTTTGTTTTCGTCTTACTTATTAAACTACTTAGTTTTCAGTTCACTCTTCTGTCACATACTTTTAGCTATAAACATAAGTAATCCGTTCTTAATCCTATATGCAATACTACAATGAAATTTCAATAAAATATCATTTTTTAGGATGAAAATCTAAAATCGACCATAAACACTACAAACACAAAGCGAAAAAAAATCTAAGGGATCGAGAAACATACCGACTATGTACAGAAATAGTTAATTAATGGCATAGCTGTTTTCTCAATAAAAAAATACGACACAAGTACAGAGATAGCAACTGGTTTGAAATATATAAGAATTGATAATATATTAATGATTTTCAAGGGTTAATGTGTAATTAAATGGATTTATTGCCTAATATTCAAAATTATCAACCATAATTATCACTGACGGGTTGATTTTTTCTTTCGGTCGTTACGCTAATGACAGAGCGGTAGCATCTATCATATGGTACTGTCAAGGGTAATCTGTCTCATAATATCTCTTCATCTGTCTTCACTTGCCGTCAGTCTGGTACAATAGTGCAAATGACCGCCCACAAAAGATTTGATTTAGCCCCTGAAGGACAAAGTGCTCTATGGAGGTTTCTTCAACATTCATAGGGCGCCATGTGATTTTAATTTTGATTTAGTTTGAATTGGCTCACCGTTAATTCAATTTGAAATATTGCAAATAGTAGTAACTAGATGCAGATATATTTATATTAACATTGATCAATGTCAAGATTGAAAATTTAGGGTCGCTCTAGAAAATATACGAAATAGCGCTATTGTGGGACGATGTACTTTAATGAAGAGTTTTATGTATATATATATATATATATATATATATATATATATATATATTTATATATATATATACACATATATATATATATATATATATATACATATATATACGTAGCTCACGAAGAGTCAGTTAGACAAAAACTAAAAATATGTGTAAGTTTTCATACAAAGTCATTAGTTAAATGTTATAGTCGTGATTACGTCAAAAATTAACCTGGCTAAAAAAATCATTACGTTCATATAGTGTTATATTTATATAAATATATTTTCGTAACGTATAAATAAATGTTAAATGGCATGAAGTAAATATTTGCTCAAAAAAGAGTTCGGAATGATTTATAATTTCTTTATTTTATTGATAAATAAAAATGGGTTTTTGTACCATCAACTTTATATCTCTTTATGCACAAGTAACCAATCTGTAGCTAAGAGAACAACAAACAAACTCCTTTGCAACTAAACGTCGTATATAGATACGTGGGAAATAATTGAATAATATTTTAGTAATATTGATAATGTAATAATAATAATAAATAAAAAAATACGACAAAGTGACATAACTGTGTACTAGGAATTATGATATAAAGCTCATTATAAATAGGAACACAACAAAAAGGAGCATTCAAAAAAGGCCAGGCACTCCATTTTTAAACACCATATTGGCAACAAATGTTAATCCACTCATTATGTCAAAAATGTAATCGAACTTAAAAGACAAAATGAAAGCAGCCACATCCAAGGTCTGAATATTTTATTTAATGCGACCTCAATTTATTCTATATTTTATGAAGGCAGTTCCTAAGCGCTTCAATATGAAAGCTACTAAGCCGTATTATTTGACCGCAATGTCTAGTTATTGAGTTGTCTATAGATCTTACCCTTGTTCTTCATTTTATTGTCTGTGCGACAAATATTGTGTAATGCAAGCCTAATTTTAATTTATTTTATATCTTTGATCTAAAGTCGGAATCCATATTTTCAATCATTTTACGATTTGAAACATATGAATGGAATAAAAAGTATTTAAATAAGGAATAAGTGTAGTTGCTTTGAAGTTCCTGTTCTGGTAAGAGTTTTACGAATAATTATAAAATAAAACCAATTTTTTACATATTTCGGAGAACTGAAAATAATTCCGGTATTTGAAGGATTTCATCTTCGTATTTTCAAAATCTGCACAATTTTTTTTAAAATGAATTTACTTATATTCTTGATGGGTTGATAGAGACCAGACAAGGCTTATTTAATTAAAACAGAATCTCTTTCAAATGCGATAATTTTATACGTGTTAATTGTTTGGATATTCTCTACTCGCATATGAATAGTCTCCTTTAAAAATAATAAGTTGGTTATAGGTTTCATCCATTTGTATATTTTCATTTGAGTGATAAAAATTAAAAAATGTTAGCGCACATTTTATGAAAATAATATTAAATGGTTTGAAAATAATTTAAAAAAAAGCTCGCTCGATCTCTATAGAACGTTATAGTGACTCACCGTATATGTTCTAGAATAAAAGGTTAAATGTTTAAACTGTATTAATATAGCTTTTCCGTAACTTATGTATGAACGTGAAAAAATGTATCATAAGCCTTCTCTTTATAATTTGTAAAATGAAATGTTATCGTCTTTTTAAAGGATACATAAATATATACATATATATAAATATATATATATATATATATATATATATATATATATGTGTGTATATATATATATATATGTATATAACGTTATTATAAATGACTTAAAATACGATGCAGTTTTCATTCACCAATAGTTATGTGACATAATTAAATACAAAAATTTGCTGATTAGTTGGAATTTTCCAATGTAATGAAAAGTAATAAGTAGCAAAAATGGAATACAAACAGTTTTCGAAATAAAAAAAAGTGTAAAAAGGGGGTGCAACCTAATTTATACGGCATCAAAAGCTCCAATTCGGACGAACCGATTTCACAAAATTCAAATAGCATTTAATTTTCAGGATGTCTGTAATTCTCCCCCAATACTTAACAATCACAATCACAGTTGTCCATGAATTACGTTTGTATAAATTTTGTGTCCCAATATCTTTCGCCATAGTATCAGTCTGGCGAGATAACAGGATATCATGATGTTTCAATGCAATATTTTGATAATTTCATTTTTTTTATTGCGATAAAATTCACCTTTAATTCGTCTGCTAAATAATTGAGAAGTAACTGTAAAGTTGTAGAATTTAAAAAAATCTGAGAATCTAGTACACGCTATCAAATTAAAATAATATTATTGCATTTTATTGTAAAAATAAAACTGGTAGAAATAAAACTTTTCCAAAATTAATAATTTTAAATGAAGCTATGAATATCTCAATCAAAGAAACTTGTTTTAATAAGTGGAACATCCAGTAATGAGATATACAGGACAGCAAAAAGTTTGTCGAATGCACTGGTAATCCACGAATGGAAGCGAAGTGGAGAGATAGTTCTAACATTGGATTCAAAACACTAGTTTCACTTAAAAGGAAGACTCATGTCTAACTTATAATGGCTTGAATATATTTAGCATTAATTTTGTAGAAATGCGTTATTCACAATTAAATGAAACTACCTGAAATGGTATTATTTCTACTCTCTTTAAGTTCTTTACTACGACCTAGGTTTCGTTCTATTACTATCACGAACTAGGTTTCGTTGTATTAGCTTCTTTGGTAATTGCCTACTTAAAGATGTTGCAATACAATAAAACCTAGGTCGTAGTGAAGAACTTAAAAAAGTAGAAATAATACTACATCATGTATTGTCATTTAATTGTGTTAAGATGGCTTCTTAGCCGGTTGTTGACAGCCTGAAATTATATGATGTAATTATTAATTAATGCGGAAACATTCATATTCATGCTGTTAATTAATATTCACAATTTCGATTGTAAATCCAGAACACGCATATTTCATGCATAAATTTGTTATTTATTACAATAACTTGGCCAAAATCAGTCAAATGCGTATATGGAGACGTGCTCGTATCTTTCCTCTTCTCTACGGCCCCTTTTTCAAAAAGTTATTCACGGTGTTTACCATATCGACCGATACTAAGTATCATGTTCCACTTCAATTCAACCCTGTCCATGCCCTTCACTTTTGGTAGCATAGCTCGTCGCTAAGTTTATTCCTAAACTTTCTTTTATGACCCTAATCTAAATCCTTTTTAGGAAATTAGACAGGGTTTCTTCTTGTGTCCTATGAAGAACATAGTATTTCCAGCGGAGTTTTATTTCATGTTCTGTCAAAATGCCTTCACATTATTCTGAAATGTCATCTAACGACTTTTTTAGATATTACGTATTAATTTCCGATTGTATATTTAAAGCAATGATTGATAAACATTTGGAGGCTTTTATTTACGTATTTTTATATCTATAAATTTTTGTAAAGGAAAACTTATCTCATAAAATCACCGTCAAATTATATTTCCATGCATTCAATGATTCAAATAATTTAATTAATAATTTAACATTGATTAATTTTAGTAATCGTACAAAAAACCACGTAATTTTCTATGTTCAGACCACAATAAAAATATGCAATTAAGTAAACTTGTAACCCCATCATTTGTTCCAGAAAAACAAAAAAAGGGTTATAAACTCTTTGATTTATTTCAGTATTTACTGAAATATACCCTAACCATTAATTTTTGTAAAGCAAACTTATTGGCAGAGTCTAAAAAGCTCGAAAAGACAATTTGTCCGTTAATCCAATTTAAATACAAGTAACATACTTTCTATTAGGATTTTCTGAAATTGGAGGAAGACCCGTAAATTATTCCACGTGTAACTGAATAAACGGTAAATATCAAGTGGGCGCAAATCCATGATCAGTATGATCAATTTTGAAGACTAAGGGGAAATATTAGCGGGTGTGGAAATTATTATCAAACTTTAAGTTAAAACAAACGTTAAATTTTCATAATAAATATCTGGAAACATTAAAATATTTTAGTAAAAAAATAAGTTTAAATAGTTATCTATACATGTTTCTGCACTTAACATATACAAGTATATATATATATATATATATATATATATATATATATATATATATATATATACGTATACATACACACAAACACACACACACACACACATATATATATATATATATATGTATATATATATATATATATATATATATATATGTATATAACTATGTATGGCGTTACGATTTGTGCCTATTACTATTTTACAAGGGTTAAACTTTCATACTACTTGATAAGAAGTTCTCGACATTATTGAGCATAAATAAATAAAACACAGAAACCTTCAAAAGTTGATAAAAAGCCCTTAGCAAATCAGAATTATTCTTTCTCATTAAAAAAAGTAATGAATATTTTCCAGTTAAAATTATTTCGTACCTTTGTATACAATTTCATTACAAGGAGGGAAATTTATTCGTTTTTACACTAATTTAATTTCAAAAATACTGAATCAGGATACGTGCTGAGCATTGAAAATAACTCTACGAAAAGTCAGACAGGCCAACTTTTCTTTCTTCCCCAAATAAAATAAAAGCCACAAAAATTAATAGAAAAAAATGATTATTTTACTAATTTTAAAATCAATAGAGTACTTCGTATAAATGAATGATTAAGGCGCTAATGTAAAGAATCGCTAAATTTATGGAAGTAACTTGGAACTTGTAATAGTCTCTATAATAATATTGTATATTTAACATTATATTCCTCCACCAAAAAAAAAAAATTCTAGGCATATTTTCTGATAACAAGATTATTATAGCAAAAGATACACCTTAACAAAAGCAGTTGAAAATTTTCCGATTGCAGAGAGCAAGATCCACAAATGGACAAGGACCTGGAAAAAAGAGATAAACAATTTGAGGTCAGTTCATGTCATCTTTGTCTTGCGGAGAAACGACAGCAACCTTAAAACAATTTTCGGGGAATGCCTGATTCCTCAGGGAAGGTCAATAAAATATCTCGTTCTTCGTCCTGTCGGAAGGTTGAACTGGAACCATTATATGATACAAAATGCTGAACAAATTTAATACAAACTAAATTAGCCAAATTCTTTATTATTATTAAGCCCGGTAGAAGATGTAGAATGAATAAATTTCATATAATACTGTCATATTTGTTGCTTTTTGGTTTCATAGCATTAATTTATTTTGGTACTCGATGAGTCTATGAACTTTAGGAAATACCTTTCTTCACATGAAATTTAGAAAATGTCATTAAGTGAACTGTAAGATTAATTAGGAATAACCAAGGAATTAATTTTTTTTAAAATAAGTGCACTTTATATTCAAACGTCAAGTTATCATACCATCTTTTAAATTTTTTTAATACGGTAAAATATAGCCTATAAATTATCCCGAATCTAATAGAATTTTCCTATAAAAACATCTACAAATTCCTTTAGCTAGTCTTCTGTGATACGCGACAAAGTAAATGGACTCACAAAAAATAAACAGACAAACATACCAAAATATTTAGAAAAATATTTTGGTATTCTAGTATTTTTTTACGTTACTCTAAATACTTTCTTCCTAAATACCTAGAATGCGTAGATAGACTAATTCTACACTTTTATTGTACGCATGGACAATGAAACATCAAAGTGATTAAGTGTCAAATATTGAAAATTGATCCAATAAACAAATTGGAAAACAAAGTACACTTGTATCGAAATCAAAAAATGTTATATACAAAAAACGACCAGCACTAAGGTGTACACATATGCGTCTGTTCGCATTGATAAATAACGACGCGCATTACGCTCTTAAAAATGAGAATATTTAATATTCCATAAAATACATCTTCGATCTTCATAATGCATTTGTTATTATTCTTTTGTGTGTATATATTATCGAAGTGTATCAAAAAATCTTAAACAGATTTTTTGCCGAAAATAACGAATAGGATAAAATTGTTTAAAATATAATCATTGCTCCATACAATATTACTAGGGTGTGATTGTTTGCCATTAAATCGAATAAACGATCTATTTACTGGATTGCTCATATTAAGCTTCCAAGATTATATGTATTCAGTACGAAAGTGTCAATGGCACGGATGAAATTTGCTAAATTTTCTGTATATAGCCGAGAAAGTCAATTGAGGCGTTTTTTTTTGGATCTTCTTTACATTAAGTTTAGACATAATTTTCAAATAAGTTTTTACTGTGGTGAAAAACAGTTGTTTTTTAATAATGCATTGAAGACTTTTTTTAAACGTAGGAAAGGTAAAGGCAATGTTGAAACTTTTTAAACCATAGTGGCCTTAAACAATTTTTTTTAATGTAATATATGACTTTTCATTTAAGTTACTCTTATCATTCAAAATTAACACGAGTAAGTTGCCAGTGTATATAATAATTTATCTATAATATTTTCACAAAATTTTATCGCTTTCTTCAATAGCTAAGTTCGTTCAAAACAGATTTTATGCTACCAAAGGTCATATGCGATGACACAGCGACATAAATGTATGATATTAGTACCGCAGTTGACTACATATAAGAAACAAAGGAGATAATAACATTTAATAGTAAAAACGTAAGTATGCAATTTTTCTATTCAATTTCGTCAACGCCACTCTATATGGAATAATATAACGTCAATCTATATGGAAATAAATATTAAAATAAATCAAGATCCGAAGGATTTAGGAAACTACCACGGACAAGAAATGTATTTTCAATGAAATGTTTTTTATTACAAATTTAAAATTAAAAACATATTCTTATTGTTGTTTAAAGACATTATTAAGTAGAAGTGGAATTCGTGCTACACTTCTTCCATACAAATTTTATAAATATAAATATTTAACTGTACCTAGTATTTTTGTTAATCTCTTCAAAGTATTAATACATCTTTCACGGGCATAAAAGTAAGCAAAACCTTTTAGATTATGGATTATTGCCATAATTTCGTTGAATTTTAGCATTTTTGGAAATGACGGGGTTCATATATTTTGTGAACATTTCCACCAATACCTTGAGAATGATCATACATGAGTTTTAAATTTAATCCCATATATGTGAAATAAAAAAACCTAAAATATGAGCGGAATTTAAAAAAAACTCTTTTTTCTTAATTTTAGGCTCAGCAGTCTCGAAAATAAGGTAGAGACTACATTTTTTTGTTTGATTTTCAGTGTGTTTTTGAAGATATAATACTTGGAAAATTAATAATTATGGAAAAAATATTTTTACGACCCTTGCAGCCAAGCCTTCCATAGAATATCCCAAACTCTAAAGAAAATTTTTCGCGTAACTAATTCCATAAAACTCCCTAACGCCCAACCTCCACCCCGCTTCGAATTTCCATATGAATATTGGTAAGTTACTCTACATTATTATTTTGCCAAATTTAAAGTTTCCAAGTCAAGTGGTTTATATGAAAAATGGCTACGTCAGACGAACTGACACATGCGTTAGTGTCTTACAAGTGTCCCATTTTTGTTTTATGAGGTACGGCACCCTCAAAAATATGTTTTGTTTTGTTGAAAGGTTTCAAATTTTGATATAAATATTCGTGATTGTTAACTTTTCATTAACTTCAAGTTCTATGCTTGTTCGGTTTCTATGAAAAATGGTGTGGATATTCCCAATAAAATCACTGATATTACATGAAATTTCACATAAAATTATTTTGCAGTTCTGATTCATGACACGACAGCCGAAATTAAAATAAAAACTCCATTACTCTGTTCACAGCTTTCACTTTTTGAAATCATCCACAGGAGTCGGAGACAAAAAGAACACGTTAACAACATTTGCTGTAATCGGTCGACTACGGATTTTCAATTGATATATCGAAAAATGAGATATTAAATTTATATTTTTTGTTACTCTTATAAAATTAAACGAACTTACACACACACGTCTATCGATATATTACAGATAACCTATTCGTGACGGTATGAAATTAAAAATTTAATTTAAACTTTTATATTAAACATGAATACAAAAGTGCAGAAGATCTACAAAAAAAAATAACAAGACACTTCAACAAATTTACTTTTGCTCATCGTAACCAAATCTCACTCAGATGCGATTATGTGTTTGAGCTGCTTTATGGGGCGAGAAAGTAGAGAGTTCCGGTTCTAGAGGGTAGTATAAAAAAAGTTTACTCAACAATACAGGGCACAACACAAACCTGCAATGGTTTGATATAGTCGAGGTTAGGTGGAAAGTGAATTACAAACCAAAAGCGACGTGTAATTTGATTCACTTGTATTTCTGCTAAAGAGCGATAGAAATAAAGCACAATAATAAAGTTAATTTTATGTTTTTTTAAAATGCTATCCAGAAATATTAATATTTCTGTGTGAGAGAAGTTAAATTATGATAAAGTCACGTAAATGATTAATGTCCAAAATACAAGTGTATTTTCCTGCAAAGAGGTTTAATTCCTTTCTTGGGTATATGTTGAATAGAAGTTATGTAAGTTAAGAAAGAAATAAAATATATCGAAATAATTTAATATTATAACAAATTCTAAAAGTAATTCATTAATAACAAAAGTGTCTATATAGATAAAAATAAAATGTGGGGAAAGTTATTGTAACTTTTCAAAACGTACATATAATCTAAATTCAACAAAGTTATTAAGCTGGCGATACACAAATTTGTTATTTATAACTCGTATCAAATAAATAAGAAATTGCATCAACACTCATATTTTCACATACTTATTACCATTAATACCAAATAAATTTAAATTTAAATTTCTAAAATAATGGTGAAATTAACTACCCTAAAATTTCTGTCTAAGCAGTAAAAAAAATGTCGACCAAGGTTTCGTATCGAATTGTAATACGAAGCCTCAACAGTCATCGACCGACTGTATGGGAAGCGGAAGGAATTAACGCCATAGCCGGCCGGATGTGGACGCTCCTTCCTTACTGGCTCTGTAATTGTTGAGCTATGGTCCATATATTATCAAGCGTCTTCATCGTATGAATTTTATGGTGTTTTTCATTTACTTTGTTTCAAATAATGATATATATATATATATATATATATATATATATATATATATATATATATAAATATATATATATATATATATATATATATATATATATATATATATATATAAATATATATATATATATATATACATATATATATATATATATATATATATGTATATATATATATATATATACGGGTATATAAAAATGTTTGAGAGCTGGTAATTAATTATCCGACTGTAATGTTAAAAAATACTGTTTTACATTAAATATCCAGATAATTTTCCATTAGCTTTGAAGTATTTAATTTTAAAATTTTTGCTTATACAATTCAAAACCGGGAGAAATTTTCGAGCTCGGGAACATATCGTTTTAATTGTTCTACTAAGCAACATGTTATTAAAAATATCCGGAGTCGATCGAATTATTCCTTACGGTATTACAAGACTTCGAAAGCGCACATCCTTACGTACACACACAGAGATTCCGGCGTAATTCGTGAATATCTGCTATTTATTCTTTGAAACCTCGTATCTATCTTTACTTTTATTGTTCCGTTTTCTGGAAGCTGATGAAACATTTTCATAATTTTGATGAAAGTGTAAATTAAAGTAGAAAATTTCGGTATTTTCATGTTTTGATGTGAAATACTTAATGGCGAGTTCAGATGGGTGTTTAAGCGTACTGATGGCACATCGCGTCTTGCTGTTCGACCAGTTTCGTGTCTTTTACTATTTCCAACTTACAGCTTTCATCACTATAGTACACACAAACAATTTTTAACTGTTTTAAAACATTAAAAGCATTTATTAATTGTAGTAGTATGACTTTTCATTTATCTTTTCCAATATAATAAATTATATTACCTTTTGCTTATTTTTCCATTAATAATTATTTGTTTTGCAGTAAAAATTTACTGAATATACCTAAATATTTTCTGTAACACTCAGAGCACACATAGACACAAGGATACGTATATGTTATCTTTGACAATGCTACTGGAACTAACTGACAGTTCCATTTGTATTATATGAATTTATGTAATGAATAAAAGCAAAGAAGTTTAAACAAACAATGGTCCGCTCAGAGGAAACGACAGGTGGAAGGCTAGTCTGTTGATAAACAGTTGAAAAGCAAATTCAAAATAGTCTCAGGGCACGGGTGGTCAGATATTCTTGATAGGCGTCCGTTGTTAGATTGTGATGCCACGGAAGTGTATAATCATCAGCAGATATGTGCCAATCTGAATAGCTCCACTGTGTATTGAATGTGAAGCTTTATTCAATTCTCACAGAGCAATATTCTGGCTTTCATGTGATCAGACATGCTTAAACTAAATTTTGATACATTTTTCGTTTATTTCTTGGAGTATAAATAAATAACTCTAACCAGTTTAGTGTCTTTTCGGTTCTTACCGACTTGCAGCTTCCATCTCTACTACAATCCACACAGTTATAAAACGTTAAAAGCATTTAATAATTCACGATATATATTGCAGTTAAAAGAATTCTTATTTCACATCTGCCGGGCGTCTCATGCCTATGTCAATAGTCTGTAGAATCCAATAAATTACCTAATAATTACTTTCGAAAATGAGTATGTCTTTTCATTTATATTTTCCTATAGAATAAATTATATTACCTTTTGTTTATTTTTCCATAAAACATTTTCTGTAACACGCATAGCACACGTGGAAACTAGGATACGTATATGTTATCTTTGATAATGCCGCTGGAACTGACTGAGAGTTCCATTTGTATTATACAAATTTATGTAATGAATAAGAGTAATGGAGTTTAAGATAACAAAATGAAATTCAAAATAGTCTCAGGGCGCGGGCGGTCAGGTATTCCTGATAGGCGTCCGTTGTTATATTGATGTTACATCTGATAAGCTCCACTCTGTATTGAATGTGAAGCTTTATTAAATTCTCACAGAGCTATGTTCTGGCTTGACCAGACATGCTTAAACTAAATTTTGATAAATTTTTCGTTTATTTTTTGAAGCATAAATGAGTAACTCTGGTAAAAATGATAGGAGTCCGGTATTTAAAATGACAGAAATGGATTCAAAATCAAGAAAATATTATGAAATAATACAATTAGAAGTTCATCTTAATTGCAGCTTGAATTTGGATGCTTTGACTTTTACACTAAAAACTTTAAATATGTAATAGTTTTAATTGCCGTCCCAAACTTCAATCTTGAGACTAAGCAAAGTCATGCAAAATTTTACATTTACAAACTTTTACACAAATATCAATTTAAGTATTAAAAACAGTAACTAAGTTAGAAAAATATTTAGCATTAAAATATTAATTTTTCCATAAATTGTGGATCGAATAATAACTGATAAACATGAAAATTTTGAAGATTGTATTCCTCTTTTCCTTTTTATTTCAATCAAAATAATAAAAGAATTGTTTCCTAGCAGACGAAACAGTGAAACAGAGGGAAGAATGTTGTTTCAAATAAAATGTTAGTGGATAATGATAAATCACATCCATATTTTTGAATACGTATAAAGTTATCAACTTACGTACGTAAGGATGTGCGCTTTCGACAGATTATAAAATCTGAAGGGAGAATCCAATGAACACGGAATTTTTTTTGTGATAGTTCTTAGTAGAATTAATAAAATTATAACTTCCCGAAATCGAAAATATATACTCGTTTTGCTGATCGTAAAATCAAATTAAATAAGAATTTCAATAAGTATTGTGAAGAATTATATGCAAATATAACCATAAGTTAATAAAATTTAATGTTTTGATCTTAAGGGTCGCGTAATTCAAAAGAAAAAATTAAACCTTTATGACCTGTATTCGTTTGTTACAGTCTTTTTTCCTCAAGATTTTAAATCTAGCGTAATAAAAAATCGCCTATCTCAATAGCTAACAAAAAAAAATATTGATGTGGAAATTTGGGGAGAAGGATATAGTTAGATTTAGAATTTTTTTTTTAAATTCCTGTTGCAATATTGTTGGTGTATCGTTTTCAAGGAATAGTTATGAGGATTCATATGTATTTTCCTCATATTTCCCCTCTTATTTATGAAGTTACTAAAACGAAAATTTTGAAAAAATGGACTATAAAGAAATTATGCACAGATTGAAAGGAAAACTATAACAATAACCGCAGTTATCACTGTCTTTGAGATATTCGATATATTATACACGTTTTCCACCAATTAACTATATTGCACGTTATTAAATGTTTATTGCGCTACTCTACACTAATTATAACTTACAATAAATTCCCGCAAACGAAGTACGAAAACCTCGATACGCGAGGCAAATTTGCACTAGACCAATTTTGATTATTTAAACTAATATTTCGAATTTCAATATTTTTCTTTTCATAATGCCAAATCGTGCGTATCAGATCATTGGTTTAGTCATTGAAAAGTGATCACTCTTTGATACAATCTTAATATTGTCGCCTATTGTACACGTTGACAAATAACGCAGCGGAAATAGCGTAGATATGGAAAAGCGTAAAATCGTATTACTTGAATACATTGAGCGGATTAAATAATGAAGTTCGAAATGAAACGGAAATTAGAGCATAAAATTCGTTTGGCTTTAATTTTTTTAATTTCCCATCTCGGCTTAAAGCATTTTCCATACAAAAGTTCCGTGCATAAAAATATAGTATGTTCGATAATAAAATGTACCCTTGAATCTTTCATATTAACCTTTGCTGTTAACTCTGCTCGCATAATTTGTGTTTTCAACATTGAGTTTTTCAACAGCATTGAAAAATATTTTATTTACATCTCGACTATTTATGAACCCGGTTAAAATTAATTTATATATTAAATTGAACTTCAAGCCGTACCTCTATGACAGTCTTAAAAACTTTTGTTCATAATTTCGTATGTATATACTCCTTTTCTATCCTTCTGTCTGTCTATCTGTTGGCTTATAAATTGAGCTGTACTATATGGATTTTGAAGTAGTTTTCGCCCTGATATAAGGTTTTATCCCGAAATATTTTTATACAAGACATCAGGGTTGGTGAGACGTAACCTAGAAGACAGAAAAACATGAAACACTATGGAGGTGTGAGAATAGCCGGTTTGCCTTATGAATAACAAAATATGATTCAAAGTGTGAAAATATGTTTCAAAATTTGAATGTTAAAAGTTTTAATTTCAAATTTAATACGGGCTGATTTGCTTTCACCAACATATTACTGTAATTTTTTTAAAGTTTAAAGTTTAATATTTTTGGGAACGTGGACATGAAGATTAAAGAGTAGTGGTGAACGCTTGTAAACTATTTATTAAAACGTTCCTAATATTTTACTCTATTAATAAAATAAATATATTTTCCAAATTTATAATCGTCAATATTAAACTTAAATTCACTATTTTTGAGTTAAGAGTTACTAAATCTCCGAAAAACAGTATACTTATCGATTTCATTTTCATCGACTCTTATAAATAATATATTTAATTTTCATTGAAGCTCATATTTTAGAAATATTATGACGTGGTTTTCATAAAATACAATTGAGACTGGTATCAAAAATGTTTTTTTTTTTCAGATAGACCAGAGAGAGTACATAATTTGGAAAAAAACTACAAAACCTGATTGAATTATGATATTTGTTAAAAAAATGCTACAAAACAAAAATGTGTAATGAATACAAAACAACAAAACCAACATTTTTAATTTGTAATGAAACAAAAATTTATAATGAATCAGTGACATTTACTAACATTGTAAAATATAGTACCGCGTCATTTCACTTTGCAAAGCCTCGAAGAGAGATTAGCTGGTATTGTAGTCAAGTACAATACTAGCTAAACTCTCTTTGACACGCAATCTAAAATAAACTATCCACTCCATTATATCACGTTATATTACAATAATATTAATAAATACAATCCCACGCGTTTTGCCCCATTTTATTTACATAAACTGGATACTGCTTTATACGGCAGTTTCACTTACTATTAGAAATCAACTAATTGTAACTAATAAATTCGCCACTTTTTTGTTATTTCTGAAGTATTCTGAAACATTTCCAAATATATATGCGGTGTATAAAAAGCGTCTCGTTGGGCCTTATGTTCAATTAGCAAAAAAAACGTGAGTTACCGTGGGACACACAAGAGAAGCGAAGCTTTTTACGCATTGCATATGGAATTAAATGTTTAATTATTGGTATAATATAGTATCGGTATAGTATTAAATAACCACCATTTTACAAATAATTTCCAAATATTCATTACGCAATGAAAACATTTAGTAAAAACCTATTAACAGGTTACGTTTACCAAATAACTGTCCACGTGAGAAAGTAATTTCTTTTTCCTACTACATGCGCATGCATGTAATACCTAGCAAGTACCTTCTCTCGTTGGAACAACTATACACATACACACACACACACAAACGCGCGCGCACGCACACGCAACAAAGGATATTGACCTCCTGCTGAGTTTGAAATACTCCTTTAAATGATATACAATTTCTAAGTCACAGCTTTGCGAAAAGATTTTCTTTACATATATTATGAAAGCAAAATATTTATATTCAATGTAATAAAAATTCTCGCAGCTACTGATATTATAACATTTAAATTAACTTTCGTGAATAAAATTTCAGGCGATCAATTCCGTGTTTAATCTTCAGCCTTTAAATTATTCACAGAAGCGAAAAGCTTACTTGTACAAGTAATCTCACTAGTATGATGACATTATTAGTAGCACAAATCAAAAGCTGTATCACGTAAATACCGCTATACTTAATTAAAATATCTTTTCAAAGCTTCATTTCATCATTGCAGACTTCTGTAAATATGAGGTCTTAGTAGAATGCTTCCTAATTATCTTGGAACATTTTTTTTCTAACTATGGGTTTTCACATGAAAATAAATATTTTTAAATGTTTCGTAAGGATAATTTTTTTAACCGATCTCGAAGTGAATATTTCCTGTTATTTCGTAAGTTTGTTTTTAATTTTTGAAACAAACAAATGTCAGTGTGGTACCAAGACTACGCAATTTATTTAGAAAAAACTAGTTAATTGTAGATTTAATATATCTACAAATAACTAGTTTTTTTTGTTTTTTGATATTCTGATAGCAACGATTTATTAACTGGGGCTTATTTTTAGTGAAATCATAGTCATACCTGGCTATTTTCCTCTAAGTGCACAATTGTATGATTATTTCACATAATAATTCTAAATTACTCTCAAAAAATCACATCCATACTTTAATACAATTACACTTCGATAATATATACACACAAAAGAATAATAACAAATGCATTATGAAGATCGCAAAGTGTATTATATAGAATATTAAATTTTCTCATTTTTAACAGCATAATGCGCGTTTTTATTTATGAATGCGGACTGACGCATGTGTGTAGACGTTAGTGCTAGTCGTCTTTCGTACATAACATTTTTTTATTTCGATATAAGTGTACTTTGTTTTCCAATTTGCTTATTGAATCTGTTTATTGTCTGTGCATACAATAGAAATGTAGAATTAGTCTATTTGTGCATTCTAGGTATTTACGAAGAAAGTATTTAGAGTAACATATAAATATACCAGAATACAAAACTGTTTTCTTGATATTTTGGTATGTTTATCTTTTGTGAGTCCATTTACATTGTCGGGCATCACAGAAGACTAGCTAAAGGAATTTGTAGAAGGTTTATAGGCGAATTCTATTAGATATAGAATAATTTTCAGGCTATATTTTACTGCATTAAATATTAAATAAAAATTTTACATTTAAATATAAAGTGCACTTATTTAAGAATAAAATATTTCCTTGGTTACTCCATGATCAATCTTACAGTTCACTTAATGATATTTTCTAAATTTCATGTGAAGAAAGATATTTCCTAACGTTTGTAGACTCATCGAGTATCAAAATAAATTGGAACTATGAAACCAAAACGTAACTAATATGACAGCATTATATGAAATTTATTCATTCTACATATCCTACGAGGCCTAATAATAATGAAGAATTTCGCTACTCTTATTACATTACATTTTTTTAGTTTGTGTTAAATTTGTTCAGCATTCAGTTTGTGTTAAGTTAGTTCTCATATGATGTTTCCAGTTCAACCTTCCGACAGGACGAAGAACGAGATATTTTATTGACCTTCCCTGAGGAATCAGCCATTCCCCAAAAATTGTTTTAAGATGGCTGTCGTTTTACCGCAAGGCAAAGATGATACAAACTGACCTAAATTGTTAATCTCTTTTTTCCAGTCCCTGGTCCGTTTGTGGATCTTGCTTACTGCAATTGGAAGTTTTTCAACTGCTTTTGGTTGAGACGTATCTTTTGCTATAATAATCTTGTTATCATAAAATATGTCTCGAATTTGTTTTTTGTTGTAGGAACATAATGCTAAATATACAATATTATTATAGAGACTCTTACAGAATACTAATTTGGTATTCCAAGTTACTTCCGTAAATCTAGTCACTATTTACATTAGCTCCTTAATCATTCACTTATACGGAGTACTCTATTGATTTTAATGTTAGTAAAATAATCATTTTTTTCTATTACATGTTGTGCATTTTATGGTTTAACCAGCGAAAGAAAGAAAAGTTGGCCTGTCGGATTTTTCGCGCAGTTATTTTCAATGCTCCGCACGTATCCTGTTTCAGTATTTTCGAAATTAAATTAGTGCAAAAACAAATAAATTTCCCTCCTTGTAATGAAATTGTATACAAAGGTACGAAACGAGTTTATCTCGAAAATATTCGTAACTTTTCTTAATAAGAAAGAATAATTCTGATTTGCTATTGGCTTTTATTCAACTTTTGAAGTTTTCTGTGTTTTCTTTTTTTATGCTCAGTAATGTGGAGAACGAGTGGTCGTGATCATGATTCGGCCGGTTCCTTCGCCACTGCCGCCCTCGCGATGTGACGCCATATAGTTCGGTGTTTTGCGGAGTGAGAGCAGTCATTTACACTGGAGTGCGTCGCAGATTTGATTAGGTCTGTCGACCGTATCGGAGAGCGTCCGCGGGATCGTTTGCCATCGACTTTGCCTTGCACCACCAGTCGTTCCATGGAGTCCTCGTTACGGGTGACATGTCCAAAGAATTTGAGGATTGGCAATTGCACAGTCGACGATAATCTCTCTTTGATGTTAAGTTCCTTGAGGATCGAAACGTTGATTCGGTACGCGGTTCATGGGATCCTAAGCAAACGCCTTCAGCACCACATTTCCAGCGCGTCTATTTTGTGGCGGTCTTGCATCCTCAGCGTCCACGTCTCAGCTCCATACAGAAAAATCGGAAAGACCAGGCATTTCATAAGTCGAACCTTTGTGTTTCTGGTTATTCTGCGGACTTTCCAGATCTTTGTGAGTTTTTCCACTGATGATCTCGTCAGGGCGCAACATCTTAAAGGGCGAAACTCATCCCCGCAACCTCCATCATTAGCGATAGTGGAGCCCAGATATACGTAGCTCTTCACTACCTGGCATCCTGCTATATTTTGGATGTTCGGTTGGTTATTGTTAGCACGATCTACAATCATCATTTTAGTCTTATCGCGATTGATTGTGAGCCCAAACTCCAATGCTGTTGTCTCCAGAAGTTGTAGGAGAGACTCGATTTCATCTTTTGTTGACGCTAGGAGGGTGGTGTCATCTGCGTATCTCAAGTTTGATATCTTCCGACCCCCCACCGATATTCCCTTATTCCAATCTTCAAGAACTGTACGCATTAGATATTCTGTGTGTATATATATATATATATATATATATATATATATATATATAAACCTATTTAAATTCTAATATTTGTATATGTTAACTAGAGAAACATGTACAGATAACTATTTAAACTGAAATCTCAGTATTCCATTAAATAATGACATTTAAAAATTTTTTTTAATAAAATGTTTTGTTGCAGTCTGATATTTATTATGAAAATTTACCGCTTATTTTACCTTAAAGTTTGATAAAAATTTCCATACCGGCTAATCCCCTCCTTGGTTCTCAAAATTTGTCATATTGATCATGGATTTGCCCCCATTTTATATTTACCGCTTATTAAGTTACACATGCTCCTCCTCTTATTTCAGAAAATTGTAATAGGAAGTATTGATGGACAAATTGTCTTTTGTAGCTTTTAAGATTTTGTTAATAAGCTTGTTTTGCAAAAATTAAAGTTTATTTCAGTAAATACCAAAATGAATCAGAAAGTTTTTCTGCCCTTTTTGATTTTTCTGGAAACCTTTTTAAAAACAAATGACGGGGTTACAAATTTACTGAATAGAATATTCTTATTGTGCTCTGGATATAAAAAAATTACGTACTATTTATACGATTACTGAAATTAATCAATATTGCCGTTATTTGAATCATTAAAAGCATAGAAATATAATTTGATGGTGATTTTATGAGACAGGTTTTACTTTACATAAATTTATAGATACAAAAATCTGTAAATAAAGGCCTCCAAATTGTTATCGATCATTGCCTTAAATATACAATTGGAAATTATTACGTAATATCTAAAAAGACGTTAGATGACATTTCAGAACAATGTGAAGGCATTTTGAAGAATTTGAAATAAAACTCCGCTGGAAGTACTGGGTTCTTCATAGGACACAAGAAGAAACCCTGTCTAATTTCCTAAAAAGGATTTAGGTTAGGGTCATAAAAGAAAGTTTAGATATTTGGAGTAAACTTAGCGACGAGCTATGCTGCCAAAAGTGAAGGGCATGGACAGGGTTGAATTGAAGTGGAACATGATGTTTAGTATCGGTCGATATGGTAAACACCGCGAATAACTTTTTGAAAAAGGGACCGTAGGGAAGAGGAAAGATACGAGCACGTCTCCATATACGCACTTGATTAATGATTTTGGCCAAGTTATTATAATAAATAACAAATTTATGCATGAAATATACGTGTTCTAGATTTAGAATCAAAATTACGAATATTAATTAACAGTCAGGCCATATGAATATTTCCGCGTTAATTAATAATTACATCAAATAATTTCAGGCTGTTAAAAACCGGCTAAGAAGCCATCTTAACACAATTAAATGACACTACATAATGTAGTATTATTTCTATTTTTCTTAAGTTCTTTACCACGACATAGATTTTTTTGTATTACATTTTCAAGTAGGCAATTAGCAAAGCAGCTAATAATACAACAAAACCTAGGTCGTGATAGTAATGCAATGAAACCTAGGTCTATGTTATAACATTGCATTTTGCAAATTATAAAGAAAAGGCTTATGATATATTTTTCACGTAAGTTACGGAAAAGTTATGTTAATACAGTTGAAACATTTAACCTTTTATTCTAGAACATATACGGTGAGTCACTACAACGTTCTATAGAGATCGAGCGAGCTTTTTTTTTAATTATTTTCATACCATTTAATGTTATTTTAATAAAATGTGCGCTAACATTTTTTAAATTTTTATCACTCAAATGAAAATGTCGTATAAAGAGATGAGACCTATAATCAACTTATTATTTTAAAAATATGGCAAAGAAAATATATACATCTTTAAAGGTGACTATTCGTATGCGAGTAGAGAATATCTGAACAATAAACATGTGTAAAATTATCGCATTTGAAAGAGATTATGTTTTAAATTAATAAGCCTTGTCTGGTTTCTAACAACCCATCATAAATATAAGTAAATTCAACTTAAAATTTTTTTACAGATTTTGAAATTACGAAGATGAAATCCTACAAGTACCGGAATTCTTTTCAGTTCTCCGAAATGTGTAAAAAATTGGTTTTATTTTATAATTATTCGTAAAACTCTTACTAGAACAGGAACTTCAAAGCAATTATTCTTTATTTAAATACTTTTTATCCGATCTAGAATGATGGGAAATACTGATTCCCAATTTAATTCAAAAACATAAGATAAATTAAAATTAGGCTTGCGTTATACAATATTGGTCGTACAGACAATAAAATGAAGAACAAGGGTAAGATCTATAGACAACTCAATAACTAGACATTGCGGTCAAATAATACGGCTTAGTAGCTTTCATTTTGAAACGCTTAGGAACTGCCTTCATAAAATATAGGAGAAATTGAGGTCGCATCAAATAAAATATTAAGACCTTGGATGTGGCTGCTTTCATTTTGTCTTTTAAGCTCAATTACGTTTCCGATATAACGAGTGGATTAACATTTGTTGCCAATATGTTGTTTAAAAATGGAGTGTTTCTTTTTGAATGCTCCTTTTCGTAGTCCTAGTTCTTATTTATAGTGAACTTTATATCATAATTCCTACATAGTACACAGTTATGTCATTTTGTCATATTTTATTACATTAACAATATTAATAAAACTTTATTCAATTATTTTCCACGCATCTATATGTGACATTTAGTTGCGAAGAAGTCTGTTTGTTATTCTCTTAGCTGTAGATTGGTTACATGTGCATAAAGAGATATAAAGTTGTTATTACAAATACTCATTCTTATTTCTTTATAAAATAAAGAAACTAAACTGTTTTGTGAGCAAATATGTATTTCATGGCATTTAAAATTTATTTATATCTTACGAAAATGAATTTATTTGAGAAATAAATATAACCCTAAATGAATGTAATTAATTTTTTTAGCACGGTTAATTATTTGATCATTAATTTAACACTTAACTAATGTCTTTGTGTGAAAACCTATACAAATTTTTTGTGAAAAAAAAAAATATATATATATATATATATATATATATATACATGAAACTATACAATGAATAACATCGTGTCTAGTTACTACCATTTGCAATATTTCCGATTAAATTAACGGTGAGCCAATTCAATTAAATCAAAATTAAAACCACAAGGCGCTCTATGAAGGTTTAGGATGCCTTCATAGAGCACCTTGTCATGCAGGAACTAAATCAAATCTTTTGTGGGCGGCCATTTATACGGTTGTACTAGACTGATGGCAAGTAGAAAGACAGATGAAGAGACATTGAGGGACAGATTACATTAATCCTTGACAGTACCATGATGAATGCTACCGCTCTGTCATTAGCGTAACGATCGAAAGAAAAAATCAACCCGTCAGTGATAATTATGGTGGATAATTTTGAATATTGGCCAATAAATCCATTTAATTATACATTAACCCTTGAAAATCATTAATACATTATTAATATTCACATATTTCAAACCCGTTGCTTTTTTTGGATTTGTGTCGTATTTTTTAAAGAGAAAGCCGCAATGCCATTAATTAACTATTTCTGTACATCGTCGGTATGTTTTTTGATCTTAAGATTTGTTTTCGCTTTGTGTTTGTGGTGTTTATTGCCGGTTTTAGATTTTCATTTAAAAAACAGCATATTTGAGTGAAGTTTTATTGTAGTATTTCATATAGGATTAAGAACAGAATACTTACAAGTTTATAGCTAAAAGTATGTGACAGATGGGTGAACCGAAAACTAGTAGTTTAATAATTAAGACATCCTGTGTACGAAAGTTTAAAAAATATTTTAAATGTTTCAGTAAAAAGACTCAATTTTGGTTGCCATACTCTCCTGAAAAATAATCATGATTTTCTATGGTCATCGGTTTGATATAGTTATTAAAGAAATTTTTTTCAAACTTATAGATAGATGCAATGGTTCGCATACATTTTAATTTTTATTGAAGTAAACCTTCTTTACTCACGCTTGACTTGGGGAGTAAGCTGGTGAATGCGTGACGAGAGCGTTACGAAAAGTGTGATTGGGCGAGGCGAACAGAACTTGAGAGGAAGATATAAGTTAGTGAAGACAGAAAGAGAGAGAGTTACGTTTCGTATATTACTATAGGGACAAGAGAGAGTGGTGCGAGCACAAATTTTCTTTCTCTCTTTCTCTCATAGCCAGTTATGTTTCGTATATCTAAGACATAGTGCAAGCCTATTGTCTGTATCACACTGCAGGAGCAAGAGAGAGCAGTGCGCGCGCACATTTTCTTTCTCTCTTCCTCTCATAGCCAGTGCATGAAATAAAAATATATATGTATATATATATATATATATATATATATATACATATATATATATATACATATATATATATATATATATATATGTATATATATACATATATATATATATATATATATATATATATATATATATATATATATATATGAGTTTGCTAGCGTTACGCGAACAGTGATGTTTCGATTGTATTGTAATTTAATTTCGTTCTTGAACAATTTTATAAATTATTATTTTGTTCAATACATTATATATTTTATGTTTAAAGCGAATAAAATTGTAAATTCATTTTAAAGTTCATATTTAGTGAATTTGACGTTATACTTCAGTCGTGTGGTCTAAAGAACACTCCTTTTTTTTTAAAGAAGAGGCTTTATAATTTCAAGCATAATAAAGGTTGGAAATAAAATTATTACAGCTCACGCCTTTAAATAAAAGACCACCAATGACAAAATTTCCAAGCTATACTTTTGCAATTTTCTCTTGTTTGTGTACGCATAACTTTGAATAAAGTCAATGGATTGCGTGTAACTTGTTTGCATTTCCAAATGATTTCAAGTTATTTCATATAGCTAATATTATTTTACTACCACCAGCCGCAAGTTTTCCCAAATAACCTAACCTTTCTCTAGTTGCTCTTGGTTGTTTTTGCTTAGATTATAAATAGATTTAATAACTTGTATGTAATTTAATTTGAATTTTACAGAAAATACTTTAAAATTTTATGTGTGCTGAAATTAAGTAAAATAAGTCTATTTGAATAGAAAAAAATAAAAAAAGCTTATTTATTAGAAAGGTGTCTAAATAATGTCAATATTTTCTCTCGTTCAAGATGCCAGAGAAACCACAAGGAACCGCTAAAATAATTTTGTATTACCATTATTTCGTTTACTATATTTTCTTAAAAAATATTTTGCTTTTAGGATCCAGGATTTATGTAACACAAAATAATACTATTGAATCGCGTTCGTTCTGTTTTAAATATTGTTTCCTTCAAAGTTTTTACTTTCTACATAGTACATGGCTTAGTAAATAATATACATAATTTAATTATCGTCAACGCTTTTAAAATATAAGATGAATTAACACAATTACTAAATCGCAGTCTAAATAAATTAGATTGACCGAGGCACAGCGGAAGCTTTTGTTCCTTTTTTCCGAATGAAATTTAAATATTTAGTTATAAGTGGAATTGCCAAATAAATGTATAATTATCAATTCGATTACATATTAAATAAAAAAAATATACAAGTAGCGCTTAATATCTAATTAACTTTGTCTTAATTAAAATTTTCTTGCACATGAATAACTAGAAAACTTGCCTTTCATTCTATTGATTAATTACTAGATTGTAGTCCTGATAAACGTTTATGTATACACCATGTAAGCTCGTAAAACTTGTAATACAAGTTTAATAAAAAAAATCGCAGATAGTTTTAGCATTCCGAAGAATTGAGGTCTCCATTTTATTTAGGAGATTGCGGTGCTTGGTAACACTATTAACATTTAATAATTTAATTGCTTGTTGTAATAAATCTGTACTTGCATTCAAATCGGTCCTTTCAGGTTTATTGGTATTTAAACCTTAAACATACTTATTTATTGTCAAGGTGGTAACGTCTTTTTTACTTTTAATTAAATGTGACAAAATGGGATAGTTTAACAAAATAGAAAAAAAATTAATGGTATAGTAATTAATTAATGTTCTATCAAAGGATCTCTTGGTCGTCTAGTGTATACAATAACGGTTATTTTATAGTTTTCAATATGTAACTGGTATTTATAAAAGTTTGTAAAATTTAAATGTTACCCATTTGAGCGCATATTACACGATACTAACTAGGAAATACTTGTTTAAGATATTGGACAGGGAAAGAGGGAAATATTAGAATTTTTACAGAAAAACACTTTTCGTGAATTTATTGGTAATGAAGTGGGATTAGCAGCAGAAATGAGGTTACCAAATTGATTATTGGCATGAGAACTAACACGATTAATGAAGATTTATAAAGGTCTGATGGTACTATATAACATGTTGAACTGATATCCCACAAAATTAGTATATACGTTAAATTTTAATATATCTCTACGATCATTTGAGACAAATACATTTTCAGTTGTAACGCGTACGATGGCAACCAATGTTGGCATTTGAAGATTGAAAATTACGACGACTATCTTAATCACATACATGCACATCAACACACATACGTATAAGCGTGCTATGCAACATGGTCCGACTTCAAAAATCTCTGGCATTGGCCATACTTTGTAACTTTATTTAAGTTAAAAAAAAATATTGTACGATAAAGTTTGCAATTAATGTTCGTTATTTTATATTTTTTACAGCTTTTCTTATTTAGTAGTTATTCGAAATCAGTTCATTTTTTTTCCACTCCTAGTACTACCAGAAATATTAAATAGTACCACCGAGTTTAATAAAAATAAATACATTGACATATATTTGCAAATGCATACATCCATAGATACATGTACATAGGGATATATTAATAACATTTCATTATTGTAGAATTTTTAGATAAGTTTTTCGAAGAATTTTTTCATAAGAATAATGTTTCTATTTTATATTTTCATGTATTTTAAACAATATGCGTATGGTTTTCTTTACAACTTCATAGAAATTCATATGATTCACAGGTTGGGTAATTTTATGAAAATATTTATAATTAAAACACCCATTAATGAAAATCTGGGAGAAAATCTATTCAGAACTTAGAGAGAAAATAGGGTATAGACAGACGCGATTAGGGCAAATTTGGAGGGGTAAATAAAAGACTCAAAATCCTTTTTAAAAATCCCCATCCACCACTTGAATCCTTATGATTATCTACTCTAATTACTACCTAATAAGATGCATAGAATTGAAAAGTAATATAAATTTATTTGGAAGCCTTAAAATTTTTGCAAATGTATTGATAACAAATTGATCAACGTATATCGGTGATAAATTTGCTTTATCAACATGCTTAGTTTCAATTTTCTACCTTAAAGGTTTTCTGGTACAATGGCTGCAACATGTAAATACGTTGACAAGATAATCAAATGGATTTTTTTCGATTTTCCTAATGTAGTATTTGAGAAAAGTATTTTTATAAACAAATTTAATAACCGAAAAATATCTTTATTCTTACTTTATATTTAAAAGCGGTAGCTGATATTTTTTTTATAATGAACTTACTCTTACTTGCAACTTAACCTATAAAATAATTGAACGGAAAATTAATACTTACAAGATATTTAAGCAGAAACTATAATATTTCTTAATATTTCAGGAAAAGCCTATCCGATTGAAAGTACCCCACTACACTTGAGTAACCGGATGTCATGTTATTACAAGTTGAATTTATCGGTCAACAATGAGGGAAACGGTAGGGATTAGTGCCATTACAAACCGGATGTGACAGCTTAAGCCCTTCCTACTCGGCTCAACCCTAATTGTTTCACGGAAACCACATTCGGATCTTTAAGCTCTAATTTCGGATTATCGAATATTAACATCGAGAGTCGGTAACGAGCTAGCAAGAAACCCATAATTGGGTTATTTTGCTTATCTGTTATGACCTAGGAATAGTACTCTAGTAAAATCTACCGTGGCAATATCACTAGACTTAATCATAAACCTGAAATTAAATTTGGATATTAACTCAGGCCAAATCATTCATATTATATAATTTTTTTTAATCTGGTTGTGACTTTAGAAACGTTTTAAATGAGTTCAAACATATTTAATATTAAAGGATAATTTCTTAAGAAAATGTTTCTGATTATTTTAAACTTAATGGAACTAATATTTGTAAAGACTATAAAATAAATAAGACACTTTTCACTAATACACATTTCAATAAACAGGTATAAAATGTTAATAGTGTTATTTAATTATTGCAACGAATCATTGAAAGTTAGTTTTATAAAGTTTTATATTTTATACTTGATCGAAGAAAATTTATTCAAAGGCATATCATGAATTTTAATCTAGTCACAATCAGTATATTACCAAGAGACCTTTCCAATTTATGTAACGGAAAACTATCACAGAATGAAAAGTATTGGAAATTACTCATGAAATGCCCTAATAAAATTTTATTAAATTTTGTTTTGTTTCCTATTTAACCAATAAAGTCATGAAAGTACTAGGATATTTGGTAAATTTTTTTAAAATGGAAAATATATCAAATATGCAGGATTTAATATTGTTCTAATTTATTGACTAAATTTTCATTTAGATTGAAATACCACACGTCTCCATCATAAAGAACAGGCAGAAGTAAGGTTTGACAAATATCTCTTTGAGAACAATAACTCTTTGAGATAGTACATTTTGAAGAAAATCTCGTGATTGACATCATTTACTTGAGAATATCATGTTAGATGTTCATTAATTAATAGACCAATATTTTGAAAATTGAAGAAGAAGGAATAACATAACCGTTAATCAACAACTGTAGTAAATCAGATAAAGATATTTTCGACGAACGTTTCTGTCTCCCGATAATGATATTTTGCTATTTAATTTGTTCAATCAGAAGACCCTGGCTGCTAGCCCTCAAACTAACCAAATTTAGGTCTATATTCAGAATATTAATGCATGAAGAAATTTCATCGATATTGGGGGAGAGTATATTTGAAGATCATCAGCATATAAATGATACTGCGGTATCAAAATGTCTTCCAGTCAACTATAAGATTAAGCTTGAAAAATTAGTTGCAGGGTAGACTGTAAGCATGAAGGTAAAATCTAAACAAAAAAGTTGAATACAAAAGGCAAACAAATTTAGTAAAAACATTAATATGAGTTAAGAAAGACGAAAGAAAAAAGAAGAGTGCAGAAAAAATAGGATTAAGGCGAGATAGGATTAATCAACAGATTCTGTAAGTCATTTCTCAAGGATATTTTCCTGGCTGATTATTTATTCAAAATTACTAGACACATCTATATTTGATACAAGATTTTTTTGAGAGTTATTTAAAATTATTATATGAAATAATCATGTAATGGTGCAATCTGTTTTTCGAAGCAATTAGTAAGAAATATTCAGGTATGACACTGTAATTTATACCCAATCAATAAATCGTTGTTATCATAACATCGTAATCAATCTACAAATAACTAGTTTTTTTTTAATAAATTGCGTAATCTTGGTTCCTCATTGACATTTCTCTATTTCAACAATCAAAAACAAACTTACGAAATAACAGGAAATATTCACTTCGAGATCTGTTGAAAAAATTATCCTTACGAAACATTTAAAAACATTAATTTTCATGTGTAAACCCATAGTTAAAAAAATATTCCAAGATAATTAGGAAGCATTCTATTGAGACCTTGTACTTACAAAAGTCTGCAATGATAAAATGAAGCTTTGAAAAGATATTTTAATTAGATATAGCGGTGTTGACGTGATACAGCTCTTGATTTCTGCTATTAATAATGTCAGCATACTAGTAAGAACAGCAAAACTACTTGCACAAGTAAGTTTTTCGCTTGTGTGAATAATTTAAAGGCTGAAGATTAAACACGGAACTGGTCGCCTGAGATTTTATTCATGAAAGTTAATGTAAATGTTATAATGCCAGTAAGTGCGAGGATATTTGAGATTGAATACAAATATTTGGTTTCATAATATGTGTAAAGCAAATTTTTTTGCATAGCTGTGACTTAGAAATTGTAGAAATTGTATATTATTTAAAAGGTATTTCGAACTCAGCAGGAGGTCAATATCCTTTGTTGGAAACGTGATTTTAATATCACAGAACATAGTACTTGATTCAGAAAATGATTAATCGAGATATTTTATCTATTTCTATAAATAAACTAATTAGAAAAATTTCAATTGTTTCTTACTTCTTAAAAATATTTTGTGAAAAAATATTATTTTCTGGTTATCTCATGAGGTAGTCCAACAGAATATATCAACTTCTTCCTAAAATCATGCAGTCATTTTTCTAATGCAGCAATAGAGAAAGGGAATAGTTCTAATGGATAAATTGAACTTTTTATCCGTTTGTTCGATTTCATGAAAGCAGTAATTCAGGGTGAACATTTTTCAAGGAAAGTTCCTTAACGGACGTCCGGGATAAAGACCTAATTGAGAGAAAGTGAAATGTCACGAACACGGCCATAAAATGCTTTTTATTGGCTGGGCAGGGTGTATTATTACCTATATGAGTGAGCGAGATTGAGTAAAAGAGAGACAAAATGTAACAGTTCGCTCTCATCTTCGTTCTCGTTAAACGAATATTTGTGTGTTTGTGTGTGTGTATTTTTTTGCTAAATGTTTTTATTGTGTAATGAATATTTGGAAATCATTTGTAAAATATTTGTTATTTAATGCTGTACCAATACTATATTATATTAATAATTAATGCGTAAAAAGCTTCTCTTCTGTTGGGTGTCCCGCGATAACTCACGTCTTTTTTGCTAATTAAACAGAAGGCCGAACGAGACGCCTTTTATACACTGCATATATTTTGGAAAATATTTCAGAATACTTCAGAAATTATAAAAGAGTGGCAAAATTATTAGTTACAATTAATTGATTTCTAATAGACATATAAGTGAAACTGCCCATAAGAAGCAGTATCCAGTTTATTTAAATAAAATGGGGCAAAACGCGTGGGATTTTACTTATTAATATTATTGTAATATAACGTGACATAATATTGATGGAGTGGTTAGTTTATTTTAGATCGCGTGTTATGGACTTACTACTACAATACCAGCTAATCTCTCTTCGAGGCTTTGCAAAGTAGAATGAGAAGGTACTATCTCTTACAATGTTAGTAAATGTCACTGATTCATTGATTTACAAATTTTTGTTTCGTAGCATTTTTTAAACAAATATCATAATTCAATCAGGTTTTGCAGTTTTTTCCCAATTATATACTGTATTATCTAAAAAAACATTTTTGATACCAGTCTCAATTTTATTTTAACAAAACTATGACATGATATTTCTGAAATAGAAGCTTAAAATAAAATGAAATATATTTTCGGTAAGAGTCGATGAAAATGAAATCGATAAATATACTGTTTTTTGGAAATTTAGTAACTCTTAGCTCCAAAATTGTGAATTTAAGTTTAATATTGACGATTATAAATTTGGAAAATATATTTATTTTATTAGTAGAGTTAAATATTAGGAACGTTTTAATAAATATTTTACAAGTAGTTAGTTCAGCAATAGCTAGTTCTTAATCTTCATGCCCACCATCCCAAAAATATTAAACATCAAACTTTAACAAAATTACAGTAATATGTTGAAGAAAGTGCACAAGAATAGCCTGCATTAAATTTGAAATTAAACCTTTTAACATTAAAATTCTGAAACATATTTTACTCACGTTGAATCATATTTTGTTATTCATCGGGCAAACCGGCTGTTCTCACACCTCCATAGTGTTTCATGTTCTTATGTCTTCTAAGTTACGTCTCATGAATATTATTCTAATTTCGTGACCTAACCACCGACCCTGATGTCTTGTATAAACATTTTTTGCGATAAAAACCTTATATCATGGCAGAAACGACTTCAAAATCTATGTATCACAGCTCAAGTTATATATACTATACTTAAGAAATTATGAACCAAAATTTTAGCACTGTCATAGAGGTATAGTTTGAAGTTTAATTTACGAAATAAATGAATTTTAACCGGGTTCATAGATAGTCGAAATGTAAATAAAACATTTTTCAAAAAGCTGTTGAAAAACTCAATGTTGAAAACGCAAATTATGTGAGCACAGTTAATAGCAAAGGTTAATATGAAAGATTCAAAAGTATATTTTATTATCGAGCATACTATATTTTTATGCATGGAACTTCTGTGTGCTTTCAGCCAAGATGAGAAATTAAAAAATTAAAACCAAACCGATTTTATGCTTTAATTTCCGTTTCACTTCGAACTTCATTATTTAATCCGCTCAATGTATTCAAGTCATAGGGTTTTACGCTTTTCATATCTACGCTATTTCGACGATGTTAAGATTGTATCAAAAAGTGATTACTTTTCAATAACTAAACCAATGATCTGACACGTATGATTTTGCATTATGAAAAGAAAGATATTAAAATTCGAAGTATTAGTTTAAAAAATTAAAATTAGTCTAGTGCAAATTTGCCTCGCGTATCGAGATTTTCGTACTTCGTTTGCGGAAATTTATCGTAAGTTATAATTAGTGTATATTAGCGCAATAAACATTAAATAACAAATTTAATTAATTGGTGGAAACTGTGTATACTATATAGAATATCTCAAAGCAAGTGAAAACTGCGGTCATTGTCATAATTTTACTTTCAATCTCTGCGTAAGTTTTTCATACTCTATTTTTTCGCAATTTTTGTTTTAGTTACTTCGTAAATAAGAGAGGAAATATGAGGAAAACACTTTTGAATTCTCTTCCTTTCAAAACGATGCACCAGCAATATTGCAAAAGGAATTTAAAAAATATTTTCGAGAACTTAGACTATACCCCTCCCCCCCAAATTTTAACATCAATATTCTTGTTTGTTAGCTATTGAGATAGGAGCTTTTTTACTACGCTAGATTTAAAATTTTGAGGAGTTTACCATCAAGCGCAAGCGCGAGAAAAAAGACTGTGACAAAGAATGATATGTCATAAAGGTTTAATTTTTTCTTATGAGTTACGCGACCCTTAAACAGATCAAAGCATTAAATTTTATTAGGTTATTTTTATATTTACATATAATTTATTGAAATTCTTACTTAATTTGATTTTATGATCAGCGAAACGAGGAAATATTTTCGATTTCGGCAAGTTATAATTTTATTAATTCTACTGAGAAATATCATACAAAAAATTCCGCAGTCCATTGGATTCTCCCTTCAGATTTTATAAGCTATACGTAAGTTCATAACTTTAAACGTATTCAAAGACATGGATGTGATTTATGATTATCCACTAACATTTTATTTGAAACAACATTCTTCCCTCTGTTTCACTGTTCCGTCTGCTGGAAACACAATTCTTTTATTATTTTGATGGAAATACAAAGGAAAAGAGGAATACAAGTTTCATAATTTTCACGTTTATCAGTTATTATACGACCCATAATTTAAGGAATTTTTTTTTTTAATGCTACATATTTTTTCTAATTCAGTTGCGGTTTTTAATACTTATCTATTTGTGTAAAAGTTTGTAAATATTAAATTTTGCATGACTTTGGTTAGTCTCAAGATTGAAAGTTGTGACGGCAATTAAAAATATATTACATATTTTTTAAATATTTTTAATAATGCTAGCTAGAGTCGTTGCTTGAAACTATTTAAATAAATATTTTTAAAAAATTTTAAGCAATAAATATATCAAATATTTAATTTTAAAAAGTTGTAAAATATCATTAAATTTTCAAGCAATTGGTGTTCCATAAAACTAGTATACAAATTTAACGCTGAATCAAAATATTTAAATCGTAATAAATCAATATTTTTTTAAAACTTTCGCTCTTAGTTTTATAATTTAAATTGTTTGCAATTTTTTTTATAAATATTTATATCAATTAATTGTTAATCACAGATGAACCACTTCAAAGTTTTTTAGCATTTCGAAAAAGTTTATTTCGGGTTGGCATATTTGAGATAATTAAATATTTTTGGTATTTGGGTAGGTCGCAAAAAAATGTATATTTTTTTTTAAATTTCGCAAAGCTTTCTAAAATTCTAACCGTTTACGTATCTAAGCTTACCTAATTACTCGGACGTAATTACTTTTGATATCTCAACTATGGGGATGGGATATTTACTTCTTAGTCAGACACGTTCTCATTCAATTGGATCAAAGCTGGATGCTACCATCTTTTTCATCCTGTCGTGTATTTGTAATTCTAGCGTAACATGCCAGAGTATTCCAAAATTGAACTGTTTACCTGACATAGAAGTAGATGTGACCTTGATTTTAGAATACGTATTATTCTGTCAGTTACAGTTTACAATTTTAAAGTTTTTTGGTGTAAATGTCTCAGCACCCAAATCCAAGCTGCACTTCAGATGGACTTCGAATTGAATTATTCAATAATATTTCCTTCATTTTGAATCCATTTTTGTCATTTTAAATACTCTCTTATAATCTTATAATTTTTGCTAGAGTTATATGTTTATACTCCAAGAAATAAACGAAAAATTTATCAAAATTTCGTTTAAGCATGTCTGATCACATGAAAGCCAGAACATAGCTCTGTGAGAATTGAATAAAGCTTCACATTCAATGCACAGTGGAGCTAATCAGATTGGCACATATCTGCTGATGAATATACACTTCCGTGGCGTCACAATGTAACAACGGACGCCTATCAGGAATATCTGACCACCCGCGCCTTGAGACTATTTTGAATTTGCTTCTCAACTGTTTATGAACAGACTAGCCTTCCACCTGTCGTTTCCTATGAGCGGACCATTGTTTGTTATAAATTCATACATTACAAATGGAAATGTCAGTTAGTTTCAGTGGTACGTATCCTTGTTTCTATGTGTGCTCTGAGTGTTACAGAAAATATATAGGTATTTTTATTAAATTTCTACTGTAAAACCAATAATTATTAATGGAAAAATAAACAAAAGGTAATATAATTTATTCTATTGGAAAAGATAAATGAAAAGACGTACTACTACAAATAGTAAATACTTTTAACGTTTTAAAATAGTTTTTATAATTGTGTGTACTGTAGTAGTGATGAAAGCTGTAAGTAGGAAATAGTCGAAAAGACACGAATCTGGTCGAACAGCACGACGCAATGTACCATAAGTACGCTTTAAATCCCATCGTTTGGTTGGCTTGCTGATGTTATTACTAATCTCATTTAAGATCGTTAAATATTTTAAATTGTTTTTTAAGATTCCGCTGCATTCCTGATTTCAAAAAATTAGGTCAAATTAGATAACGCATCAGCAAAACAATTCGAAATATTTCCTGCAAAACAGTATTTTTTACCATTACAGTCGGATAATGGATTACCAGCTCTGAAACATTTTTAAATACCCGTATATATATTATAAACGATGGATTTGGTTACAGGCTGACATTATTAGTAATTTTGTTAAAGCTTGGCCCAATAAAGCAAAATTTTAAGGTCAGTTTAGACTTTAAAATTTTGATATATTTTGAGATCTTAGAAAATATGGTAACAGACACTATTTAGAGATATTTTCAGTAACATACTATTATTACTTGCCGCCTAATTTATAGTCAGGTTTCCGAACATCATATTATTGTATTATATATATATATATATATATATATATATATATATATATATATATATATCGTTATTTGAAAAACGCCATAAAAATTCATACAATGAAGACTCTTGAAAATATATATTACCGTAGCTCAACATTTACAGAGCCAGTAAGAAAGGAGCGTCGGAGCCTCATTCGACATTTTTTCAACTATTTAGACAGACATTTTATGGCAGTTAATTTCACCATTATTTTGGAGATATTTCATTAATTTATTTGATATTACAGGTATTAAGTATGTGAAAATATGAGTGTTGATGCAATTTCTTATTTATTTGATACGAGTTATAAATGACAAATTTGTATATCCCCTGCTTAATAACTTTGCTGAATTTAGATTACATGTACGTTTTGCAAGTTTACAATAACCTTCCATATATTTTATTTTTATATATATAGATACATTTATTATTAACACCCAAAATTACTTTTAGAATTTGTTTAAATATTAAACTATTTCAAAATATTTTGCTTCTTTCTTAACCTACAAAACGTCTATCCAACATGTACACAAAAATGGAATTAAACCTCTTTGCAGGAAAATACACTTGTATTTTGGACATTAATCATTTACGTGACTTTATCATAATTTAACTTCTCTCACACAGAAATAATAATATTTCTGGATAGTACTTTAAAAAATATATAATTAATTTTACTGCTATGCTTTATTTCTATCGCTCTTTGGCTGAAATATCAGAGCTGCAAAATCATTTTAGATGAAATTTCATGTCATATCAGTGATTCTATCGGGAATATCCATACCGTTTTTCGGAAATGGAATAAGCATAGAAACTTGAAGATAATGAAAAGTTGACGGTCACAAATATTTATATCAAAATTTTAAAGGATCAAACAAAACAAAACATATTTTTTAGGGTGCCTTGCTTCAAAAGACAAAAATGGAACATTTGTGAGGTCACTAACGTATGTGTTAGTTCGTCTGTCGTAGCCATTTTCTCATAAACCGCTTGACGTGGAAACTTAAAAATTTGGCAAAATAATAAAGTAGAGTAACTTAACTATATTCATACTCGAAGCTTAAGGTAGTGAGGTTTTAGGAATTAGTTACGCGAAAAAATCTTCTTTATAGTTTGGGATATCGTCTGGAAAGGCTGGTTGTAAGGGTCGTAAAAATATTTTTTTCATAATTTTAAGTATTATATCTTCAAAAACTCACTGAAAATCATACAAAAATATAGTCTCGACCTTATTTTGGAGACTGCTGAGCCCAAAATTAGGAAAAAAATTTTTATTTTCAATTTTTTAATTCTGCTCATATTTTAGGTTTTTTATTTCGTATATGTATGGGACACAAATTAAAACTCATGTATGATCATTCTGAAGGTATTTCTGGAAATGTCCACAAAATATATGAACCCCTCTATTTCTGAAAATGAGAAAATTCACCGAAATTATAGCAATGATCCTTAATCTAAAAAAATCTGCCTATTTTTATGCTCGTGAAAGATATTCTAGCCAACATATTAATATTTTTGACGAGATTAACAAACATATTTATTTTTAACTGTAACATATTAATATTTAATAATATTTAACTATGCATAGGTACAGTTAAACATTTATTTTTATCAAATTTTTATGGAAGAAGTGTAGCACGAATTCCGCTCCTACTTAACAACGTCTTTAAACAAACATAAGAATTTGTTTTTAATTTTAAATTTGTAATGAAAAAAATCTTTTTATTTTTTCCTAAAGCAATCATAAAACCTTCAGTTTTACATGAATGTTTGCAATAATTAATTTAGCGGTAATTGTGCATAATTGAATGAAAAACAATGTAAAACGATCGGCGCATTAACACACATACATGCACGCATTAACGCGCGCAGGGACTTACACATTCAGACACTAAATGCATGCGTGAGAACTTTTTTAAAAGTTTTTGGTTACAGTTTTATTGTGAGAAAAATTTAAAAGATACAGAGAGGATAGATTAAGAGTAAACCTATATTTTCTTATCGGTTCAGCAGCACATGCACTTCGTGTTATATATTAATACACTTATGCTTCATATATTCCGTTTTATATATTAATTTATATAAATAATGTGATTCTAATTCTCGTCAACAAATCACTCGTCTGTTTTAAATATAATATACCAAAATGATTTCAAAAAATTTAGTTGTCATAAATAACCACGTTCGTACGTATAATTTTTCATAAAGCGTCATTTTGTTAACAATGGGACAAAAAATTAATTCTTGTGGTCAGCAGGAAAACTGAACAACACACCATTGAATCTCGTAGGCCAATCTATTATTTACGAGACAATTCACTCATATAATCTAATGTTTTGTATATTATAAACTTAATATTTTGTAGATAGACACAGCCGGTTAAAAGTCGTGGCTTAAACTCGATCTAATAACTCGATTAAAGTTAACCGACGTAGAAAATTAGGTTTGAACGGCAAAGTTATTTTATCTTCTCCGTTCACCGATACCTGACAAATATAAAAATTAAGTTGGAGAAGTCTTTCAATTTTTGTTTTCCTAGGAGCTTATTGTTACACCGTGTTATATTATTTTGCAAATCAAAGAAGAAATATTAGGCCAATAACTTTTCGGGTCTCTTCGAAAATTAGCTGGCTTAACCGAAATATTGTCCAGGAAATAAGAGCTAATTACTTATATAGAAAACAAATATCACGCCATTAAATGAACATAAATTTTCCATCAGTACACGAATAGGCATGAATTTTAGGTGCAATTCGGTGGTCGGTATCTTAAGTCCGTTATTGTTATTATAGGGGCGATGAAAGAGAAAGTGGAACTTATGAAATTATGCTGTAGAAGTTATTTTTACTGAATATTTAAGTTTGACAATAAATATGCTGTAAGAATGTCAGTTGAAATAGAAAAGATAATTTAGTCTAGATGATAAATGGTTAAACCTAAAATAATTTATTTATTTTTAGGAAAAATTGAAAACCACGAGGAAACATCAATATTGGCGACGGATTTTATTTTTTTAACCAAATTAGTTTATCGTAGAAAATTAAATAGGACCATTGAATTTTCTACGCCAAACTCAAATTATCTTGTCGTCAATCTGCTCTACGTATATCTATAATTCTAGCATACTACTTAAGGCACAAACATAATTTTAAATTAACACCGACTAAAATTCAAAATTCGCCTGAACTGTGTATCCAGATCTAAATAAATACAAGGATTCAAACCGTACTCAAGACCAAAATAAAATGACACGTCTATATTTAATTATGTACACTCCGGCATACTCTGCAAAGAAGCAAACTCAGTGTACAAACACGTATCACTGATGTGATCAAGGCAAATATTGAAACTGATCCCTCAGGAATAGCTTACTCGATTTTATGTTTGATTTACGTTTATTCATTGGGTGAATTTTACGACATTATAATGAAAGGTTAGAGATGAATGCGTGTTATTTATTTATTTTATAAATATCTTTATCAATATTCAGATAGGAGACAGCATTAAAAATATTTAAGTAAAGCTGCGAGAAACTACCGTTTCCCTGAAGCAAAAGAAGATGTTATTCGCATAGCTTTAGGAAATTTCTAAAATTCACAATTAAATGAAACTACGTGATGTAGTAGGTCGTGGTAAAGAACTTAAAGAAAGGAGAAATAATACTACATCACGTAGTTTCATTTGATTTTGAATAACGAATTTCTATAAAATTAACGCCAAATATATTCAACAAATTTTATATTCTCCGAAAGTTGCGAAATTACAAAGGTATCGCATTGTATTAAATATTAAAATAAGTAGAATTATTACCTTGAAGCATTAAGCAAAGAGGCGTGCATACTATCACATATACATTTAAAACACTTTTATTTAACCATGTTTTACATTCTCATCAATGTACTAATTCGTGAACAAATAGCGTTTGCAAAGACGTTAAAATTGATTGGCATTATTACGTTGTAAGCATTAAATTAATAGAAGTAAATATTAATACATGAATATGTAAAATACATTTAATGAATTACTAATTTGTTTATATTACTATATATTTTTTATAATTGACTACATATTTTATATTCTCATACACATATGAAATTAAAATATAAAAATCTAAAAGCGTTCTGTGAAAAGTATTTTTAGCGAGATCTCGATGAAACCTCATCGCACGCCGCATGATACTTGGACAGACAGGGGTAGAGAAAGAGGAGAGAGCGGACGTAAAATCGTTCCAAGGGGAGGCTTTTAAACCCTCAGTATGACAGCATTGAGTGACGTTAATAGTTAAGCCAGGTTATACATCATTACTCCGCGACATGCCACAGAGCTAAGCTGAGACTAATCGATAGCGTCGTGTTTAAAATTTTAGCTCCACATTTGCGTTTGACATATCAGTGTATCCTGTGGTATTTAGAGGTATATATTACTGATGAGCCTGTCAACTTAAATTCTGTATGTACTCTTAATGACAATTGCTAATGTGACGAAGATAATTTGGTGTACTGCTTGAAGCATAAGTGGATAATTAATTCAATGGAGCCACGTTTTGACTTTTAGAAATTTTGAATATTGAATATCTTTGGCATTAATTTTGTACAAATTCATTATTCACAATTAAATGAAACTATGTGATGTAGTATTATTTCTCCTTTCTTTAAGTTCTTTACTACGACCTAGGTTTTGTTGTATTACAACATCTTCAGGTGAGATATAAGCAAAGAATCCGAAATTTCTTTGCTAATATTCCACGTGAAGATGTTGTAATACAACGAAACCTAGGCCGTGGTAAAGAACTTAAAGAAAGTAGAAATAATACTACATCACGTAGTTTCATTTAGTTGTAAATAAAATTTGTTATAATAAACGTGTTTTATATGTATAATAAATAGTATTACAAAAACAACTTGAAGGTAAAAATGACAATTATTTTTCACAAACTTGATGATTTTTAACATTTATGTGTACACAAAATATGGTTCAAAACGTTTTTTACGTCTGGGTTTCTTATTAATAGGCTAGTTAACATATTATTATGCGTTTAATAGTTGTTTGTAATAGTATTTATACCTATTAAATCGATGATTATGACGTAATAATTCCGTTTAAATTTAAAATATTTAAAGAATGCGGTTTCTGTTAAATTTCGTATGTACAATTATAATCGCGAGAATAAAAAATATGGTTTATTAATGTTATATGAAATAATTCGATAAATTTAATCTTCTTGAATCTAATTAAAAATTTAATTGACATGTAGCGCATCACCAGTTACAAAGACCACTAAAAGGATTTTCAGAAATCTGTATAGAATAATTTTAGATACACTATTTAAAATATTCACGAAGTTTTTCACATAGAATCTTAAAATATGGCAGTGATAAAATATTTCAACCTGCATATATATCAAGAGGGTGGTTAACCCAAAAGTAATTACATGAAAATTTCAGAGGTGAAAGTGAAATTTATAAAAAAATAGTGTCATTAAATTGTTTATAAGAAAATTATAGCAGTGATCCAAATCTCAAAATTTTTTAAATTTCATGATACACAGGCGCATAAACCTGTGAGCGATGTACTAGGCATACCTTTAAATAATGTGAAGATATATTTATACTTGTTACAATCATTAATATACATGCATATATCCTATAATAAATATATAGCAAATATATAACACAAATCATTAGACATGGTCATTCTAATTATTCAGTAATCAGGGATATATAAGCGAGGTTGTAATAAATTGGGACTTTGCAAACTTTACGGACCATGTAAAGTTTTCGTGATGAGATGATGAAAGTTTACTCAAACATAATGATATTCTATGATTCATTTTTATATTTTGAAGTCAATTAGTAGTTATAAGTAATCAGAAAGTGTGTCAACATGAATTGCTACAACTTTTAATTTTCTTGAAATTGTCTATACTATCGATTTTTTCACGTTATTTATACGTACACTAGATTACATTTTACATTATTGGGATTAATACATGTATATAACAATTGTTAATTTTATATAGATGTGTAGTATTAAGGGTTAATAATGATCAAAAAAATAAAAAATAATGACGGGGACAATGAGTATAGTTAGTAGAGTTAAGAAATAAAAGTATTTTCAATTCATTTGAAGATTTGCACAAAGATTAATATATTGATAATCCACCATGAGAAAACCTGTAGTTTGATAAAAACATATTTTATTTTGCATAAAATATATAACCTAACTTAATAAGCATAAACATTGTATAACGTATTTCACCCTATAGTATTTATTGGAATTGAATCAATATTGAAACGAGGTCAGGAATGATATTCGCTGACCGCTGCAGATAGACCCGGAGTGTCTATTTGGCTCACGCAATTTATTGTTGGAAGTCTAGGATTTCGGTATGAAATACCATTATGATTTTAGCCACATGAGATTGTTCACTACTTAAGTTTAGATTAAACCTTTCTCTATAGAGTCTGTTATTTGTTATTAAATTTGTTTCTTAACTCATTATAGAAATTTATTAATTTAAAGATATTGAAATATTAATATCAAAAATAGAAGATTTAAATAGTAAATGAAAAAAAAAATTAAATACTATTATCGATTTAAATTTTAATTTTATACAGGGCAAAACCAATGAATATATATAATACTACGATTTAAGGTTACACTCAATTAATTTATTTAAATTTTTAAATTTTTTAAATCTACTTCAAAATTATTTAAATTTTCAGCTTGTTAACGTGTGGTAAAAGAACTCTTTATTCCATTATGGAAGGAAATAAATGTGTCATTCAATGTTGGAAAAGAACAATAGATGGTAGATAAAGGTAATGGTTCAAATTTATTAAAACAATGGTTCATGTAATTCTCGTAAAGATGGAAGAACATTTCATTAGAATATATTTCCTGTCCGTGGTAGTCTCCTAAATCTTTCTGATCTTGATTTGTTTCCTTTATTTCCTTATAGATGGTAGATGTTGACGAAATTGAATAAAAAAATTGCGTACTTATGTTTTTACTATTACATGTTATTCTCTCCTTTGCTTCTTACATGCGGTAGTAATATTACATATTAATGTCGCTGTTCCATTGCCTCTGACCTTTTGTAGCATAAAATCCGTTTTGAATGAACTTAGCTATTGAAGAAAGCGATAAAATTTTGTGAAAATGTTAGAAAATTATGTCTAATCTCAATGCGAAGAAGATGCAAAAGAAAAACTCCTCAATAGATTTCCCAGCTAATTACAGAAAATTTAGTAAATTCCAACCCTTTCACTTTCGTACTAAATATACATAATCTTAGAAGCTTAATATAAGCAATTCGGTAAATAGATTGTTTATTCAATTTAATGGCAAACGACCACACCCTAAAAAGATTGTTTGTTGCTATTATCATATTTTTAAAAATTTTACCCTATTCGTTATTATCAGCTAAAAACCTGCTTACGATTTTTTGTAGGTGAGAGAAATTTCTGCAAAAAAAATTAGGCAGGCCTAAATTCACAAATCTCTGCTGGTTAGTGCATATTCAATTATCCTATTCGATTTTACAATGAACTATGAACCATAACGATAATGTAGTATAACAAAATTATAAAATATAACAATCTTCGCAAATTTATAGGTATAAAGGACTACAATCCATTCTAGGCAATATAGCTCCGACTAACGTTTGCGTACAAATTAATAGCGCCATACAACTTTATGGGAAAAAAAGTATCTAAAGCCGTATGTACTAGTATACATATAAACACAGTAAATATTTAAATATTATGAATATTTTCATTATCAAAGATGTAAAATATAACTAAAGTATTTTACGTAACACAAAGAGTAGAGTAATGTACTTCTAAAGACGTCGTATATATTCTAAATACCATATTATAACATACGCACAACGTACCATGCTAGAAGCACCATTTTAACAAATACATTAATATCACTTTGAGCTCTTCATTTCCTCATTTTTATTTCCTTAATAACAAATACATATTATTTTTAATATCTTAAATAATGTGGCCATATCCGACCGTCCAGCTACCGTAATTAATGTATTATATATGAAATTGAAATGAAATATAGTGCAATCTTTCAAAACGCAATTTACATTAGCATGCGGGTTAATGACGGATAAACTGTCACGTAACTATTAACGTTACTGTACGCTTGACACAAAAAAGCTTAAAAGCGTCTGCATTGTATTCTATTTCCCTATTATTCTCCTTTCCACTTTGTAATACTACTAATATATATTTACGATATCCAACGTCGAATGAATGTGATTAGATTTTAACATATTTTTTTACTGTAAGTAAAATATTACAAGAGACTATTCATAATGGAAATTTTATTTGGCCTTATATTAACGTGCTAAAGTAAGGAGTTAATGTCGTTGTCAGTGTCGATACAAGATATTTTATGTACTGAAAATCTATCAGTACTTTCAATGCTGCGTTTACAGATTGGTTCCATGAATTAAATTATAATTAAAAATTAACATGTTGAAATATCACAAACTATTTTATTTTATTCGTATAATCCTTTTTCTATGACAGCAAAACTAATTAAATATACTAAGCAATAAATAAATAGAAAACATAATGAATATACTTTACTCTTTTTAACCAATTTAAAAAATTAATGCATTTCAAAGAAAAACATCATCAAACTTCGAGCATATTTTTGTAGATAACCCCTTGAAATTGACATAAAAAGGAAAATTATTCAAATCAGTTTAACCGTACTGGGTATATGTGGTAAAATACATAAAAAATAGAAGGGCGCTACTCTTGAGCTATCTATTTTAAATTAAAAAAACTGAACGCTGAAAATCATAGGTTTTTTAATTAGATATAAAAAATTTAGTAGGCAAAAGCCTACTAAATTTTTTATAAAAATTCAGATTTTTATAAGGTATAAGCATCATTTAAATGGTATAAGCATCTCATCTGTGTGATATCTTATTCATAATTAGTCTTTCTCTTCACCACCAGACACAAAAAAAAAAAAGATTATCGAGAAAATAACACCACAGACGTAAAAAAAATTCACTACCAAATTTAAAATAACAACCTAAACATGATTTTAATATGGATAGAGTTAAATATAATATTAAAACAAAGAATAAACCATAAGAACCAAATGACTTAAAACTCGTTTCACCCAAAGAAACAAACTTATAGTTCATAAAATAGATAAGTTAGGTCCGTGCAATATAGCCTCCTCAGTTTAATCGGTAAAGGCTTATAGATCTGAGATACCAAAACTGTAAGAGGTCTTGAACTCATTGTAAGTTTTAGATCAAGACTCCTGGCATCATTTTCCAATATTACATTTTCTTCAAATATTTTTTCGAAAATATTTGGTCAAAAGATTGTCGCTAATGGGATAATGATTTAGATACATGGAGTTAGATTATCTATTAGACAAGGGTAACAAATTATTTATTGATAAATTAGCTAAAGATATTTCTAAATTTTACAAAGGTAAGAACTTTAATAAAACACATAGATACGTTTTAATCTAAATTTGTCTAAAACTTAAACAGAAAAACTGAAATTTTACTTTTTTTTCGCTGTAACAATAATTATTTTCATTAATTCTCTAGCACGTAAACAGAGAAAGTATAAAGTTGGCTTTATATTAGCTTAAAAAATATACAATTATACTTCATTATAAAATATACACACAAAACAATAATAACAAATAGAGCAAGATCCCAATATAGCATGATAAAGATCGTCAAATATAATCTCTCTGCAATATCGATAAAATTTCTTCATGCGTTAATATTCTGAATACAGACCTATATTTGGTTAGTTAGAGGGCTAGCAGCCAGGGTCTTCTGATTAAACCAATTAAGTTGCAGAATATCATTATCGGCGGTCAGAAATATTTGTCAAAAATGTCTATATCTGATATACTATTAACGGTTATGTTATTGAAGTAGAAGGCTACTTCAATTTTACAAATATTGGTCTACTAATTAATCAACATCTAACATAGTATTCTAGATTAAATGATGTTAATCACAAGATCTTCTTCAAAATATTCTATCTAAAAGAGCGTCAAAGTTTTTGTCCGTTTCGAACTAAAATACATATATCATACTTCTTTCGTTTGCACATCTAACTTCTGCTTATTCTTTATGATGGAGACGTGTGTTATTCCATTCTAAATGGACATTTAGTCAATAATTTAGAACGGCATTAAATCCTGGATATTTGATATATTTTCGATCTTAAAAAAATTTACTAAATATCCTAGCATCCTTCATAACTTTAATGGTTAAATAGGAAAGAAATCAAAATTTAATAAAATTTCATGAGGGCATTTCATAAGTAATTTCAAATACTTTTCATTCAATGATAGTTTTCCGTTACATAAATTGGAAGGTTCTCTTGCTAATATACTGATTATGGTTAAATTAAAATTCAGAATATGAGTTTGAATAAATTTTCTTCGATCAAGTATAAAATATAAACCTTTATAAAACTAATTTTCAATGATTTGTTGCAATAATTAAATAACATTATTGATAGTATATACCTGTTCATTGAAATATGTATTAGTGAAAAGTGTTTTATTTATTTTATAGTCTTTACAAATATTAGTTAAGTTAAGCATAAAATAATCAGAAAAATCTTCTTAAGAAATTATCCTTTAATATTAAATGCGTTTGAAGTCATTTAAAACGTTTCTAACGTCACAGCCGAATTTAAAAAATGATATAATATGAATGATTTAGCCTGGGTTAATATTCAAATTTCATTTCAGGTTTATGATTAAGTCTAGTGATATATATATATATATATATATATATATATATATATATATATATATATATATATATATATATCGCCACGGTAGATATTACTAGCGTACTATCCCTAGATCATAGCAGATAAGCAAAACAACCCTATTATCGGCTTCTTGCTAGCTAGTTACCGACTCTCGATGTTAATATTTGATAATCCTTAATTAGAGCTTAAATATCCAAATGTGCTTTCGGTGAAACAATTAGGGTTGAGCCGAGTAGGAAGGGCTTAAGCTGTCATATCCGGTTTGTAATGGCACTAATCCCTACCGTTTCCCTCTTTGTTGACCGATAAATTCAACTTGTAATAACATGACACCCTGTTACTCAAGTGTAATGGGGCATTTTTCATTGGATAGGCTTTCCCTGAAATATTAAGAAATATTATAGTTTCTGCTTAAATAAATTTTAAGTATAAGTTTTTCGTTCAATTATTTTATAGGTTAAGGTGCAAGTAAGAATAAATATATGTAATAAGAGAATAAATATATGTAAATGTAAAAATACATGGAAATATTGAATAGAAATATTATTCTTATAAAAATTATACAAAAAGACTTACTTAAAAATTAGACTTAAAAATGCTACAATAATTACGTAAAATTTATTATAAATATTTTATAGTTTAAAGAACGTTTATTTTATAACGAATATTTTTTGAACGTAGTGCCGGTTGAAGAAACGGCTCATGTCAGCTGAGTCCTAAATGCCATATTATCAATAAGATACGTGCACAGGTACCTAGATTCTAACATCCACTCAAGCGTGTGCAGAGATGCACTACTGTACGGTAATACGAAATTTTATATATATATTATCAGGTACCGCTTTTAAATTTAATATAAAGATGTTTTTCAGTTATTAAATTTGTTTTTAAAATGACTTTTTCTCATATACTACATTAGGAAAATCGGAAAAACCCATTTGATTATCTTGTCCACATATTTACATGTTGCAGCCATTCTATCAGAAACCGTTTAAGGTATAAAATTGTAACTAAGCATGATGATAAAGCAAATTTATCAACGATGTACGTTGATCAATTTGTTATCAATACATTTGCAACAATTTTAAGGCTTTCAAATGAATTGATATTGCTTTTCAATTTTATTTATCTTATTAGATAGTAATTAAAGTAGATAATTATAAAGATTCAAATGGTGGATGGGTATGTTTAAAAAGGATTTTGAGTGTTTTATTTACCCCTCCAAAATTTCCTTAACCGCGTCTGTCTATACGCTGTTTTCTCTGTAAGTTCTGAATATATTTTCTCCCAGATTTTCATTAATGAATATTTAATTTAAAAACATTTCCTTAAAATTACCCAACCTGTGATTCTTATGAATTTGAAATACATGTAAATGTAAAAATACATGGAAATATTGAATAGAAACATTATTCTTATAAAAATTATACAAAAAGACTTACTTAAAAATGCTACAATAATTACTTAAAATTTATTATAAATATTTTATAGTTTAAAGAAAACAGTTTTTAAATCAATTTTCAGAGGTTGTTGTGGAAAATGTTTCAATCTTCATAAAAACAAATTTTATTACCGTCCCGAACTTCTACAAGTCAAAAGATCTTGGGTGAATTTGGATGGATGCTGGCTTGTCTGTTTGAACATCCCAAATGTGCATCATTTCAACGGTTTCTATTTAATCTTTCATTATTACAATTAATTTAACTTTTATTGATTACTTATTTGGAAACTAAGAAGATTGTGACAGAGACTTCTGTTCGTCATATTTGTTGAAATGTAATTAATGAATGATTATTTAATAATTAACTAAAAGGAATACAAATACGTCGATTACTTAACGAAATCAAAGAAAAAGCTTATATTCAACTTAACATAAAAATGTATGGGATATCTTTCTTATTACTGTATGATGAAAGTTAATAGTCTAAAAATGAACCTAATAGTAATGTTATAAGGTTGTAGTATCTAGCAAAAAAAATGGTTTATAAAAAATTAAACGTTTATTGGAGTGCATAATTCTTATAAATAATGACCTATTTGCAGAATCCATGGTAATATAGCGACAAGCCTAGAGACTTATGACCCTATAAAATAGTTATCGACAATTGAACGTGAGTATTAATGGAGCTGCTGGCATATTAAATATGTGGGACTCCATTGATACCTCTGACGACCTTCAGGTTTCCCAAGTATATTGTAGTGACAGCATACATAAAATTGTTAAAAAAATTCCCAAGTGCATATAATTTTTTTCAATTGTTTTATTTATATAAACGAAACTTACTATATATAGTAATATTTTTTCATTTTTTTTCTCACATGTGTAACCGATTACAAACCAAAACTTTCGTCATGATGTATTTTTCTTTGTCGTTCAAAATATTTTTTATTTTGACGAATTGGTTTTGTATAGTAATTGATTTAATCCAGACACAATCATACGCCAGCAATAATATTTTTTGAACGTAGTGCCGATTGAAGAAACGGCTCATGTCAGCTGAGTCCTAAATGCCATATTATCAATAAGATACGTGCGCAGGTACCTAGATTCTAACATCCACTCAAGCGTGTGCAGAGATGCACTACTGTATGGTAATACGTCTCTGTCATTTTGATACCTACTCACCAGAACATACAAATAATATTTACGTGGATTATATTTGAAATATATTAATATTTATATTCTTTAAAACCTTAAAGTAACAAATCTGGATATTAAGTGTGAGCAAAAAACATTCATTATTTATAATGATATCTTATTATATTAATTGAAGTACTCATATCGTATATTTCATTCCGTACGCTCGAGGCATAGCGAAGCGATATATAAAAGAATTGCAGTAATGTGAGTGAAAGTTTAATGGTATTTACTCAAAACAACATGATCAACAAACAGGAAATAAAATTCATATTTATTGCCATCCGGATATGACAGTTATATTTAGTGAATACTTAATAGAGAGATTTCAGGATACGTATTACAATCGAATGCAAGAAAGTATTAGTTAATCTGAGAGACTTAAAATTATAAATATTAATTTAATCCCTTGAAGTGTAATCGGAACATTTATTGAGCAGTTTTAAAAAGTATACTTTCAAAACAAACTTAAATCTAACTACAGGATACTAGTCAAATAGGGTTGCAGCACATAAACGACACCTTATTTATTGATCCATTTGGAAAATCGATTTCACTGTTTTGTCAATGGGCTATTTGTTTTCTCTCGTAAACTGGCACGGCAATACTAAGCTAAGAAAAAAAATATTTAAAAATATTTGAAAAAAAAAATTACTAGCCTTATTAATGAATAAAAAATAGTGGAAACGTTTAAAAGCAGTTCAGGGTTTATTCCACTTATAATGACCGACTTATTTCGGGACACTTTTATACGCCGCATTAAAAATTAACTATATATGGGTTTTAATTGTTATTTATTCTAATTTTTCTCAAATTAAATTTTCAAGTTTTCTACATTTTGATTGATGACGAGACGTAACGCGACCTATTTCTTTAACTGTTTAACAGCTTAACGGCTTAACGGCTGAACAGTTAACGATCGACTAAATTATCGACCGTGTGCGTACAACTGTACAATTGATTGTACTTTTTACTGTCGTACAATATTTACTCAACAATTTCTTAGATGAACATTTCTGTCAAATACGACTTGCATACAATTTCGTTGGTCATATGCGCTCTCGTATGGAAACCCATACTTTTTAATCATCGATAAAACTTTTAACAAACTAACTGTCGATATTATGCCGAAAGCCATATGGTGCACAAGCAGTATAAACATTTTTAAACCTATTTCTAACGACGGAAACCCAAATGAAAGTAAATATTTGAAGTTCATTCCTTACGAATGTACTAAAAAACTGTTTATATGGTGGATTTCAATAAGATTACTTGCTGGTCTAATATTTATAATATGGCTACAAAAATTCAATGCATTACTTTTTTTCCATTTATTCATGAGCACTCTGATATCTTGTTCTAAAATTAATATAGCTAAAATTAATATAGCTAAAATTAATATAGGTATATTAATATAGAAAACAAAACTGTTACTACTTTGAAATAGTTCGTAATTACGAATTCTCAATAACAGCTTCAGATTATCAGTGAATAAAAGATGCTTTGCGATGTTGACAGCTGATGTTCAATGATTATTCATTAAGAAAAATATAAATAGCCCGAGCTCACGTCCATATCTTGCACTGAATTTAGTTAGGCTATAATATCTATACGAACGAAACGTAGCAAAAAAATTTGTTTCTTTATTTGTTTATTCAAATCAGTCCCTAGAAACAAACATCTAGTCTTAGAAATGCATTCTCTTTTAGAAACTAAATATATTGGGTCCAATTATATGCTACACAGAATTATTTTGTAATTTCTAAGTGTAGGTCAATATTAATAAATATCATAAAAGTCGGGGAAAACTTCTTAATGGTCGGTAGAAAGAGAGCGGCTTATTTATTGACCGACTTGTTGGCAAACCGAAGGAAATAATTTAGCGATCATAACGGGGACGAAGCAGACTAATTATAATAATTCTCCGTAGGGCAGAGCTATAGTTTATTTAGAAAATATGCTTGTAGTAGAAGCAAGAAAAAAAGTAGAAGAAAAGAAACAAGATTTTGATAATGGTCAGTGCATTATAATTGGAGTTTACTACTTAAGAATCGATTTTCATATGTAACGCCCGATATGAAGTTTTATGAGGAGTAAAATCAGAAGTTTAGAACGTATGAAGTTCACAGTCTCTCCTTGAAACATTTCTGTGCATCTTTAGAGTGAGATATTAATATGTTTTTTGGCATTTTGTCATGGCGTAATCGCAATGACGGAGTGAGACGTACTTCTTGGCATTTCCTTATGGCGTAATCCCAATGGCGGAGTGTGACACACGTAGTTTACTGTTGTTCGCTTATATCAAGATGTAATTATTAAATGTCATTATGTGTCTTCTATTTTACAAATATAAAGTCACTTTAAATTTTAACTTTTTAGTCAAACTTACCAAAGATTGTTAATTTTGTTGGATAAATTTGACCTTGTTCACTTAAAAATTACTTTTTTATTTTTTGTATTAAATGACTTTCCAATTACATTTAATGATATTGATATTCATATTTATATACAGTGCTATTTTATAAATTCCAAGGCAAACGTTAAGTACGTTTGCCCAATAGGTCAAGTTATAGAGCTTGATGTGTGTGAATAGGATCAATGGATCAATAGATCAAGTTATAGAGCTTGATGTGTGTGAATAAATTTATATGTATTTTTAATACATATAAATTTATTTTAAATAGGTAAGTTTTTCATATTAAAATTATATTATAAAATAATAAAATGTTAAATAAAAAAGTAAGCGATTTTTCTGTTTATATTATTGTTTTCATTTAAGTAGTTTTCAAGAGTTTAGTTAAAGTTAATTTTTATATCAGGTTATTAAACTTAAAATAGATTTAGCCACGCGACACTTATAATCCACAGTTTGAACAATATATATAAATATATTTATATGTATAAATATATTACTCTTGTTCAAAATACGCTCTTTTTTATTGCGTAAAATCTAAATAATATTCAGAGGTAAAAGAAAAATTTTTAATTAAAATTCCATTTAAAACTAAATGAAAATTTATTTCAGGTAAAATAAATACATAACCATTTTTCACCGCGATGGGCTGGGTTGATCACAAGGCCCGGGTTCGATTCTCGGCTGCTCGGCTGCGCAGGGTGGGACTGGTGTTTTGATTAACTGTAATAAGTCGGCCATTGAAGGGATTCAAAAATGGGGTATTAGTAATGTCGAGGTATCAATGGCACACATTAAATTACGTAAATAAATTAAATAAATATTTAAATAATAATTCTACCAATTGTATCAAACGACTCTTTGACAGATAAATGGATAGCAGACATCAAATGGTAATTAACTGGTCTTTGTTTAAATTTAGTAAGCGTGGAATCATAAAAATGATAGAGAAGCTCTCTATCCCATTGAATACATAATGGTAAATTTAGAACGAATATATATTTAATTTCTTATGTATTATTTGCAATATTACTTATATATGCACACTAAAAAATAGAAACATTTTGCTTTTTTATAAGTGTTGTTGTACACAGTTACAGGTGTTTTATAATTATATATTGTTCGTAAAAACAAGATTCCGTGTTTTTAAATTTATTTCGAAATCTAACTATTTAATGAATCGTTTTGATAATATGTAGGCTTCTATTCTGATAGTTACCTAACCGACAGAAGAAAAACTCCTTAAATATAGTTAAACCTTTTAATGTGTAGCGTACCTTGCATATGTACATTTTAAATATTTATAATTATGAATATTTAGGACATAAAAATGTTATATAATTTTTACAGGAAACTCTTCTTTTTTCAAAAATTTACATTAAAAGTTTATTACTTGTTAATTTACCTGATTTACAATTACTCCCATCGTCGAAATTCCAGGTTTAAGGGCAATCGATTATCAAGCACGCACTGATGTGGTAATTCCACATAAATTAATTTCGTTGTTAGTTAAAATGAGGCATTTAATAAAACTTAATATCTGACTTATAGATTGTTTCCGGTATTTTATTCAAAGACGGCATTTTCCGAACATTTCTAAAACATGAAAGACATATATTGAGGGCTTGTTTTGTTTTAAATATTTACTTCATATATATGCATGTTGTCATAAATTATTTTTTATATAAATCACGATATATTCCTTATAAAAGGTAAAAAAAATATTAATTATGAATATTTTAAAAATTGCAGACGTGGAATATAGTAAATAATATGGAATTTAAAAGTATTTTCACGTTCACACAAGACGACACGTTTTCACGCGACCTTATTTCATGTCGTCGCGTGAAAGTAAGTTCATATTCACACAGATACAAGCAGAAATAGAAGGAATAATATGGAAAAAAAGTCCACAATTAAATGAAACTCCGTGATGTAGTATTATTTCTACTATCTTTAATTTCTTTACCACGACCTAGGTTTCGTTGTATTACAACATCTTCAGGTGGGATATTAGCAAAGATTAACTCTTAGGAACAACCAACAGCACTTATATGTTTCAAACACAATAGCGGAAGACTACTTTGTGCGGATTTTTCCATTGTTTATGTTAGTGAGTTTATTGCAGGGGCGCAGACTAGGTTTTATTATATTACAGAGAGTTATACAATATACCAGTATTCTAGTTGGGGTAATAAATTCAATTGTTGTTATTATGTGAAGTTATACAATGCAAACTTTAGGCTGTATGTAATAAAATTAAATGAAAGGTATTGTCGGTAATATATTGCAAAGGCAAGGGTATTTGAAAGTAAGGCCACGGTAATATATTTATACAAAAGCAAGGGTATTTGAAAGTAAGGACAAGGTAATACACTAATTCTACATATCTCCGGTTTTGTGTATTCATATATTTATTTATTTATTTCTTTTAATTTTTTTTGTTTTTATTATATATACTTATATTTATATGTGTATTAATGCTGAAACAATTTCCAGGGTACTGTAGTATCACTGTTTTATATTTATATTATATCTAGGAGATATCAAGAATGGGTGCTGATATTATATTTAGTTGTTCATTTAATAGATTGACCTTGATATCTTTTTTATGTCTGTTTATTTCTAATGTTTCTAGGATATTAAGTTTATTGCCTTTTGTATTTATTTGTAATATATAGGGGGCATTATCAGTATGGGGGTGATGGTTATTTTCAATGAGATGTTTAGCAAAGTGAGATGTGTCTGGTTTATTATTATCAACAAAAAAAAACAAAAAAAAAAAAACAAAAAACATAGAATCACTAGTAGTAGATACCATCATTGCATTCAGTAACCAGGACGCACTTACTAAACACAAAGCTGCTAATATAATATGTAAAGAATACTCTAAAACCAAGACACACATTAATGACGAAATTTTGACACAACGTGATCTACAAATTAAAATTAATGAAGATAAACTCACCATATCTAAAGCAGATAAAGGCAACACTATAGTTATTTTAGACCAAAATGAATATAAAAATAAAGTGTACGATTTCCTTAAACCAGATGACTTCACAAAACTACAAAGGGACCCCACCACGACATTTGCAGATAACGTAAAACAATTAATTAAAACCTGTAACATCATATTTCCTAACGAATTCGCGAAACATAAAGTTATAGAAATGAACCCTAGACCCATATGGACAACCTAAAATTCATAAACCAAATATACCCATACGACCTGTTGTCTCATACACAAACGCACCCACAAAAAAATTAGCTTTTCACCTGAATAAGATCTGCCGTAATAAAACCGGATTTGCGTCTAAACACCATTAAAAACTCTGTTGACCTCTGTAATAAAATTAAAAACATACATCTAACACCCAATTGTAAATTAATATCACTCGACGTAGTAAACTTATTTTCTAATATACCATCAAAAGATTGCCTAAATATCATTTCAGATATCCTAGAAGGGAAAAAATTAAATCCCATTGAAGCATCGGAAATTAGAGATCTCTTTAAACTATGCACAGACCAAAATTATTTTCTATTCGATAAAAATGTTTTTCAACAAGTTAATGGCCTTGCAATGGGCTCCCCTCTCAGTCCCCTTTTAGCCGAGTTATTTATGAACCATCTAGAAACCAGCCTCTTAAACAGTAAATTAGCGACCAATATATTATACTATTATAGATACGTTGACGACATCCTTATCTACTGGAAAGGTACACAGCGACAGTTAGACCAGTTTGATAACTTTGCTAACTCCCTACACAATAATATCAAATTCACTTTAGAAGTAGAGTCCGATAATAAACTTAATTTTTTAGATATAACAATAGAACGCAAAAATAATAAACATAAATTTAGTATATTTAGAAAAGACACATTTATAGACTCCATAATTAATGGTCAATCTCAACACCCTTGGCCCATAAGTTAGCAGCCTTTCATTCCATGATTCACAGAGCTTTAACCATCCCTCTTGAAAAACCTAACCTACGTAAAGAAATAAAAACTATAAGACAAATCGCAACAAATAATAATTATGACCCATCAATTGTCACAAAACTGTACCATAATAAATTAAGAAAAATACTAATACAAGAAATATACCCTGTCGCACCAAATAAGAATATTTACTATAAATCTATCCCATACATAGGTAATGTATCACTCAAATTAGGAAAACTCTTAACTAATAATAAAAATATAAATAATATAACATGTACGTATAGTACCTTAAATAACTTGGGTAAAACCCTTATTAATAATAAAGAAAAAATAGATAAACATAAAAAGAGTGGTATCTATAAACTTAAATGTAACGATTGTAACAGTGTATACATAGGTCAAACAGGAAGAGATTTTAATACAAGATATAAAGAACACATCGCCAGCTGGCGTAATAATAAACCAGACACATCTCACTTTGCTAAACATCTCATTGAAAATAACCATCACCCCCATACTGATAATGCCCCCTATATATTACAAATAAATACAAAAGGCAATAAACTTAATATCCTAGAAACATTAGAAATAAACAGACATAAACAAGATATCAAGGTCAATCTATTAAATGAACAACTAAATATAATATCATCACCCATTCTTAATATCTTCTAGATATAATATGAATATAAAACAGTGATACTACAGTACCCTGGAAATTGTTTCAGCATTAATACACATATAAATATAAGTATATATAATAAAAACAAAAAAAAATTAAAAGAAATAAATAAATAAATATATGAATACACAAAACCGGAGATATGTAGAATTAGTGTATTACCTTGTCCTTACTTTCAAATACCCTTGCTTTTGTATAAATATATTACCGATAATAAGATATGTAGAATTAGTATATTACCTTGGCCTTACTTTCAAATACCCTTGCCTTTGCAATATATTACCGACAATAACTTCCATTTAATTTTATTACATACAGCCTAAAGTTTGCATTGTATAACTTTACATAATAACAACAATTGAATTTATTACCCCAACTAGAATACTGGTATATTGTATAAATCTCTGTAATATAATAAAACCTAGTCTGCGCCCCTGCAATAAACTCACTAACATAAACAATGGAAAAATCCGCACAAAGTAGTCTTGCGCTATTGTGTTTGAAACATATAAATGCTGTTGGTTGTTCCTAAGAGTTAATCTTTGCTAATATCCCACCTGAAGATGTTGTAATACAACGAAACCTAGGTCGTGGTAAAGAAATTAAAGATAGTAGAAATAATACTACATCATTTAGTTTCATTTAATTGTGAATAATGAATTTCTACAAAATTAACGCCAAATATATTCAATATTGGAAAAAAAGTATTCAAAACACTTACTACCTAGAATCTTATTTAATTTTCCTATGATCCTATCGTTTGTTTTTATTATTAACAACGAAGTTAGACGTGCATTCATTTAGATTCTTACCCGGCTTTGCTTGGAAACATCGCGCATTATTTATTTCAGTAATTGAAAGCTTGTGTTATTTTAATTATATATAGCTAAAGAATTAACACTGCATACGTTTGAGTATATCTGTACATCCACTAACTTGTCAAGAACTTAGAATTAAAATTTGGGTCCCTTCCCTGTTAAGCGTCCGCATAATTTATGAAGAAATTTATGTGCACACTGGCAGGAACATTTTGTACCTACTCGTCAGCTTAACATTACGCCTCTTGCATTAGGAAGGCTGGTGAAATCAACTGGCTGTTACGGTTACGAATTTAGATTATTTCGTATAATTTTTAAAAGAAATATTGTAAGACTCTTTCTGTGCATTTAAAGTGAATAATATGTGAATATGAGTTTCGTTTAATTTAAAACCAGAAAGATTCCGACTTATACGTATATATCGTAGAAGGTAGTTCCCAGCAGATAAATAAAAAATGCGTTCGATATATTGCAATGACTACTCATATAAATAGTTGCCATAATCTTCATCTTTATATCGACCCTTTTTTTCAATATTCGTAAGTATCGTTTCAAGAGTTTATTTCGTGTCCAGTATATGAACAACTAACCACGGTATAACAATAATATAAATATCATATGCAACAATATCTAACATATATTCTCTATTTTGCCTATGATTTTTAAATATTTTGAATTCATTGAAATTTAAAATGAAACGATATTTTTTGAATTTAGTACGTCGAAAAGAAAAACATGATCCTTATCTATTTTGCCCTAGCTCATTTTTTTAGTATATTTGTATAGAAATTAAATTGGGGAAATCAAATTGAGAATTTTTTTTATAATTTTTTTATTGTTTGAAAGAAATTTTTCATGAAAAATACAAAAATATTTTTCTACATAATTTTAAATTTCACCTTTAAAAAGATATTCAAAAATGTATGAGAACAGAAAATTTTCCAATTTCCAAAACTACTGAACCAAAAGTATTAAAAAAATTGATCTCACAAAATCTGATAAGAAAATTTCAGGAAAACTGTAGCGATTATCCTAGTTTTTATGGTTTTTTAAACAAACACTAAGATTTTTTCGCTTGTAAAACGGTCTCTAGGAAATACACTTACACTATAAAAAATTAATATTTGTAATTACTTTGATAGGTGTAATAATTATGAAACTTTCCTGGTGCGAATTTTACACAGCATCCCCCGTATAATTTTCATTTAAAGAAATCCTTAAAATATATTGAAAAAATATATAGTCCCATTTATCCTATTCCATTGTATATATACTGTCTGCTTTATATGTTTGCTTTATTCAAAGTCTATCTTGGACCATTCTAAACGACAAAACATTATTTATAAAAGTAAGTGCAATTAAAAAAAAATATTATTATTTGACTCATTGTCAGACTGTGAAAGTCAATAACCATCGCTGCAAATAATTTCAAAAATATCTCTCATAGTCGAAAAAGCGATACAAATGTGGACGTATTAGATTATAGCGTGAGTTAACAGTATTATATTGTATCATAGTTATTAAGGAAATTTTATCAATGACAGCAAATAATATTGTAGTTAATGCTTTAAGATCTATAATCCAAGTAAAAATGACAAACCTTGCTATTTATGTGTTTAGGTTCAGCCTCTGCTTTAATTACATTTATTTTGCTTTCATGTGTTTCATACGATATAAAAATTTATTTTGTAATCTGTATGAATACATAAAAAAAAATTATTTATTCTCTCCATCTAAAAAAATGCAAATAATCCAAGTCACCGATTCCTCAAAGATACGGTTTTTTACGTTTCTAATTCTGTTTCTAATTTTTACATGCGTTTGGATAAGCTGAATAATTTATTAACATTTTTATATTTCGTTGTAAGAAAACCAGCAATTTTGCATCGCGCTCTTATATCAGGCGCGAAAAAAAGTAATGATCATGTATGTAAAAGTCGATGTTTTGAAAAAGTTATTTTTGGTATGATCTACTTCGGAAATAATTATTTTTATTTTATAGTATCTGTCCCATACGCAATTAGCACAAAACTAATTGCTGTCGAGATTCTACAATTTATTAGCAACGTCCGTAATGTCAGTACTTAAACAGTTGCGAGAAAAAGCATTCCTTGTGAAACGATGTGGCCTGAAATATCAGCAGTAAATATACTAAAATGTTTATGTCTCAACCTCATCAAAAAGAAACCAATCATAAGCTACACAACTATTGCTGTATGAGTTTTCATTCCAAATGAATTAAATGATCCTTTAAAGGCAGTTAAATTTTTAAAAGATATTCCAGTTAATTAATTCTTAATTTTCTAATTTATTTTTATTTGATATTCAGCTATTTATTAATACTTTGAAAAGTTTTGTTCGAGAGCAATTTAAAAAACAGTGTTACCTTCCTTTTCTTTTGCAAAACCTCAAAAACGACCTGTAAATGTGATAATTTATATTTGGAAAATACGTTCGCATTGATATTAATTCTACAATAACGACCATTTTTAGATATAGGGGTTTGTCCCGCAATATGTGTGCAGTATCTACTACATACCGTAAAGGGAATTTTACATCATTATTAGACTTTTTTCATAGCTACCGAAAATGTATTCTTCTAAAGCCACGATTGTTTCATTACGTTTGCCGTTGCTTACCAACATTTCGCCGGACTCTTCACTTTTCACAGGGAATTGGTAAGATTCTAATGATGTAGAAACACTTGAACCTGATTTACTGCATTTAATAAATTAAAAATTTTTGTCATTCTTTCTCATTGAAAGGTTATGTTACTTTTTTTTGATATTATGGTAACAACATACGCAATATTTTTTGTTTAATAACGATATTTTGATTCTCTATGACGATCGAGCCCAACTGAGAAATTTAAGTCCAATTATATAATATTCTGCCACGAAGGATACGCCAAGTTAATATTTCGTACAGTACAATTATAAATAGACGTCGTCGAAGAGTCGTGATTTATTTTGTTTTCTTTGTTTTGCACTAATTTCTCAATGAAGTTAATATTATAAATAGAACACAAAGATAACTTTATCTTGTATTGTTGTTACGACTGTAACTCAGAATTTCAGTCAAAAGTAATTGAGGAAAAGAAAGAAAAAATTGAAAATTACTTACACTAGACATATAGAGAAAGAATAATTTATTCAGAAATAATTTACCTTTTGTGTATGTAAAGCTGATGGTCTAAATAAATAAAGGCATTATTCATAATAAACTAAATAAGTACATAACTAACTTGATAAGGATCTGCTGAAAGTACTTGTCAGATATATTTCCCTGTTCACAAGAAGCACCAGTGGATGCACATAAAGCATAGTGGAAAATCAACTACTTTCCTCAAGGGTCGAACCCTTTTCGATATGTGTTTCGATCACGTTGTACGTGTTTACATTCTGAATAAATACCACGTTTGCATCATCTTACATCACTGTATAATAATAAATTATAAATATGAAACTATTAAATGCCTTTAATGTAGTGGCATTTAATAGTTTCATATTTATAATTTATTATTATAATATTCTTTCGGGATATATTTTCATAATGATATTTCATCTGACAGAAGTAATCGAAGATGTCATATTATGAAATATTGATGAAATGAAAGATGTCATAAGAAATATATATAAACTTTATTGGGTTTTAATTATTGAGTGATTTCGAATAAGTGCAGATATTCGAATCGACTTATTCTTGTTCAGTTAAGATGGTAAATTTATAATTTGGCAGGAAACAAAGAAAGAAAATCAATATTTGAAGTGTATGACAAAATATATATGCAGAATACATCTTACGTTTTGAGACCGAAGTATAAAGCTAAATTTATGAGGGTCACAATAAACTTTGATAATATGAAAACTAATAATGATTAGCTACATAACCATATTACACTCAATGAAGTATTAAATAACGCATGTCTTACATACATACTTACACTGCTCTGGGGTAATTGGCGATGCAGTCATAACAAAAAATTGAGTTATGAAAATGTCCATAGTGTCAAATATTAATATCGTCTAGCTCCAGCTTTCGTTAGGCAATATATTTATTTTTTTCCCATTCACAAAATCGATTTCACATAAAACCTCGATATTAATTTTAATGTTTTAACTTCTGATTTCTTTATAGATCTTTTGAATTGTAAAAATTTTGCAAACAATAAAAAATTTTCGAAATATGCAGAATAAATACCAAAAAGAATTATTGAAAACGTTAATGGAGAGACTCAAAGATGTGGAATACAAATGAATTCGGTTATTCGTTGCTGAGTATTGTCAAGCTAGGCCGAAATGAACATTTACCGGATACAACTCTTATTCGTCATGCAACCATGTTTACGTTTTCTATATCTTCAAAGTATTGAACTTTCCCGACACAACAAAATAACACATAGATTTTTTATACATTTCATTTACGTGCGACCAAAACTTGCTTTTTGGGAATAAACGATTTAAACAGAAATGCGAATTCCACTTTCACCTATAAATACGACGTTCAATTAATTTCCAGTACCACCTTCCAGATTAAGATTAAAGTACTATATATCCCTACTTTTCATTTCAAGTAATGTTATCGATTTCTGTTTCGGACTTATTACGTAAATGATACTTTATTACTAGACTTGAAGACTTGTAAGTTTTAGTACGAATTGTATCTAGTTATTTTTGGTGGTGAGACTATTATTAGTGCATGCCCCAAGACAATGTTGCTGCCTCGTTATGTAACAGCAAGTGTCACCGTCGGATAATCGCTCGTAAGACTTGTCTCGTACGAAGTTCGTTTCGTCTTTTTTCTCTTTATAAGTAATATCTTTGTAACGCTATGTACAAAATCAGTTTTATTTCTTTTACTTTTTGAGGCATACTATGTATATTTAGTAATTTGTTTAGTCAACAAGCAGCAATATTATTATCAATAACAATATCTTTTTGACCGACTACACAAAACGAGAAGGATTATTTTTTTTTTTAAATAATTTTTTCCTGATTTAACCATTACAAATATAGCCAATACATCCAGAGGTACCTTGACAAGCTCCTCAAATTATGAAAGCATAAGCGACTTTCAGAAAGATCGACTTTGAACTCATTTGACATACCTTTTTAAGTAGTTTAGCCACAGATGGTAGCCAGGGCCTAAATAATTAAACTAGAAGTTAGTGGCGGAATACCTTAATGGTGAGTAGCAGATTCATCATCAGTTGGGCTCAATAAACATGTTTAGCCAATGGGATTAGCTTGGGTTGGATTAACAGGTCTAGTCAAATCCTTTATTGAAAAGTAGTGACTATAGTCTGATAATAGTATTTTTTTTCATTAACATTGTATCTTAAATTATAGTACCCACTTCAAATAACTATTAAATAATAAAAACAGTAAAAATATAAAGTACAAAAAATGGAACGTTTTTATTAATTGTAAGTTTACAGTACAATTTTTTTTTTCGGACATTAATTTGCAAGGTACCGCTACCGTCACACATTTTCGAAGTCGGTGCCAAGTTGCCGGCAGCGCTTTTACGTGTGTTGATGTGCATGAATATTGTAAAGGTAGTCGTCGACTTGGCACCAATTCTCGTCACGTTCACAGCCATCCATAGAATTTTCAATCTGAAAATACTAATATCGGTTTCAATTTTACGCGTCGCAGCTAAAAAAGTATTTGTCTCAAATATCCTTTCTCATTACGTAACAGGAAGAGTCTCAAAAAATTACCAGATTTGCTAATTTACTAAGATATCAGGCATTTCCAAATTTAGTTCCACGGTTTTAGTTAAAGGTGTCGTAAAAGGTGTCGTTCCACGGTACAATATGGGTGTAGATGAATATATTTTAGTGAACCCGGTGCAATATGCGTGTAGATAAATAACATATGGATTTAATCTTTTATAATCTCTAATCACATGCTAAAAATTAAAAAAGCAGCTATTGATAATGTATCAAACCAAATGAACAAAAGATTCTTTGATGGGAAATTACCTACTTACTGCATAAATGTTTTTTCTTTTTTTGTAAAACTATCATATTTTATGAAAATAACCAGAAGGATAAAGACGTTGTAATGTTTAAGACACAAATACCGGGAAAATAGAATTTAGTTCAAGTATAGATATATTATAATAAGAATTCTAGCTAATACCGTACAAGGATATTTCAATTAGGGCGAAATTAATCACATAATAAAAGCCACTTTTACATTTTTTTTATTTAGTATGTAACCAAATTATGAATTGTAATTTCCCTTAGCAATTTTATTCATAACTAAATATTTGAATGTTGTCCGAACAAAAGGAACAAAAGCGCCCGCTGTGCCCCAGTCAGTCTAATTAATTTAGACTGCGATTCAGTAATTGTGTTAATTTATTTTGTATTTTCAAAACGTCGACAATAATAAAATTATGGAAATCATTTACTAAGCGTTGTACTACGAGGAAAGTAAAACATTTGAAATAAAAATTATTTAATCAAGGGCGAACTCGACTTGAGAGTATTAATTTGTGGTAAAGAAATACTGTATCGTAAAAACAAAATATTTTTTTATAAAAATAAAGTCAAGGAAATAAAAGTAATGTAAAATTATGTTAGCGTTTCCGTTTTGTTTTTCTGACATTTTGACGAAAGAAATTATTGACATCATTTAAAAACCTTTTTAATAAATACACGCTTTCTAAAATTTTGTCATAAAGATAAAGAATTATTTTATTTAATTTCATTAGTCATCAAATTTGAAAGCATTTTCTGCAAAATTCAAACGAAGTTATATACAACCTATTGCATCTATTCAAAATTTATGCGTAAACAAACAAAGAGCAAATAGTGAAAGGATTTTGGGAAAACTTGCGGTTGGTGGCAATCAAATAACATGAGCTATACGAAATGTTATTTCTGGCCTTTCCTAAACGCAAAAGTTGAAACCATCTCCGGCAAAATGAAACCAGTTGCAATCAAACTATTGCATTTATTCAACGATATGTGTACAAAAACAAAAGATTATTGCAAAAGTTTATCTTGGAAATTTTATAATTGGTGGCCTTCAAATAATGTGAGCTGTTTATAATTTTAATTCTAACTTTTACAATGGTTGAAATTTTAAAGCATATTCCGTAAAATGAAAATGAAATCGCACGCAAACCATTGCATATATCAATAAGTTTTGCCTAAACAAACAATAACAAATTGAGAAATTCTGTTAAAATTCCTTTGAAAAGAAAAATCATCTCAGCAAAATTTGATAGTTTTATCGAAAAGCTAACTATTACGATTGTTGATTATTTTTCTGGAGAGTATGGCAATCAAAATTTTGCCTTTTACTGAAATATTTAAAATATTTTTTTAGACTCATTCCCAGGGAGTTTTACTTATTAGACTACTTAGTTTTTGTTTCACCTTCTGTCACATACTTTTAGCTATAAACATATAAGTATTCCATTCTTAATCGTATATGCAATTAAAATAATACAGTAAAATTTCACTAAAGTATTCTTTTTTAACATAAAAATCTAAAATAGACAATATACATATAAACACCACAAACACAAAGCAAAAAATTTCTTACAGATCAAGAAAGGTACAAAACATGTATAGAAATAGTTAATTAGTGGGATAGCTGTCTTCTCTTTAAAAAAATACGACGCAAATATAAAGAAAGCAACGGGTTTGAAATATGTAAGTATTAATAATTTATTCTTAATTTGTAACAAAATGGATTTATTGGCTAATGGTGAAATTATCGATCATAATTTTCACTGACGGGTTGATTTTTTCTTTCGATCGTTACGCTAATGACAGAGCGGTAACATTCATCATATGATATTGTCAAGGGTTCGCCGTTAATTCAATTTCAAATATGCTAAATGGTAGTAACTAGATACAAATGTATTTTATATATATATATATATAAATATATATATATATATATATATATATGTGTGTATATATATATATATATATATATATATATATATATATATATATATATGTACATATATATATATATATATATATATATACACCCACGTATATATTGCTCATGAAGAGTATCAATTAGACAAAGATATAAATATATGCAGGTTTTCCCACAAAGTCATATATTATAGTCGCTATTACGTCAAAAAATTAACCGGTTTAAATATAGTTTATTACATTCATATAGCGTTATATTTATTTCTCAAATAAATAAATTTTCGTAACGTATAAATAAATTTTAAATGCCATCAAATATATATTTAAGGTTGATTTTAAGTTTCAAAATATTGAAGGTTGATTTTAAGTTTCTTTATTTTATAAAGAAATAAGAATGGGCATTTTTAAAATCAACTTGATATCTCTTTGTGTACACGTAACCAATCTACAACAGAGAAAAACAAAACTCCTTCGCAACTACACGTCACATACAGATGGGTGGAAAATAATTCAATAAAGTTTTAATAATATTGATAATATGATACAAGATGAAAAAAATTATTTTAAATGAAAACCCCACAAAAAGGAGGATTCAAAAAATAAATAGTGCATTTTTAAACACCATGTTGGCAACAAATGTTAAACCACTCATTATACCACAAAAGTAATTGAACTTAAAAGACAAAATGAAATAGCCATATCCAAAGTTTTAATATTTTATTACATGCAACCTAAATTTCTCCTATATTGTATGAAGGCAGTTCTTAAGCGTTTCAAAATGAAAGCTACTAAGCTGTATTATTTGACCGCAATATCTAGACATTGAGCGAAGTCGGTAGATTCTACCCTTGTTCCTAATTTTATTGTTTATGTACAACGCAAGCCTAATTTTAATTTATGTTATATCTTTGAATTAAATAGGAAATATTGACCATTCTACGACTTGAAGGACGTGAATGGAATAAAAAGTATTTAAATAAGGAATAAATGTAGTTGCTTTGAAGTTCCTGTTCTATAAAGAGTTTTACGAATAATTATAAAATAAAACTAATTTTTCAGACATTTTGGAGAATTGAAAAGAATATCGGTATTTGAAGGATTTCATATTCGTAATTTTAAAATCTATATAATTTTAAAAAAAAATAATTTATTTATATTTATAATGGGTCACTGGAAACAAGAAAAGGCTTATTTAATTAAAACATCATCGCTTTTAAACGCGATAATTGTATACGTGTTTATTGTTTGGATATTTTCTACTCACATACGAAGAGTCGCCATTAAAAATGTATATATTTTCTTTGCCATATTTTTAAAATAATAAGTTGATTATAGATTTTATCTGTTTGTGCGACATTTTCATTTAAGTGACAAAAATTAAAAAATATTAGGGCATATTTTATAACTATAATATTATATGGTATGAAAATAATTTTAAAAAAACTAGCTCTATCTCTATAGGACATTACCACAACTCACAGTTGAAACATTTAATCTAGAATAAAAGATTAAATGTTTCAACTCTATTAATATAGCGTAGACTTAATAACTCAAATCAGTAACAAAGCCACTGTTTTCGGCCATGTTTCACCGTTCACGAGGATCCACATCGGATGAACCTAAATCAAATATGAAGGACAGATAAGGTGTTTCAAAGGTACTTTGTCATTGCGTTCTTTGTTTACACATTAATATATGTTTATGTTTCGGCTCAACTTTCCATTACACTCCTGGCTCAACTTTCCATACTGTGTTGATTCTTAATAATTCTTGCATAATTCGTTACATAATTATCATATTGTCCAGCATAAAAATTCAAAAATATTTAAAATGATTGGGCAGCACCTGAAACTGAAAGGCTTCTAAAGAGAATTTTCAAAATAATTTTTATTTTTGGTTATTCCTGGATACAATAAATGTTTTTAATACTTAAAATAATGTGAACTTTTCATTCACCATTAGTCATATGACATCAATAAAAACAAAAATTCGCTTATTTGTTGGAATTTTCCAATGTAATGAAAAGTAATAATTAGCAAAAATGGAATACAAACAGGTTTCGAAATATAAAAAGTGTAAAAGGGGGTGTTACCTAATTTATACGGCACCAAAAGCTCCAATACGGACGAACCGATTTCACAAAATTCAAATAGCATTTAATTATCAGGATATCTGTAATTCTCCCCCAACTCTTAACAATTACTATCACAGCTGTTCATGAATTACTTTTGTATAAATGTTGTGTTCCAATATCTTTCGCCTTAGAGTCAACCTGGCAAGGTAACATGATATCATGATGTTCCAATGCAATATTTTGATAATTTAATTTTTTTAATTGAGATATAATTCACGTTCAGTTTGTCTGCTAAATAATTGAGAAGTAACTATATAGTTGTAGAATTAAAAAAATCTGGAAATCGAATAATCGCTATCAAATTAAAATAATATTATTTTATTTTTATTTTAAAATTATTTACGGGAAAATTGGAAAAAAGAAAACTTTTCCGAATTAGAAATTTGGTATTAGCTATGAATATTTTAATAAAAGAAACTTATTTTAATAAGTGGAACATATAGTAGTAAGATATTCAGTGTAGCGAAAAGTTTGTCGAATGTAATGGAAATCGAAGCAGAGAGATAGTTGAGAACATTGGATTCAAAACACTAGTTTCACTAACGAGGAAGACTCATGTCTAACTTATAATGGCTTGAATATATTTGGCGTTAATTTTGTGGAAATACATTATTCCACAATTAAAAGAGACTACGTGCTATAGTATTACTTCTACATTTTTTAAGTTCTTTACTACGACCTAGGTTTCGTTGTATTACTATCACGAGCTAGGTTTCGTTGTTTCTTACCACGAGCTAGGTTTCGTTGTATTATTAGCTTCTTTGCTGCCTAATTGAAGATGTTGTAAAACCATAAAACCTAGGTCGTGGCAAACAACATAAAAAAAGTAGAAATAATACTACATCATGTAGTGTCATTTAATTGTGTTAAGATGGCTTCTTAGCCGGTTGTGGACAATTTGAAATTATTTCATGTAATTATATTAATTAACTAGGAAACATTCATATACCCTGACTGTTAATTAATATTCGCAATTTCGATTGTAAATCCAGAACAAGCATTTTTCATGGTTAAATTTGTTACTTATTACAATGACTTGGCCAAAATCAGTGAAGTGTGGATATTGAGACGTGCTTGTATCTCTCCTCTTTTCTACGGTCCTTTTTCATAAAGTTATTCACGGTGCTTCACCATATTAAGGCAATAATCGATAAAAATTTGAAGCCCTATATTTACGAATTTTTGTACCTAAAAATTTTTGTATCTCTTACCTATCTCATAAAATCACCATCAAATTATATTTCTATGCATTTAATGATTCAAATAAGGGCAACATTGATTAATTTTGAGTAATTGTTTAAAAAAGCACGTTATTTTCTATGTCCAGATCACAATACCAATATAGAATTCAGTAAACTTGTAACCCCATCATTTGTTTTTAAAAAAGTTTCCAGAAAAACAAAAAAGGGTTGAAAAACTTTGATTTACTTCGGGATTTACTGAAATAAACCCTAACCATTAATTTTTGCAAAGCAAGTTTATTGGCAAAGTCTAAAAAGCTACAAGAGACAATATGTCCGTTAATCCGATTTAAATACACGTAACGTACTTTCTATTAGAATTTTCTGAAATCTGAGGAAAACACGTAAATTATTCCATGTGTAACTTAACAAGCGGTAAGTATGAAATGGGCGCAAATTCATGACCAATATGACAAATTTTGAGGACCAAGTGGGGGATTAGCCGGTATGGAAATTTATATCAAACTTTAAGGTAAAATAAGCGGTCAATTTTTATATTAAGTATCAGATTGCAACTAAATATTTTAATAAAAAAATTTTTAAAATGTCTTTATTTAATGGAATACTGAGATTTAAGTTTAAATAGTTATCGGTACATGTTTCACTAGTTAACATATACAAATATTATAAATATATACATATATATATATATATATATATATATATATATATATATATATATATATATATATATTCGTTTGATGCGGCGTTACGATTTGTAACTGTTATTATTCTATAAGAGCCGATCTTTCATACTACTTGATATGAACCACATTATTGAGCATAAAAAAAAACGTAGAAACCTTCAAAAATAGATAAAAAGCCAGTAGCAGATCAGAATTATTCTTCCTTATTAAGAAAAGTTATGACTTTTTTCGAGGTATAATCTTTTCGTACATTTGTATACAATTTCATTACAAGGAGGGAAATTTATTTGTTTTTAAACTAATTTAATTTAAAAAATACTGAATAAGGATACGTGCTGAGCATTGAAAATAATCTACTAATGTACGAAAAATCAAACAGGCTAACTTTTCTTTCTTCCCATGGTTAAACCATAAAACACACAATAAGTAATAAAGAAAAATGATTATTTTACTAATTTTAAAATCAATAGAGTACTTCATATAAATGAATGATTAAGGCGCTAATGTAAAGAGTGACTAGATTTATGGAAGTAACTTGGAACTTGTAATAGTCTCTATAATACTAGTGTATAATTAACATTATATTCCTACAACAAAAAAAAGTTTTAGACATGTTTCCTGATAACAAGATTATCATAACAAAAGATACGTCTCAACAAAAAGCAGTTGAAAACCTTCCAATTGCAGTGAGCAAGATCTTGGAAGACTGGAAAATAGAGATTGATAATTTGAGGTCAGTTCGTGTCACCTTTGCCTTGCGGTCAACGACAGAAATCTTAACATATTTTTGGGGAATGTCTGATTCCTCAGGGAAGGTCAATAAAATATCTCGTTCTTCGTCTTGTCGGAAGGTTGAACTGGAAACATCATAAGAAACAAAATGCTGAAAAAAATTAACACAAGCTAAAAAAATGTACTGTAATAAAAGTAGCCAAATTCTTTATTAATGTTAATGCCCCGTAGAAGAAGTAGAATGAATAAATTTCATATAATACTCTCATTTTGTTACGTTTTGGTTTCATAGTTCCAATTTATTTTGATACTCGATGAGTCTACGAATTTTAGGAGCTATCTTTCTTCACATGAAATTTAGAAAATGTCATTAAGTGAACTGTAAGATTAATCATGGAATAACCAAGGAATTAATTGTTTTCTTAAATGCACTTATTTATATTTAAACGTCAAATTATCATACCATCTTTTCAATTATGTAATGCGGTAAAATATAGCCTGTAATTATCCCGGATCTAATAGAATTCACCTATAAAAAAATCTACAAATTCCTTTAGGCAGTCTTCTGTGATGCGCGGCAAAGAAAAGGGACTCACAAAAGATGAAAAGACAATTATACCAAAATATCAATAAAAATATTTTCGTATTCTAGTCTTTTTTTATGTTACTCCAAATACTTTCTTCGTAAATACTTAGAATGCACAGATAGACTATTTCTACCGTTTTATTGTATGTACCGACAATGATACATTAAAGTAATTAGATTTTAAATGTTGAAAATATATTTAATATATAAATTGGAAAACAAAGTACATTTGTATCGAAATCAAAAAATATTATGTACGAAAGACGACTAGCACCAAGGTCTGCACACATGCGTCTGCTACTCTGTTAAAAAAGAGAAAATTTAATTTTGCATTAAATACACCTTGCGATCTTCTTACCGCATTTATTATTATTGTTTTGTGCGTATATATTATCGAAGCATAATTGTACATTTTTTAAGTTAATATAAAACCACCTTTATATAAAACCACTTTCTTTGTTTCCGTGCTAGATAATTAATGAAAATATTTTTTGTTATGCAGAATCAATTAAAAAAAAACTTGAATTTTAATTTTTTTTTCAAGTTTTAGGTAAATTTAGATTAAAAGTTATCTTGCGTTTTATTAAATCTCTTACTTTTGTAAAATTTAAAAAAATCTTTAGCCAACTCATCTATAAATAATTTGTTACTTTTTCTAATTGATAATCTAACTCCGTGTATCTGAAATGTTATCCTATCCGTGACAACCTATTAAGGTATATTACTAGGTATTATCGTATAAATAATTGAAGAAAATGTTAAATTGGAAAACGATATTAAGAGTCTTGATTCAAAACTTACAATGAGTTCCAGACCTCTTACAGACGTGATATGACGGATCTGTAAGCCTCTACCGATTAAATTGAGGAGACTATATCGAATGGATGTAACTTATCTATTTTATGAATTCCAAGTTCATTTCCTTGGACGAAACGGGCTTTAGTTCACTTGATTCTTATGATTTATTCATTGTTTTATGATAATTTTTAATTTTAATTAAATTCGTATTAAAATCATGTATAGTTCGTTATATTAAATTTGGTACTGATTTTTTTCACGTCTGTTGTTTTATCTTCTCGGTAATATTTTACTTTAACACGTTAATGTAAGACAAAATATAATTTCCGTCATCAATTGTCTCTTGTATAATTTTACTTAGAGTAAAAAAACATCTTAAAATCCAATCTCATTTATGTATTCATTCGACGTTGGATATCGCACGTTTAAATATGTACGAGGAGACAAAGATGAAAGGAGGATAATAGAGAAATGGAATATATTGCAGAGGCTTTTAAGATTTTTTGCGTCATTCGTACAGTGACGTTAACAGTTATATGACATGTTATGCATTAAGCCGTATGCTAATATAAATCGGGTTTTGAAAAATTGCACTGTACTTCAATGTCATATATGTTACGTTAATTACTGTGGATGAAAAGTCGCTTTATGACATGGGTATGGCAAAATTATTTTGAATATTAAAAATAATATGTGTCTGTTGTTAATTAAAATATGCGGAAGGGAAGAACAGAAAAAAGTGGTATTAATGGTGTTTCTAACATGGTATGTTGCGCGCATGTTATAACGTGGTTTTTAGAATATGTACTATGCCTGAAGAGACTTCCAGAAGAGAACTACGTCTTTATTTAAAAATTTACTTTGTCTGTTATTTATGTATACTAGTGCATACGGCTTTAGATGTCACTTTTTCCATAAAGCTGTATGGCACTATTCATTTGTACACACTTTAGTCGGAGCTATATTGTCTAGAATAGCTTGTAAATGTTTATATCTATAAATTTGCGAAGGTTGTTATATTTTATGATTGTTATGGTGTATAGTTCATTGTGCAATTGAATAAGAATTAAATTTATGCACTAACAACAGAGATTTGTGAATTTAGGCCTGTTTAAGTTTTTTTTGCATAAAGTTTTTTCTCCTGCAAAAATAACTTAGGCAGGTTTTTTGGTGAAAATAACCAATATGATAAACTTGTTAAAAATAAGATCATAGCTCCATACAATCTTTTTAGGGTGTAGTTGTTTGCCATTAAATCGAATAAACAATCTGTATACTGGATTTTCCATACTAAGTTTACAAGATTATATATATTCAGTACGAAAATATCAATGGTGGGGTTGAAATTTGCAAAATTTTCGGTAATTAACTGAGAAAGTCAGTTGAGTAGTATTTCTTTTGAATATTCTTTGCATTGGTTTCATATACATAAGTTAATAATAAATTTGTACGTTGCACAAAAACAATCGTTCTTTTAATAATGCATTTAAGATTTTTTTAAACGTCTATTAAGGGTGCGGGGTAAATGCAATGTTGTAACATTTTTAACCATCGTGGCCTTAAACGATTTTCTTTAATGTAATTTTCAATTAAGTTGCTCTTATCATTTAAGACTAATACGAGTCAATCGCCAGTGAGTCACACAATGACAAAAATAAGTTTAATAATTTATTTATAATATTTTCACAAAATTTTATCGCTTTCTTCAATAGCTAAGTTCGTTCAAAACGGATTTTGTCCTACCAAAGGTCAGAGGCGATGACACAGTGTCATAAATGTATGATACTAGTACCGCATTTGACTACATATAAGAAGCAAAGGACAGAATAACATTTAATAGTAAAAACATAAATATGCAATTTTTCGATTCAATTTCATCAATGCCTACCATCCTATTGGAAATAAATAACGAACCAAATCAAGATCAGAAGGATTTTGGAAACTACCACGGACAGGAAATGTATTCTAATGAAATGTTCTTCCATTCTTTACGAAAATACGTGAACCATTGTTTTAATAAATTTGAACCATGACCTTTATCTACCATCTATTGTTCGTTTCTACCTTTGAATGACACAATTATCTTCTTCCATAGTAAGTAAAGAGTTTTTTTACCACACGTTAACCAACTGAAAATTTAAATAACTTTATGTTAGATTAACAAATTACTTAATAGATAATAACCTTATCTCGTAATATAATATTCATTGATTTTTCCCTGTATAAAATGAAAATTCAAGTCGATAACAGTATTTAATTTTTTTGTTTTTCTTTCAATATTCAAATTGTCTACTTTTTATATTAATTTTTCAATAAAGTTTCAAATTAATAAATTTCCATAATTAGTTAAGAAACAAGTTTAATAAAAAATGGCAGAATCCATACTTACTTAGTGGACAATCTCATGTGGCTAACATCATAATGGGATTTCATACCGAATTCCTAAGCTTCCAATAATAAATTGAGTGAGCCAAATAGATACTCCGGGTTTACGAATATCTGCAGCAGTCAGCAAATGTAATTCCTGAGCTCGTTTCAATATTGATTCAATTCCAATAAATACCGTAGGGTCAAATACTTTATACAATGTTTATACTTATCAAGTTAGGTATGCAATGATTATATATTTTATGAAAAATAAAATATGTTTTTACCAAAGTACAGGTTTTCTCATTGTGGATTATCAAGTATTAGTCTTTGTGCAAATCTTCAAATGAATTAAAAATACTTTCATTTCTTAACTCTACTGGATACTCATTGTCCCCGTCATTATTTCTGTATCTTATTTTCTTTTGATCATTTTTAACCCTTGATACCAGATGTCTATACAAAGTTGACAATTTTTGCATACATTTTTTAATTTATTAATCCCAATAATGTAAAAAATAACCTAATTTACGTCCAAATAACGTGAAATAAATCGATAGTATAGATAATTTCAAGAAAATGAAAAATTGTAGCAATTCATGTTGACACACTTTCTAATTACTTATAACTACTAATTGACTTCAAAATATAAACATGAATCATAGAACATCATTATGTTTGAGTAAACTTTCATCATCTCATCACGAAAACTTTACATGGTCCGTAAAGTTTGCAAAGTCCCAATTTATTACAACCTCGCTTATGCCCTGATTACTGAATAATTAGAATGACCATGTCTAACGATTTGTGTTATATATTGGCTATATAGTTATTACAGGACATATGTATGTATATTAATGATTGTAACAAGTATAAATATATCTTCACATATTAAAGGTATGTCTAGTATATCGTTCACAGGTTAATGCTCCTGTGTATCATGAAATTTTAAAAATTTTAAGATTTGAATCACTGCTGTAATTTTTATATAAACAATTTAATGACACTATTCTTTTATAAATTTCACTCTCGCCTCTGAAATTTTCACGTAATTACTTTTGGGTTAACCACCCTCCTGAGATATATGCAGGTTGGCATATTTTATCACTGCCCTATTTTAAGATTATATGTGAAAATTTTTTATGAATATTTTAAATAGTATATCCATAATTATTCTATTTAGATTTCTAAAAAATCCTCTTAGGAATCTTTATGACTGGTGATGTTGGCACATCACCAGTCATAAAGATTGTCATTTAGACATGTCAAATAAAAAAATGCACATTTTCAATTAGATTCAAGAAGATTAAATTTATCGAATCGTTTCATATAAATTTTATAAACCATGTTTTTTATTCTAGCATTATATATACGAAATTTTTTAAATATTTTAAAATTAAACGGAATTATTACGCCATAATCATCGATTTAATAGGCATAAATACTATTACATACAGCTATGAAACGCATAATAATATGTTAACTAGCCTATTAATAAGAAACCCAGACGTAAAAAAGGTTTTAAACCGTACTTTGTTTCTAATAAATTTAAAAAATCATCAAGTTTGACACAAATTATAAAAGTATTGTCATCTTTACCTTAAAGGTATTTTTGTAATACTATTTGTTAAACATATAAAACACTATTTATTATAACAAACTTTATATTTTCTGATTCTCTGAATAAAAATTGGTCTTGCGAAACCGTAAAGATATCGCATTATATTAAACACTCGTATTAAAATAAGTAGGATTTTAAAGCATTAAGTAAAGAGGCATAAATACTATCACATATACATTTGAAACACTTTTATTAAACCATGTTTTAGATTCTCATCAATGTACTAAATCGTGAAAAAGTAACGTTTGTCAAAAATGTTAAAATTAAATGAAATTATAAATTGTAAGCATTAAATTAACAAAAGTAAATATTAATACATGAATATATAAAACACATTTACTAAATTACTACATTTTTTATATTCTCATACACATGCGAAATTAAAATATAAAAATTTAAAAGTGTTCAGTAAACATGTATTTTGGCGAAATCTCGATGAAACCTCATCGCATGCCGCGTACTGGATACTTGGACAGACAGGGGTAGAGAAATAGGAGAGAGAACATAAAATCGTTCCACGGGGAGGCTTTTAAACCCTCAGTATAACGTTGAGTGACGTTAATAGTTAAGCCAGGTTATGCATCATTACTCCGCGACATGCCACAGCGTTAAACTGAGATTAATCGATAGCATCTTATTTAAAATGTAAGCTCCACACTTGCGTTCGACGTATCGATGTATCCTGTGGTATTTGGTGATGGGATATTGGTATATATTGTCAACTTAAATTCTATATGTACTCTTGAGGACAATTACTAATATGACAAAGAAAATTTGGTGCACTTCTTGAAGCATAAGTAGATAATTCATTGAATGGAGCCATATATTTGAAGAATAAAATTAATTTTCCATATATATTAATTTGTTATATCAGACATTTCTAAATCTAGATATTTTTTTGACTTTTAGAAAGTTCCTAAAGCTATGCGAATAACAACTTTTGCTTCAGGAAAGCGGTAGTTTTTCGCAGCTTTACTTAAATATGTTTAATGCTGTCTCCTATCTGAATATCAATAAAGGTATTTATAAATTAAATAAATAACTTCACGGCATACATTCGTCTCTATCCCTTGACTATAATATCGTAAAATTTACACACTGAATAAACGTAAATCAAACATAAAATCGAGTGATCTATTCCTGAGGGATCAATTTCAAGGTTTGCCTTGATCACATCAGTGATACGTGTTTGTACACTCAGTTCGTCTATTTGCAGAGTATGTCGGAGTGTATATAATTAAATATAGACGTATGAATTCTTGTATTTATTTAGATCTGGATACATAGTTCAGGCGAATTTGAATTTTAGTCGGTGTTAATTTAAAATTATGTTTGTGCCTTAACGTAGAGCAGATTGTCGACAAGTGAATTTGCGTTTATCGTAGAAAATTAAACGGCCCTGTTTAATTTTCTACGATAAACTCAACTTCGTTAAAAAAAATTTAATCCGTTGCCTATGTTGATATTTCTTCGTGGTTTTAATTTTTTCCAAAATTAAAAAAAATTATTTCAGGTTTATACATTATCATCTAGACTAAATTATCTTTTCTATTTTAACAGACGTTCTTACAGCATATTTATTGTCAAATTTGAATATTCAGTAAAAATTGCTTCTACAGCATAATTTTATGAGTTCAACTCTCTCTCGCGTCGCCCCTATAATAATAATAATAACGGTCTTAAGATACCGCCAACCGAATTGGTGCAGCACCTGAAATTCAAGCCTATTCGTGTACTGATGGAAAATTTATATTCCTTTAATAGCATGGTATTTGTTTTCCATTTAAGTGATTGGCTGTTATTTCCTGGACAATATTTCGGTTAGTCCAGCTAATTTTTGAACAGACCCAAAAACTTATTGGCCAGTTATTTCTTTGATTTGCAAAATAATATAGCACGGTATAATAAAGAGCTCCTACCAAAACAAAAATATAAATACTTCTTTTCCAACTTTTTTTCTATATTTGTCCGGTATCGGTGAACGGAGGAGATAAAATAACTTTGCCGTTCAAACCTAATTTTCTACGTCGGTTAACCTTAACTGAATTATTAGATCGAGTTTAAGCCACGACTTTTCAACGGCTGTGTCTATCTACAAAATATTAAGTTTACAATATACAAAACATTCGATTATATGAGTGAATTGTCACGTGAATAATAGATTGGCCTACGCGATTCAATGTTGTGTAGTTCAGTTTTCCTGCTGACCACAAAAATGATTTTTTTGTCTCATTGTTAACAAAATGACGCTTTATGAAATATTATACGTACGTACATTATTATTTTTAACAATTAAATTGTTTGAAATAATTTTGGTATATTATATTTAAAACAGACGAGTGATTTGTTGACAAGAATTAGAATCACATTATTTATATAAATTAATATATGAAACGGAATATATGAAGCATAAGTGTATTAATATATAACACGAAGTACACATGCTGCTGAACCGTTAAGAAGATATAGGTTTACTCTTAATCTATCCTTTCTGTATCTTTTAAATTTTTCTCACAATAAAACTGTAACCAAAAACTTTTAAAAAAGTTCTCATGCATGCATTTAGTGTCTGAATGTGTAAGTCCTTGCGCGCGTTAATGTGTGCATGTATGTGTGTTAATATGCTGATCGTTTTACATTGTTTATCATTCAAATATGCACAATTAAAGCTAATTTATTTAATGCAAACATTCATGTGAAACTGAACGCTTTATGTTTCGTTTAGAAAAAAAATTTTTTCATTGCAAATTTAAAATTGAAAACAAATTCTTGTTTGTTTAAAGACATTGTTAAGTAGAAGCGGAATTCGTGCTACACTTCTTCCATACAAATTTGATTAATACAAATATTTAACGGTAGCTAGGTATAGTTAAATATTAACATTTTACCGTTAAATATTAAAATTTTTTTAATGTCTTCAAAAATATTAATATATTGGCTAGCATATCTTTCACGAGCATAAAAGTGACAGAATATTTTAGATTAAGGATCATTGCCATAATTTCGGTGAATTTTGCCATTTTCGGAAATAGAGAGGAAAAAGATTTATATATTTTGTGGACATTTCCAGCAATACCTTCAGAATGTTCATAAATGAGTTATAATTTTTATCCCATACAATATACGAAATAAAAAACTTAAAATCTGAGCAGAATTTAATGACATTTTTTTTCATAATTGTATGCTTAGTAGTCTCCAAAATAAGGTAGAGACTATATTTTTCAGTGTTTTTGAAAATATAATACCCTTACAACTAGCCCTTCCATACGATATCCCAAACTATAAAGAAAATTTGAAAGGATTTTTTCGCGTAACTAAATCCTTAAAATTCCCCACTCCACCCCCACACTCCGCTTCGAATTTCCATATGAATATTGTTAAGTTGCTCTACTTTATTATTTTCCCAAATTTCACGTTTTCACGTCAAGCGGTTTATAAGAAAAACAGCTATGGCAAACGAACTAACACATGCGTTAGTGATCTTACAAGTGTTCCATTTATGTTTTTTGAGGTAAAAAATATATGCCTGTTCCGTTTCTGAGAAAAATGGTGTGGATATTCCAAATAGAATCACTGTTGTTACATGAAATTTCATATAAAATGATTTTGCAGTTCTGACTCACGATACGACAACCGAAATTAAAATAAAAATTCCATTACTTTATTAGCAGCTTTAATTTTTTGAAATCATCAATGGGAGTTTGATATAAAAAGGAACACGTCAACAGCGTTTACTGTAATCGATCGATTACGGATTATTAATTGATATATCGAAAAATGGAATATTAAATTTATATTTTTGTTACTCTTATAAAATTAAACGAACTTGTACATTCTTGTATTTAAATATTTATTTTATTGATTTATTTACACACGCACATGTCTATCGATATATTACAGATAACCTATTCGTAACGATACGAAATGAATAATTTAATTTAAACTTTTATATTAAATATGAATACAAAACTGCACAAGAACTACAAAGATAACGACGAGACTGTTCAACAAATTTACTTTTATTCATCATAACCGAATCACACTTTGGTTAGACTACGATTCTGTGTTTGAGCTACTGATTGGGGCGGGAAAGTGGAGAGTTCCGATATAATTCGGTTCTAGAGGGTGGTATAGCAAAAATGTGGTAGTTGCGTGACCGCAGGAAATTGTCAGGTACGAAGAATTAAAATTTACTCAGCAATACAGGGCAAGGGGTTTGATATTGTCGAGATTATGTGGATAGTGAATTACGATCCAAAAGAGACGTGTAATTTGATTCACTTGTATTTCAGCCAAAGAGTGATCGAAAAAAAGTATAATAGTAAAGTTAATTACATGTCTTTTAAAGTACTATCCAGAAATATTATTATTTCTGTGTGAGAGCAGTTAAATTATGATAAAGTCACGTAAATGATTAATGTCCAAAATGCAGGTGTATTTTCCTGCAAAGAGGTTTAATTCCTTTCTTATATACATGTTGAGTAAAAGTTATGTAGATTAAGAAAGAAACAAAATATATTGAAATAGTGTAATATTTAAAAAAATTCAGAAAATAATTTTGGGCATTAATAACAAATGTATCTATATATATATATATATATATATATATATATATATATATATATATATATATATATATATATATTTATAAAATTAAAATGTAGGGAACCTTCCCTATTGTGCAAAACGTATATATAATCTAAATTCAGCAAAGTTATTAGGCAGACGATGTACAAATTTGTTATTTATAACTCATAAAATAAATAAGAAATTGCATCAACACTCATATTTTCACATAATAAACATAATACCAAATAAATTAATGAAATATTTCCAAAACAATGGTGATATTAACTACCATAAATGATGGCATGTCGCGTTATGCTGTTCGACCAGTTTTGTGTCTTTTCGTCTCTTTCCGACTTACAGCTTCCATCTCTACCATACTACACGTTATAAATATTTTATGAAACGTTAAACGCATTGATTAATTCAAAATACATGTTGCAGTTAAAAAAAATTGATATTTCACATCTGCCAGGTATTTCATGCGTATGTCAATAATCTGTAGAATCCTATAAATGACTTAATAATTACTTTCGAAAATGAGTATGTCTTTTCATTTATATTTTCCAATAGAATAAATTATTCTACCTTTTGTTTATTTTTCTATTAACAATTATTTTTTTTACAGTAAAAATTTTATAAAAATACCTAAACATTTTCTGTAACACGCATAGCATAGATACAAGGATAGGTATTTGTTATCTTTGACAATGCCGCTGAAACTGACTGACAGTTCCATTTGTATTATACAAATGTATGTAATGAATAAGAGCATTGGAGTTTAAGCAAACAATAGTCCACGTAAAGGAAACGACAGGTGGAAGGCTAGTCTGTTGATAAACAGTTGAAAAGCAAATTCAAAATAGTCTCAGGGCGCGGGTGGTCAGATGTTCCTGATAGGCGTCCGATGTTACATTGTGACGCCACAGAAGTGTATATTCATAAGCAGATATGTGCCAATCTGATTAGCTTCACTCTGTATTGAATGTGAAGCTTCATTCAATTCTCAATGTTCTGGCTTTCATGTGACCAGACATGCTTAAACAAAATGTTGATATATGTTTCGTTTATTTCTTGGAGCATAAATAAATAACTCTAGCAAAAATGATAAGAGTCCGGTATTTAACATGACAGAAATGGATTCCAAATGAAGGAAATATTATGGAATAATTCAATTAGTAATTCAAAAACTAGAATTATAAATACACGACAGGATGAAGAAGATTGGAGCATCCAGCTCCAATGCAGATTGGATGAGAACGTGTCTGACTAGGAATTAAATATCCCATCCTCATAGTTGAGATATCAAAGGTTATTAGGTCTGAATAACTAGAGAAGCTTAGTGCTAGAGAACACCAATTCCGTGGAAATTTATTGGTATTTCACAACTTTTTATATTTACATATTTGATATATTTATTGCTTAAAATTGTTCAATAATATTTATTTAAATAGTTTCAAGCAACGACTCTAGCATTATTAAAAATATTTAAAAAATATATAATAAATTTTTAATAGCCGTCACAACCTTCAATCTTGAGACTAAACAAAGTCATGCAAAATTTTATATTTACAAACTTTTACACAAATGTATATTTAAGTATTAAAAAGAGTAACTGAATTAGAAAAAATACGTAGCATTAAAAAAATAATTTTTCCATAAATTATGGGTAGTATAATAACTGATAAACGTGAAAATTATGAAAATTGTTTTCCCCTTTTCCTTTTCCATCAAAATAATAAAAGGATTGTGTTTCCAGCAGACGAAATAGTGAAACGGGGGGAAGAATGTTGTTTCAAAGAAAATGTTAGTGGATAATCATAAATCACATCCCTGTCTTTGAATACGTATATAGTTATGAACTTAATTACGTAAGGATGTGCGCTTTCGAAAGCTTATAAAATCTAAAGGGAGAATCCAATAGACTACATAATTTTGTAAATGATAGTTCTGAGTAGAATTAATAAAATCACAACTTTCCAAAATCGAAAATATTTCCTCGTTTTGCTGATCGTAAAATCAAATTAAATAAGAGTTTCAATAAGTATTATGAAGTATTATATGTAAATATAAGCTAATAAAATTTAATGCTTCGATCTGTTTAAGTGTCGTGTAACTTAAAAGAAAAATCAAAACTTTGTAACATAATTCATGTGTTCGTTTATCTGTATTTCAAAGTCTTTTCTCTCAGAAAACGCCTGAAGGCAAGCTTCTCCAGATTTGAATCTGGCGTAATAAAAGAGCACATATCTCAATAGCTAATAAAAAATAATATTTACGTGGAAATTTTAATAGGGAGGGGTAGAGGTAAATTTCTCGAAAATAGTTTTTTAAATTCCATTTGCAATATTGCTAGTGTATCGTTTTGAAGGGAATAGAATAACTATGAAAATTCAAATGTGTTTTCCGACATATTTCCCCTCTTATTACGAAGTTAATGAAAATAAAATTACGAAAAATAGTTTATATGGCAACCTATGCACAGATTGAGGGAAAACTATAGCAAAGTTATTACTGTCTTTAAGATATTCAATATAATATACACGTTTGTCACCAATTAATTATATTAGGCGGTATTAAATGTTTATTGCGCTAGCCTACAATAATTATAACTTACAATAAATTCCTGCAAACGAAGTACAAAAACCTCGATACGCGAAGCAAATTTGCACTAGACCAATTTAAATTTTTTAAACTAACATTTCGAATTTCAATAGATTTATTTTCATAATACAAAATCGTGCATGTCAGATCATTGGTTTAGTTATTGAAAAGTAATCACGTTTTGATACAATCTTAACATCGTTGCCTATCGTACTCGGTGACAAACAGCGCAGCGGAAATAGCGTAGATATGGAAAAGTATGAAACCGTATTACTTGAATACATTGAGCGGATTAAATAATGAAGTTCGAAGTAAAACGGAAATTGAAGCATACAATCCGTTTGGCTTTAATTTTTTTATTTCCCATCTCGGCTTAAAGCATTTTCCACACAAAAGTTCCGTGCATACAAATATAGTATGTTCGATAATAAAATGTACCCTTGAATCTTTCATATTAACCTTTGCTATTAACTGTGCTCGCATAATTTGTGTTTTAAACCTTGAGTTTTTCAATAGCATTTTGAAAAATATTTTATTTACATCTCGACTATCTATGAACCTGGTTATACTTAATTTATATCTACAATTGAACTTTAAACTGTACCCTTATGGCAGTCTTAAAAATGTTTGTTCATAATTTCTTAAATATATACTAGTTTTCTATCCTGCTGTCTATTTATTGGCTTAGAACTTGAGCTGTGCTAGATAGATTTTGATGTAGTTTCCGCTATAATACATGGTTTTTATCCGGGAAAAGTTTTGTACAAGACCTCAGGGTCAGTGGTTAGGTTACGAAATTAGTCACACTTAAATGAATCTATGTGGTGTAGTATTATTTCTACTTTCTTTAATTTCTTTACCACGACCTAGGTTTCGTTGTATTACAACATCTTCAGGTGGGATACTAGCAAAGATTAACTCTTAGGAACAACCAACAGCATTTATATGTTTCAAACACAATAGCGGAAGCCTGCTTTGTGCTGATTTTTCCATTGCTTATGTTAGTGAGTTTATTGCAGAGGCGCAGTGTAGGTTTTATTTTGTTACCGAGAGTTATACAATATACCAGTATTTTAGTGAGGGTAATAAATTCAATTGTTGTTATTATATGAGGTTATACAATGCAAACTTTACGGTGTATGTAATAAAATTAAATGGAAGTTATTGTCGGTAATATATTTATACAAAAGCAAGGGTATTTGAAAGTAAGGACAAGGTAATACACTAATTCTACATATCTTATTATTGGTAATATATTTATACAAAAGCAAGGGTATTTGAAAGTAAGGACAAGGTAATACACTAATTCTACATATCTCCGGTTTTGTGTATTCATTTATTTATTTATTTTAATTTTTTTGTTTTTATTGTATATATTTATATTTATGTGTGTATTAGTGCTGAAACAATTTCCATGGTACTGTAGTATCAATGTTGTATATTTATATTACATCTAGACGATATTAAGAATGGGTGATGATATTATATTTAGTTGTTCATTTAATATATTAACCTTGGTATCTTTTTTATGTCTGTTTATTTCTAATGTTTCTAGGATATTAAGTTTATTACCTTTTGTATTTATTTGTAATATATGGGGACATTATCAGTATGGGGGTGATGGCTATTTTCAATGAGATGTTTAGCAAAGTGAGATGTCTGGTTTATTATTTCGCCAGCTGGCAATGTGTCCTTTATATCTTGTATTAAAATCTCTACCTGTTAGATAGTGTATACATAGGTCACATATAACAGTATACTTGTCGATTTCATTTGCATCGACTTTTATCGATAATATATTTCATTTTTATTGAAGCTCATATTTTAGAAATATTATGGTATGGTTTTCACAAAATAAAATTGAGACTGGTACCAAAATAGTTTTTTCGAGATAATACAGTATATAATGGGGAAAATACTGCAAAACCTGATTGAATTATATTTGTTTAAAAATACTACGACACATAAATTTGTAAATCAATGAATCTGCGACATTTACTAACATTGTAGGAAATAGTAACTTGTCATTTCACTTTGCAAAGTCTCGAAGAGAGATTAGCTGGTATTGTAGTCAAGTACATGATACGTAATCTAAAATAAACTAACCACTCTATCAATATCATGTAACATTATATTACAATAATATTTAATAAATAAAATCCCACGCGTTTTGCCCCATTTTATTTACATAAACTGGATACTGCTTTATACGGGCAGTTTCACTTACTATTAGAAATCAACTAATTGTAACTAATAAATTCGCCACTTTTTTGTTATTTCTGAAGTATTATGAAACATTTCCAAATATATATGCAGTGTATAAAAAGCATTTCGTTTGGCCTTCTGTTCCATTAGCAAAAAAGACATTAGTTATCGTGGGACACACAACAGAAGCAAAGCTTCTTACGCATTTCATGTAATATTAAATTTGTATTTGTTAATATAATATAGTATCTGTACAGTATTAAATAACAAACATTTTACAAATGATTTTCAAATATTCATTACACAATAAAAACATTTAGCAATGTATTTTAAAAAACTAAAATACATAAACAGGTTAAGTTTACGAAATCCCTGTCCACATGAGACAATGATTTCTTTTTCCTACTACATGCGCAAGTGTGTAATACCAAGCAAGTACCTCCTCTCGTTGGAATAACTATACTCATGTATGTGTATAGCACACGCATACGCATGCACACACGTATGCATGGACGCACGCGCGCACGCACGCACACACACGCAAATATTCGTTTAAAGAGAACAAATATGAGGGACCTGTTGCGTTTTATCTCTGTTTTACTCAATCTCGCTCACTCGTACGGCCGCATTTCTTGACATTTCACTCTCTCTTAGTAAGGTCTCTATCCCAAACGTCCATTAAGGAGCTTCACTTCAAAAATCTTTACCTCGAATTACTGGTTCCATGAAATTTAGCAAAACTAGGTAGCCGTGTCAAAACAGATGAAAAAATTAACTTCAATTTATCTAGTAGAACTACTACCATTCTCAATTGCTGCATTAGAAAAATTACTTCACGCTTTTAGGAAAAAGTGAACATAATCTGTTTGACTACCTCATGAGCTAAACAGGAAAGAATATTTTGTCACAAAATATTTTAAGAAGTAAGAAACAATTGAAATTTTTCTAATTAATTTGTTTAAAGAAATAAATAAAAAATCTCAGGTAGACATTTTCTTAATCAAGTACTATGTTCTGTGATATTAAAATCACGTTTCCTAAAAAGTATATTAACCTCTTGCTGAGTTCGAAATACTATTTTAAATAATATAACATTTCTAAAATTTCTAATTCACAGCTTAAAAAAATTGCTTTACATATATTATGAAAACATATATTTGTATTCAATATAATAAAAATCCTTGCAGCTATTAATATTATACCATTTAAATTAATTTTCATGAATAAAATTTCAGGCGATCAGTTCCATGCTTAATCTTCAGCCTTTAAATTATTCATACAACCCATAAACTTGCGTTGTGCAAGCAGCCTTGCTTTTCTTGTTAGTATGCTAACATTATTAGTAGCATAAATCAAGAGCAGTATCACATGAATACCACTATACTTAAAAAAATATATTTTTTAAGCTTCATTTCATTATGACAGATTTCTATTAATACAAGGTCTCACAAGAGTGCTTCCAATTTATCTTAGAAAATTTTTTTCTGGCTACGGATTTTCGAGTAAAAATTAATGTTTTTAAAACCTTTCAAGGATATTTTTTCACCCGAACTCAAAGTAAATATTTCCTGTTATTTCATAAGTTTGTTTTTGATATTTAATTCCAAATGTAGAATACAAAACATTGGAGACTCTTTTTAAAAATAAATTAGGTAAATGTCAGGGATAAGATAGAGGTTCAAGATCATGTCAGGGATAAGATAGAGGTTCAGAGGCATTTATATGTAAAAATCAGGATTTTTTTTATGTTTTGTATATTGAGAACAAATTAAAAACAAGAGATTTGCGGAAAAATATACTTGCATGATTCGACAAGTAAACAAATAGACAGCTCGGAAAAAAATATCAATTTTTAAATAAAAATTAAAAGCTGCAATAATTGCTGTACTGAAGACATGAAACGAGTATGATTCTAAAATTACAATCAATTAACAATCAATTACAATCAACTAACAACCAATTCGTACCCACGATGGTCTGTCAGCAAAATAAATAGAGATTTCCATTGCTCATATTATCAGGAATGGGGTCAAATTACGTCATACATAATTCAGATAGATATAGCACTAATATCGCAAGTAAGAATGTTAATTTTAACACCATTGATGAGAAGAATTTATTACTATTTGCAAGGTGATTAAGGATACCTCTAAAGAGTTATCGGAACACATAATTTAATATAAAGTATATTTAGCTATTAATTCGATGAAGTACATTGAGCCATTTTCTCTAATAACTTGGAGTGATATCCAATCACGTTTAAATTTGAGATTTTTTTTTTTCATTCGATAATACCGTCCAGAAGTATCACAATTAATATCATGGTGAAACAAACAAAGTGTGAATGTATCCAAAAGCAGTTCCGACCAATGACGTTTTATTAAATAGATAGGTTGTTCTCTAATGAAACGAACGACACATGTATTTCTAGTTAGCCAGTAGACAGGTAAACGAAATTTGACACACATATTCAAGTAATAAATAATGCAAGCCAAAGAATGATACGTAAAGTCCAAAACACATAAAAAATATACGGTTAAAATTAAAATGTGTATGAGTAGGACATAGGTGTAAATGTGACCCCTGGATATCGTGGCGAAGTCTACTCAAATTTACAGAACTCAGTTTGACTTTCTCACATTTTCTAAGTGTAAGTGTACTAAGCACAATTAAACATTGCTATCTCATTATTGTTATCTTAGGCATGTCTTCTAAATAATTTGAAACAAATTAAAAAGAAGTATCGTAATAAATGAAATAAATATTATTTTCATTTTCTTATGGATGAAATATTATTTCGAATATTTTCTGCGGCAGCTGTATACATTTGATGGATATTTTTGAAAGCGATATGCTATTACGTACTAAAAGTGCAATTCATATTAATGACAGCTAAATCAAAATAGATTATCCTGGTTTTTGGGGACCGCCTTTAGAGTATTAGTATCGTGTTTATATAACAAAACGTCACTAGCTCTCACCATAGTATATTCGTTAGCTACTGTACTGATTCATTAATCTTCAGGTATTATTTGCTAAAGTATTTAAATGTCGGTCCTAAAATGCATCGCTATTAAGACTGCTAAACTGCTTAAACACACAAGTTTTTCTAATAAATGTCAGCTGAATTTATTGAGTATTTACTTATAATTGAAATCAATACGTGCACATGATCGAGATTGAATAATAAGAAAGCATGATAATTGGAATAATTATTTGCCTGGATTTGTTTCTTTCGGAAAGCACTTTATGTTCAATTGGCATGAAAAGAGTACTGCACTTAAATGGAAGGGTACATCAGTATATTAAACTAGAAGCAGAGTATTTCTGGATACAGTTTCTTTATTCATCGTGACTTTATAGAGAGTGAATTTATGTTTACTTCATTTAGGACCTTTGTTAAATGCATTCAAGAAAAAACTGAAGGTGCTAAATTTATAATAGCCACACGTAACCTATGTATATTGCATAAAATAGGTCTGAATACAGACTTCCTTAAAAATGGATCACTTGTGACCTCACTACTTTGTTCCTAACTCTATTCAATTTCTTGTCACATATTTCTAGAATCCAAATCCATAAAGGCACAACTTCAAAATTTTGCATGGTCGTAATGTAAATTGGCTCAAAACTATTTTTGAAATAAATAAATATCAATGTGCAACCAAGACTATGCAATTTATTTTTATTGTAGAAAAAACTGATTATTTGTAGATTTATTACGATGTTAAGATAACAACGATTTATTGACTGGGGCTAATTTATAAAGGAATCATAGTCATATCTGACTATTTCTTACCACTTGCTTCGAACAACAGATTGCACCATTACATGATTATTTCATATATTAATTATAAATAACTCTCAAAAAAAACTTGTGTAAAATACAGATGTCATTCTGAATTAATATTCTAGACGCTGATGCCAGAAAATATTCTTTATAAATGATTTCAAGAATCTATCGATTAACCCTATCTCGCCTTAATGCTATGATTTCTGCACTTTTCTTCTTTTCTTCGTCTCTCCTAACTCATATCAATATTTTTCCTAAATTTGTTTGTCTTTTGTATTAAATTTTTTTTTAAATATTGCTTTAGATTTTACCTTCGTGCTTACAGCCTACAACCAATTTTCCAAACTTATTATTATGGTTGACTGGAAGAGGTTGCTATTGTAGTCGTAGGTTTACCACATATATTACAAAGTAGAATTACCAAATAAATAAATAGATATATAAATATTCTGTGAATGGGAACAGTGAGGCACAAAAGTTTAAAGTAAACAATAATTTTGGACAAAGTTGCAAATCTATCACAACTTTCAATGTAGAGCTATATTCGCATTTTCTATGTATTTTTTGAAATTAAATAATATGGTTTGTTTGGTTTATTAATAGTTATAACAGATTTTATTTTTAAAGCATTTGTAATTGGACCGCATATAATTAAATTTACTATAGTAGAAACAATCGATGTTAATTCCGGCAAAATGGTAATAGTAGCAACAATATCGGATGGTATTGTTAGCACTATTACAATTGAATAGTGGGCACTATTTAAACTTTGCCTAACAGATCATGAGCGGTTTTAATTTGACTATAATTTCAATGTTCCAAAAAAAGATTTTTTCCAAAATTTTTCTCAACTATTATCTGTTACAATATACATTGAAAGTACTTAATAAGGAATGTGTTTTTTTACTTTCTCTGTAGTCCAATTACTTTCGCATGGGGATAGGCCTATATTTATTAGTGTATGGAGATAGCTTATTAATAATGGTCTGAGCCGGTGTATACAGATGAATTGAGAAACATGATGAAATTTTAGGAGTTCTTTGCTTAATTTGATATGAAATTCTAAAATCATCAAAATATATCATTGTACAAGTGAATCAACAACAATTAAATATTATTTTACTTGCAATTACATTCATATGCTTCTTAAAAATGGGCATAATGAGCCTCCGATTGCATATGATAAGATCCTAATTTACCACTCGATAATCTTTGCTTAACCACTTAAATATGCAGTGCCACAAATAACAATTTAACTTATCAATATTGCAGTGCTTAGCTTGACATGCTGTTGGCACGCGACGCGCGTTTTAACCCGAAATGGCCAGAGAGCTATGAGTGCGCCAGTTTTATTTCTTCTACAAAAGATGCCTCTCGACCAAATAGCTTACGGTGGAATGGCAGAGTGTTCTTCACGTAACGCCATATTTAGGATTAGAGTTTCTTCTATTGATTCACTGCTAAGTTATTATAACATTGGGTGCACCGATGATGACGTGTTCCTGTTACAAATTAATAGAATAAATAAAATTTAAAGTTCGGAAAGCACGAATACTAAAAATTATTTTATACTCTATACGCAAAATTGGTATGTTAATTCTAATATTTAGGATAATTTTTGAGGTTTAAATAACTGAAGTGTGATGTTTTAAATTTGGAAATTTATTTTAAGTAAAAGTGATTCTGAAAAAGTAGAGTTTAGTTAACTTACAAAACTAGAATATGCTAAGTAACTGTTAACCGACAAGTTTAAAATAAACCAGTGCCATTTTCGGCATTAGCACCAAATTTTGGTCTGTAAAATCATTGTACAAGAGATTAACCATGAACTTTGGTAGTGTAAAATCATTATTAAAGGTACGTGGGTCAAAATAAGCCTTTCTGCAAATGTTTGCGCGATCGTATTATCTTTTACATTTCAGTCTTCGCCCTCCAAATTAGATTTCAAAATCAAATCATATGTAAGTAACCAATAAAAGTCTGTACGCTTCCTTTTACTTATATTGCCGCTTATACTCTTAGTTTTCAATATAAAAATAAATTAATATTCAATACCTCAGTTTGACTAAATGTTATTGTCCAAAAACTTACAAACGAAAGCAGATAGAAAATATATAATCCAAAATAAACATGATTTTAAACTTCGTAATCTTTTTCATTTTGACGTTAAATCAATTAAAAGTTCAAGAATATAAAAAGATTTCTTTCCTTTTCACCTGACACACTTTTCACTTCACACTGACCTTTTCACAAAATACTGCACTAAAAAAAAAATATTTACCGAACCGATTTTTGGAACGAAGTTCTTTATAACGCGTCACACGCTTGGCTAATAAGAACTAGCCCGAAAAGAGTGTAAGATTTCGACCGCTACTTTTGCTACAGTATGGGTATAAACGTACGACGATTGGGCACGTATTTATTTGCATTACAAAATTATAAATTATTACTTTATCATTTATTAAATACTTAATATTAATAAATTGCACTAACTTTTCAGTAAATTAATTTGCTGTCATTGCTAATTAAACTTCATTCAAATTGTTTTAGTAAATTTAACACACAATCATATTCATTAAATTTCAGTTTAAAATTGATTTAAAATTAAATTTACTTAATATGCTTAAAAACATTGGAAAAAAAATAAAGAAATTTTAGTTTAAAATTAGTTTCATTTTCAATTTTATAGATTTATTACAAAGAAGTAAAATAATAAAACTAAAAAAATATATCGATAATAAAATTTTATGTTAAAATTAATTTTAAATTGAATTAATTTTTTTCTAAGTCTAGATGTAATTTCTTACTACTCTTTATGATAAAATAATAAAGTTAAAACGCAATAACCTGTCTGACAAATGGTTGGCTTATAATTGAAAGCCGGCAGAAAATTAAATTATTGTACCTATCGTAGGTTAAATAAATTTTAAATTCTATTTTTTTTATTCTCTTTGAGTTTATATTTCATTAACCATGTTTATAATCACACTCTAGTCTTTTTTTATTATATTTCCGTTAATTATTTGCGAGCCCCATAAAGACTTATGTCAAAAAAGTATAACTTCTGACGAGCATAGATAAGTACACGTGATTGTTTATCAATAAATAATGAATTACGAAAGTGATTCAGTAGAAACTGAGGATGGTGATAATGAAATCAGATAAGTACCAGTTTTAAAGTGACAATAAGAGGACGATTTATAATCAACTGAATTTTTTGTATAATCTTTTATTCACATTAACAAAATTTACACGTATATTAATTGATAGCAAAATTATTTCAGGCAATACTGTTTAAGTGTTATCCAAGTTTTGTTAAAACATGTTGCTCGGATTACTTCATTATCATTATTAATTTTTCATATCTTAAAATTAATAATGTTTTATGATGCTGAAGTTTTTTTTTATTTAATAATTTTTTTTTAATTTTAATAATATATAACGAAAGGAAATTTGTTCCAACCAGATATGCCACGACTCTTCCTTCTTTTTTTCTTTATCTATTTGGTAAGAACTTTAGTGTAAGCAATGTTTATTATTGAGTATTATATTTGAGTGTAAAACTGGAGCGCTTTTATTTGAAATCTAATTGAATTTTATTTACTCAATATTAATTTGAGTAGAAATATCACTTATTTATGGAAAAAGCGCCCTACGGCGCTTTTTATTTCATGAAATTATTGTATTATTATCGGATTTTGATTTGTGTGCAATATCTTAAATAACTTGGACGTCTGGATGTGGAGGAAAATTTAATTGAACGCCTCCATTAATTTTTTCTTAAAATTCTTTTGTTTTAAACAATGTTTTTTAAGGAAATCAAAATGTGAGAAAATTATGCAAAGTGGATCAGTCCAATTGCTGGAGTGCCTCAAAGTCTTGTTTTTCTCCGTTTATTTTTATTGATACTATAGTTAAACAACTATCGTTCAATCATCATTCATATGCTTATAATCTTCTAATATACTCTCATTGCAGCATCGATAAAATTTCTTCATGCATTAATATTCTGAATACCGACCTAAATTTGGTTAGTTTGAGGGCTAGCAGCCAGGGTCTTCTGATTTAACCAATTAAATCGCACAATATCATTATCGGTAATTAGAAACATTTGCCGAAAATATCTATATCTGATTTACCACAGCCGTTTACTAACGATTATGTTATTCCTTTTACTTCAATTTTACTAATCTTGCCCTACTAATTGGTCAACATCTAACATGGTATTTTAAAGCAAATGATGTTAGTCTTAAGATTTTCTTCAAAATGCACTATCTCAAAAAGCGTCACAGTTTTCATCTGTTTCGAACTAAGGTACATATTTGTCAAACTTTACTTCTGCCTATTTTTTATTATGGAGACGTGTGTTATTCCAATCTAAATGAACATTTACTCAATAAATTAGAACGACATCAAAACTGGAATATTTGATATATTTTCGGCGTTAAAAAATTACCATGTGTCCGAATATCGTTTATGACTTTAATGATAAAATAGAAAATAAAACAAATTTAGTAACTTTCATGGGTGCACTGGAAGAGTAGTTTTAAATCATTTTCATTCAATTTTAGTATTTCGTTACACAAATTTGAAGGTTCCTTTGCAGATTAGGATTAATTTAAAATGCATGTTATGCCTTTGAAATTAATTATGCCGTGCTTAAATCAAAATTTTGTTTAATCATGTGTAAATATGTAACTATATAAAAGTAATTTTCAATGATTTGTTACAATAATTAAGTAACACTATTATGTACTGGTTATTGAAATACGTTTTAGTGAAGTCTCTACAAATATTAGTTAATTTAAGAATAAAACGATAAGACAAATTTTCTTAAGAAATTATCTCTTTTAATATTAAATACTCATTTAAAACGTTTCAAACATCACAACTAGATTTAAAATAAAACGCCATTATTCAAATTTAATTTCAGGTTTATGATTAAGTCTAGTAACATACCTATTGCCACGGTAGATATTACTGGCGTACTATACCTAGGTCATAATAGATAAGCAAGACGAACCCATTATGAGCTTCTAGCTAGCTCTATACGGATTATCTATGTTAATTTTCGATAATCCGTAATTAGAGCTTAAAGATCCGATATGGTTTCAGTCTGGGTTGCGGTGAAACAATTAGGGTGTGAGCCGAGTAGGAAGGGCTTAAGCTATCACATCCGGTTTGTAATGGCACTAATCTCTTCCGTTTCCTTCATTGTTGGCCGTTAAATTCAACTTGTAATAACATGACATCGTATCACTCAAGTACAATTTGAGTGCTTTTCATTGGATAGGCTTTTCCCACAATATTATGAAATATTATAATTTCTGTTTACATATCTTGGTGAGTATAAATTTTCTGTTCAAATATTTTGTAGGTGAAGTTGCAAGTGAGAATTATTTTATCCCAAAAAACATTATCAGCTATTACAGCTTTCAAATATAAAGTTAGAATGGAAATATTTTTCTCTTATTAAATTAGTTTGTAAAATAACTTTTTATCGAATACTTCGTTAGGAAAATTGAAAAATTCATTGGATTACCCTGTCCAACTATTTATATGTTGCAGTCATTCTGTTAGAAACTGTTTAAATTAGAAACTTGAAATATATCATGGTGATAAATTAAATCGATCAACGATATACGTTGATCAATTTGTTACCAATACTTTTTCAAATATTTTAGGGGGTCCAAGTAAGTTGATATTATTTTTTAATTCTATACATTTTATTGGGTAGTAATTAAAATAGAAAGTCATGAGCATTCAAATTATGGATTGGGATGTTTAGAAAGGATTTTTAGTGCTTTAATTAACCCTCTAAAATTTTCCCAAACCGCGTCTTTCTCAATGCGGTTTTCTCAAACATTTCTGAATCGATTTTCTCCCAGGTTTTCATTAATGGATGTTTAATTTAAAAATATTTCTTAAAAATTACCCAACCTGTGATTCTTATCAATTTCGATGCAGTCGTAAAAAAAACATGCACTCCTTAAAGTATTAAAAACACTGAATAAAAACATTATTATGGAAATATTGAATAGAAATATTAATCTTATCAAAAAATTCTACAAAAAAGACTTAAAAATTTGAATTAAAAATTCTATAATAATTTCATAACCAGTTTATCAATAAATTTTTTAGGGGTAATTGTGGAAACTATTTCAACCTCCGTAATAAATTTTATTACCCTCCCCAAACTGTATAGGTCAAAAGACCTTGGGTAGATTTGTATGGACGCTAGCTTGTCTGTTTTTACATCCCAAATGTACATCATTTCAATGGTTTCCATTTAATATTTTACAATTACAAGCCCTTAAAATGCATTTATCTTTTATCGATTACTTATTTGAAAATTAGGAAGATTGTGACAGGGACTTATGTTCATCGTATTTATTTAAATGTAACAAACGAATGGTAATTTTATAATTAACTTAAATAAATACATATACATAGGTTACTTAACTAAATCAAAGAAAAACCTTATTTTCAAACTTAACATAAAAAAAGTATGGGACATCTTTATTATTACTCTATGATGGAGGTTAATAGTCTAAATAAAAATGAACCTAATACTAGTATTATAGGATTGTATTATCTAGTAAAAATAACATGCGAAGGTCTGAAGGTTAATTTTTAAGTTAATTAAAAAAATAATTTATAAAAAATTAAACATTTATTGGAGTTCATAAATGATTAATTATGCACTCAAAAAACGCCTATTTTTATATAAATAATTTTTTTCATTAATTAAAAAATAAATGTTCACGCCTTTACATGTAAACAATAACCTATCTGCAAAATCCATGGGAGTGGAGCTACAAAACTAGTAACTTTTGATGCTATATGAAATAAATGTCACCGATTGAACGTGAGTATTAATGGAGCCGCTGGCATATCAAAAATGTGAGTAACTCAATTGACACCTCTAACCACCTTGGGGTTCCCCAAGTATATTGTGGTGACAGAAAACATTCCCGGATGTATACCATTTTTTCTATTTTTTTATTTATATAAACAAAACTTACTGTATGTAGCAATAAAAGGGCAAGCGTTTAAACTAATTGGATTATATAAATCGATACAATTTATTAAAGGAAAAATATATTTTTTTCTCACACATGTAACCTATTACAAACTAAAACTTCCGTTATAACGTTATTTTTATATGTCGTTCAAAGTATTTTTTATTTTGTCAAATTGGTTATGTATAGTAATTGATTGAATCCTGACACAAGCACCCGCTAACAATATTTTTTGAACATAGTGCCGATTGAAGGAACGGCTCGTGTCGACTGAGCCTAAATACCATATTACCGATAAGATACGTGCGCAGGTACCTAAGTTTAGCATCCAGTCAAGCGTGTGCAGAGATGCACTACTATTTTGTAATACCTCTCTGCCATATGATATCTACTCACCAGGACATACGAATAATATTTACGTGCCCTTGTGTGCCATAATTTTATACATCCACGGAGCAACCAGACATCGTTGAATACTTCGGTGTTTTTTTTTTAAATTCCGGTTATTGTTTATTCCAGTGTATGTTTATTTCAGATCGGTCCAATATTTTTTGGATGATCTCAAGCAAACAGGAAAATAGACAGACGGATAGAAAAAAATCTGGAAGGAAAATATATTTTGAATTTACGGAAACCGAAATACAAATTCCAATATTTTTTAATTATCTTCAATATACAAAATGTTACTGATTGTACTTAAAAGATATTAATATTTATATTCTTTAAAATCCTTCGTGTAACATATCTGAGTATTGATGGAGACCAAAATACATTCATCATTTATAATATCTTATTATTTTACTTAAAATAAGGATCATATCGTGCATTTCATTTCGTACACTCGAGGTATAGCAAAGGACCTATAAAGGAATTGTATTAATGTGAGTTTAATTGCTTTTACTAAAAAAACATAAACAATGTTACTAAGCATTGAAAAGGAAAAATAGTATTTTTATTTATTGCCATCCAGATATAAGACAGTCGTATTTAATAAATACTAAATAAAGAGATTTCAGTATGCGTACTATAATATAACCCTTATTGAGCAGTTTTAAAACATATATTGTTGAAACAAATTTCTATCTGACTACAGGATACTACTCAAATATCTTAGAGTAACAGCACATAAACAACACTTCATTTACTTATCCATTTTGTTATGTCGATGTTGTGCTCGTGAATTCAAAATAAATTTGAACATTTTGTCAATGGGCTGTTCACATTCTGTCGTAAACTGGCATGGCGATACTAAGATAAGAAAAGAAATGTTTAAAAATATATGCAACGAAACAATAATAGCCCTTTTAGCGACATTAACAAATAAAAAATAGTGGAAAAATTCAAAAGCACTTAAGGGTTTACCCCATTTATAGTGGCAGACTTAATTCGGACCTGTTTCATACGCGGCATCAAAAAGTAAGCATGTATGCGGTAAGTTTTCTTTAATTGTTATTTATTTTAATTTCTTTCGAATTAAATTTGTAAAATTACTGCACTTTTATTGAGGACTGGACATGACGCGATATACTTCTTTGATTGCTTAGTTGACAAGCGATTAACAGTCGCTTAACGGTTGAGCAATTAACAATCGGCTAAATTGTTGGCTGTGTGCGCACAGCTGTACAATTTATATAAATTTTATAGTCGTACAATAGTTATTCGACAATTTCTCGTCGCCAGTTTTATTAGTCATATGCGCTCTAAAACCAATACTTTTTAAGCACTTATAAAAATGTTAAAAATTAAACATCGTTCGTGTGCTGGAAGCCTTAAGGTGTAAAAACCTCGTAAAACTTTTTAAATCTATTTCTCAAGACGAAAACCAAAATGAAATATATTTGAAGTTCATTTCCTAGGAATATACTAAATTAACTATTTATTAGGGTGAATATCAATAAATTCACTTGCTTATCTAATATTTATAATTCAATGCAGTACTTTTTCCCATTTATTTATGAGCACTGTGATATCTTGTCCTGAAATAAATATAATTAATCTCGATATAACAATTTATTTATTGTAATACAATATTTCCTTGTCCGTAGTGAAACAAAATTGTTACTACTTCAAAATAGTTCGCAGTTACGTACTCTCAGTAACAGCTTCAAATTGTCAGTAAATAAAAGATGCTTTGCGATGTTGATAGCTGATGGCAAATGATAATTCGTTAAAAGAAATATAAATGGCCCGAGGTCACGTCCTTGTCTTGAATTGAATTTAGTTAGTCTATAATATCTATACTAAAGAAATGTAGCGGAAAGAAATGTTTGTTTATTTGTTTGTTCAAATTAATCCCAAGGAATTAACATCTAATTTTAAAAATTCTTTCTCTTTTATGAAATAAATATATTGTGAGAAATTACAATTTATAAAGATTTGTGTCGTAATTTCTGAGTGTGGGTCAATAATAATAAATACAATAAAAGTTAGGGAATATTTCTTCAATGGTCGGTGGAAGGAGAGCGGCTTATTTATTGACTGACCCCTCGATCGATGCCATTCGGCAAACGGAATGGAGTCATATAGCGATCACGGCGGGGACGGGGTAGACTAATTATAATAATTCTCCGTAAGGCAGAGCTATAGTCTATATAGAAAATATGCCTGTAGTACGAGGCAAGAGAAAAGATGGAACAAAAGGAACAAAATTATGATAATGGTCAGTGCATTATTATTGAACTTTACTCCTTAAGAATAGATTTTCATATATAGTGCCCGGTATGAAGTTTTATGAGTAGTAAAATCAGAAGTTCTGAACGTACGAAGTTCATAGTTTCTCGGCCCAACATTTCTGCGCTTTTTAAGAGTGAGATATTATTATATTAATTTGGCATTTCTTTATGGCGTAAATCGTAATCGCAATGATGGAGTGTGTCACACGTAGTCTACTATCGTTTGCTTATATCAAGATGTAATCGTTAAATATTATTATGTGTGAATATTTGGTGTCTTCTGTTCTACAAAATTAAAAAGTCTTTTAATTTTGACTTCTTAGTCTGAATTTACTAAATATTTTAATTCTGTTGTGTAATTTGATCTTGTTCATTTCTGTTTTACTTAAAAAGAATTATATTGTCCGCATTTTTTGAAGAATTTTCTGTTTATATTTAATTATATTGATGTTTATATTTATATACAGTGTTACCTATTTTATACATTCTAAGACAATCGTACTTAAGGAGCAAACTCAGTCGCGCGTTGGAGCTGACACGCACATTTTTTTTTATTTTATTTATGAAATACCCATATCATTATGATCGAAGGTTGTTTCAGCAAAACTGCAGCTTGAGCTACGTAAAAAAATATAAATTTATTTAAAATGGGTAATTTTTTCATATCGAAATGATAATATAATTTAATAAAATACTAAATAAAAAAGTAAACGATGCTTCTGTTTATAGCACCACGCCGTCGTTTTTATTTAAGCAGTTTTTATGCAGTTTAGTTAAGTTAATTTTTATATCAAATCATTAAACTGGAAATAGATCTAGCCACTCGACGCTTGGAACTCACAGTTTCAATAATCATGTTTTATGAATATGATAGAGCTAAAATGTATAATAATCTGTATCCGATGTCAACTTGATAGCTATCTTACTTCGATTAAATATAAATTGAACTAAAAATGCACTTGTTCTGTACTACATAAAATCTAAATAATGCTATGAAGTAAATCAATATTTTTTATCTAAAATTCCATTTAAACCTAAATCAAATTTATTTCGTGTAAAATAAATACATAATAATACTTCACCGTGGTGTGTTGGGTTGATCACAAGGCCCGGGTTTGATTTCCGGCCGCTCATCGTGCAGGGTTGGACTGGTGATCTGATTAACCGTATGAAATTTTTTCGTAGCAATAAGTCGAGCACATGTATTGATTGCGTACATTAAAATACGTAAATAAATAATTAAATATTTAAACACTAATTGTACTAATTGTATCAAACGACTCTTTGACAGATAAATGGATAACAGATATCAAACCGTAATTAACAGGTCATTATTTAAATTTATTAACCATGCAATAATAAAAATGATAGAGAAGCTCTCTATCACACTGAGTACACAAGAGTAGACCAATTTAGATTAGATAGCTACTCGATATCTAATGTATTATTTGTAATATTATTTTTCAGATTTTACATTTTGCTTTTTTGTAAGTGAATTCAAGGTAGACTTACAAGCAAAATTTCCACGTGTTGTATAATTGTATATTTTGGTAAAAACAAAATTTTGAAAATAACCTAATCGACAAAAGAAAAATTCCACGAAAACGGTTAAACATTTTGATGTGTAGCATGTCCTACACACGTACGTTTTAAATATTTATAATAATAAATATTTAAGACATTAAAGAATTGTATAATTTTTAGAGGAAACTCCTCTCTTTCTAAAAATATATTTTAAAAGTTTATTACTTGTGAATTTACCTGATTTACAATTACTCCCATCGTTGAAATTTCAGACTGGACAGCAATCGATAATGAAGCACTGATGTGATAATTCCGCATAAACTAATTTCATTGTTAGGTAAAATGAGGCATTTAATAAAAAATAATGTCTGACTTATACATTGTTTCCGGTATTTTATTCAAAGGCGGCATTTTCCTAAAATTCCTAAAAGTTGAAAGATATATATTGAGGGCTTGTTTTGTTTTAAATATTTACTCCATATTTATGCATATGGTAATAAATTATGTTTTACATAAATCACTATACATTCCTTATAAAAGATTACTATAATATTAATTATAAATATTTAAGAAATTGCAGACATATGAAATTTTGTAAATAATATGAAATTTGAAAGTTATTTCATGTTCACACAAGACGACATGTTTTCACGCGACCTCATTTCATGTCGTCGCGTGAAAGTAAGTTCATATTCACATGGGTACACGCAGAAATAGAAGCAATAATGTGGAATAAAATTAATCAAAATACTTACTACCCAGAACCTCATTGTATTTTCCTATGATAGGACCATCTTTGTGTTTTTATTATTGACAACGGAGTTAGACGTCCCGGCCTTGCTTGGATACATCGCGCATTATTTATTTCAGTAATTGAAAACTCGTTTTATTTCAATTATATATAGCTAAAGAATTAACAATGCATAGGGTTGAGTAGATCTCTACATCCACTAACTTGTCAAGAATTCAGCATTAAACTTTGGGTCCCTTCCCAGTTAAGCGTCCGCATAATTTATGAGGAAATTTATGTGCACACTGGCAGGAACATTTTGTACCTACTCGTCAGCTTAACATTACGTCTTTCGCATTAGCTCTTGCGCGAAGGCTGGTGAAATCAAGTGGCTTTTACAGTTAGGAGCTTAAATTATTTCATATAATTTTTAAAAGAAACATTTTAAAACTGTTTCTGTGCATTTAAAGTGAATAATATGTAAAAAGAGTAATGGCGCAGAACTTTGTTCAACTTTTTGTGTTTTGTGATTTGCGGAATGTTATCGGATTTCTTTAAAATTAAGATTTATTGTTTTTCGTAAATTTTATTTCGTTTTGTTTTTATCACCTAATACGCATCTCCTTAAGTACATATTAATAGGCGAGCTTTCTTAAATTTCAGTGCTTTTTCAAAAAAATATTTTCTGATGCCTTTTGTTTTTCGGCATTGAAATTATATGTAAGATTGTAGTTATTTGTCGTCTCGTAAACTTGAAAGTCTTTATTTCGTTTTAGTTTAAAACCAGAAAGATTCAGACTTGTCCGTACATATCGTAGAAGGTAGTTTCCAGCAGCTAAATAAAAAATATGTTCGATATGTTGCAATCACTACTCATATAAATAGTATATATTATATATATATATATATATATATATATATATATATATATATATATATATATATATATATATATTTATAGCCATAATTTATAACGAATCTTTTCATTTTTTCATTTCAAAATTCGTAAGTATCTTATCAAGAGTTTATTTCGTGTCCAGTATATGAAAAACTAACCAGGGTATAACAATGATATAAATATCATATCCAACAATATCTAACATATACTCTCTATTTTGTCTATGATTTTTAAATATTTTTAATTTATTAAAATTTAAAATTAAACCATTTTTTTTTAGTTTAGTACACCGAAAAGAAAAACAAAATCCTTATTTATTTCGCCCTTACAAAAATAAAATTTTAGTCAAAATTTTAAATTTCACCATTAAAAAGATATTCAATAATATATGAGAACAGAAGATTTCCCAATTTCCAAAACTACTGAACCAAAAGTATTAAAAATATTGGTATCACAAAATCTGACAAGAAAATTTCAGGAAAACTGTAGCGATTATCCTAGTCTTTATGAATTTTAAACAAACACAAGATTTTTTCGCTTGTAAAACGACACGGAAATACACTTATATTATAAAAAAATAATATTTGTAAATACTTTGATAGGTGTAATATGTATTAAAATCTCCTGGTGCGAGTTCTACACAGCATCCCCCCTATCATTTTCATTTAAAAAATCCTTTAAATATATTGAAAAAATATATAGTCCCATTTATCCTATTCCATTGTATATATACTGTCGTTTTAATAAAAATCTATCTTGGACCATATTATATATTATTCATTAAAGTAAGTGCAATTAAAAGAAATTATAATTATTTGACTCATTGTCAGACTTTCACAGTCTGACAAGGAGTCTGTTAATAACCATTGCTGACCACCAAGAGGTTATCCTGATGCAAATAATTTCAAAAATATCTCTCATAATCGAAAAAGCGATAAAAATGTGGACGTAATAGATTATAGGGTAAGTGAACAATATTCTATTGTATGATAATTATTAAAGAAATTGTATCAATGACAGCAAATAATATTGTTGTCATTACATTAAGATCTATAATCCAAGTAAACATGACAAACCTTGCTATTTATGTGTTTAGGTTTAGCCTCTGCCTTAATTATGTTTATTTTGCTTTTATATATTTCATACGATATAAAAAGATATTTTGTAATCAGTATGAATCCATAAACAAAAATAAATTATTTGTTCTCTCTATCTAGAAAAATTCAAATAATCGAAGTTGCCGATTCCTAAAAGAGGCGGTTTTTTACGTTTCTAATTCTGTTTCTAATTTATACATTCGTTTTATTAGGTCGAATAATTTATGAATATTTTTGTATTTTGTTATAAGAAAACCAGCAATTTACAAAACCTTAAGAAAACCGCTTCTATATTAGGCGTCAAAAAAGTGATGGGCAAATATGTAAAAGTCAAATATGTAAATGTTTTCAAAAATAGGACCGATTACAGCTTTGACTAACTGTGCTTGTTTTACTATAGCTCTGGATATATTAACTTGTCCTATTGTTTAATTGAATTCCTTATTCTTATACCTACTTCACGAGAACTTGTAAGCCTTTTTAAAGACAATTACTTTATAATGTTGCTTAACATAAGAATCCGCTAAAATTATTTTTATAAATGTGGTATATTTTAAGAAACTTTCAAATAGTCCAGCAAAATCAATAACAGAGTTATTTTTGGTATAATCTACTTTGGAAATAATTATTTTTATTTTATATTGTCTGTCCCATACGCAATTAGCACAAACTAATTGTCGTCGATATTGTACAATTTACTAGCAACGTCTGTAATGTCAGTAATTAAACAGTTGCGAGAAAAAACATTCCTTGTCCAATGATGTGGCAAATTCAAAAACTCTTGTTATTTCTATGTAAAGTTCAATATTGCTGATATATTACCTGAAATATCAGCCGTAAATATACTCAAATATTTATGTCTCAACCTCGTCAAAAAGAAACCAACAATAAACTACACAACTATTGCTATATGGGTTTTTACTGCAAATGAGTTAAATGATCATTTAGAGTCAATTAAAAAATATTCCGGTTAATTAATTCTTAATTTTCTCAATTATTATTATTTGATATTCAGCCATATTAGGGTTATCATTACTTTGAAAAATTTTGTTCGAGACCTATTAGCCAGCAATTTAAAAAACAGTGTCACCCCTCCTGTTCTCTTTTAAAACCTTGAAAACGACCTGTAAATGTGATAATTTATATTTAAAAAATCTATTCGCATTGATGTTAATTCTACGTTATCGATCGTTTTTTTTGATATAGGGGTTTGTTTGTAGGAGTTTATGCAGTTTCTACAACATACCGGAAAAGGAATTTTACATAATTATTAAACTTTCACTCATATCCAAGTACATCATAGCTACCAAAAATGTATTGATTCTTCTAAAGCCACGATTATTTCATTACGTTTGCCGTTGCTTACTAAAATTTCACCAGACTCTTCACTCTTCACAGGGAATTTGTAAGATTCTAATGAATCTGCTAATGATGTAGAAACACTTGAGAATGATTTTGTTGCATTTAATAAACGGACAATTTTTACAATGAACGTCCATTTAAACTCCACGAAATGTTTCCTAGATATTTGTTGCAGTTTTGAAATTTTCTTTAAAGATTACTGTTGGAGAATGAAAAATGTACATAAGTTTATAAAATACTTGTAAAAATTATTATTACTTGTGGTATATACACGAGAAACAATAAATTTAACTAAGTGACACTTGTACGCGGAACGCTTACAATACAGCATGAAGTTTGAAAGAGTAGACCTGAGCACTTAACGAAAATTCCGGTTTTGTTAAACTATAATCAAACTTTAAATATCAGTAATTGGTATGTAGAATGTATTAAATATTGAAATATGTTTAACCAATTATATCCCTGTGGGTGTCATTAAAATATGAAAACTAAAATTATTTTATTTTATTATTGTCACTCATTGAGAGGTTATGTTATATTGTTTTGATATTATAGTAACAATATACGTAATATTTTTTGTTTCATAACAATATTTTGTTTCTCTATGACGACCAAACCCAACTGAAATATTTAAGTCCAATTAAATAATATTTTGCCAACAATGATACGTCAAGTTAATATTTCGTACAGTACAATTATAAATAGACAGTCGTGATTTATTTTGTTTTCTTCGTTTTGCACTAATTTCTTAATGAAGTTAATATTATAAATAGGACACAAATATAACTTTATCTTGTATTACTGTTACGACTGTAACTCAGAGTTTCATCCAAAAATACTCGAGGGAAAAGAATGAAAAAATGGAAAATTACTTACACTAGATATATGTACACATAGAGAAAGAGTATTCTGTTCAAAAATAATTTGCCTTTTGTATATGTAAAGTTGATGGTCTAAATAAATAATGGCATTATTGATAATAAACCAAATAAGTATATAACTAACTTGATAAGGATCTGCTGAAAGTACATGTTGGATATATTTCCCTGTTCACGAAAAGCACCAGTGGATGAACATAAATCATAGTGGAAAATCGACTACGGTATTCCTCAAGGGTCGAACCCTTTTCGATATGTGTTTCGATCACGTTGTACGTGTTTTCATTCTGAATAAATACCACGTTTGCATCATCTTACATCACTGTATCCTTTAATGTAGTGGCCTTTAATAGTTTCATATTTATAATTTATTATTATAATATTTTTTCGGGATATATTTTCATAATGATATTTTATCTGACAGAACTAATCGAAGATGTCACATTATGAAATATTGATGAAATGAAAGATGTCATAAGAAATATATATAAACTTTATTGGGTTTTTATAATTGAGGGATTTCGAATAAGTGCAGATATTCGAATCGACTTATTCTTGTTCTGTTAAGATGGTAAATTTATAATTTGGCAGGAAACAAAGAAAGAAAATCAACATCTGAAGTGCATGACAAAATATATGTGCAGAATACGTCTTACGTTTTGAAACCGAAGTATAAAGCTAAATTTATGAGGGTCACAATCAACTTTGATCGAGAAAATATTAATAATATGAAAACTAATGCTGATAGCTATATAACCATATTACACTCAATGAATTATTAAATAATGCATGTCTTAGATATATATTGACACTGCGCTGGGGTAATTGGCGACGCAGTCATAACGAAAAATTGAGTTACAAAAATATCCATAGTGGCTCCAGCTTTCGTTAAGCGATGTTTTTATGCCCAAATTGTTATTTTTTTCCCATTCACAAAATCGATTTCAAGTAAAACCTCGGTATTAATTTTATTGTTTTAACTTTTGATTTATTTATTGATCTTTCGAATTGTAAAAATTTCGCAAACTTTAAAAAATTTTCAAAATATGCAGAATAAATACCAAAAAGAATTGTTGAAAACGTTAATGGAGAGACTCAAAGATATGGAATACAAAACAATCCGGACATCCGTTGCTGAACATTGTCGAGCTAGGTCGGAATGAACAATTACCGGATACAACTCTTATTCATCAAGCCATGTTTATATTTTCTTCCTCTTCAAAGTATTGAACTGTCCCGAAACAAAAAAGTGACACATGGATTTTTTTAAGATATATATCTTTTACATGCCACCAAAACTTGCTTTTTGGGAATAAAAGATTTAAATAGAAATGCGAATTCTACTTTTACTTACAAATACGATGTTCTAATAATTTCCAGTACCACCTTTCAAATTAAGGTTAGACTGCTATATATCCCTACTTTTCATTTCAAGTAATGTTTTAGATTATTATAACTTAAAATAAAGAGCATTAATAACCTGTTTCATTAATAAAATGTTATCGAATTAATTTTCGGACTTATTACGTATATGAAACTTGATTATTAGACTTGAAGACTTGTAACCTTTAGTACGAATTGTATCCAGTTATTTTTGGTGGTGAGACTATTATTAGTGCATATCCCAAGGCAATGTTGCTGTCTCGTTACGTAACAGTAAGTGTCACCGTTGGATAAGCACTCGCAATACCTGTCTCGTACGAAGTTCGTTTTGTCTTTATTCTCTTTATAAATAAGCTCTCTGTAACGCTATATACAAAATCAGTTTTATGTTTTCTTTTACTTTCTGAGGCATACCATGTATATTTAGTAATTTGTTTAGTCAACAAGCAGCAATGATATTATCAATAACAAGTACTTTTTGACCGACTACACAAAACGAGGAGGATTATTTTTGTTTGAAAATATTTTTTTCCTGACTTATGGATATAAATATATTCAATACATCCAGAGGTATCTTGAAAAACTCTTCAAATGTTGAAAGTACAAACGATTGTCAGAAAGATTGGCTTTGAACTCATTTGACACACCTTTTTAAGTAGTTTAGCCACAGATGGTAGCCAGGGCCTAAATAATTAAACCATCACTAATTTCTAGTGGTGGAATACCTTAATGGTGAGTAGCAGATTCATAAACAGTTAGGCACAATAAACATGTTTAGCCAATGGGATCAGCTTGGGTTGGATTAACAGGTCTAGACAAATCCTTTATTCAAAAGTAGTGACTAGTGTCTGATAACAGTATTTCTTTTCATTAACGTTGTATCTTAAATTATAGTACCCACTTCAAATAGCTATTAAATAATAAAAACAATAAAAATATAAAATACAAAAAAATGGAACGTTTATAATAATTGTAACGTTTACAGTACAATATTGTTTTCGAACATAAATTAATTTTCAAAGTACCTCTACTGCCACACATTTTCGAATTCGGTGCCAAGTTTTTACGTATGTGTTGATGCATGCATGCAAGAATATTATAAAGGTAATCGTCGACTTGGTACCAATTCTATTCACGTTCACAGCCATCAATTGAATTTTCAATCTGCAAATACTAATATCGGTTTCAATTTTACGCGTCACAGCAAAAAGTATTTGTCTCAAATATTCTGTTTCGTTTCGTAATAGCAAGCACCTCAAAAATTACCGGATTTGCTAATTTACTAAAATATAATTTTCACGTGTTTGAAAATGCCAAATCGTTTTAGTTCTCATGCAAATAATGAATCCGTTTACTCTATTTCTGCCGCTAATATCACTTTATTGTAATAATTCACGAAAAGTGTTCTTCTAAACGAAATACTAAAATTTTCCTCTTTCTCGGTCCATCTTAAACAAATACTTCATAGTGACCATGATGCAATATGCATGTAGATAAATAACATGTGGATTTAATATTTTATAATCTGTAATCATATGTTAAAAATTAAAAAGATTATTTGATAGGAAATTACCTACTTACTACATTAATTTTTTTCTGTTTCTATTTTTTAAAACCATCATATTTTATTAAAATTATTCAGAAGGATAAAGGCGTTGTCATAATGACAAAAAGTAAGAATGTTTAACACTCAAATACCAGCAAAATAGAATTTAGTTGAAGTACAGATTTATTATACAAAGAATTTAATTGTTATTAGTGTTACCAGGCATTGTAGTCTCCTAAATAAAATATAGGCATCAATTCTCCTGAACACTAAAATTAACTCCGATTTCTTTCATTAAGCTTTTATCATGACAATTATTTTTTTAAGAAAATGTATAAAGTATATATAGACCGTTACCATAATTACAAGCTGGCAATTAATCAACAGAAAGATAAGCAAATTTTCTAGCTAATAACGTACAAGGATATTTCAATTAGGGCGAAATTAATCAGATGATAAAAGCCACTTTTACACTTTTATTATTTAATATGTAACCAAATTATGAATTGTAATTTCCCTTAGCAATTTTATTCCTAACTAAATATTTAAATTTTGTCCGAACAAAAGGAACAAAAGTCCCCGCTGTGCCCTAGTCAGTCTAATTAATTTAGACTGCGATTCAGTAATTGTGTTAGTTTATTTTGTATTTTCAAAACGCTGACAATAATACAATTATGGAATCATTTACTAAGCTTTGTACTACGAGGAAAGTAAAACATTTGAAATAAAAATTATTTAACCCAGGGCGAACTTGACTCAATAGTATTAATTTGTAATAAAGAAATGCTGTATCGTAAAAACAAAATATTTTTTTTTTAAATAAAGTCAATGAAATAAAAGAAATGTAAAATAATTTTAGCGTTTCCTTTTTATTTTTCTGAATAAATACACAAATAATTTTTAATAAATACACGCTTTCTTAAATATTTCCGTATGGATATAGATTTAAAATACTTTATACCTTGAAAGTATTTTCACCCTGTATACCAGAGCGGTATAAAATTTGAAAAATTTTTCTGCAAAATTCAAATGAAGTCATATACAAGCTATTACATGTATTCAAAATTTATGCATAAACAAAGAAAGAGCAAATAGTGAAAGGATTTTGGGAAACTTGCGGTTGGTGGCAATCAAATAACATGAGCTATACGAAATTTTATTATTAGCCTTTCCTAAACACAAAAGTTGAAACCATCTCCTGCAAAATGCAATGTTGCAAGCAAACTCTTGCATTTATTCAAGGATATATGTACAAAAAATTGCAAAAGTTTATCTTGGCAATTTTGCAATTGGTGGCCTTCAAATAACGTGAGCTGTGTGTAATTTTAATTCTAACTTTTACTATGCTGGAAATTTTAAAGCATATTCCGTAAAATGAAAATGAAATTGCACACAAACCATTTCACATATCTATAAGTTTTGCCTAAACAAACAATAACAAATTGCGGAAGTTTAGTTAAAATTTCTTTGAAATAAGAAAAAATTTCATCCCAGAAAAATTTGGCAGTTGTATCGAAAAGCTAACTTTTGCAATTGTTGATTATTTTTGTGGACAGTATGGCAATAAAAATTTTATCTTTTTACTGAAATATTTAAAATATTTCTTTAGACTTTCGTTCCCAGGGGGTTTTACTTATTAGACTACTTAGTATTTGGTTCACCGTCTGTCACGTATTTTTAGCTATAAATATATATGTATTCCGTTCTAAATCAAAATAATGCAATAAAATTTCACTAAAATATGCTTTTTTTAGATGAAATTCTAAAGTCGACAATATCACCACAAACACAAAGCAAAAAAAATGTCTTACAGATCAAGAAAGGTATCGAACATGTATCGAAATAGTTAATTAGTGGGATAGCTGTCTTCTCTTTCAAAAAATACGACGCAAACATAAAAAAAGCAACGGGTTTGAAATATGTAGGTATTAATAATTTATTAATGACTTTCAAGGGTTAATATGTTACAAAATGGATTTATTGGCTAATATTGAAATTATCGATCATAATTTTCACTGACGGGTTGATTTTTTCTTTCGATCATTACGCTTATGACAGAGCGGTAGCATTCATCTTATGGTACTGTCAAGGTTTGATGTAATCTGTCTCACAATGTCTCCTCATTTGTCTCTCTATGCTGGCCGTCATCCCTACTCATCTATCTCTCTACTTACCGTCATGTCTTCTCATCTGTCTCTTTACTTGCAGTCCGGTGCAATCGTATAAATAGCCGCTCACAATATATTAGATTTAGTCCCAGCATAACAAGACGCTCTATAAAGGTTTCGTTCTACCGTGAAGTATATTCAAAGAATTTAATTGTAATGCGCTAGCCGTTAATTGAATTTGAAATATGATAAATGGTACTTACTAGATACAAATGTGTTATATATATATATATATATAAATATATATATATATATATATGTGTATATATATATATATATATATATATGTATATATATATATATATATATATATATATATATATATATATATATATATATATATATTGCTCACGAAGAGCATCATTTAGACAAAAATATAAATATGTGTAGGTTTTCACACAAAGTAATATATTATAGTCGGGATTACATCAAAAAATTAACCGGGCTATATATAATTTATTATATTCACATAGCGTTATATTTATTTCTCAAATAAATTTATTATTTTAAGGTGTAAATAAATTTTAAATGCCATGAAATATATATTTGCTCACAAAACATTGATGGTTGATTTTAAGTTTCTTTATTTTATAAAGAAATAAGAATGCGTATTTGTCTCTTTGTGTACACATAACCAATCTACAACTAAGAGAAAAACAAAACTCCTACGCAATTAAAAGTCACATGCAGATGCGTGGAAAATAATTGAGAAAAGTTTTAATAATATTGATAATATAACACAAGATGACAAAGTTTAAAATGAGAAGACTACAAAAATGACATTCAAAAAATTAAGAGTGTATTTGTAAACACCATATTGACAACAAATTTTAGGCCTCTCGTTATATTGGAAAGTCAATTGAATTTAAAAGACAAAATTAAAGTAGCCGTATCCAAAGTCTTAATATTGGATTACATGCAACCTTAATTTCTCCTATATTTTATGAAGGCAGTACTTAAACTAAAGCCGTATTATTTGACCGCAATGTCTAGACATTGAGTGAAGTTTTTATTCTATTCGTGTCCTTCAAATATTGTCTAACTCGAGCCTGATTTTAATTTATTTTATATCTTTGTATTAAACACGATACGATTTGAAGGACACGAATAGAATAAAAAGTATTTAAGTAAATAATTAAGTGTAGTTGCTTTGAAGTTCTTGTTCTAGTAAGAGTTTTACGAATAATTATAAAATTAAACCAATTTTTCAGACATTTCGGAGAACTAAAAAGAATATCCGTATTTGAAGGATTTCATCTTCATAATTTTAAAATTTATATAATTTTTCTAAAAAAGAATTTATTTGTATTTATAATGGGCGGGAACAAGAAAAGAGTTATTTAATTATAACATCATAGCATTTAAATGCGATAATTGTAAACGAGTTCATTATTTGGATATTTTCTACTCACATACGAAGAGTCACCATTAAAAATGTATACATTTTCTTTGCCATACTTTTAAAATAATAAGTTGATTATAGGTTTTATCTGTTTGTGGAACATTTTCATTTAAGTGACAAAAATTAAAAAAATATTAGGGCATATTTTATAACTATGATATTATATGGTATGAAAATAATTTTAAAAAAGCTGGCTCTATCTCTATAGGACATTATAGTAACTCACCGTATAAGTTCTAGAATAATACATCAAATGTGTATTAATAAAGCTTTTTCGAAACTTATGTATAAACGTGAAAAAATAGATCAAAGGCCTTCTCTTTATAAATTGTAAAATACGATATTATCTTCTTTTAGAAAATAAAGTAAAGCCGTAATGGCATTGTTACTTGTAGACTTAATAACTAAACTTAATTACTCTACCAAGTTGAGTTATTAAGTCTATATCAATAGACTTTATAACTTAACTCAGAAATAAAGCCACTGCGTTTCGATCATATTTCACCGTTCACGAGGGTCCCCACTGGATGAACATAAATCAAAACTGAAGGTCAAATAAGATGTTTCAAGGGTTGAACCCTTCTCAATACCTGCGTTGAATATATTTTTACGTGTGTTTACTCTTTGAATTTGCACTGATGGCTAAACTTTCCATGTGTTGATTCTTAATCATTCTTTTATTTAATATTATGTACTGAATACATTTCATTGCAAAATTATCATTTTATCTAGTATGGAAATCCAAAAATATTTTAAATTGATTGTGTTACGTCTTACATTAGAAGGTTTTAAAAATAATTTTCGAAACAATTTTTATATCATCATTTTGGATATCATCTTATATGTGTATATACGTATGCATGTATATATATATATATATATATATATATATATATATATATATATGTGTGTGTGTGTGTGTGTATGTATGTATATATATATATATATATGTGTGTGTGTGTGTGTATGTATGTATATATATATATATATATATATATATATATATATATCCAAGAGTATGAGTAATTGATTGATAGCTTAGTTTAGCATTATTCACTTTGTTTAACATCATTATAAGTGACGTAATAAAAGTTCAATTTTTAATTTGCTGATAGTCATGTGACATCACCGTTAATAAACATTCTTGTTGGAATTTTCCGATCTAATGAAAAGCAATATTAGCAAAAATGGAACACAAAGATTTTGAAATATAGAAAGTAAGTAATAAAATGTATAACCTAATTCATGCCCCAATACAATCTTCAGTTTGTACGAACACATTTCACTACAGGTTAAATAATATTTAATTGTTATGATTTTTTCACAACACCTAACAATTACACACGAAATTTTGATCACGAAATACGTTGCGGTAATGTCGTGCCGCAATATTCTACCCTTCACTGTATTCCATGAGAGTGTAACCCTTACAAGGTAATGATGTGTCATCTTTCCATTCAAGATTTAAGTTATATTATTGTCCACAATTAAATGAAACTATGTGATGTAGTATTATTTCTACTTTCTTTAATTTCTTTACCACGATCTAGGTTTCGTTATATTACAACATAGTCACGTAGGATATTAGCAAAGATAATACTACATCACGTAGTTTCATTTAATTTTGTATAATGAATTTCTACAAAACTAACGCCAAATATATTCAATTATATTATTGTTTTGATTGTAACATAATTCACCTGCAGTTTGTCTGCGGTATGACTGAGAAGTAAAGTTAAAATTGCTTAATTAAAGTAATTCTGAGAATTTTCAATTGAATTAACTATTGATATTGCATTTTTATATGAAAATTATTTACAAGAAAACTGGCAAAATGAAAATTTGTTTATTCAAAATCGGAAATTTATATTAAAGGCATCAAATAGATTACTTAAATATGAGCTCGATCATTGAGTGTACTGGGAATTCACGAAAGGAAGAAAATCGGAGAGATAGTTCTAGCATTGGACTCGAAGCATCAGTTTTAGTATCATGAAAGACTCAAGGCTATCATAAAAAGGCTTGAATCAATCCTTCATAATAACATGAAAACATTTCTGTTCCAATTTAGCATATCAAATTTGCAATATTCCGATATTGAAATATCTGCACAAATTGATAACAACTTGTGTATATATGTACAATCTTACTAGCCATGACGATGAGGTCGTCAATCAAATTGTTTTAAAAAAAAATGTATTTTAATAATTATACATTTTATTAGCATTCCCTTGAAAAGAAAGGAGGAAATGAACTTTGCTATTAAAAAGCACATTTAGCTTACGTAACCACAGAATCTAAATATTTCTAAATTTCCTATGGCAAGAAACATTTAGAATAAATAATGTTTTCGGGAAGAAACTACAGACAAAGTAGATTAGACGGTATTTACAAAGCAAGTATAACTGTATTATCAATGAAACCAAAAAATTTAGTGAATGATGCCTCAATTATGGATAAATTGTTTGAAGCAGTAGTGAAAAAAGAGTCGTGCAAAGTTTTCAATTTATAGAAGAATAAAGAGAGTTTACCAACAACAAAGCACGCATCAAATGACATGAAATAAATGCTAGATAAACTACGATAACGTGGTTACCGTAGTTCTAGTAGATGTCTCCACATCTATTAATATAACCAATGATGGATGAGATAGACCACTACTTTGTTACGACTAAGATATGTTAGGCCAAAGTAATTTTTTATCTATTTATATCACAAAATAAACTCTGAAATTGTCTACTGAAATCTGAAATATGTTAAAATGTAAAAAAATCTGGATTTTAATAAAACATTTACATTAAAGCAAAAGTAGATTCAGAGTCAGGTAGAGAGACATACAAAATTATATTAAAGAAAGGTACTAGTGGATCTAAAACAATATGACAAAGTAATCGAAACAAAGAAATTAATCTGGGCGTAACACACTGTTAAATTAGTTTCAAACCCTTGGAAAAAGGAAATCCCAGAGATCGCCAGTTGATATCAGAGAACAAGGCCGAAACGCTAAGTAGACTACTACATTCTTGAATGCAAGTGGATGGCTTGGACACGAAACCATCGGGACTAGAAAATCCCTATATCAAGTTCGAAACTGAAAGAGAGGCATAGATGAGTATAGTAAACCATGCGTAATAAACTTTTAAAGTCGTAGAATATTCAAAGAGGATGTCCTACCACTTTTAATATTTTGTGATGATATCTGTTAATATCGTTAAATTTATAATTTTTGTATGCAAGCTATAATTCATATTTTGAAGTTATTTTTTTGTTAGAAATATGATGTTACATAATTATTTTGATCATTCATGTTACTGCCCAACTAATAATTGTGCGTATTTATTAATTTAAACATGTCCATAGAACAATATTGGTACTAGTTTCAAACGATCATTCGGTATAAAAAACGAAACTGTTCTCTGCAAAGCTTGTTTATTGACGTGACTAGGTTATAAATTAGATTCTAGTTATAAAATTTTACTTTTTTATTTTGAATTCTGTAAATTTTCTTATTTCAAATGAATAAGTGGGAACAAATTTGTTAAAAGTTTGGAAAAATTTGTATAAAGGCAGTCATTCCAGGTGATTCCAGACTTTTGACTTAACGGACGTTTAGTATGGAGTCCTAACTGAGAATAATGAAGTGTCATGAACGCGGCAATGTAATGCTCCTCATTGGCTAGGTAGAGCGTATTATTGCCCATATCAGTGAGTGAGATTGAGTAACAGAAAGACAAAATGCAACAGGCAGCGCGTAGCGCTACCTCTCTCCCGCCTTCGTTACATTATATATTTATATACATAGTGAAGGGCATGGAGTGAATTGAAGTTGGATTGAATAGAAACGCGATTCTCAGGATCGATCGGTATGGTGTAGCATCGCGAATAGCGTTATGAAAAGGGGCCATTGAAAGAGGGCTACAGAAAGATTCAATCATATATACATATAAGCACTTAACTAATTTTGGCCAAGCCATAGGAATTAATAATCAATTTATCTATGAATTACGCGTGTTGAAATCAAAACTCCGAATATTCATTATCAGTTACAATAGATAATATGAATGTTTCCGGGTAATTAATAATTACATTAATCATTTCAGACTCTCGACAACTGGCTCCTATTCATAAGGTTTACACACGCATGACAGGCGCAATCCAGGGTACGCTATGAGAAGGGTTAAAGCCTTGGTTTCCATCACATTTAATTTTCATGCATTGTTATAGGCCATGAATACTGTGTTATGCAAATTAGACATTTATCGAGCTTACTGAATTAATAATCTGACATATGCCCAACATTATTGCTAATTGTATTGGATATTGATTAGTTGTCACTCAGAGATATTGCAATGAAAGAGTTAACTCCTAAAGCATCATCGTAGCCCGTAGCTGGTATAAAAACTCAGTTTCGAACCTTGCCTTATATATATATATATATACATATATATATATATATATATATATGTATATATATATATAAATATATATATACATATATATAAATGTATATATTTATACATATACGTACATATATAAATATGTACATTTATATATATATATATATATATATATATATATATAACAAAAAAAAATTTACAAATAAACAACAAATTTAATAAATAAATAATTATACCCTAAATGAATGGTTATACCACAGACGTATGAGTCAACAAAAAGCCAGATGTATTAAAATAAATATTAGATTCAACTAATAATTCCATTAATATTAAAAATAAACATTAATATAAATAAGTAGAAATTATCATTTAGTATTTCCATAAGTGTCGTCAAATGGAAATTATATTGCTAGTCAAACAGAAAAAAATAATGTTAATAATAATAATATTTTACAATTAGATATCTACAAATAACAAAAAATAAAATAATGATAATAACAACAATAATATTTTAAATATTAAATGTCAACATATAAAAATACGTTATTATAATATAATAACACAAACTGTAAAAATATAGTAAAAATACAAATAATAATTATAGAATTAAATATAACGGTAATTACAAAATATTTATTTATCAGCTAATGCTTTGTTCACTGTATAATAAGCTTTTTCTATAAGCATGTTCTTCACTCTGCCCTGGAAATGAACGCCTTTCAAAATTATAATTGTTGCAGGCAATTTGTTATAAAATGTATTATTATTGCATACAATAAATGTTTAAGACGCTGGACAATGGCTTAATGCTTCATTATAAGCTTTAAGCTATTGTTTAGGTTCCCTGTACCCTAGACAATAGCTGGTTATCCCTGAACCTAGTACTATATTCATATTCGTCAGAATTAAAAGAAAACATTTTTGATATTTTTGGCCATAAATGATATTTTCATATACGTAAGCACTAGTCATAGTTTTAATCTTCAAGCTTCGAAACGCCTCCTTACACGAGATTCTACATCTTAGATCTGCTACATATCTAATTGCGCGTTTCTGAAGAATAAATATTCTAGTTTAATCTGTCACAGTCTCAAAAAAGCAACCCATAAGTCATTACCCTCTGAAAATAAGTAAAATAAACCGCCATTGCGACGTCCACTCAACATAATTCCACCACCTACTTTACGGCGATTGTGGCGGCATTTAATTTTTGAGTTATCTCTGAGATATGAAAGTCCCAATTTATATTTTTGCCTAGAGTAACATCTAAGAATTTTACTTTATTAATTTTATCTAGAGATAAATTTTTCAGTAATTTTTCGATCAAGTCGTTTCCACAATTTCCACTCAATTTCAAAGCGAAATTAAAACATTTTTCTTATCCATATTTAATGATAAATTATTGTCTTTCAGCCACCTATATAACTTGCTGAGGATTTCTTTACGCTCATTAGAAAGGTTTTTCTAAATGAGTCTTTTATAATCAAGGCCGTATTATCTGCAAACATAAAAATGTCATTTTTCATGCGAAAAGAACAATGAAATCATTTATGTAAACTATGAAAAATAAGGGACTTAGCATCGATCTCTGAGGCACTACTGTACTTAATTGAGTATGGTTAATGTGATAAGTTTAATAGTTCCCTTCCTCGTATACCATAATATTCCAGCTTACACAATAATATAGTGTAGTCCGGGCAATCAAACTCTTTTGGCAAATCACAAAATAGCCCTATAGTTTTCCATGATTTATACAGCGCTAATAAAATGCTTGCGGCGACTGCTGCAATTGCATTTATTGTGGACTTTGCCCTCCGGAAACCAAATGGGTTACAGTTAATATTGCAGTTTTTAGTTAAAAAAATCTATCAGTCTTAACGCTATAAGGTTTTCAAAGACTTTACTGAATACGGACAGAACAGAAACCGGATGAGAAGGTTGCACTTCACTCTTTGAACTCTTCTTGAAAAGCGATATTACCTTCGCCGACTTAATGAAGTCCGGGAACGAACCAGTGCGTACACAAAGATTGAAAACCCACGTTAAAGGCATTACTAAAACTATACTCAATTCCTTTATTAGCTTAAGGGACATATGCCATAGATCAACCGATGATTTAGGTTTAATATTTTTAAATATATCAATTATTTGATCTATGATAATTGATTCGATTTTAAATTATTTCAAAATTTTGTTAGATTACAGAGTTAACTAAGACAGGGACGCTTCTTTAGACGCAGTTAGATGTTTAGTTAATATTTCCGTTACGTTTGAAAAATAGTTGTTGAAATGTTTGGCGATCTTACTATTATCGTCTGTAGGGTATTCTTCTGTTATTTGAAACGTAATTTTTTCATCAATATGTTTATCATAAGATTTATCAGTTTCTGCTTTTATTATTTACCAAGTAGCCTTATTTTATTAGGCGCGTTAACTTTTCGCCTTACATAATTTCTTTTGAGCTTCCAATGATTCCATAATAAATATTTTACTATATTTTGATATGTAAGCCTTAAAGTTATCATTATTGTATATCTTACATAGATTATAAAAAGAAAATCATTTATTTCTTGATATTCTAGTCGCAGTTGAAGCTCAGTCATTAAAACATTTTTTTCCACCAGAAAAACATGTTTTAATTTACCATTTGGTATGAATTGATAAAATTTTAAAATAATATGTTTAAAGAAATCGTAAAATTTGTTTCTTTCGCGCGTCTCCGTAATCCTACGTAAAGTGATTATATATATACAATAGATAAAATATTCGAAAATTAAATATAACAATGGAAATTTCAAATGTTACATCAAAATCTCCAACGACATTTCCCAAATCCCGATTTTTAAAAAAATTTAATTATACAATTTTGGTATAAAGCAGTTAAAATGTTTTCTTAATATTTTAATTTAGGTGAACAATACTTTAAGACAACATCAACAAAGATGGCGCTTTTCTATTAATAATAATCTACTTTGATAGTTTAAAATTGCATAATTAATTGAAAATGAAATTAAGTAATAATATTTACGTAAGAAAAGTAATGCACATTTGCTTCTTTTGAGGTCCAGTGATATTTTTGGAGATGGAAATAACATAAGCCAGCATGTTCAGCAATATTGTCATCTACAAACCACACAACTGTTCCGAGCTGTGTTTTAGATTGCACTGACAGCTGTCTTTTGATACTACGCATTTTACGCGTAGTATTTGTGGACACACCGTCGCATGTATTCTCGCCTTCTAGAATACTCTTTATTCTAAGTGTGATCTATACATACTCAAAATGCAAAAGCTATCCAAATTTATGCAACTTGCTTCAAAGTCTTTTTCTGCTGATATGTTTACAACATCTATCATGTTACTAGATTTTAAGTCACGTTTTGCTAGAAAAGAAGATAGAGTACGATGGTTATTACTAACAATGTATAATACCTGCAATTGTTACAAACCCCGAATCCATGTTTTTTTCTATCCAAATTTCTGTCCAGCACAGTACATCATTATAAATGTCTTGTAAATGCAGATTCACTTACTGTTCTTTGCCTGCATAACCCTAAATATTTTGATGAGCTACGGTAATAATTCGATTTCTATCATTCCTTTTAAACTTTGGCTTTGTAACTGTTAATTTATTTATAAAAAATTATAAAAAGAATATTCTTTGTATGATATTAAACTACCCTTAAACTAGGTATTATTTGTTATATAGCGAGGATTACGTGAATTTATATTCGCTCTAAGTTTTTAAACTAAATAATACATTCATACCTAATTGGCTTATCCTTTTAATACTAAGAAGTCCATGTTTGTTAAACATATATACTTTATAATTTAAATACAATTTTTATTGTATAATTTTTTGGTTCAGGCCGTTAAAACATAATACATTATGACTAATATACAGTTTTGAATTTATAAATAAAGTGATGCTTTTAACAATGCATAAATCTTTAATACGTTCTAAGCAGAATGTGTATTTTAAGCTAGAGCTACGGGACTTTTTTGCACAGACCGTTGATATGTTGGGCGATTACTCTCACAATTTCTTCCAATAAAGCAAAAGGTTTGCTTTAAGAAATAACATTCATATCAGTACTAAGATCGCGAAGCACTGTACTAAGGCCTTTTCCTAGTTCATCACCATACACACTAAATGTTTGCTTAACAATTCGCTGTTTTGTATTTAGGTGATCGGTGGATAGTTGCCTTATTATGTGCTTCATTTTTATTTGTTACCCCAAATATTTCCTTGAAATTTTTTTTCGCTTCTTCCTTGAAAATATTTATTTTAACATTCGCATACGCGAACTGCATCCTTAAATTATTGCACAAATATTTGATGTTTAAGATATTTTGTTCAAAGTAAGTAATTTTTTCCTTGAAATTTTTGGTATATGCAGTAGCTTTGTTTTTTTCTAACGATGCCGTTTCTTTCTCACGCTCCAATTTGCTTCTTAAGGTATCTATTTCTAATTTTTGGTATGTTCAGCATTCTTTGTAATACAGCATGTCATTTTCTTTTTCTTCCAGTGACAATCATTTCTCCCCTAAAAGTAGAATTTGCCTATTTTTTTGTTTTTATATGAAATGTTAGCGCCATAATTTCCTCAGTTAATGTATTATTTTCAGAATTCGCATCGGCCATTTTATGTCTATATAATGTTACTTATTTATGTCTATATAAGTAACATATGTAATATGTATTTGATTTATTGTCGTCCGTGTCACCCTTTATTATGATTATATAACTATTATTCGTGTTATTATTTGTCTTAAAATTTTCTCGCGTGACAGCCATTTCAGAAAAATAATAATAATAATATATACTATAAAAATTAAATTAAACAAATCAAAATTCTTTCTCTAAATGTAACGGCAGATTTTAGACTGGTTCGTTTTTTAGCATCCAACAATAGTAAATTAAAGTGACGTTTGTAGTCTTTAGTCTGTTTGTTGTGTTGGTGTCAATATTTACATATTTATTAACTTATGTCAGACTTATAATCAATTCGTTTATTCATATTTTATATGTAAATATAAGTAAAGAAAAATTAAATTATACATACTTATTAGCAAGAGATACTTAACGTAATTTCTAATAATTTCAATTTTCTTAGTAATTATTCCACGCTTCTGTCTCCCTCTAATTGCAGTCAAATAATATTTTTATTCCTGTCACTCTTAGTTTAAATATAAAACCTTGAACTATTTCACTATCACGGAAAACTACTTTTGATAAATATCGATTTTTCTTTCACTTGATATATATTATACCATGAAAATATATTTCTAATATGTCTTAATAATATAAATACGTGTGCACCTCCTTGACGTATATTTACACCACTTAATATATTTTTAATTAATATTGAAACGTAACCGTACACTAGCAACGCTATCACAATATTGTCTTTACGTGTACATATACGTCCAAAAATTAAAAAAAAAAAAATAATAATAATATTAATCGTTTTTGTAAAGTGAGCATATTGACGAAGTCTGGAAAGCTTAAAAGAAAAATAATCCCTTGTCTTGTTATACTTTAATTTGGATTTTTTTAAGTCTGCAGAAGACTTTTAAATCATTTTATGTTTTGTTGTAAGTGGTAGGTATAAAATGCGTGATTGTGGATGGCAAGCAAGATAAATTTCGAGGATTGAAAGGAGTTATACGTGTGTATAGAAATTAACCGAATTTTAGGGCAACACAAACTGTAACTTTTCATGGTAAATATCAGATTGCATTAAAATGTTTTTATTTAAAAATTTAATTATTATAAGGATTCCTTACCTCAAAGAAAAAAACCCATATAGCATCACTTCTTTATCAATCTGTTCATCTCTGTTTTTCTCAAGAACGCCTGGATGAATCAAGTTGAAATTAGTATCAAATACTTCGATCTACGGTGCCTTGAAACCGTAAAAAAATGAAGCCTCTAAATCAACGCAATCAAGAAGAACCCTAAAAATACGGACCTTTATGCCGCATATCTGATAATCGCAAATAAATTAAAACTTATAAAGTACATCCAGTTGACCTAAAATCATGAAATTTGACGAGAGGCAAGATCAGAGAAAAAATCATTAATTTTAATTTATATCACATAATTTTTTTTAAATACCTGAAAGATGTAGTAAACAAAATATTTTTGTTCTGTGAAATACAATTTTGCAAATAGTTTAATAGGAATATTAAGTACCATTGAATGTTTATAAATGCCTAAATGTGTACGAAACCCCTGTAGTGCAACATACCCTCATGCTTGGTTTTTTTTTCATTTTGCTCTAATACTAAAGAATAGTGAATTTTATTTCTATGTGAATTTTAAATATTTATCGACACACGTTTATATATATATATATATATATATATATATATATATATATATATATATGTGTGTGTGTGTTTGTGTACATATTAGTTAGTTATATATGTCTTAATGTGCAGAGTTACGATTTGTGATCATTATTATTTTGAAAAGCATATAAAATTAAAACTTTCAAAACTGGTTTCAAATTAAGTGAGGTATTCTTAGATTATTATCATAACTTATAAACTTAAAAGGAGATGAGCATTGACAATAACTGTAAAATCGGATAGGTAACCTTTTCTTGCTTCCTCTAATTAAACCATAAAACACGCCAAATTACATAAAAAATAATTATTTTAATAATAAAAAAGGCAATATGGTACTCCGTATAAGTTAATGTTTAAGGAGCTAATGTAAATAGTAACTAGATTTATGAGAATTACTTGGAATGTCAAGTTAGTTTTCAACTTTATGTTATCTATTATAGTTTCTATAATAATATTGTATATCGAGCATTATATTCCTATATCGAAAGAAATGCTTCTACGCATATTTTCTGATAACAAAGTTATTGTGTCAAAATACGAGTATGTCTAAATAAAAGCAGTTAGAAAACTTTCAATCCCTGTAAACTAAATCCACAAATGGACCTGGAACTGCAAAATAAAGCTGAAGAGTTTGAGATTAGACCATATCAAATTTGCATTGTGGGGAAATGAGAAAAACGTAAAAGTAATTCTTGGAGAATGCCAGGGAAGGTCAGTAAAATACTTCGGTCTCCATCCAGATGGAAGATTGAACTGGGGACATCATGTGAGACAAAAGGCTGAACAAATCTTATTCAAAGTTAAAAAATTAGTAGGCACTATATAATATAAGTAGTACCTGAACTTACCTTTTATATTTCTTTGTAAAATTTTAAGCAATATCACCAAATTACTTTTATTAATAATTAATTTACTTGCTACCTACATTTTTATAAAACTCAGACTTTCAAAAGACATAAACATCACGCTATCTCATCTGTGTAATTTTTAAAATTTTTAGTCTCTTTCCTTACCCCAAGTCTCGAAAACTTAAAATATCCAAACATGGCTTTAATACGGAAACAATTAAATATAATATTAGAACAAAGCACAAACCATAAGATTAAAATGAACGGAACTCCGTTTCGCTTAAGGCAACAAAGTTGGATCCCATAAAATAGATAAGTTACGTCCGTGCGATATAGCCTCCTCATTTTTGCCGGTAAAGGTTTACGGCTTTGATATACCAAGTCTGTAAGCCGCAAGATAATAGGTCTTAAACTCTTCGTAAGTGTGGATCAAGCCTCTCGATAGCGTTTTCTAATATTACATTTTCTTCAAATATTTTTACGATAATTTCTGGTTAATGGATTTTAACTGATCGGAAAATAATTTAAGTACATGGATCTAGATTATCGATAAGACAAAGGTAACATATTATTTGTCGATGGATTGATGAGAATTTTTTTTTAAATTTAACAATGGTAAGAGTTTAATAAAATGCTTAGATAACTTAATTTATAAAGTTTAAATTTATTTTTATCTTCTTTTTTATTTGTTTTCAGAAATTTTGCTTTTTTTAATAGATTCGATGTGACAAATGAATAAATTTGTTTAATTGTCTAGCATAAAAACAAAGAAATTGCACGGTTTCTTTAAATCAAATTGCAAATTGTACAATACGACTTCGCTAATATATATATATATATATATATATATATATATATATATATATATATATATATGTAGATATATATATATATATATATATATATATATATATATAGGAGTGTTGAAAATACAGGAAGAAAATAGCAGGGTGTGATTGAGGGAATATTTAATTTTTAAAATATATATATTCTTTAAATATTTATAATATTGTTTTTATATTACAAATATTTAAAATTTTCCATTAATTTAAGTTGTCACCTAAATTTCCGAACAAATTCAAATCTAGACAACCATCAAACTACCTGAACGAATCATTTAAGTAGAGTTAAAATAATGAATTTTGAAGATAATAAAGAACGTAACATTCCAAACTAACACTTACCGCGTAAGGAAAATGCAAATTTTTTATTTTATTGTTATGACCATAAGATAACCGAATGAAAAATTTGTAAGCAGTTATACAGATGACTAAACTTTAGGCAACCGTCATCAAATATTTTAGTAATTTTTCGTTCGTAATACAGTTATTTAATTTAAAAAAAAAAAAGAAATACATTTATGATATTAATTTTTGTAGCTAAATTCGACTTAGACGAAAAAATATCTTTTAATCAATGTTTATATTTATCAAGAAAAACGTAAACTATAACAAAAGTAATTGTATCGTGTCAATTTGGAACTTATCTTAACGAAATTTATGTATATATATATATATATATATATATATATATATATATATATATATATATATATATATATATATATATATATATATAATTATATATATATATATATATATATATATGTAAAAGTATTATATATATATATATATATATATATATATAATACTTTTACACAATGACGTTATTTTATGTATATTTATATTTAAAGTAAATTAGATTTCACAAGTAGTCAGAAAACATCCCAAAATAAATTGACGCAATTTTATGTTTTGTTGAAACTGTAGATTTTTTCAAGTATTATTGGGATTCAAATAATATTGTTTATATTTTGGGGATTAATAAATAAAAACACGTATATAAAAGTTGTTGATCAAAACAAAATCTGAAATAATGAACGGGTATTTAATAAAGTTACGGAATGAAAGAATTTAAAATTCAATTGAAGATTTGCACAGAGGTTAATGTCACGGTGTCTCCATAATAAGTGAAACTGAACTTTGATAAAAATATTACATGTTTTAATTTGGATAAAATATGTTATCGTTGCCTACGTAGGTTGATAGTTATAAACATGTATATCGCATTTTGCCCTACAATACTTATTGGAATTGAATCAATGTTGAAACGATGTATGGAATGACGTCTGCTGACCGCCCACCCGCCCTATCACACCACGCGCTCGAAATGCATATAGACCCGGAGCGACTATTTGCCTCGCTCACTTTTATTGCTGGAAGCTTAGGAACTCGATATGAAATGCCACTATGATATTGGTCACATGATATTGTGCATTATGTAAGTTTAGATTAATCCTTTGTGTATGGATTCTGATATTCGTTCCTTAATTCATTATACAAATTTAATATTTCAAAACTTTAAAAATATAGATATCAAAAACAAAATTTCAAATAGTCAATGAAAAAATATGTAAAATAAAATACCGATTTAAATTTTGATTTTGTTCACAACAAAACCAAAGAATATTCCAATTATGAGATACGGTCTTAGTATTTAGTCTTCAATAGATTATCGTAGTATTAAGATAACGTTTTATTCCACTACGAATGAAAGTTACTTTGTAGTTGGAGGATGATAAAAGTCATTGTCAAAATTTATTTCAACAGAAGTTCATGTAATATCCAGAGGATCATGCTTCCATAGGATGTGCCGTGAAGTATATTTACATCCCCGCTGTCGTTAAACGATGAATAACTGATATCAAATAACTACTTACTTCTGTTGTAGTTTTCGTAACTCATTGATCATGTCGTGAAACATTCGTGTAATTATCTACAATGTAATTAAATATAGACACTGAAAATAATTTCAATTATTGAATATATTTGGCGTTAATTTTGTAGAAATTTATTATTCACAATTAAATGAGACTATGTGAAGTAGTATTATTTCTACTTTCTTTAATTTGTTTACCACGACCTAGGTTTCGTTGTATTACAACATCTTCAGGTGGGCTATTAGCAAAGATCTTTGCTAATAGCCCAAAACTCTCACGTCTAAGTTCTCAAATTTCTATTAGTGCATATTCACTTATGTCTTTCGTATTTACAGTGAAATATAATATAATGATTATAATTTTGTTATCAACTTTGTCTTGTTCATCTCTCTATCTATACGCTTCACCATCAGTATAATTCGATCGTGATTACATTTTAATAAGACAATTAAATTGCGGTGACATGTAGAAATTCACAAAAATAGTTTTCTAAAGTATATAAACGACAATTGTAGGAAATTAGTAAGTAAGAAAAATTATTTCGTTCAAAAGCTGCTTATAATTTAAAGAAAAATAAGCGACCGGGTTATTGTACGTAGTATACTCCCTAGAAACTTTGTGGTATGTGAAAACAGAGACAATTTTACCTGTATACCGACATCGGTATGTTGGCCCATTCACCTTTCATAACTTTAAGCCTCATAGACATTTTTAAATTTACAGTTATTGGAAATGAAAATGTTTTGGTTTCAAGAAACAAGTAACTCATTTCTGTTAAAGAGATCTACTATATATATATATATATATATATATATATATATATATATATATATATATAGTCCAATATTTCCGTTATTAATTCTTACCACTTTTCTTTTATGTAAATTTCTTGCAACTATAAACTTACTTGTATTAAGTTGTATTTAAATCATTACAGCTATTCTGGTTTTTTCCATTTATCTCCATTTATACAAACATCTAAGTGGGTGATTGATTCCTTATGCCTTACTTTTTGCTTCGACTTTCCTTTTAATTTTTTGAAAAGTATTTTCAATACATTTTACTACAACATTACATAAAGTTTTGACATTTTTTACTTGTCAGTAATTTATAGGTACAAAGAATTACACATGTTAAGCCGTATAGATTCCGCTAGTGTTTTGTGTAAAAATTAATGGTACCACAAAAACCATGTGGAAAAAGTAGCATATAAAGCCGTATGCATTAATATGTGTGAATGACAGCCGAAGTGTACAATTGATAAGTGAACAAATTTATACATAGATTCATTGTCAAAGTTATAAAATATTTTAATTAACATAATTAGTAAAATAATGTGTTTCTTTAAACGTCGTAGATATTCTAAATATCATGTTAGAACATTCAACCAATATACATTTGTTATAGCACCATATTTACAAATACGTTAATATCACTTTATTGTGTTTTTCTCTTCCGCATTTTTTCCCTTAAACGCAAACGTATACCATTTGTATTACTTAATGTCATGAAACAACTTTCCAACCACAGTAATTAATGTAACATATATGACATTGAAGTACAGTGCAATCTTTCAAACGCAGTATACATCAGTCTATGGATTAATGATCCTGTCATATAATTATTAACGTCACTTTACGCTTGACGCGAAAAAGCTTAAAAGCTCCGCACTATATTTTATTTTCCTATTATTCTCCTTTCCAATTTGCCTATTCATATATATTTACATGTGCGATATCCAATGTCGAATGAATATATAAATGACATTGGATTTTAGGATGTTTTGCCTCCATGTAAATAAAAGATTATATGGGGAAATTGATGACGTAAATTATATTTGGCCTAATATTTACGTGGTAAAGTGAAGAAATGATATCAGTGTTGGTGTTGATACAATATATCATATATACCGATAAAGAAAATCTATCTGTATTTTCAATAAGACCTTTATAGATTTGTTGTTGTTGAATTTATGTTACATTTAAGAAATCGTTTCTTAAAATATCAATAACAATGATAATTTATATGAAGAATTCTGTTCTTAAAAAAATTAATTAAATCCCTCTAAGCAATGAATAAATATAAAATTATAATGAATATATTTTACACATTTCTTAAGCGACTTAAAAAAATAGAATGCAGAATGAAGATAGGTATCATCAAATATTGACTATATTTGTATAAGCAAATCATTGAAATTGTAATATAAAAAAAAACGTTCGAATCGGTTTATACATATCGGGTATGTATGTTACATATAAAAAATTGAAAGTCGCTACTTTTGAGCTATGCCATTTTAATATTTTAAAAAAATCTGAACGGAGAAAAACACGTGTTTGTTAGACATTTGTTTCGTTGAGAATATTTTTGTTGTCAAAACAATCATTGTACAGTTGTCTACTAATAATGTATGAATTTATGCCAATGAAAATTTTCTTTCGAATCATGTCACAATTAAGAATTTTTAAAAAAAATTAAACAGTGTGATTAAATTTTAAAGAGGCAATGAATATGATTTTCCTACGTCTTCAATAATTCTGGGTTCCCATATGTATAAGCTCTCATTTGCGGAAGGTTACACTAAGCTTACCGAGCATTCTCTTAAAATATTTTTTTGTCTATTTTTTTTAATGTCTCATATTATCGTAATGAAGGCACTTTCAGAATGCCTACCTATGTTTAAATACAAATATCTAACAAACCCATAAAAATGATAAAATAAAGTCATATATCAAAGAAAAGAAAAAAGTCTTGAAAAACTATCTTACTTATGAAGCACTGGAAAATCAAAAATTATTACTATTTAACCGAATTTATTACTGCAATAACGATTAACGCCAATGCTTTTTAAGTATTTTTTTTAAGTTGGTGCCGAGACCGAATAAAAATCGATACAGTCACAATTAAGTAATTCAATCGTAAGATTTGTTTGAATGGTTTTTTAAAAATTGTGTAGATTTTTGTTTGGAATTGGTACCGATTCCGTACAAAAACTAATAATATTTGATACGTACTTAGAGACATTAATATCAATTATCGCTAGTGTAAAAAGTTATGATACATAACTATTATTAAATTACGAATACTTCATAAAAGACGTTTTTGAAATAGTTACTTTCTTTAGTTTATTTTATTACGAAGGCCAATTGATTACTAAAAGTTAAAATTATTATAGTCCAAAACTTCTCTTATTTAATGAAAGTCTTACAAAATATTTTTATTAACAATAAGTATATCGTAACTAGGTATTCAACGTTCTAAGCTCCACACAAAGAAAACATTTGCAAGTTTGACACTCCCTTAACTGCAATCAAACATTTATTATGTGAAATATTATGTCTACCTCGATAGAAAACGGTTTGTTAAATATAGTGAATTTATTTTTATATACATGATTTTTCCGCATCTCACAAGACGGAAAACAGGTCGCTTTTTTCTTTTGTCGACCGTTATTCTGGAGTTTTCTTTTACTACTTACCGAAAAAAACCTAGGAGGAAATGGTTATTCAGTATTCTGAAAAATTAGTAATTTTAGCATTTTAAATGGAAGAATCGATGTCGCTGCTGACTCAAGATATCTTCCATACTGATGCATAGATAACTTAATTCATAAAGTTTAAATTTATTTTTCATATTCTTTTTTATTTGTTGCCAGAAATTTTGCTTTTTGTAATTGATTTGATGTGACAAATAAATATTTTTTTAATTGCCAGCATAAAAACAAAGAAATTGCACGGTTATTTTAAATCAACTTTCAAATTGTACAATGCGACTTCGATAATATATATATATATATATATATATATATATATATATATATATATATATATCTAAGGGTGATGAATATACAGTAAGAAGATTGCAGATGAGATGCACGTCGTCATCTATATTGTTTTTATGACATATATTTTAAGTTTTTGAATAATTTCTGAGTTGCCTAAACTACCGAAAAAATTCAAATCTAGACAACCATCAAACTACCTAAACCAATCATTTAAATAGATTTAAAATAATGAATTTTGAAAATAGTAAAGAACGTAACTATCACTTATCATGTAAGGAAAATGCAAATTTTCATTTTAGTGTTATGACCATATGATAACCGAATAAAAAATTTGTAAGCAGTTATACAGATGAATAAACTTTAGGCAACCGTCATCAAATATTTCAACAACTGTTCGTCCGTAGTACGGTTGTTTAATTATAAAAAAAGGAAAGAGAAATGGATTTATGTTATTAATTTTTCTAGCCAAATACAACCCAGACGAGAAAATATCTTTTAATTAATGTTTATATTTATCAAGAAAAGGGTAAACTATAACAAAAGTGATTGTATCGTGTCAATGTGGAACTCATCTTAATTTGTATATATATATATATATATATATATATATATATATATATATATGTATTTATATATATATATATGCACATATATATATATATATATATATATATTTATATATATATATATGCACATATATATATATATATATATATATATATATATATATATATATATGTATATATGTATATATATAATTTAAAAAAAAATAAAAAAGATGAAAAATAAATTTAAACTTTATGAATTAAGTTATCTAAGCATTTTATTAAACTCTTACCATGGTTAAATTTAAAAAAAAATTCTAATCAATCCATCGACAAATAATATGTTACCTTTGTCTTATCGATAATCTAGATCCATGTACTTAAATTATTTCCCGATCAGTTAAAATCCATTAACCAGACATTATCGCAAAAGTAATGGAAGAAAATGTAACATTGGAAAACGCAATCGAGAGGCTTGATCCACGCTTACGAAGAGTTTAAGACCTATTATCTTGCGGCTTGCGGACTTGGTATATCAAAGCCGTAAACCTTTACCGGCAAAAATGAGGAGGCTATATCGCACGGACGTAACTTATCTATTTTATGGGATCCAACTTTGTTGCCTTAGGCGAAACGGAGTTCAGTTCATTTTGTTCCTATGGTTTGTGCTTTGTTTTAATATTATATTTAATTGTTTCCACATTAAAGTCACGTTGGGATATTTTAAGTTTTCGAAACTTGTGATAAGGAAAGAGACTAAAAATATAAAAAATTACACAGGTAATTTTTTATATTTTTAGAGATAGCGTAATTTTTATGTCTTTTGAAAGTCTGAGTTTCATAAAAATGTCGGTAGGCAAGTAAATTAATTATTAATAAAAATAAATGGGTAATATTATTTAAAATTTTACAAAGAAATATAAAACTCCAATAACGGTGTCTTTATCTATTTGTGCGCGTATACGTCTATGTTTCGGGTTGCCATGTTTTAGTTTTTCCGCAACCAATTGATGAATTTTGATAAATATCTACATGTGTCCCAAACAAGCAAAGCAAGTTCAGGCACTACTTATATTACAGAGTGCCTACCAGGAGCATTTTCATATGATTTTTTATTTTTGTATAATGGTGTCTATATGAGTAGGTATTTAAAGCCTATTTAAGGTTTAATATTATGGTAATTGATTGATGCACAATCGAAAAGAACAAACTTTTAATCAATATGCAGAAAAGAACATCACATGACCGCGGAATATTTTTAAATAGGCAAGTTCGCTTTATAAATCTAAAACATTGTAGATCATTCGGAAAATAAATATAAGGAAAGCGTAGATAGAAGATTTATAGAAGTATCGATATAAATTAAAAATCGGAAAAAGCATGCAACAGAAGGAAAGTTTTAGATTTGCTTCTTTCAGACTAGTCGAATTTTTGCTTTCAGGATCGAATTCACTCTAAATTTTTGTCATTTCGATAGTAAAGAAGATAAAATTGGAAATGACAATTTTTTAAAACATAATTTAATATAAATGTTTATACGTGGTTGGAGGTGGTTTTGGATTCTGCAGATTTTTAGAATAATGAATGCGAGGAGGAGTAAGTGTCTCACATTTTTTTAAATAGAATTTTTACGCCAAAAATGTCACCAATGCTGATAGAAATAGCTTCTGTTCTCAATTTTCTTAACTATTTTTATTATGTAACATTTTCGTCCCTTCTTCATTAGGATATACGAAATTTCCATAGTTTGTTTAATTATATTCGAAGATGGACCACCACTGCAACAAACTCAAAGAAGGCTTTTTAATTATATTTTTTAAAAATTTAATAAATCATTGAAAGTCTTGCGGTATAAAGTGTTATTTAAATTTATATGTGTAGGGGTTTTAGGAATTTGTACCAATTTATCTAATTCCTCAAAGGACCTCATACTCAGATCTGTGAAAGAATGCGTCAAAAAATCTCTGGAGTTTATTATCAGGTCCTAACCACATTTTTGAGACCTACCCGAAGTTATTTTCTTTCAAACAAAAATTTTTTTATTGTTTTTGTGGTTTACTGAGATCAGTATGGAAGATATCTTGCGTCAGCAGCGACATCGATTCTTTCATTTAAAATGCCAAAGTTACTCATATTTGAGAATATTGAATAACCATTTGCTCCTAGGTTTTTTTCGGTAAGTAGTAAAAGAAAACTCCAAAATCGGTCACCAAAAGAAAAAAGCGACCTATTTTCCATCTTGTGGGCTACAGACAAATCATCTATATAAAAATATATTCACTACATCTAAAAGAATGAGGGAGTATATATATAATACTAAATATTGGGCTGCTTTTAAAGAAGTGTAAAACTTACAAACATTTCCTTTATATGAAGGTTAGTACGTTGGTTACCTAATCAAGATAAACTTAATATTTTTTTAAAATCTGTGTTGTGAGACTTTTGTCAAATAAGCGTAGTTATAAACTATACTAATTTTAACTTTTAATAATCGATTTTTGTATATAATAAACTAAACTAAGAAAAGAAACTATTTTAAAAACGATTTTTGTATGAAGCGCTCAAAAATTAAAAATTATTTCTTATCAAAACTTTGTACTGCAATAACTGATAATAACGTCTCTAAGTAAGTATTAGTAATTATTAGTTATCGTACGGAGTCGGTACAAATTTCAAACAAAATTATACACAACATTTATAAAGAAACATTCAAACAAATGTTATGATTGAATTTCTTCATTGTGACTGTATCCATTTTTATTCGATCGTTCAGAAAATCCTTGAAAAACATCGATGTAAATCGTTATGCAGTAACAAATTCGGTTAAATAATTAAAATGTTTGACTTTTCAGTGCATTATAAATAAGATAGTTTTCAAGATATTTTTTTTTTCTTATATCGAATGTGATTTTATTTTAAAATTTTTGTCGGTTTCTTAGATATCTGTATTTAAACATATATAGGCTTTTTGAAAGTGTCCTCATTATGATAATATGTAAAAATTAAAAAGTAGCCAAATAAATATTTCAAGAGAAGGCTCGGTAAGCTTAATGTAAGCTTCCGCAAATGAAAGCTTATAATTGTGGGATCCTAGAAGTATGTAAAATGTGGAAAAATCGTATTCATTGTCTTTTAAATTTAAGTCACACCGCTTATTTTATTTCAAAAATTCTTTATTTTGACATGATTGCATCGAAAGAAAATTTTCATTGGCATACGATCATACATTATTAGCGGACACTGTTTCAACTGTACAATGATTATTTTGATAATAAAAACATCCGCAAAGAAACAAATGTCTAACCAAAAAGACGTGCTTTCCTCCGTACAGGTTATTTTTTAAAATTTAATATGGCATATCTCAAGAGAAGCACCTTTCAATTGTTTTTATGTATAACAGATGTACGCTATATGTATAAACTGACTGAATATATATGTATAAACTGATTTTTTTTTCATTTTAATTTCAAGGGTCACATAGAAATATGGTCAATTTGACCATATTTGTATAGACAACTATACAAATATGGTCAATATTTGATGATGCCTATCTTCATTGTGTATTCTTTTTTTTTAAGTCGCTTAAGAAATGTGGAAATATATTCATTATAATTTTATAGTTTTTCATTGCTTAGAGTTCCTTAATTAATTTTTTTAAGTCTTTTCTTGCTAGAGAAACAGGATTATTTAGATAAAATAAAATGGTTTTTGATATTTCAGTAAATTATTTTTTAAATATCAATGGTTTGTCTATAAAAATATGGTCAATATTTGTTAATGGTTTGTCTATAAAAATATGGTCAATATTTGATGATTCCTATCTCCATTCTGTATTCTATTCGTTTTTTAAGTCTCTTAAGAAATGTGGAAATATATTCATTATAATTTTATATTTTTCCTTTGCTAAGAGTCCCTTAATAAAATTTTTCTTAGGTCTTTTCTCGCTATATGAATAGGATTATTCAGATAAAAAAAATTGTTTTTGATATTTTTTATAAATTATTTTTTAAATATAACATATAAAGGTCCCATTGAAAATACAAATAGATTTTTCGTACAAATCTGTATAATATATTGTATCGACACCAACATCTACATCAATGTTTCACTTTGCCACGTAAATATTAGGCCAAATAAAAATCTTTTATTTACATGGAGGGAAAACATCCTAAAATCCAATCTCATTTATGTATTCATTCAACGTTGGATGCTGCACATGTAAATATTTATTAGGAGGCAAAGAGGAAAGGAGAATAATAGGGAAATGGAATATAATACGGAGCTTTTGCGGAGCTTTTAAGCTTTTCCGCGTTAAGCGTACAGTGACATTAATAGTTATATGATAGGTTATGCATCATTAACTAATGTAAATTACGCTTTAAAAGATTGCATTGTACTTCAATGTCATGTACATTAATAATTGTGGTTAAAAAGTCGTTTTATGATGTGGATATGGCTAAATTATTTTAAGTAATGCAAATTATATGCGTTTGCGTTTATTGAAAAAATGCGGAAGGGAAATACACAATAAAGTGATATTAATATATTTATAAATATGGTACTACAATAAAGATATGTTGGGTTTATGTTCTAACGTGGTATTTAGGATATGTACGACGTTTAAACGAACACATTATTTCACTGTTTGAGGACACGTATAATATTTTAATAAGATTTAATAACTATAACAAGGAATCTATGTATAAGATTTAATTGTTCACTTTGCCCGTCATTCACACGTACTAATGCATACGGCTTTATATACTACTTTTTCGACATGGTAGTGTGGCACTCTTAATCTTGAAGCAAACCATTAGCGGGAGCTATACGGCTTGGGATGTGTAATTCTTTGTATCTATAAATTTACAAAGATTGCATCTTAATAATAACACATTAGCGAATCCAGTACGTATGATTGATAAGCAAAAAAATACGAAAAAGATGACAAAACGTCATGTAAATTTGTAAAAAAATACATTGAAAATATTTTTTCAAGAAATGAAAGGAAAGTTCGAGCAAAAAGTATGACATAATGAATCGCCCACTTAGACGTGGGTGAAAAATGGGGATAAATGGAAGAAAACCAGGTATTCCGATTATTTATTTAGAGCCAAAGTGTTTGAGATTTTCAAATTTCCTTCAAGTAGCTGAGAAGTTCCTTTAAGGAGTTGTCCTGTTCAGTCTTCTCCGCGGTGGATTCAAGAATAATTTACTAATAAATTTGTACGCTACTAAAAAGCAATCATTTTGACAATAATACATCTAATATTTTATTTAAACCTACACTAAAGAAATAATGTAAGTGCAATGGTGTAACGCCTTTAACTATTTTTTAAGAATATAATATATACATTTTCTCGTAAGTTGTTGTTATAATTCAGTATTAATGTGAATATATAGTTATTTATGAATTTTGTAAAGTAATGTGTTTTTGTCAAAAACTAAATTCATTGAAAGCAGATTTTATGCAAGAAAGGGCATTTATTATATCCAATATAAGTGACATAAATGTAAACTATTAGTGCCGTATTTTATAACACGTGAAAGGTAAAGGAGAAAATAGTAATTTTTATAAAATATAGTCATAATAATTTTCACACATATTTTAAATAGGCCATTAAAATAAAATAAATCTTTATGCGTTTAATACAATTAATTATATTGATATTAACAGTTTTCATAAATTACCTGCTACGCAAAAATTAGTGATGTAAAGTTATTTATAGATGTAGTTTGTCACCATCGTGGACATAAATAATTTAGTTAATATATAATAACAATTTTGGACATGTAATGTATTTGAATAAAATATTTCTACATTATCCTTAAGAATTTGAAGCATTATTCACGAGAATATTTTTCCTTACTCAGTCCCCAATTGAAAAACTTTAATGGTAAAAATATAAATAAGTAATGTTTCTATTCGATTTCGTCAACGCTTACCATCTGTATGGAAATAAATGACAAAACTAATCCAGATCAGAAATATTTAGGAAACGACAACGAATAGTAAATGTATTACCATGAAATATTCTTACGTTCTCCAGCATCATCCTTATTCTTACGTTCTTCAGCAGCATTCGCGAGGATGGTCACTTTCACTCAGTCTCCTTTCTAAAAGGTTGCCAAAAACGTAATTATGAAAATTTTCTTTTAAATTTTCCCTATATTTACTGTCTTCAAAATAATATATGTACATTTTTGACAATTTTAAATAGTCAGAATTTACTGTTCTTTTTTACATAATGAAATAAAGTTCAAAGTGTCTGTATTTAATTATATTGTAGATAATCACACAAATGTTTCACGACATCTTCCATGTTATGAAATATTGACAGTGAACTGAGAAGGTTTGGCTACTTGGCTTAGCTAACTACAATAGAAAAATGAAGTGATTTGAAATTATCGTTAACGGGGAAGTTAATAACCCTTCGTGGCGTGTCCTTCGGAAACATGATCCTCATGAGATTACATAAACAATTGTTGGAATAAATTTTTACAATAAGGTTTATCATCTTCCATCGATAAAGTAATTTTCATTCGTATTGGAATAAAAAGGCATGTTAATACTATGTTAATCTGCTGAAGATTAAATAACCTTATCTCGTAATTAGAATTTATTATTAATTCGTTTTACCGTGAATAAAATAAAAATTTTAATTTAAAAATTACCATATATATATGTTTTCACGTACAAATATAACCATGCTTTTTCACCCCCTTAGTGGTTGTATATCGGAAAATCCTGAAACACGGGTAACATTATTTTTATTAAAGAGCATCAACGCCCAGTTTTAAGTAAAAATTACCGTTAAATTATTTTTCCCATACAAATTTAGTCGCGCCTTTTCACCCCCCTTGGCGATGTATTTATAAAAATCCCTTCTTAAACGATGCCTCCAATATAAAGTCAACACCCTCTCCAAATTTCAATTTTTTTTGATTTATTATTATCATTTGGGCTGAGCGTTGATACGTCAGAAAGAATTAATATAAACTTACATAATGGACAATATCATGTGCCCGATATCATAGTGGCATTTCATATCGATTTCCTAAGCTTCCAGTGATAAAAGTGAGAGAGCCAAATAGGCGCTCCGAGTCTATTTACATTTCGAGCGTGTAGTGTGCCAGGGCGGACGTACGGTCAGTAGATGCCATTCCTGAGCTAGTTTAAACCTTGATTAAATTCCAATAATTACTGTAGGGCAAAATGCGATATACATGTTTATATGTGTAAGGTTACGTATTATATCCAAACTAAATTATATAATATTTTTGTCAAACTTCAGGTTTTCTCATTATGGTTTACATGACATTAATCTGTGTGCAAATCTTCAATTGAATTTAAAATTCTTTCATTCCTTAACTTTAGTGAATATCCGGTCGTAATTTTTTGGATTAAAAAACTTTTATATACGTTTTTTTCATTTCTTTATCCCCGAAATGTATAAAACATTATTTAACTTCAAATAATACTCGAAAAATCGACAGTTTTATAAGTTACATCAATTAATTTTGGTATGCCTCATAATTATTTGAGAATTACAATTTACTGTAAAATATGAATATACATAAAAGAACGTCATTGCGTGTAAGTAAACTTAAACCGTATAAAGTTTGCGATGGCACAGTTTAAAGTAACTTCGCTCAAATATCCTTTGTTATTGAATAATTGAAATTACTATGTTTAGCTGTTTTTATGGTATGTTGGTTATATTGTTATTACAATAGAAAATAACGTACATTAGCAAATATTATTTAAACAATACTAATAGAATATATGTCCGGAATATTTAATTTACGTGTAGCAATTCCGAACACTATGCTGTCGCCGTACGGCCAGTCAATATGTCAAACTTGATAAAGTATTTTAAATTCGTTCACCTCAAAAAACAAATTTCGTTTAGAAAATGTAACAACACAACTTATCTAATATAAGAATTCCGTATCTCATGGGGAAAAAGGAACCTTTGTCGTGTCTAAGTATTTGTCGGTTGCAGTAATCTTATTCAGAAAGGTTTTGATGATAAATCTTAAAATTTGGTGCATTATTAAATCCTGTTAACCTTGATATATCGCAATCTAAAAATATTTAAATTATATATAATGTTCCTAAACACATTTAAATTATGGATAATATTAAGCACTCGAAAAATAATTTACAAATTTTCATGGTATAGGATATATTTTGAGAGAGCTCATACGGGTTTAAAACGTCTTCAATGAACCTAAAATTATGAAAAAAATGGAGTTTTTGAAAGACTATGCAATGGCTGGAGTAAGCTTATGTAGAAATATTAAACAATCACCTTCTCGTATTTTGTTTACTATGAGCAAAATCTTCCGTTTATGCTAAACATTTCATACCAACGAATATGGAATTTAATAAAAATAAAACAGAATACACACAACGGAATTTGCACAAATAAAAATAAACGATTAAGTGTGAATAATATTCCTATTAAACTATATACAAATTTAGATATAGCTTTTCTTTATTTAAACTTTTGGCCTATTAAATAATTTATAGGCATATATATATCGTAAACTTCTCAAAAATTTTGAGATTTTGGATTACGGCTATAGTTTTCTATAAACTTTATACTCTTACTGACTCTATTTTTTCATTGTTTTGGCTTACTATACTCCTATACCCCTCAAAATTTCTTTTAAGTATCACTTTTGTTAACTTTGAGTATAATTTTAAAGATTATTGCGAGTTGAAATATTTTATCAATGCAATATTTAAAGACACTACTTGAAAAAAATTGTGAGTATTTTAAATAGTATATCTAAAACTGTTTTATAAAAGTTTCTAAAGATTATTTTATGAATCTTTATAACTAATGACACTCTACTACTTAGTTATTACCTTATTAGCATTAAGTAATCAACGCAGATATAGCTTCATACAGATAAAGAACGTGTTTTAAAAACCATTATTATATTCTCATAAATATACGATGTTTCAAAGAAATCTTGTTTGTCGAATATATTAAAGTTAAGCATAATTATCACCTTCTAAATCTTGAGTTTTTAGATGCAAATACTTTTACATAAAGAAATAAAACAATATAAAACACGTGATAATAAAATAATAAGACACCTAGCTAAACGTTAAAATATTTGGAATTATTATCTTGTAAACGTTTAGTTAATAGACGTAAACACTAATATACACAGATGTAAAATACATTTACTAAACCATATTTTATATTCTCATAAACATGTGAAACCAAAATATAAAAATTTAAAAGCGTTATATAAAAACGTATTTTTTGCGGAATCTTGATCAAAGCTCATCGCAAGCCACTTGCTGCGTACTTGGACAGACAGGGGTAGAGAAAGAGGAGAGAGAGGGCGTAAGAGCGCTCCATGGGGAGGCTTTTAAACCCTCAGTATGACAGCGTAGAGTGACATTAATAGTTAGGCCAGGTTATTCATCATTACTCCGTGACATATCACAGCATTAAAACGAGACAAATCACGCTTCGATAGCGTCGTGTTGAACTTTTTTGCTCCATATTTGTATTAAGCATATCGATGTATCCTTTCGGTATGCGGTGGTAAATATTACTGATGAACCTGTTAACTTGAATTCTGTTTGTGTTTTTAAGGACAATAACTAACAAAACGAAGATAATTTTGGTATAATTCTTGAAGGATAAGTGGATGTTCGATTGAGTGGAGCTGTATTTTTTAAGATAAAAAGACATTTTCTATATTGAATAATTTGTAACATAATCAGCCATTTCTAAATCTAAATAGGATTTGTGATTATTAGAAATCGTCTAAAACCATTCGAATAATTTTCTTTACGAAAGACGTTGTTTTTCGTAGCATTGCTCAAATATTCGTAACGCTATATTCTGTATTAGTATCAGTAAAGATATTTATAAATTAAATAAATAATTTCACGTCACGCAGTCATCTCTGAACCTTAACTATCATATCGCAGAATTCACAAACTGAATAAACAAATCAAACATGAAATCGAATGAGCTATTCCTGAGGGATAGAACCCTTTTAAATATTTGCCTTGATCGCATCAGTGATAAGTATTTGTACACTGGGTTTGACTATTTGCAGAGTACGTCGGAGTGTACATAATTATATATAGATTTGTAACAGTTTACGATATATTTTTCTTATTTTATTCCAGTTTTGAGTACGTCTTGAATCATTATATTTATTTAGTTTGGATACACTTTTAAAAAAAAAATTTATTCTACTCGGGGTAATTTAAATATCATATTTATCCTGTTAGTTAATACGCTAGATCTGTAGACATACGTAGAGCAGTTTGAAGACAACAGAATTTGCGTTTATCCTTGAAAATTAGGTTTTATAATATATTTCGACAATAGCCGCATGAGAAAGAAAATATAATCTCTCGTCAACGTTGGTATTTGTTCATGGTTTTAATTTTACGCTAAAAATGATTAAATAATTTCTAGTTTATTCTATTATCAAGTAGTTTAATTTACATCTTTACTATTTTAACAGAGAATCTTACAAAGAATTCGTCGTCAGTCTAGAATATTTGTTAAAAATAGTCTACCTTTATAATTAATTCAAAGACGTTAAGGGCAGAAATGAGATCAAACCACAAATAAATTCTTTATCTACTGTCTCATCACTCCTACAGTAACAATAACGGTCTTAAGATACCTCCCAAAGAATTGCTAAGAATCGGCACAGCATCTGAAATTAGGGTACTGACTGAAAATTTATTTTAATTAAACGGCATGATATTTGTTTTTTTTAAGTGACCTGCTTTTATTTACTGGATAATATTAAGCTCTTTCCTGCAAATATTTTCGAGCAGAATCAAAAAACTATTGGCAGGTTATGACCTCTTTTACTTGAAAAATAATAAAGCATTATGAAGCAACTCCCTCCTAGTGTAACAAAAGCCGAAAACTTCTTTTCCGGACAACAATATTGGTTTTACTCGATTCTATCCGGAGCGCATCTTCAATATGTGTGACATAAGTTGGTGAGTGGAGGAGATAGAATACTTTTACGTCTAAACCTGATTGTGTATATCTCTATAACAGAGGCATTAGATCGAGTTAGAGCCACAAATTTCGAGTTAGAGCCACTTTCTACGTGAATTATAGACCGGTATACAAAATTAAGTTTTGTATTATCCATCTTTCCAGCACATAATAATTTTTTTGCATTATTAATAAAATGACGCTTTATGAAATATAAGTACGTACTTTGTTATTTATGACAATTCAACGTATCGAAGTGTCACTTAATAATGATGTACATACTGCACTGCTATACAAAGGGATAATGTAAATTTTGAGTGTCTTCTTTTTCGGGTTGCTTCATTAATTTATCACTCCCATGTTTAAAATTCAAAAATTTGCATATTATTTTTCAACCACATTTAAATGCCTAGATACTTTGACACGTAACTCGTTACAGATATGGTTTATTATTCAAATTAACATATGAACTACCTTTTCAATGAGAAATAACATGAATTCCTATAAGATCCAATTTGGAATTTTTTGTACTCAATTAAACAATTTTACTATGACAAACTGTCATTAAATAAGGCGATTACTATTGTTAAACATTATTTATTATCGTTAAACATTTTTATAAGGAGATATTGCAATAATAAAATTAGGTAAGAAAGGTTTTCCACCTTCTATAATCAAAATAGAAGATCCAAGCTGTCGAAGAAACGAACAAAGCTAATATGCAATGCATTTTGTCTGAATATCTTCCGTCTTCAATGTTGTTAAAGGTACTTCCAAACAGTCGCCCTAAAAATGTTTAAATATCATTGAAATATCATTAAAATTGAATTAATTTATATTTGTAGATCACCTAGTAATGTACTCAAGTTTCCTTTGGATATGTTTTATAAGGTATTTGAAAATACTTTAGAAAGGAATTTTCTTCAATCTACACTCTTACATTTATCTATGAAAAGAGCAAAGGTTAAAGAAATTTCCTAAGTTAGTTTTACGATTGTTCTATAAATTATAAATAATTACAAATGGGCTTTCATTATATTTGTCATGGTAAATATATTTTTCAACTTTTATTAATATATAATAACCATTTTCTAGATTTTGAGTTATTCCTTTCAATGTTGTATACATATGTTTTACGAATCGATCAATTTGCATTTCTTATATATGTATGTAATGTTTTGTAATCGATTCAGAACTATTAATTTGAAATTATAATATGTAGCTTAATTATAAGAAGCTTTCAAAAAAAGGTTTTAAACTAAGATTAAAATTACAAAATTTATCCTTTCGTTATAATTTTACGTGTTCGATACCATAAAATAATTTTACGAATCATTGTAGTGAAATATTGCTAAATGGATCTCTTTTTGTGATTATTAAATAAGTAATAGAGAGGTCTACAACTATTGTAATATAAAGGTTTATAGACCCCTTTCCGGTTGTATATGCGTGGAAATATAATAACAAAAATGACAAACATTTTAATTTAAGGAGAACAGACAGGGACACAAGCTTTTAAGATAATAATAATTATTGAATATATTTGGCGTTACTTTTGTAGAAATTCATTATTCACAATTAAATGAAACTACGTGATGTAGTATTATTTCTACTTTATTTGAGTTCTTTACCACAACCTAGCTTTCGTTGTATTACAACATCTTCATGTGGGCTATTAGCAGGTCATGTGGGTATATTTGGTTTATCAATTTTAGGTTGTCCGTAGAATATTGAGGGTCTTGGGTTCATTTCTGTAACTTTACGTTTCGCGAATTCGTTAAATAGTAAACATGGTGGTTAATGAACGAAGTAAAATGAAGCGAAGTAACACTGTGGTCTACGGTTTGGAAGATCCTGGTTCATTTTAAATCTAGCTTTTCTGTATCTCCTAAATTTTTCTCCATATAAAATAGCCCTCAGAATTTTTTTTAAAAAGACACCAGGTATGTATTTAGGGCGTGAGCGCGTGCGTGGTTGCGCGCTTGAACCAGTGCATAGTTGGGCCATTCGCCCATGATTTTATTTTTTTTATCGTTTAACTGTATAAAATTAACGGGAACTTCAATCGTGCAAATATCTACGTGAACTTGAATGTTTTATTTTCGCATTAATATAGAAGCATTGATATTTTTTATTACGGATTTAAAACTAAAAACAAATTCTTGTAACTTTTAAAAAGGTTGGTAAGCAGGGGCGGAAGCCGTGTTACGCTTCTTCCGGACATATTTATATAGGCACATATAAATATGTAATTGTACATAGTGTTTTTATTAATCTTTTTACAAATGTTAATATTATCTTTCACAACATCATTATAGTGGCTAGTATATTTTTAGCACATGCAGAAGTATATATACATTTGCCAGAAGCTTTTAGGTTACAAATCGTTGCTATAGTTTTGTGGTGAATTTTAGCAGTTTTGGAAATATATCATATTTTTATAGACATTTCTAACAATTTCTTTAGAAATTTATTACGTAAAATTCAGATAAGGAATTTTTGAATGTTATAAATTTAATTGATAACTCGCGCGAAATAAAAAAAACAACGGAAAAATTAGTAGAACCTGCTCTACAAGAGTTTCGTACATATTTAGGTACTCACAAATATTGAATAATACTTAATATTTCTATTAAACTATTTACCAACATTATTAGTAAACAACATTAATGTATTTATTTTACAGGCGTAAAACATAGTGCTTATTTCAAAAATATATATTTTTTTATCTAGAATCATCGCTATGATTTTCTTATCGCCTCTACGTAGGCTTCTAAATGCCCCGTTTTTTCATAATTTTAGGCTGAGTAATCTCGGAAATAGGGAAGGGGCTGTATTTATTTCATATATTTTTAGTATATCTTTGACGAAATAATACCCAACATTTAATTTAAAAACCCTTAAAAATAACCTTTTCAAACGATTTCCACACAAAAAATGTTAAAAAGATTTTTATAGAAAACTTAATCCCCTCACCCTTCCCAACATCTTTATAAAACACTGTGACTGGGGAAGAGGCAGACGCGTGAGTGGTCTTATAAGGGTATTTTGTTTCTATTGTTGAAAATATGAAATTTTCTTACCAAATTGTTTCGGCTTTCTGATCCTCTTTTACTTGATATCTCTTACAATAAATTTAATTTAAAATAAAAATTCCTTTGCATTATTTACATATCTCACTTTTCGAGATAGTGAACGGAAATTTAAGATGAAAAAATCAAGAGGCTTTAATGCCGTCTCCCATCGATGAGTTCTTAATTGACAAATTAAAACAGAATATATCATTAACATTTTTATATTATATAAATACCGTTAAATTAGTCTGTATACTTTATATACTGATAATTATATGTGGTATGCATAAATCAATACATACATATATACAAATGCATATTTTTAAAAATATACAAAATTACTTACACCAGACGAGGTAGAAAAATATAGTACAAATAACTGCCGATTAGAATCAACCCATTAGTGAAACATCGATTAAACTTATATAAGAAAAGATATTTAAATAAAAAGTATCGTCTACTTATTTAAATTTTATAGTTAAAAAATATGATATTTTCAACGATCGAAAGTAATTATAAAATATTTGGGGAAAGTTTTCAATGCAGTCTCCTATTTTTGGAAAATGAAGTTTTAAAAAAATTGCACACTGAGTTTTAAAAAAGGCTAATTAGAGAATTTAAAATTTTCAACAACGGATTCTCCGATAGTAAGGTTATTTTTCTTCGCTTTAGACATCACAGTATATCGAGATTAAAATGAAACTCGTTAAAATAAATTATAACGCTAAAATTTAAAATAAATCGAAACGCTGTAATTTTGTCCCTTTATCTGTATTTTTGTCTGTTTGTCTGTTCGCACATTATGCCAGAACCACTTAAAGGATTTTGAGTCAATAAATGAAAAGTAAGTAAAAACTAAGTCACCCTGAAAAGTGACTTGGAATATCAGGTTGATCATCAACTTTAATAGTTTTCTATAACAGTTACTATAGTAATGTTGTTTATCAAACATTATATTTTTATATCAAAAGATATTGAATATATTTGGCGTTAATTTTGTAGAAATTCATTATTCACAATTAAATGAATCTGCGTGATGTATCTTCGCCAATAGCCCATCTGAAGATGTTGTAATACAATGAAACCTAGGTCGTGGTAAAAAACTTAAAGAAAGTAGAAATAATACTACATCACGTAGTTTCATTTAATTGTGACCAAAAGATATGTCTCAATAAAAGACAGTTGAAAAACTTTCAATCGCAGCAAACTAAATCCACAAATATACCTGGGATTGTAAATGACTGCGGAACAGTTTGAAATGAGTTCATGTCAATTTTACATTGCGAAGAAACAACGGCAAAGTAAAAATAATGCTTGGAGAATGCCAAGAAAAGCCAGTAAAATACCTCGATCTCCATCGTGACGGAAGGTTAAACTGGAAACATCATATGAGACACAAGGCTGAAAAAATATAATTCAAATGAACTAGAATGAGAATAGCCAAACCCGTCATTATTATTAAACAACGTATGTTTTAAGCAAATAAATTTCACGTCATAATAATTGCATTTTGGTTTCTAGGTATCAATTCATTTTTATACTAGGTGGGCCTACTACTTCGTTTCTAGTCTTCCACTACAGTATTACTTATGGAATAATTATGGAATTAAAATGTTTTTCAGTAAGTGAGCTTTATACTGAAGCATCAAATTATCATATCTTCTTCTTAGTTTATCTATTGCTATGAAGCATAGTCTACAAGTTACTCCTGATCCAACAGAATCCACCTATAAAAACTTTTATAAATCCCTTTAACTTGTCTTGTGTGATGCGGGATAAAATAAACGGACTCACAAACCGATAAAGAGGAAAACAAACCAAAATATTAAAACCAATAGTTTTGTATTCTGTTACCCTAAACATTTTTTTTCGTAAATACCTCTAATGTATAAACTACGGACAGGCTAATTCTATTGTTTTATTACATGGACAGACTACAAAACACCAAAGTAATTAAATTAAAAATGTTGACAGCAGATTAAAATCCTAAACAACTTTGCGTACAAAGTAAACTTATATAGAATATGTACAAAATAGAAACATGTTATGTGGGAAAGTTAAATAGCTAGAAGACATATTCAGTAGTTTTTACATAATACTTGTCATAACAAACACGCAAAAAGGTAAATGGACAGAAATGTTATTTTTATGGTTCACGGTGTCTGAATTATTATTTTGTAAATCTTCAATACATAGGAAGGTCAGTTCTATAGTTCCATATATATATATATATATATGTATATGTATATGTATATATATATATATATATATGTATAAATAATTGTCACGATACAATGTTATAGTTTATGCTTTTCTTGATAATCTTAAATTAACATCTTAAATGCATTTCTTTTTCCTTTTTTTGCAATTAAATAATATACTACGGACGAACACTTGCTGAAATATTTAAGTATTTGATGACAGAATAAATTTGATGACTAAAATAAAAATTTACATTTTCCGCACGTGATAAGTAATAGGAAATTTGGAAAGATACCTTCTTCGCTAACATATACACACATACTACTATTATTTCTTAACTACTAATTTAATAGTTGTCTAGATTTGAAATTGATGGAAGTTTAGGTGACTCTGAAATTACTCAAAAATTTAAAATATTTGTTATATAAAAACAATATTAATGACGACGTACATCACGCTTCTAAAAATTAAATATTCCGTCAAACGCACCCTGCAATTTTCTTACTGTATTTTTCATCACTAGTATGTGTGTATATGTTAGCGAAGTTGCATGCGGCTTACAGACTTGGTTTCTCAAAGCCGTAAGCCTTTACGAACTAAAATGAGGAGATTATATCACACGGACCTAACTTATTTATTTTATGAGCTCCAAATTTGCCGCTTTCATTTTATTCCTATGACTTGTGCTTTGTTTTAATAATATAATTAATTATTTTGCATGTTAAAGTCACGTTTGGATATTTTAAGTTTTTGTTACTTGTGATAAAGAAAGAGACTGAATATGAAAAATATCTCACAGATGAGATAGCGTGATATTTATGTGTTTTGAAAGTTTGAATTTCATAAAAATATCAGATGACAGGTAAATTCAAAATTAATAAAAATAAATGGGTAATATTATTTAAAATTTTACATAGAATAACATAAAAGTCCAATATCGATGTCATTCTCCCTGTGAACGCGAATTATGTGTGTATTTGTGTCGCCATTTTTTATATTCTCCACAACAGATTGATGGATTTTGATAAATGTGTGTTGCTAATAAATATATGTGTTGCTAATAATATGTGTTGCTAATAATCCAAATAAGTGCAGGTACTATTTACTTAGAGCGCTCACTCTTAACAATTTCATAGGTTTTTTTATTTGCTGTATATACGGGATCTTTACTAGAGCTTAGATATTCAAATAGTCTATTTCTGGTGTAATTTTTTTTAAATTGTATAATGTAAAATTAGAAGGGGACTTTTTATAAATACAGAAAAAAACATCATTTAACCGCGCAATATTATTAGACAGGCAAATTAAAATTGTAAGTAATTCGGAAAAAATATAATAGGAGTAAATAAAATACAAGGAAAGCGTAAAATTGTATAGGAGTGTAGGTATAGATTAAAAATTGGGAAAAAGCATACAGGAGAAAGAAAGTTATAGGTAAGGAATTTTAGATGAGTCTTAGCAATACTTATCAAGTGAGAATTCTTGTTGTCAGGATCGAGTTCATTCTGAATTTTTGTCGTTTCGATAGTAAAGAATTTTTTAAATTTTTAAGAAAAAACTTGATTGCTACTTTTTCATTAGGATATATATACTTTTATAGTTTGTTTAACCATGTTCTAAGATGGATCTCACCACTGCAACAAACTCAAAGAAGTCCTTTCAACGATTATTTCTACAATTTCTAAAGTCATTGAAAGTGCTGTAGTATAAAGTGAAATTTAAATTTATTTGCCTAGTGGTTTTAGGAATCTGTACAAGTAATCTAATTCATCAAAGGACATCTGTGGAAGAATGCGTCAAAAAATCTTTCGAGTTTATCATTAGGTCCTGACCACATTTTTTATGAGACCTCTCCGAAATTATTTTCTTTCAAACTAAAAAAGAACTGTTGCTTTTATGGGTAAAGTAGATCAGTATGTAAAATGTCTAGCATCAACACCGACATAGATTCCTCCATTTAAAATGCTAAAGTTATTAATTTTTGTGAATATTGAATAAACATTTCCTCCTAGGTTATTTTACCATATAGTAAAATAAAAAGCCAGAATGTTGGTCGACGAAAGAAAAAAGCAACCCCTTTCCATCTTGTCGGGTGCAGAAAAATCATCTATATAATAATATATTCATTATATGTAACAAAATGAGTGAGTACATATATAATAATAAATTTTGGGTTGATGTTAGCGAAGTGTAAAACTTGCAAACATTTCCTTTGTATGAACGTTGGTTCCCTAGTCACGATAGACCTATTATTTTTTAAAATGTGTTTTGTAATACTTTTATCAGCTAAGTGTAGTTTTAAACTATACTAATTTAAACTTTTAATAATCGATCTTCATATACAATATATCGTATACAATATTCGATCTTCGTATACAATATCCGTATATAATAAACTAAACTAATGAAAGAAACTATTTCAAAAACGATTTTTGTATGAAGCACTCAAAAAATAATAATGATTTTTTATCAAAACTTTGTACTGCAATGATAACTGATAATAATGTCTCTAAGTAAGTACCAGTAATTATTACTTATCGTACGGAGTAGATACCAATTTCAAACAAAATTATACACATTAAAAAATTTTAAGTCGGTCTCGGCGCCAACTTAAAAAAAATTCTTTAAAAGACATCGGTGCAAGTCGTTATACAGGAACAAATTCGGTTAAATAATTAAGGTTTTTGACTTTTTGGTGCTTTATAAATAAAATAGTGTTCAAGATATTTTTTTCTTACATATTGAATGTGATTTTATTTTATAATTTTTATCTGTATTTAAACATATATAGGTATTTGGAAAATGTCCTCATTATGATAATATGAGAGGTTTAAAAAAAATAGCTAAATAAATACTTTAAGAGGAGGCTCAGTAAGCTTAATGTAAGCTTCCGCAATTGAAAGCTTATAATTGTGGGATTCTAAAAGTATTTCAAAAGTCGTATTCATTGTCTCTTTTAAGTTTAAGTCACAAATTTATAAATGTCCCATTGAAAATATAGATAGATTTTCACTATCAGTCTGTATAACATATTGTATCGACACCAACATCTACATTAATCTTTCACATTGCCACGTAAATATTAGGCCAAATATAATTTACGTCATCAATTTCCTCATGTAATCTTTTATTTACATGGAGGGAAAACATCCTAAAATCCAATCTCATTTATGTATTCATTCGATGTTGGATGCTGCACATGTAAATATATTTGAGGAGGCAAAGAGGAAAGGAGAATAATAGGGAAATGGAATATAATGCGAAGCTTTTGCGGAGCTTTTAAGCTTTTCCGCGTCAAGCATACAGTGACATTAATAGTTATATGATAGGTTATGCATCATTAACTAATGTAAATTGCGCTTTAAATGATTGCACTATACTTCAATGTCATGTATGTTACATTAATTTTTGTGGTTAAAAAGTCGTTTTATTATATGGGTATGGCTAAATTCTTTTAAGTAATGCAAATGATATGCGTTTGCATTTAATGAAAAAAATGTACAATAAAGTGATATTAATATATTTATAAATATGGTACTACAATAAAGATATGTTGGGTGTATGTTCTAACGTGATATTTAGGATATGTACGACGTTTAAACGAACACATTATTCCACTGTTTCAGGATACGTATAATATTTTAATAACATTTAATAACTTTAACAAGGAATCTATGTATAAAATTTAATTGTTCACTTTGCTTATCATTCACATGTACTAATGCATACGGCTTTATTTACTACTTTTTCTACATGGTTGTGTGGCACTCTTAATCTTTAAGCAAACCATTACGGCTTAAGATGTGTAATTCTTTGTATCTATAAATTTACAAAGATTGCAACTTAACAATAATACATTCGCGAATCCAGTATCTTTAACTGATAAGTTAAAAATTACGAAAAAGATGACAAAACTTCATGTAAATTTTTAATAATGTACATTGAAAATACTTTTCAAGAAATGAAAAGAAAGTTTGAGCAAAAAGTATGACATAAAGATTCGCCCACTTAGACGTGGGTGGAAAATGGAGATAAATGGATGGAAACCAGAATAGCAGTAATAGTTTAAATACAACTTAATAAAAGTAAGTTTATATTTATAAGGAATTTATACGAAAAAGGTGTAAGAAAATCAGTAATGTATATTTTGGACCATGTATTAAAGTATGGCTATTGACCCATCATCCATTTTCTTTGTATGTATAGATCTTTTTAACAGGAATAAGTTATTTCTTCCTTGACACCGTAATATTTTCTTATATTTTGAATAACTGTATAAAAAAATTGTGAGACTTAAATTTATGAAAAGTAAAACGGCTAATATACCGACGCCTAAAGAAACCTTAAATAGAAAATAACATCGACTAAGATTGCGCCGGACACGCAACAACATAGTATTCCGTAGCTTTGTATTGATTATATTCGGATTTTGTCCATTGAGAAACTAAATACAAACTATGTGACTTAACTAAGTTATTTGCTACAAATTTTTTTTTTCACCTACTATGAAATTTCTAGAGTGCACTACATGCAATAACCCGGTTGCTTATTTTTCTTAAGTTTATAAACAGCGTTTGAACTAAATAATTTTGAATAGTTAATAATGTTTTTTAATTTTTGTTCATAAAAAAAATTATTTTTGTTGATTTCTACGTGTCATCGTAATTTAATTTATTTTTTAAAATTTATTTACGGTTAGACTTAAACTGATAGTGAAGCGTGTAGACAGAGGTATGAACAAAACAAATTGTTATACTGCAAAAAAATTATAATTACGGTATCATATTTCACTGTAAATACGAATGAGGTAATTGGATATGCACGCACCAATAAAGATTTGAGAATTTAGACTTGCTTAGCCCCGTTAGAGTTTTTTTTGCAGAAATTAACGAAAAGGATCAAATTGTTTAAAATTTGGTAATAGCCCCACATAAACACTTAAGGTGTGGTTGTATGCCATTAAATCGAATAAACAATCTGTCTATTGGAAAACTCATCTTAAATTTATTGGATTTAAATTATTTCGAGCGAAAGTGTCAAGGGAAGGGCTGATATTTTGAAATTTCCTTTAAGTAGCTGAGAAGTTCTCTTAAGAAGTTTTCCTTTTCAGTCTTCTCCGCGTTATATAAAATCAACACTCTCTCCAAATTTCAAATTTTTGTGATTTATTATTATCGATTGGGCTGGGCGTTGATATGTCAATCAGGATATATATATATATATATATATATATATATATATATATATATATATATATATATATATATATATATATATATATATATATATATATATATATATATATATATATATATATATATATATAGTTATCAGAATCCATACAGAAATAATTAATCTAAACTTAGAGAATGAACAATATCATGTATTGAGTACATGAGCATATTGGCATTTCATATCGATTTCAAAATCTTCCAGTAATAAAAGTGAGCGAGCTAAATAGGCGCTCCGGGTCTATCTGCATTACGAGCGAGTGGTGTGCCAGGGCGGACGTACGGTCAGCAGATGTCATTCCTGAGCTTGGTTAAATATTGATTCAATTCCAATAATTACTGTAGAGCTAAATGCGATATACATATTTATATGTATCAGGTTACTTAGGCAATGATAATATATTATATCCAAACTAAAATATATAATATTTTTATCAAACTTCAGGTTCTCTCGTTATGGATTTCTATGACAATTATCTCTGTGCAAATCTTCAATTGAATTTAAAATTCTTTCATTCCTTAACTTTAGTGGATATTCGGTAATGATTTTTTTTATTAAAAAACTTTTATCTACCTTTTTTTTTTCAATTCTTTATCCCCGATATGTAAAAAAAATTTTATTTAACTCCAAATAATACTTTTAAAAATCGAGAGTTTTATAAGTTATATCAATTAATTTTGGTATGCTTCCTAATTTATTGTGAATTACAATTTGCTTTAAAATACACAAAAGAACGTACATAAATAGCCTTAGTTATTGAATAATTGAAATTACTATGTTTAGCTGTTTTTATGGTGTGTTGGCTATATTGTTATTTCAATAGAAAGGAACATACATTAACAAATATTATTTAAACAATACAAATAGAATATACGCCAGGAATATTTAATTTCCGTGTGGCAATCTCGAACACTATGCTGTCGCCGTGGCCGTACGTCCAGTTGTCAAACCTGATAAAGTAAATCAAATTCGTTCACCTCAAAAAAAACTTTAATTAAGATAATGTAACTACAACTTATCTAATTTAAGAATTCCTCATATCATGAGGAAAAGCGGAGCCTTCATTGTGTCCAAGTATTTATCCGTTGCAATAATCTTATTCAGAAAGGGTTTGTCGATAAATCTTAAAACTTGGTGTATTATTAAACCGTGTTAACCCTGATATAACTTAACAGCCAATACCTAAAAATAATTAAATTATAGATAAAAATAAGAAAATTTGGTGCAAATTAAGCACTCGAAAAATAAATTACAAATTTCCATGGTGTAGGATATATTTTGAGAGAGCTAGTCATACGGGTTTAAAAAGTGTATATCTTGTATCAACCTAAAATTATGAAAAAATAGAGTTTTTGGAAGACTGTGCAATGGCTGGAGTAAGCTTATGCAGAAATATTTAACTATCACCTTCTAGTATTTTGTTTACTATGACCAAATCTTTCGTTCATGCTGGATATTTCATACCAACTTATATAAAGTTTAACAAAAATAAAACCTTTTAAGTATGAACAGAATATACACAACGGAAGTTGCACAACTGAAAATAAACGTTTAAGGGTGAATAATATCTCTATGAAACTATTTACAAATGTAGATATAACTTGTCTTTATTTAAACTTTTGGCCCATTAAATCATTCACAGGCATATATATATATATATATATATATATATATATATATATATATATATATATATATATATAAACACATATATATACATATATATATACATATATATACATATATATATATATATATATATATATATATATATATATATATATGTGTGTATATCGTAAACTTCTCAAAAATTTTGAGATTTTGGATCAGGGCTATAGTTTTCAATAAACGTTATACTCCTACTGACTCAATTTTTTTCATTGTTTTGGCTCATACCCCTCAAAATGTCTTTTATTACTTTGATTATAATTTTATTTATTATAATTTTATTTACTTTGAGTATAATTTTTAAGATTAATGCTATATTTTATCAATGCTATATTTAAAGATACTACTTGAAAAAATTTGTATTTTAAACAATATATTTAAAATTATTTTACAAACGTTTCTAAAGACTCTTTTATACAAACTTATAACTAATGACTACTATTTAGTTTTTACCTTATGAGCATTAAGGAATCAACGCAGATATAGCTTCATACAGATAAGGAACATGTTCGGAAACCATTATTATATTCTCTTAAATATACGATGTTTCGAAGGAATCACCTTGGTCGAATATGTTAAAATTAAGCATAAATATTACCTCAAGTTTATAGATGCAAATAGTGTTACATATAGAAATAAAACACGTCATAATAAATTAACAGGATTAATAATAAGACACCCAGATAAATGTTAAAAATGATTGGAATTATTACCTTGTAAACGTTTAGTTAATAGACGGAAACACTATAGGCAGATGTAAAACATATTTACTAAACCATATTTTATATTCTCATAAACATGTGAAATTAAAATATAAAAATATAAATGCTTTATAAAAAAACGTATTTTTTGTGGAATATCGATCAAAGCTCATTGCAAGCCACTTGCTGCGTATTTGGACAGACAGGGGTAGAGAAAGAGGAGAGAGAGGGTGTAAGAGCGCTCCACGGGGAGGCTTTTAAACCCTCAGTATGACAGCCTTGAGTGACATTAACAGTTTGGCCAGGTTATGCATCATTACTCCGTGATATGCTACAGCTTTAAAACGATACAAATCACGATAGCGTCGTGTTGAACATTTTTACTCCATATTTGCGTTAAGCATATCGATATATCCTTATGCGTAGTATATATTACTGATGAACCTCTTAACTTGAATTCTGTATGTGTTTTTAAGGGCAATGACTAATGAGATGAAGAAAATTTAGTGTAATTCTCGAAGGATAAGTGGACGTTCAATTCAGTGGAGCTATTATTTTTAATTGGTAATTTTCAAGATAAGAAAACATTTTCCATATTATATAATTTGAAATAAAATTAACTGTTCCTAAATCAAAATATTTTTTATGATTGTTAGAAGTCACCTAAAGCCATTCGAATAATTTTCTTCACGAAAGCCGTATTTTTCGCAGTATTGCTCAAATATCCTAAAGCTACCTTCTATATTAGTATCAATAAAGATATTTATAAATTAAATAAATAACTTCACGTCACGCAGTCATCTCTAATCCTTGACTATCATATCGCAGAATTCACACACTGAATAACAATAAATGAAATATGAAATAGAATGAGTTATTCCTGAGGGAACCGTTAACTATTTGCAGAGTAAGTCGGAGTGTATATAATTCTACATAGACTTGTATTAGTTTACGATGTATTTTTCTTATTTTATTCTAGTCTTGAATATATATAATATTTTAAGATGTAATAGTCTTGAGTACATCTTGAATCCTTGTATTTATTTAGATCTGAACACACTCTTCAGGAAATTTTTAATTGCACTCGGTGCGGCATTAAATTTATATTTATGCTGTTAGGTAAGACGCTGAAACTATAGATATACGTAGAGCAGATTGACAAGAGGAGAATTTTCATTCATCTTAGAAAATTAGGTTTTTTAAATATATTTCGACCATATCCATTTAAGTAAAAAACTTTAATCACTTGCCGAAGTTGGTATTCATTAATGGGTTTAATTTTTTGCTGAGAATAATTAATTAATTTCAGGTTTATACATTTATCAGGCTAATTTATATCTTCACTGTTTTAACTGAGGATCTTACGATTTTATTGTCAATCTAGAATATTTGATAAAAGTAGAATATATAGCCTACCTTTGTAATTAGTTCAAAAACATTAATAGCAGAAATGGGATCTAACCACCACTAAATCCTTTTTGCTACTGTCTCATCGCCTTTACAATAACATTAACGGGCCAAAGAATTGGCACAGCACTTGTATTTCAAGTCAATTCACGTACTGACTGAAAACTTCAGTGACCGACTAATATTTACTGGATAATATTTCAGTTCTTTCCTGCAAATATTTTCTAGTAGAATCAAAGAGCTATTGGCCGGTTATGACCTCGATGACTTTCAAAATAATATAGCGCGATATAGCTACCTCTTAGTGTGACAAAATCCGAAAACATCTTTTCCCGTCAACAATATTTGTTTTACTCGATTCCATCCGGAGCGCATCTTCAAAAGGGGTCACGTACATTGTTGAGTGGAGAGATGGAATACCTTAACGTTTATACCTTATTGTCTCCTTCTTTTTAACAAAGACATTAGATCGAGTTAGAGCCATGCATTTTTAAATAAGGTGTGTGTCTACAAAATACCAAACTGATTACTTTTCCTGAATTATAGACAGGCATACAAAATTATATTATTCACTTTCTTGCTGTACGCGATAATGATTTTGTTTTAATTGTTAACAAAATGACGCTTTATGAATAACGTACGTACGTCGTTATTTATGACAATTCAACGTATCAAAGTGTCGCTTAATAACAATATACATACTGCACTAATATACATAGAGATAATGTAAATTTGGTTGCCTTCTTTTTGGGGTTGTTTAACTAAATTATCACACCGATGTTTCAAATTCAACAATCTGCATATTATTGTTTAACTACATCCAATGCCTGGATAAATTGACACGTAACTCGTTATAGATACGTTTCACTATTCAAATTAACATATGGGCTACATTTTCACTGAGAAATGGCATTAATTCCTAAAAGGTGCAATTTGGTACCTTCGTATTCAATTAAACAATTTTAATATGACAATTTGTTAATAAATGAGCCGACGTATTTATCGTTAAACATATTCATAAAGAGATTTCACAGTAATCAAATTAGATTAGGAAGATATCCCACCGCCTACGTTAAAAATTGAAAATCCATGCAGGCGAAGAAGCAAACGAAAGCTAGTATGCAATGTAATTTGTCTGAGTAATCTCCTTCTGCAATGATGTCAAAGGTACTTCAAAACAGTCGCCCTAGAAAGGTTTCAATATCATGGAAATATTTTAAAAATTTAATTATATTTACATTTGTAGATCACTTATTAATGTGCTCAAGTTTTCTTTGGATACTTTTTACAAGGTATTTGAAAATATCTTATAAACGAATTTTCTTCAATCTACACTCTTACATTTATGTATGGAAAGAGTACAGATTAAAGAAATTTTAATTTTCTATACATCCTTTGTTAATTTTCTATAAATTTCCTTGCAGTTGCAAATGTGCTTTCATTACATTCGTGACGTTAAATAATTTTTTCAATTTACACTAGTATATAATACCCATTCTCTAGATTTAGCATAATTTCTTTCGGTGTTGTATGCATACGTTTTACAAATCGATTAATTTGCGTTTCTCATGCAGGTGTTCAAATGTACTTGTAGATTTAGGCGCAGGATTTTTTCAGGACAATTAATTTGAATTTAAAATATGTAACAAAATTATACGAAGCTCTAAAATATGGTTTTAAACGAGCACTCAAGTTACAAGATTTAAATTATTTTTATAATATTATGCGTTCCATACCGTAAAATAATTTCACGAATCATTCGTGGTAATCTCTTTATGTGATTATTAAATGAGTAATTGTAATAGAGAGGTCTGCAACTATTGTAATATAGAGGCCTATAGACCTCTTTCCGGTTTTATATGCATGGAAACATAATAAGAAATATGATATAAATATTGATTTAGGAAATACACGCGAGGTGTTTTATTTTATTTTTAAAAATTCTACTTAATTAAACCAATAAATTACATGATAATGAAAGCGCGTCAATAAAATGTGCAAAATTTTTTCTCAATTTTCCAAGGTTGTAGAAGAACTTTCAACCTTTGCTGACGCAATGCATTCATATCGCGCTTACCTAGTGTCCAAAATAATAATAGAAATATTTTGCGCCCAGTATATTTTAAGACTTTTCAGCTCGTTTTTCCCGACAAAGTACACAAATTATTTACCTAAAAAACATGCTAATAGCAAAGGATAAAGAAGCTTAAACGAAAATAAAATTAATAATACAGAGAAAATACATCTACCTCTATAGAAAAATACCTTTATATCTAATACAATGGGGTAATTGTCTACACCTAAATTGTTTATTTCTGTTAAAATGCCTCTTGGTTTAATCAAAAATCAATAAATAATTTTTAATACAAAATTGGTTAAAAAAATAATCGAAAGCTCGATTACTGGTTAAACATAATCGAGCTTTCCAATTTATTAGACATAGAGTGTAAACATCTTCCTGTCTTGCGCGTTCTCGTAGAATATAATTAGTATTATTAAAAATTGCGTCACAATTCGGTACAGCTGGCCTTGTCTAAGTTTTAACTTTAAATCTTCATAACTCGCCCAATTTTTAAGATACATAACTGTTACTATTTAAGGAACCTTCGGATATGCAAGGAAAAAATTAAATGTATGAAGGACTTAGGTGTGCGAAGAAACGACTTAAATATACAATGGAAACATTAGATACTATTTAGATTAGATAAGATTTAAAAACGTTAATAAGTAGGAGTGGAATTCCTGCTGTGCTTCTTCCCCATATTTTAAGGTACATATAAAGGTTTAACTGAACCTAGTATTCCTCTTAATCTATTTACAAATTCATTTAATTTTTTACAATATTAATATACTGGCTAGTATATTTTTTACAGGCGCAAAAGTATGGTGAATTTTATGGAACTTTTTAGATTAAGAATAATTGCTATAATTTTTTGGTAAATTTTGGAAGTTTTGGAAATAGAGGCTATCATATAATTTTAAATATCTTACAAAAAAATCAGAAAAACAGTTAAGAGTCTTTAAAATTGTAATTGATAACCCACATGATAAATCTACGAACTCTATGAGCATCGTCTCGTATATTTAAGCCCTTACAAGTGTTTGATGGTGATTAGTATTTCTATTAAATTATTTACAGATATTAACTTAAATTTATCGTATTGCCTACTGTATATTTCACATGCGTCAAACAATGGGGCATATATAAAAAATTATCATATCTGGAATCATCACGATGGTTTTCTTATAACTCTTGCGTGGACTTTTTAAAACTGCGTTCAGGGAAAGGCCTAAATTTACTTTACATATTTCCAGTATATCTCTGAAGATATAATACCTAAACTCATAGAAATATATTTTTAAGACCTTTAAAGTAATCCTTTCATACGAAATCCCATGCCATACAAAAAGTTTTAGAAAAATTACATTTGTAGAAAACTTAATCCTCTCGTCACCTCTCCCCCAATATTTTATATGAAAATTTGTGAGTATTATATATTGAAATCAATACAAACTAGTATAGTTTAATAATTTTAAAGTTTCTATATTAAGCGGTCTGAGAAAAAAATGTTTGTGACAGACGGAATATATGGGCGTATAAGGGTTTTGTTTCCTTTTTTGAGTTACGGAATTCCTAAAATTATCTATTAATCCTTTTTTCCCTCTTATATTATGATATATATATATATATATATATATATATATATATATATATATATATTCCTTTTTTTAACTTCTTCCTAGTTTCATTTCCATTTATCGTAAATAAATGAAGTTAAAATAAAAATTCCGTTAATTAATTTATATTTTTCACCTTTTGAGAGCATGAACGGAAATTTAAAATGAAGAAAGGCCTATTTCGTAGCATCTCCTCAAGGCCTATTTCGTAGTATCGTCTATACGTTGCCTTGTAATTATGTATCGCATGCATAAATTAATACGTACATACATAAAAATGTATATTTTAAAAATATATATATTAGTAATTAAACTAGATATGGTAGAAAAGTTTAGTACAAATAATTGCCTATTAGAATAAACCCCATTAGTGAATTATCGATTTAAGTTATATCGGAAATGGTATTTAAATGACGATAAATACTTAAATTATTTTATAATTAAATAGGAAGAAAAGCTAAAACCCGAATATTGAAAAATTAACTGAAAAGCACGAAATACATACATATATCGCCTATGAAATTCATAAAGTTGTATTCCCTAGGACACTCTCTGGATCTTGACGAATCTAAGGATGCCAAATTTCTTGAAATAACTTCAGTAGTTTAGTCTATACCAGGAACAAATTAACTCACATACATACATAGCCTGTGAAATTCGGAAGATTAAATTTGCTACATTTATTTTCCACCTCGAACCGAATCCTAGGACACTGCATTAGTCAAAATTACTTTAGTAGTTCAGTCTGTACGAAGAAACAAACTTACTTACAGACATACATACACAAATAGACTATTAAATTCCTAACGTTATTCCCTAAGATACTCTCTGGCTTAAGACGAATCTAAAGAATCTTGTTTAAATCACTTTAGAACTTAAGTTTTTACTAAGAGAACAAAATAGCCCTCGTGTACATATGCAGATTGTGAAATTCATAACCCTTGCTTTGCCGCATTTGAGTAAAAAAAGACATATAAATAGTTTTTTTTTCGTCAAATGAATTTTCAATTAAAGAATTTGTTGGCGATGAATGGCGATGGATGGATATATAAATATAAATATAAATATATATACATATATATATATATATATATATATATCTATATATATACATATATATATATACATATATATATATATATATATATATATATATATATATATATATATAATATAACGAAAAGGATGGACTACAAAAAATCATTACTTTGGAAATATTGAATATATTTGACATTAATTTTGTAGAAATGCATTATTCACAATTAAATGACACTACGTGATGTAGTATTATTTCTACTTTCTTCAAGTTTTTACCACGACATAGGTTGTATTACAACATCTTTTCTAATAGCCCACCTGAAGGTGTTGTAATACACAATACAGTAGCAAAGAATAATTACAGTAATAAAGATATCAAAGAGAGTAGAAATAATACTACATCACGTAGTTTAATTTAATTTGGAAATTTTATCTATTTAACTTTTAATATATTTGTTTGTTTTGTGTTGTGTACATCATGCCAGTACCACTGAAACAATTTTAATAAAGTGGGTTTTATTTGACTTGGAGTAATACATAGGGTTCGTTTCAGTATAATCAACCAACCAATAAGAATATATAGTAATTGAAATTTCAATACAAAGCACTACTTTAAAATTAGGTTTAGTTTGTATTTATACATAAACTATGATGAAACTTTATTTTATTCCCCAAAGGTTTGCGCGAATGAAATCGTGGGCACAACTGGTAAAAAATAAATGTGTATGAAGAGTAAAAGGTGCCATCAAATTAGTAAAATCACCACGGGGATAAATGTAGAGACCATATTTTCGTAGATTTCCATTCATAACTCCTTAATTTAATCCATTAATTAAATATTAAATGCTAATATAATAAAATTTACAAAGAGTTTGATTCTTGAAAAAAAAACTTGTAAGTGTTAAGACCCAGAGAGTCTCATTCAATAAATAAAATATTAAGTCTAGACAAGATTTCAAAATTTCGCTAAATCCATTTGTTATTTTAATCTTAAACACATCTCAGCAGCTCGGTTTAACTTAAATATCAACAATGGCTGTCTAGAGAATTGTCTCGAATACGCAATCAAATAATTTTATCCACTATTTTATTAGAATAGATAATCCACTATGATAAATTAACGTGTACTTTTTTAGCCATTAATCCGGGGACTGGAACCAGAGAACAATATGAGTATCACATTAGTCAATGTAAAATCGAATTAATGTGTGATGTTATCTAACATGTCATTAGTTAATTGTTTTGTAGTGGTATCTACGACTCGGTATTATGTTCCATTGTGTCTCGAAACATTAAACAATTACGATGGTATAGAAATTTATATGGTAGGTTTAATTAGAGTGATAATAAATGCTTTCATAGTAATTATAATAAGCGGTTATATTAATTAAATTTAAATGGTTGATATTTGTAAAACTACACAATATATTACTTTATTTTTTATTGTATACATCTGCATTATTATATATATATTTTTATTACACCTATGAATTGGAAAAATATGGTATACATTTAATTATTTTAAGTGTATATCCTTTTTATTGGATGTAATATAAAGATTATAATGCCATTTCGCAGTCCTTGAGATAGTAATATATATCAAACCAGCAACCTTATATCAAACTACTAATACTCCATAGAAGATATAAAAAAAAATATGGAGCCCCGGATGCGCAAGGGTATCGTTGCTATACTGGTTCAAAATTAAATGCGTGAAAGCCAGAGCGTATAATTTTCCTGACTTAAAAAGACTCATAACTTTTAAACTATTAGTTAAAATACTACATTGCTTAGGGTAATTTTTCAAAACCATCATCTCCGTTCGTTGGTCCATGTTTTCGAATTATTACACCTCGTAATTGCTAGCAGTAATTTTTACACGGCACCGTTATCATGATTATCATATTTACATGACATCAGTAGTCCGGCTCACAGAATATCACCTTACTATAACAAAGTCTATTCATAGGCTCGTCGGTAAACTCCGCTCCTAGATACCTCAGCATTTCTTACATTTTATAAACCCTAAAATGAAATCCCGCGGGTTTGAGGCCATCTCGGTTTAATTCAGTTCTTAGTCCGCGTCAGCCGTAATCCAAATACATCGTAAAATTAATGTTATATAATTACAATTGATATCTAATCATTTTTAAAATTAATAAATACTACAAAATAAACAGTGTTCAAAGTCGTCATAACAGTACGTATGTTACATACATACAGAACGTATGTTACATATATACTGTACGTATGTTACATATATACTGTACGTATATTACAAACATGCAGTATGTTACATATATACTTTACGTATGTAACATACATACAGTACGAATGTTACATACATACGGTACGTACGTTACATATATATTGTACGTATGGTACATACTTATGAGAACACGCTACAGGTCGCAACTGTTGATCGATTTTGGCGATTATTTTTTCTACCTCTACTTCTTACTTTTTAATTTTCATGTGCAATTTTCTGCAAAAAGTCCTTTTTTCGTGCTTGGCGACAGTCATTGCATGGATTCCTCTGCCCTTCACTATATTTTGTGTTGTTTATAACTTTCTTTTATATGCAACTTTTTCTTACAATAAAAAATTGGTTTAACCGACAATTTAATCAATATTAATGAATAAAATATTGGAATAACCAATATATTATTAAATAACCTAAATTACTGGAACCTGGATTATAAAAATGTAGCTATTCAATGTAACAAAATATGCACATAGAAAATGGGAAAACTTTAATAACATTTAAATAAAGCTTAGGCTTGCTGAACTAAGTCAAATCATTATCATTCATCGCCTAATTGTATCCTATCTAAGTATTTTATAAACTTAGATATTTTATACGTATATATATATTTGCCTTTAACCGATATTCGAATCGCAAAAGTCCCAAGGTAATTGTCAATCAAATGCTACGATCAAACCTCTTCGTGGAACAATGAGCCATAAATGAGATAATAACAGCAACTTATCCATTTAAATCAATTTGGACCACAGCCTGGTGGAGAGGTTTTAAACAATTAAAGAGTAGCGGAGAGGCCATCGAAGGCTCGCTTTAATTTGTCGGGTCCGGGTTAGGCAGACTCTTCAAGGGCCCATTACGACTAACGAAGGTCCTCTACTTAAGGCACAAAGCGTGCAGCTCGATTAAAACTTATCAACCTAAAGTTGGAATATAGCGGTCTGTTGGGATGCAATCGATTCCAATTTTATTTGCTTTAACAGGTAGTCCTGTGAGTACTATAACACTTAGTGTGTATTTAATTTTTCTCATAAAAATGTATAAAACTATTTCCTTGAAACCTTTATTTTTGTTTCATACTAATATATTAAATAAAACATTTTCTTCCAAACTTAAATTAGTTTGTGTAAAAAAATATTTAAAAAGTAAAAATTTTCACTAAATTTATTATACGTTCATTGAAGTTTATCTAGTTTGATAGCGTACTGTTGTATCTCTCCGATATAATACGTAATCTCTTAGAATTATTACCATATAATAAAAAAATTGTGAGTGTATGCGAAATTAATTTAACATTGAACGTGAACGTGAAACTGATTTGAGTTACAAAAAAGAAGTAACTTTCTTATTAATCTTCTCATCATGTCAATTTGAAGATGCCCATTCCCAGAGTTCTGTTATTAATTTCCATTGGTTTACCGAGTTCCGGATATCTTTCGTATCTGGTTAGACTATTTAGCCAGTAACAGCCTTTTCCCCGCAATTTTACTAGCTATGAATAACTTTTCTAGATAATGTTCTTCACTTCGAGACAAATTAGCGAGTATTCTTTGTAAGTAGAGAGTGAACAGTTATCGCTGTTGACTGTATTCTTTGCTAACATCATATTTCCAATACATCGATCTTCTCTCTTCCAGTTTTTTTATAGTTCATGCTTTGACTTGGAAATTTGTTTTCTCAGGTGGACGTAATTAAGAACTTCTGAATAGAAGTAGTTAAGGTTACCCCAGCTGCACAGTGAATATTTACAGCTAAGTTATAACTTGCTTTTTTCTTGTTCAATAATTTAAATATTGATACTAGAAAAAACTTCGTTATGTTAATAAAAATCTAAGCAAGCCATGTTATGAGTATAAGCCAGACTACTTCTTGAAGTCCCGCTTCAGTCGGAAGTTGGACGATGGCTATCATATTATTTGATGCATCTAATCTAAAGAGCAAGGTAATCTTGTAGCCAAACCAAATTGCAGGTTCTTTGACCAGTAGTGCCTTTGCTGGTCTTTACCTCGTTTTATTACAATCTTTCCTTAGGTAATAAATTGAAGGATTGTGTACCTCTCTTTTTTTCAAAACGTACTCAAAGTACGTCAAAATAAAATTTTAAAAAATGTACTCAAAGTACGCTCAAAATAAGCTTCGTTTCTTTTTCAAGTTTATCTAATACTCATTTTTTCACCGCAGAGGAATATTGAAATATTTTCAAAATGCGGTGATATATTGAAAACACAAAGACTACTAGGTTCTTTTCGGTGTACAGTTTTAGATTTCAGGTCTCTACGTATCATTAAATATATGTAGCAGCCCAGTATCTACATTGTCAGATTTATAATGTAATTTTAGTCATTCAATACCTTGCTTGAAGATAGTTAGGTGTGCCATTTCGACGCAAACTTTAATTTCTTACATCTGGTTTCGACTTTTATTGTTTCATCTTTCTACCTAATTTTTTCGATAATTGACTAATTTTTTCTATAGCTTATGTTCCAATAAAAACATTGTTATTAAACAAATTCTTTTTAATGATTAATTTATACCTTGTTTTTGTAATTTTTATTTCGACATGGTATTTTTATTTCGACAATGTATGAGACATTGCAATATATCGGTGTGCCATTAACGAAAAAACTGGACTCTAAAGATTAGTAATAAACCTTTTTGATATTATTTTGACGTTCTAATACATTTACATAAATTATGCTTAAAATAAAAATTTCTTTCTTATCCACATATTAATATCAATAGTGTAAATCATAGCTCATTTTGTACCAATAGTGTAAATAATAGCCGCTTACTTAAATTTTTGTATTTCATTATATTTATTATTATAAAAACTACCGATACGCTTAACAGTTTAAAAATTTATTTTAAATTAGCGCTAAACCTGCTGTCAATCATAATGTATAGATTCATTTGCTTGCAATTATTTATATTATAATTCACATATTAACTAGTTTATCTATGAAATTTCATTTAATATGTCTAGGTAATTCCTGATTCCAGGGTAGTGATGACTCCAATTCTTCTAAATTACTTTGTCAGCCACTTTCACACAGATTTCGACTCCATACATAGGTATTGGTAAGATATACTAGTCTCATATATGAGCTTTCTGTTCAGCCTTAATTTTCATTTCGAATGTGAAACATATTTTGGAGTAGGCTGCCCACGCCAGTCTTACAACACGGTCTACTTCGTTTTGGTTTTCTTTCTGCATAATAACCTCTTGACCAAGATTAACAAATTTCTACATATTAATAAATCTAAATAACATGAAGACCATTAATGAATAAATTATTAAAGTATAAACTTTGAAATTTATATGGATATGATGTTATACCAAAGTATAGAATAAAAACGCGTCATACAGGGATAATATCAGGTATTTCTTAGGCTGAAAATAACCCATTTTATTACTTTCAACCATGAAAAATGTTGGTGTTAAGTATTATAAAAATATATCGCACCATTTAGGTGCAAACATTTAAACTTATTTTTCATAGTACTAATGTTTCATATGTAGAAATTCGTGGAGAATATGTGTTACACCTATGAATTACTCCACTGCACAAAACATACACGCATAATTTTTTTTCGATGATTCGTTTAAAATTTTTGATCTCCAACTTTTAACAATTACAATATTAGTGGTTTGCAATACTAGGAGCATTTCATTACACCGGGAGAATTAAATCAAATCAAAAATACTTTCTCGGCTATCAAATAACTTTCTAAGGCAAGTTTTTGTGACTATTCTATCACGATAGTTCCTCCATCATGATAGTCGTCCACTTCAATTTAATTTATATATATACATTTCTGATCCAGTCAATAATTTTTTTTGTATCGTTTTCATACAGATGTTTTTTAAATAGAAGCAACCTTGTATACCCAACACAATAACCAATGGAATCCACGTTTCCACTCGCGAACTCTCTACACTAACCGCAATGAACTCATTCCAGATAAGAGTTAATTGATTAAGTACCGCTTGACGCTGAGCAAAAACACCGGGCATTGATGCTTCATTATCTACCGAAGCAAATTTATATTTCAACGTCCAATCTCGGGCGAGATCCTTTACGGAATTATTCAGGTGGTGATTTGTAAAGTTCCATTGTGGTCCATTGTTAGATGTGAATCCGCGCGGCACTGTGTCGATAGTCCCTTTTGAATTGTTATGCCCTGGTCGGGGCGGGATGGCGGTTATGGTTTATTGAGCAGGGCCGGAGGCGAACGTGTGTACACGTGTTCTCCGAATAAGGTTTGGCGTTAATAGGATTTATAGCAGTGTTGCTAATGGCTTGAAAGCAATTGATTTATAAATGCGTTTCATGTCATCGACAGAAGTGATGGAGAATATCAGATAATTGTTTGCATGACATATACACATTCATTTCAGGTTTAACGTTTTTTATACGAACTAACATGTTGAAAAACTTGAAAATCTTATTGTATTTATTTTTGTCTCCATATTAAATACTCATATATATATGTGTGCGTGCGTGTGTGTGTGTGTGTGTGTGTGCGTGTGCGTGTTATGTAATGTGTTATGTATGAAAACGCTTATAGACAGGGTAACTCGTAAGGAGTGGACTAAAGAAATGTCAGTGATAGAAGGGGTTATTATACATAAGAAACAATGAATTCTATTATCCTAGGCCTAATAGTTTTAGAGATATGAATTTTTAATTCTTTTTTAATTTTTGATACTGTGCATGAAACAAAAAAAGTTTGATTAGGTATTATTACTGTTTTTGCTTTTTTATTACCCAAAATCTTTAAAGTATATTCGTCTTCCTAATTAAAATGTTATTCATTCGTTTTCACTGTTATTAATTTCATTTTTTATTGAAAATATAAAAATTAAATTTATTTGTGGAACTTTATTTCAAAAACATCTACAATTCACACAGATTCCAAAAAGATAACATTGTTTCAATTGATTCTGTAAACATTCGAAAAATACCTGATTTATTGAAATAACTCCGCTTTCGCAGAAATTCTTCCGATCGAAACAACCCCTTATCATCATAATTGTTCCGCTATATCTTTCTCACTTGTACTTAACAACTTTGCTACTTTTGTGACTTGCTTTTCTCTCGGAGCTGATAATATATTTTTTGCTGCTTTTTTCGACATCCCTGGTTTTATTTATTGACCTACGCTTGAATTGGACATTCTTTGTGCTTGTGATTTGGATATTGTTTGACCAATTGTATTCCAAAGTCTCAGACCTACACTGCTCCTGAATATGCAGAATTGTATTTCATTTACGGGCTATGTGATGGGTATGCTAGGCAAACCACACGTACGTATCGCGAGCACTACCCGAATCGCAAACTCTATCCCGATCACAGAGACTTTCTTCTTGCATATTTAGAGCATCAAATTCCTGAAAATGTCCTGAAGAAAGACGTAGAAATTTTGATAAACGTCAAGTGCTGGCCGAAGAGGAAGAAGCTGCTTCTAGTAATGCTCGGCGAATTTCTCGACGTACTAGTGACGCAAAAAATACCGCATTTTAAGAAGAAATAATTTGTACCCGTACCATGTACAATGAGTGCAAACACTGATACCTGCTGACTATGAACAACGAATAGATTTCTGTCGAGAGATGCTGCGTCAACGTAGGAAAGATTCTCTTTTTTTTAATTCAATCTTATGGAGCGATGAATCATGTTTTAAAAGAATGGGAGTATTTAATATGCCCAATTTACACCGATGGGATATTGAGAATCCTCTCATAGTAAGGCAAGATAGAATTCATCAATTCGGAGCAAATTTGTGGGCTGGAATCTTAGATGGCAAAATTGTGGTTCCATTTGAACTCCCATCAAGACTTAATGGAGTTCGTGATCTACGGTTTTTGAAAGACGAATTTGGAAATCTGTTGAATGAAATACCACAATATGTATGTGATAGGATGTGGCTGCAGCACCATTGTGCACCGACTCACTTTTCGCGACAAGCAACTGAATTCTTAAATGCAACTTACTTTAAATAAAACAAGTGTAGTACTTATTCATTGTGTTTAATACGAGGTGGCGGCATAATTGCATGGCCATCACGTTTGACAGACCTCAATACGTTGGACTATATTCTATGGAGATATTTCAAGGAGGCGGTCTATTACGTTTAAGAATAAATTTTGTAAGAAGATAATAGTTACGCATAAGAGCTAGGGGAAGTCATTTTGAGCATTTAATATAGCATTTAATGTAATATAAAAAACTTAATAAATGTGATATGATCATAAGTACTACACTTGTTTTATTTTACCACGACGGAAAAATTATCTATGGGTTAGAGTAAAAAAACACATGATGAAATTACTTAGTACCAGAAAATTTTACCTTTTTGGAATATGTGTGAATGGCAAATGTTTTCGAAATAAAGTTCCACAAGGTTGCCATAATCTTTTGACACTGGCATTGTTCAAAATTCACTTGTCATGCTTTGAAATTAAAAAAATACGTATGTGATTTTATGTTGCTAATAATAATGACCGAATAACATTTTAAATAGGAAGACGAATATTCTCTTAAAGATCTTTTACAATACAAAAGCAGAAATAGTAATAATACCTAAACAATTTTTTTTTCTTGCGCAGTAACAAAAATTAAAATAAAAATTAAAAAATCATATCTCTAAAACTATTAGGCCTAGGATAATCAAATTTATTGTTTTGTATATGTAATAACCCCCCTATTATCAAAATTTCATTGGTCCTCTTTTTACGGGACACCTGTATATTAGAACAAAAAAATTTTGATTTTATTGACCATTGATGGAAATCATGGACGTTTAGCTACCCTATATAAAAATATAAAAATTACGCTAGATTTTTTCTTCTAATATTTTGACCGTGAATCACTTTTCATAAATTAAAATTGTTATGCTTCTAATAGTTTTAATTATTTTTATTTTCATAAAATTAAATTTGTTTTATTTTTATTAAACATTTTATCATGGAAATTTATTATAATAAAACATATTTCAGTACCGATTAGAGATTTGTGATACGTTTGATGTACGAAGTTGATATTTCCTTTATTCCAGTAAAAAAATACATTAAAATGGAATATATTTCTAATAAATAAAATGTTGCGAGAAATAATTTACATAATTTTAATAATTTTTATTGCAAACTAGGAGTTGCTTTTGTGTGAATATATCCCCAAAATGAAAAAAAATAATTGAAAATAATTATTTATTCATTTCATTGTTTTCAATATAATATTTCGGCTCTTCCCACTAATTAAAATATTTTTGAATTCCAAATGATCTACAATAATTTTATAAATGAATTAAAAAAAATTATATCTATAATTGCTTTTGAACAAAAATTAGCTCAATACAACTATTTCAAATTGTTTTTTTTTCATATTATGTAATTAAATTTCACTTCTGTTTATGGTAACAACAATTTGTATCTTATAATTAAACAAATATATATTGCCGAGATTATCCTAACTTTATCTGAATAATGAAATAAATTTCAAAATGCTTTGATACCTCCAAAGCATAAAATCCTTGGGACATTAATATTATTATTTACACTCACTTTCTTTATACTTTAGTTGGCATCCCCCATGTAGCCTGAATGACGCTGTCTGCAAAAAAAACACATAATTCATATTCATTTCAAGAATCAAGAAACACAAAATATTTTTGAATTCTTTGGTTTGATATATTATTTGAAAGCTAACGTTATTTAGTACACATCTTTGTGTAAAAAAGTATAGACAATAATTGTCGTTTACCAAAAACTTAAAATTTGGAATAACGTAACTGTTCTTTCACCCTATATAATATTAGCTTTTCCCTATCGGGGCAGAGTGATCGTGGTCACCATGTGGTATTGTTAAAAGCTTATGTGACGCTCCCCATATCTTGCCATTCCTTTGCTTATCGTCCACCTAGTGCACTCGTGAAACCGGCCGCTCAGGGCAGCTTTATTTGCAACCGCACTCTGGTGATCTCTACTGTACCCTACATGATAAAGTGCTCTGTAAAGTTTTTGGGCCGTAAGACACGGGCAAAAAAGTTGAACAGTTCTTAGAGTATGGATAAATTAATTCGGAATTCAGCCCACAATATTTCCAGTAGATTCCTCAAGCACCACATCTTCAAGATGTCTATCTTATTTCTCAATTTCTCAAAGTATCTGCGTCTCCGTGACGTACAGATATTTGAAATCTAAGAATAGTATTATAGGCTTAGTTAGGATGGAAAAAGAAATGAGATTTTCATTACAAATACTAAATTAGGAATCAAAATGGGAATCGTCGCGCTAAATCGCAAAATTTAAGGTTAACTTGGAAATTCCACATGTTTTCATAATAATGGCTATAAGAGCGAAGTACAGCATATTATTCTATTCAATTGTTGAAGATTGAATATTTTTAAGCAGTATTTTAGACTAATTTTATATTCAATCAATTTTAATCTAGACTAGTTTCCGACCCGAGTTCTTGCTCATGGGGACTCTTTGCTTCACTTAGGTGTTAATGACAGCAATACCATATTGATCATTATTATGGTCCTTCTTTTAATTTATTAGATTCTTTAAAGTGATCAAGCGAAAAATTTATTTGAAAGACGGAAAGGAATCGCTTGACCAAAAAACTTAAACTTAAAAAGTAAAGCATATATCTCAATAAGTAACAGTCAAAAATGTTTATTTTGAACATTTTGTGGATTGGGGCAAATTAAATACTGTAATAAAAATTTTTCAATTTTGTTATATAGTGCCCCTCACTATTAATAGATAATCTATTAAAAGATTAAGTTATAAAGTTTACAAACATTTTTTTTCAATGTTTTAAATGTTACGTTTTCAGCGATATATCGAAAAAATATGCAAAAAGATATTCGAAGCTACTAAAACTAAATTAATAAAAAATGCGATTTTAGAACCTACGCAACGGTTGTAAGAAAACTACGGCGAAATATATTTACTTTTTTTTTAGAAAATATTTTTAATGTCACAAAAATTATAGAAAAATAGCCAATTTTGGTGCCTCGTAATAAAATGAACGTAAAAATGAAGATGTAATAAGTACTTGATAACAACACTTTTTGTTTAAATAGGTATGGTAGAAATGATACATAAAACTTATACTTGGGACTACTAAAATTTGTCGAATTTAAAAATGTGTTGTTTTTTATAAAAAATTGACACTATGTCGCCGATGCGTGCAGTACGTGATGTAAAAAACTGACGTGCAAGAACGCGGATAGCAAGAAAGAGAGACAGAAATTCCGGCCTCAGCTGCTTTGACCTCGGTGGAATGCTATCCTCTCCCCAGGGAACGTGTTAGATTGAGCCAAGCCCAGGAACCATAGCCATTCACATCCCATCAAGCGGAGTAAGGCAATCTCGAACACCACTATTTGATATAACTTGACTATAATGGTAACAGAGAAAGAAACCACCTCATCAACATCCACAAGAAGAAGCCAGGCCACACACGACAGTAACAGTATAAGACTAGAGACAAATAGGGACAAACTATAAAAATCGGGACTATATATAGCCTCTGAACTCATTTTCTTGGAAAATTATTTAATATATAGGTTTTATATGAAATTTTTATTGTTTTAATATGCGTGCTGAATATGCTACAATAGTAACTTCTTTATTTTAATTGTCGAGACTCGAAAGTAAAGTTCCATGTGTACTCCTTGGGCATTTATTTAATTTTTTTTATTAATACGTATAAATTAAATAATATGTTTGTGTATAACAATATAAATCAAACGTAAGTCCTGAGAAAATATGTCTCGAAATTATTTTCAGTAGGTCATACATTTAAATAAGTTTTTCATCCATAGTTATAAACAATTAATTAAAAGTATATGCAGAAAAAATATAATCAACATTTAGTTTTAAATTAGTGAATAAAATAATGCAAAATTAATTAGGCTAAAATAAAATTACCACATATTAAGAAATGATGTAAACGTGTAAAAACACAATAATAATAAATAGAATACATTAACACGCAGCTAGTAATTTACGTAATTAAATTGAAATACTAACTTCCATAAATGACCCAATGACTTTATTATTTGGTTGTTAATGGCTACTTTTTCACATTTTATTTATAGCTTTGAATAATACGACATATTACTATTAACTCCTTTTTCATTCCATTTGCAGTCGTCTTACTTCTCTTCTTCTTCTTTGTACTCCCAACTTTCTGTTACTTCAATCGGTTATCGGCCAGCTATCTTAATTTAGAGGCGCCATTTGCTTTTTTTATTTGCATCGCATTTTCTTATAGACTTAGCTCATTCGTATCGCACTTGACATTTGTCATTCAGGTCGTAGTATGTCGTTCACACCCTTTTTTAACCGAAGTAATAGAAAGGTATTTTTTCGCGGTGTCATTTTCGGGTCTCTGCGTTATGTGATCGTACCATCTCAATCTCGCCTTGTCTAAGATTTTATCGCCTATCGGAGGGATTTTGAAACTCCCTCTTATAAATTGTCAGTTTATTGTAAATACATCTTTTTACGAAACGTAACGAATGTAAAATGAGTAATTAATTGAAGTAATGTTAAAGATACTACCATAATGTTAAAGAACAAAAGGGAGACCATACGTTCAATATCACCGTGGCATATTTCTTAGTCTAGTGTAAAGAAATTAAAATCAAACATTTTAGCCCAATCATTTGGTCAAGTCAATAGTAATCAATTTGTCTCCTTATAAGTTTAAAAACTTCACATTAATAAGTTGTATCTTGAAAAAAATAAGAAATACACTTTTGTAACTAAAGGATTCATTGAGGTAAATAAAAAAGTTCAAACTCTATGGATTTATTGTTACCCGTTGATAAATTCCTATAACTACCTCTCTCCTTCATTATCAGATTCTCCTGTGTATAATGTGTCAGCCAATAGCTTATTGGGGAAAGTCGGACAAGCTCAAACTCGACGGCTCTACGTTTAGCCATTGAAAGGTTGACCATCTCCCTCCTCCATCATAGTATTAGCTCGATGGTACCATTATATTTTATTATCATAGCAATTGCATCGATTTGCAAAGCTTTTCATCGACACGACAATTAAAAGTGAATAAAAATCGATTTGCCATATTGGTTTATATACTTGGTTACATACAAATGAAACTAATAGAAAACCGTGTTTAAATTGGAAATTCATATGCTTCGGATCGAGTATCGAAACTCGTAGCAATTTACATCAATGACATGTGTTACCCATTAATTTCGCCACAAGGTAGTACCGCTTTATATATATCTCGTCCCGCCCACCACACTCGGAATACCCGCACGTAACATACGTATATTTTTGCGTTGCGCCTCCGCGCCCGCAAAGCAAACAAGCTAACATTTGAATAGCAAACACGACCTGATTCCGACTCATCCAATTTATACCCACAACTGAGTGCCCACACTTTTCGAATTCCTTATGAACTGTAGGCTGTACAAGTGGGCTGGTGGGATGAATAGTTTTTATTGAAATTGATTCGAATTCAACGGCCGCATACAAATTCAGCCAACGGTAGTTTTATGAAATATTTTATTAGCTAGAAGAAAAGCTAGAGAGTATAGCAAATTTGTAAAGAATCTATAATTACTAAATCCTTTAGTCATCTCTTGATGAATGAGGGTCATTCTCACTTGCAGTTACTGACTCGCAGTGTATTATTATTCCTATCCACTGGGCCCAGTCTTGGGAATGTCCTATCATTGCATCGTTGAAGGGCATACCAGATAGCTTTCGTAACTTCTCCGACCGTCTAGCCAAAAAATGGTATCTTGGTCACATTCCAGCTATTTTTCACACTATACCTAAATTTATTTCAGCTTCTTTATTTTTTGTGGGCAGATAGTGGACAGCTTCTAGAGTACACACATTAGTCCGTTTATTAAGCCAGGATATTGGTAGCTTTCACCACATTTCAAATGCGTCGATATACTTTATTTCATAATTATTTTTTCACAGTCCATTTGTTGATTTTATATAGATAAATGTAAAATATTGGGGTTTTCACAAGTCTTACTATGGTACTTCTAGAGACATTTTTATAACGCCAGATCTTTTTTTATGTAGTCATGCCAGTCTCAGATATATATTTTTCTAAATAATTCTTCTGAATGATTTACATCTTTTCTGGTCATTCAAACCAAGATATACAGAAATAGTGTTAAGAGATATTATATAACAGCTTATTTAAAAAAATAGTTCATTAATAATGCAAGCCAAAACCATGCTGAGATTTTACATTTCAAGTAAACACATGAATGCTATCTGTTACAACAACTATAAAAGTAAACTTCTTTTATGTAAACACTTGAAATGTAAAATCAAATTTAATTTTTTTATTGAAAACATTTTTTTATGCGAAACTAAATTAAAGGTACATCGGTTTCTGTAGACCTAATTCATTCCCGAGTTACGAAAGTGAAGTCAGGTTCCTGTCGGATAGAAAAAATTTGCTATATATTTTATGATATTTATTATGTGTTCCTTGTGCTCACGGCTTTGTTAATAAAATTTGGAATATATTATTTATTTATCAGTAAGTTATTTACATGTAGCACTATCTGTTACAACAATCAAAAAACTAAACTTCTTTTAAGTAAATACTTGAAATGTAAAATTGCCATGTCTTATTTTTAGCTGGTAGATTGCTATAAAACGTAGTTTATCCGAATCTAACAGAATCCATCAGTAAAAAGTGATCAAAATTTATCTGAATCTAACAGCATCCATCAGTAAAAAGTGATCAAAATCCTTTCCGCTATTCTTACGTGATGAGCGAACAAATAAATATTTCCTTAGACAAACGGACAAACATTTCGAAATCAATATGTTTTATGTACCTTTGTTATGTTACCCTAATCATTTTCATATCAAATACATTCGATGTAAAGATGCGCCAATTCTTTATCTTGTTACATGTATAGACAATATAATACAAAATAATCAAATGTATACAGCCGAATGCTTCGGCATTCGGCTGAATAATGAATGAAAATCTGAATGTGGGCAGGTGGGATGAATAGTTTTTATTATTTTCTGTCTGTGCCTTTTTTTTGTTTTATTCATACCAGTGTATAAAATAATCCACATGTGTCAAAAGTTATTTTACTTGCATTCAAATACGTAGCCAGAACGTTGATGAAATATTCAGTTAGAATCTTTCCAAGATATTTTTCTCAAAATCGTTAATGAATTAAGTAACTTTACATTTGAGTTCAAGAAATCTATTATGAAGAAAGGTACGGGATGAGATGTCACATTCTGTGTCACTCAAAGGAAAGAAAATGTCTTCTATTAAATTCTTTTATCAGGAACAAAATATTTTTAGTCGGCCCCCAAAATTATGGAAAAATTATAGCGGTTTATTTTCAAAATATTGTCCCCCGGCCCATTTGTCGAAGCCATTTTTACCCAAAAAGCATTTGACAGAGAAACTTAATATTTAACATAATGATAAAGCATATTAATATACCCTTACTGTAATAATTAACACTTAAAATATTTGTACGGATATTTTATGGCACGGGTAAAATTTTAATTATTTAGATAATGTGGTATTTCCTTTATAAAATACATTAACTTGCGCATATCTCAATAATTAACACTCAAAAATATTTGTATAGAAATTGAATGGCGTAGTAACGGTCTAATAAATTAATAGAAAAAGAAATTTTAATTCCCTAAATAGTGTAGGATATTGCTTATAAAGTACATTAACCTGCGCATATCTCAATAATTAACATTCAAAAATATTTGCGTGGGAATTTAATGTCGCGGGTAGAGGTCTTATGGATTAATAAAAAAAATTCCCTATATAATGTATAATATCGTGTAAAAACCAAATTTACCTACGCATATCTCAATAATTAACACTCGAAAATAATAGTAGGCAAATTTAATCGCGCAGGTAAGGGTCACATTAATTAATAGAAAAACATTTATAATTCGCTAATTAGTGTATAACATCGTTTATAAAGCAAATTAATAATTAACACTCAAAAATAATTGAAGGGATATTTATTGGCGTGGATAGGGTTCTTATTAATTAAGAGAAAACAATTTTGAAATTTTCAGAATAATGTGGGATATCGTTCATAAAACAAATTAATCTGCGCATATCTCAGTGATTAACACTCAAAAATATTTGTATGGATATTTAATGGCGCGGTTAAGATTCTCTAAATAATATGAGATATCATTTATAAAGCACATTAACCTGCCCACATCTCAATTATTGACGCTCAAAAATATTTGTACGGATATTTAATAGCGCGAGTAGAGGTCTAATCAATTAATAAAAAAAACTTTTTAAATTTCCTAAATAGTGTATAACGTCATTTATAAAGCACATTAGCATGCGCATATCTCAATAATGCGCATATCTCAATATGGATATTTAATGGCGCGGGTAGGGGTCTAATTAATTAATAAAAAAAAATATTTAATTACTTCAATGGTGTGAGACTAACAATCAAAAATGTTTGTATAGAAATTCAATGGCGCGGGTAGGAGTATAAATAATTAATAGAAAAAAAATTAAAATTCCCTGAATGGCGTGGGATATCGTTTATAAAGCACATTAACCTGCGCATATTTCAATAATTGACACACTAAATTATTTGTAAGGATATTTAATGGTACGGATAAGGTAACAGAAAAAAAATTGGATTACCTATATAATGTAGGATATCGTTTAAAAGCATATTAACCTGTGCATATAACAATAATTTACAGTCAAAAATAGTTGTATGAAAATGTAATGGCGTGGATAGAGGTAGACCTCTTAATTAATTAATTCAGTTCATTAATTCAATGTGTGAAATCATCGTTGTTATTAGCAGTTTCAATTTCAGTGTAAATATATAACTAGAATACAATGTTTTATATAAGTTTAAGCATGCTTAACGATAGACTTTAATTTTATTATTTGCTAGCTACTAATTAACGACATTCAATTACATGGAATCGTGTATCGCAATTGTATTGCAAAAAAAAATAATGTTGAATAAAATATCTATTTCACACGAGAGTAGGCATGTGTTTGCCAATCAACATAAGTGACGTCGAAATTTCGTTGGTCGTGAGTAATTATGCGTGTTCAATTGCGGCGGTTATCAGCTGTTCGAACGTAACGAGCGAACGTTAATGGCCGTCGCGTGTACTTGATTAATCTATGTTGAGGGCGGGTTGTTTGTCGTGAGGCCCATAGGAATAAATACATTGACATGATTTGTAGTTAAGCTTAAGAAAAGAAATTAAATATACGATATGCATATTTACGTTAGATTGTAATATCTTCCTTTGTTTTATAACTTGTCTTTTATTTTCTTTAGTAACTGAAAACAAACCAAAAAATTTTCAGGTGAAGAATGGTATGTGTAAAAGTAGAATAGCATGGGTGTACCATACAAATATGTTATCTGTCAGTAAAACAAACACTTTCGGTAAAGTCATCCAACACAAAATGGATAGTTCTGAAGGGAACATTCTGAGAGCAATTCTTTGGTCAGTGAGGAAAAACTCCAAGAAAAGATCCAGATACAACTTTATACTTTATATATATATAAAGAGCTCCACAACTTATTCAAAGTGTTTGAAGCAACCGACCGATATGGCTAATTCATCGCTGGAGAATCTCAGGTAACCATCCAGTCAGAAATGTTAGAAAACGATAAGAATTTGATTACTCTAAGGGTGAAAGAATCGAGAAAATCTGTTCTCGATAGAGAATGTGACAACAATAAATATTGTGGAGGCAGAACAAACCTGCAGTAGGCTGTTTTGGTCATGACTAAATAGAATAAAAAATGTTTATTTTTGCCTACAATCATAAGTACTAATTATGCTTTAAAAAAATTTCCATACAATTCTATTAGATGTTAAGGGATTACGGGCCGTGTTCTTTTCTTTTGTTCGAATAGCAATAAAGCATTTTTAGCTTTAAATATGTTTATTTTTCTCTCTGACCACTCTTTGACCAAAATACTCAAATAAAAATACTCAAAATATGCCCACCAGTAACAACCGTTAAGTAAAAGTATTGGATTTCAATGGATGTTAACGGAAATCTTATTTCATTTTATCACGGAAGGTTATGAATACAAATTTACACTTAAAAAAGATATAGCTTCGATTGGAAAATTAATTTACTTTTAAAAATAATTATACAACTTGATCAAAAGTTGTGTCGGTTTTCTTTTAAGAGTAGGTTTGATTGTTGTTTGCAATGTGTGTTCTGCTCCTTTCATTTACATCGCGACTATGTAAGAATCTGGAAAAAAACATTGAGCTTGTCAGCTCCGATGCTTCACTGGAGTTTACTCCTTAATTACGATTGTCTTGGAATGTATAATATAGGTAACACTGTATACAAATATAAATATCATCTATCAATATATACCTTATCGATAAGGCAGGGTTCATGAGAAACGCATTCACTCGACTGTTTTTTTCGTTGACTTAGTTTGCAAAACTAGTGTCCTTGAATTTTTTTAACGGGATAAAAAAGAACCTATGTTCATCCTGAAGATCCTAATTTTTTTGACTCGGAGGAGAGTTTCGGAACTCCCACATTCCACTTGCAAACTGGTACAATTTAATAAAGAATCATTATTCGATCAGGCTCTACGGGATGACGAGGTGAATTATTGGTGTGTGAATCCAACAAAGATTTATATTGTATAAAATACAGTCATCACCTTTATATGCAAATATCAATCCAGTGCTTATCCCTCTCTTTCTATTTCTGTCTATAAATGTGTATCTATTCTGTCTTCTCCTAAAAGCATAAACGTGTTTATGTGACATTTGTTCCAATCATTACCGATGTTGTAATTAAGATTACTTGAGAATTATTATTCAGATTGCAGACGTTTTGCCTTGAAACCGTTGCACTGAGTTTAATTTAAGTCGTTGCTGTATGACAATTTCACTGTCGCAATATCACATTTTTATATAATGTTCACAATAAAAATGTACTTATTTTTATTGTTCTAGGCATAGCAAATAGACAATGGCATCGTTCTATTCTTTACACAGGAAATAAGACCTTAACTCTAAAAATATGTCATAAGCACAACCTTTCCCATATATCGGGAATATTTATTTGTACTTACCAAAAAATATATCAATTTTGAGTATTTACTAAAAGGTACAATATACTGGGAGGCATAAAAAAGCAAAGTATAAAATTGATTTCGTGAAAAGAAAATAAAATTGCGTAGCATATCGGATACACATGCTATTTATTTTATTTTCTAAGGCAGATTTGTAATATATAAACATATTTTTAAATTACGTTTCCTACCCTATTTCATGTCCTTAAAATTTTGATTCAAACCCCTTCCTAAGTTTGCGTGAACTATTACTTTACAGGTTATAGTTACTTATATAATATAGTGATATATACTTTTATGATATATATATATATCCACCTATTATGTAACGCTAATTTTAACTGTTATTCCATATCCAGTATTAAATTAGTTCTTGTTAACAACCACAACTTATTAATTACGAATTTTACGTAAACAAATATTTCCTTCTTATCAGATGTTTACCTTCGTAATACATACCTTTGCGATACATGGGATTTATATACAGTGTTCACTCTATTGCAATTTTATTTAAAAAGGGGTGGATAATTGGCTCATCAGCTCACCCGTTATAGATGGTGGAGACAAAAATTTGGGCAGTGCTTTGCAACATAAATATTATGCATTTCTGACACTTGTAGAAATTAGGCAAATACTGTACAAATTAAATTTTAACACGCACTTCGGCAGATAAATTGCGTTCCTCAAAAATTAAATGAAAATTCGTAAAAAATTACTTTTATAACTCAATCTTCTTTTTTAAATCGCACGACTCTCTCTTGTGATTCGGTGATTTATGTGGAGGAGACACCTGGCAGTCAGAATAAGCCCCGGGGCAGCAAAGGTCAAAAATTTATAGCCTCTCTTTCAAAACTGAACCGTATGTTACTATGACAAATTTCAATAGAGTTACGCAGCCTTTCTCTCAAATCTTAAAAGATCTTTTTTTCAGAAGTAACTTTTTCAAGATCAAATTAAAGGTAAAAGACTTATATGTTACTTAAAATAATATATTAAAATTAATTTAATTTAATGTTAGAATATATTTTCTAACACGAGTCCACAGTCGTCTACTATACGGGTCTAACTAATTACATTTGCATAAATACATTTTCTAGTAGTGATATAAAAAGGATTATTATCTAAAAAGAATATCTTTCTATTAATCTACCTTAATATTAATATTAAAAAATTATACCAAATGAAAATATTAATTCAAACTTTTCGAAGACAACTTAAGTTATTCAAATGAAAGGAAGTTGGTAAATGAAATATATTTTTCCAAGCAAAGTCTTAGGTATATTTTTGACGGAAAATTATGTTTGATTGAATACACATTTTTAAATTTATATCTTTAGTAGTAACATAAAAATAATGATTTACTAAAAAGGATAACTTTTTGTGGAACTACCTTAATATTGAAGTAAGAAAATTATGCTGAAACAAAATATTAATTCAATATTTTTAGAGACAACTTACGTTATTGAAATAAAAGGAAACGGAATATATTTTCCAAGCAAGGTTTGAGCATATTTCTAAGTGAAGTTTCCTTAATTTTTAAGTTTTTTTTCTTAAAAATAAATTTTTTTTTGTTAGCCTAAAAAGTATGTAAATTAGCTTCAAGAGGCAACACGAAATCTTAACTTGAATTTGACGGACTTACATTTAATTAAACATTAATGTATATATACAATGCTATGCAGCAACATAAACGTACTGTTATGTACTGCCAAGCTGAGTAACCCTCACTTGCAAACTATACAAAATATCCTAGTTTTTAATTAATATTCCGTTAAATGTATCTAATTATTATATCCATAACGTTATTTATGGTCTCTCATTTCGTTATTAATTAATCGACTAATTAGAGGTGAACTATTTACCATATTTAAACTTTAACCAACAAATAATTTACAACATAATTTCTTAAAATAATATTTGAAAGGTATACTAACGACGACTAAAAATTCTCGTGCTATTTAGAAAAGTTTTTATATTATACATATATATATATATATATATATATATATATATATATATATATATACATACATAATTATTATCATTTAATACCTATTATGTTATTATTTATTAACATATATTACAACCATAATTAAGAAAAGATTACATATATAAGAAAAAATGTTTAACTGCGTAGTTTTTCATATTATTATTATTTTCCTCGTCTTAGGAAGACTCTAATTATTGTCATTATTATTTTGTCAAAATAAGACAAAATTGAAGGTAAAAATCTGAACATCAATATGAAATTTATTATTTATTAAAAAGTAAACTTTAACCATGGACATATCATCAAATTTGACTGTATTATATATTTTTAACCTTTGGGTAGAAAATGGACATTTTTAATCGAAAAATTAGGCATTTGCGAAATTAAAGAAACAGCCAGGCAAAATAATTTTGCCCAATCGGATTTTACTACAATTCTTTCGTAGAACCTCATACAGACAGTTCATCATTTGTTAGTTTCTTCGCATTAACAGAACTTTGGTGTTGCTGAACAAATAGAGCCGATGTGCACTGGTGCCCTAGGTAAACTACCATTACATGTGTGCTTAAGTCAAAATAATCTTTTAACGTATTATGTCTAATAGTGTCTGTTTCTAAAGCTTTATTATTGTCACTGTACTGTATTCTGTCAAATAGTGTAATCTTAGCTTTATTGGTATACGTTTTATCGCCTCCATGGATCAGGTGATTTGCTCACCTCGTTTTAATTATATTGACTATACGTTTTATCTCCTCCATGGATCAGGTGACTTGCTCACCTCGTTTTAATTTATATGGGCTTCTACAAAGTCGATCATTCGATTTGATCCACTTAGCTCTTTGTTACTAAATGCTTGAACTAATATCTTTTCAAGAATGTTTCTCTCTATTTTACATTTAGCGAATTTTATTAGTTTTTTGACAAATTTTTTTGAAGCCAGGTTTATAAATCACAGGTTAATAGCAGTTTTTTTCTTTCAATACCGTCATTGAAATACTTCTTTAGGCACGTTATAAGAAGAATGATGAGCGTGAAGTTTTACTATGCTCGCATCCGATGCAATAAAAATTGACAAGATTTAGTTGCTAACTAAACATCCCTGTAGTGACTGATACTATCTTCATGATAGTTCTTGAGGTATTTGTAAATACACAACACGTGTTTTATACATTCCAGTATATACAAGTCTACAAAATATAAATGTTAAAGATATTTCTGAAATAAAAAGAGAAATTGCCCTGCGAGGATTCCCTGCACGTTTCGGCACTTATAAATATTAAAAAATACGCAGTTTTTCTATAAAATTTTATTATTAAAAATATTGGCATTAATTTCTACAATACTAAAAAATTACATAGTACGCTTTTCAAGGGAAAAAATAATATCGCGAATATTTAAAAAACCTATGCGATTTAGAATAAGTATTAGGTAAATTTCTTGTAACGCTATCTCTTCTTGATTTCATCTTTAGTATTATATCTACAATATCTCTACAAAATTTCTATAATACCTCTAGAATTATTTTATGTAAAATTAACTGAATAATAATTTCTTTATACATTGCTGCATCAGTTGAAGTCACACAACACATAACGTAAACAAATTTAATTACTTGCCCCACTTTTAAATAGTATTTACTGAGATTTATGTGGGTTAATATGTTTTACTATTACACCAACGTTCTAGCTGCTCTTTTAAATGATGTCTGAGAAAATTAGTTTGAAAATTATTACTGGTATCTGAGAATTATTTTCGTAAAATTCAAAATTAATACTTTTGGGTTGCTTACAAAATGCTCATTCAAATGATATTCCACACAATACAAGTAACAAAAACACAAGTAGAAAAAGATACAAGTAAAAAAAGGTCTCTAAAGAAGAAAAAGATATAAAAAATGCTGAATCTCCTATATAAATATTTTTAAGTGTCACATTGATATGTTTGTTAATACGCTATTAAAATATTATTTCCGAATATTTTATTAATTATTGAATAAAATTTAAAGTTTCGGCCTTAAACGGCCTTTAATGGTGAAAGGGAGAGACGGATAAATGATTGGTCTTTTAAGGATTCTGATATTTTATTTCGAAGTATGATTCCCTAAAATAGCTCAGAGATCTAAACAAGCCATTGGCGATAAATCAAAGATTCTTAAAATTGTTATATCAATGTCAGTCTGTTTGTTGGTCTCTAAACACAACTTGAATAAACAATTGAATTAAATTTGATAATATATAAAACAAATTATAATTTGAGTTTCCAAAAGTGAAATATAGTTCTTAAAAATTCTCTTTTCGTGTAATATCCGGTAGTACGTAAGGAATATACATTTTTTGTTTGCTTGTAATTCTATCACTAAAAACTGCTTAGTCAATTTAAATGAAGTTTTTGTTCTAAAAATACTTGGAGTATAATTTAAAAACAATAATACAATATTGAAAAAAATCAACATCTGCAAATATATAATGGCCCCAAAATGTAATATTTTGATTCACTTTTGGCGCCGGTATTGATTACACGTTTTATCTCCTCCATGGATCAGGTGATTTGCTCACATCGTTTTAATTTATATGGGCTTCTACAAAGTCGATCATTCGATTTGATCGACATAGCTCTTTGTTACTAAATGTTTGAACTAATATCTTTTCAAGAATGTTTCTCTCTATTTTACATTTAGCGAATTTTATTAGTTTCTTTTGACAAATTTTTTTGAAGCCAGGTTTGTGAATCACAGGTTAATAGCAGTTTTTTCTTTCAATACCGTCATTGTAATACTTCTTTAGGCACGTAATAAGAAGATTGATGAGAGTGAAGTTTTACTATGCTCGCATCCGATGCAACAAAAATTGACAAGATTTAGTTGCTAACTAAACATGCCTGTTTAGTTAGCAACTAAATCTTGTTATAATAGTTTTATATTAGTTTTGTTATAATAGTGACTGATACTATCTTCATGATAGTTCTTGAGGTATTTGTAAATACACAACACGTGTTTTATACATTCGAATATACACAAGTCTAAGTTATGTCTGTGCTTTTAATATTATATTTTTACGTAATTGAAATTTAAAATGTTTTTTTTTATTATATTATTGTATTATGAAAGCTATAGACAGAAATAATAACATTAATGACTTATTAAATATTTTTTATCAAAGTTTAAAAATAATAACAAAATGCCATTGTCGCCAGCAATTGAGTAAACAATTTCACAAAAGTTGAAATTATAATTAAATAATAAAATCCGATTTTGTTGTTTGTAGATGTTCCTCCGTTATCATAGAAGCATATTCAATTTACGTAAAAAGAACAATTTATTAAACTTTTCTAAAACCTGTGGTCGATATTCCTGTATCTTTAATATAACAACACAAAATGCGAAAATACTCGTAATATTTCAGTCTGTATTTGAATGAAATATTGACGTAATTTTTCTAAAACAGTAAGGGCTGTCGGGTAGTTTTCCGTGTGATTTTCTTATTTATTGGAAGGGACCACGCGACAGTCATGGCGAGTCCCAGGGGTGTAGTGTGCTGTATAAATTTATTGCCCGTTCGCCGTATGTCGATGACAAATTTTTGTATAAAACTTGTTCGAAAGAAAATTGTTATTTATATTTATACTAAATCTATTTTAACTAAACCTATTGTTCAAAACCTTTTACTTTGTCACGTGTATTTAGTTGTCTGTGTACGTTTAATAACTGCATTGATAAAGACAAATATTTGTCGTTAACACACACTTTGCTTAAACCAATATCTTTTAACATATTTCATTTTTAGAGCTTTGTTTCTTATTTTTATCTGTCACTAATTTGAAAGTTTTACAGTTTTAATCCCACGAATATATACAAGAAATGTCATACCTAAATTAATATATTGTTAAATGTAAAAAAAATGTAAGGCACTTCCCTATAGAGATAATATCCAGCGCAATTTTTTGACCTTTTCATTATTAGATATATATAAAAATTACATTCAGACAATACCCGTTTGAGAAATATTAAGCTTTAAAATGGCTTGCAATACTTGGACTCTCCCTTTAATATTTCGATGATAGGTTTAAAAATTTAAAAACCTGTCTAGAATCTTTCACTCGATCAGTATTTTAAATTCTGATCAAATGTAAGAACAAAAAATTATTTAGTTTCACTTTCATCAACAATTTCAAGAAATGTCGACAATTGATTACATATGTTTTTTATTTTTGCCCAGTACGAATGATTAACGTACTAATTTTATTTTTATATCAATTTATCGCACTTTTTAAGGCTTATTTTATTTCTATTAACTTATGGCATTTAAAACTTATTTAATACATTTACAATTTACAACATTGTTATTTAACCTACTGTTTATTTAATTAAAATAACTAAATTTCGTATACTGAATGTATATATGATTTTTCGGCTGCGAACATGGTTCAAAGTATGCCGAGCTTTATCGGCAGCGAGCTTGGTTCAAAGCACGCCAAACTCTTTCGGGGGCGAGCTTAGTTCAAAGTATCCTGAAGTTAATCCGCGGCAAGCTTAGTTCTAAGTATGCAGAGCTTTATCGACCGCGAGCTTGGTTCAAAGTATGCCGAACTTTATCAGCGATGAGCTTGGTTCAAAGCATGCCAAACTTTTTTGGCGGCGAGCTTAGTTCAAAGTATGCCGAGCTTTTCCGGTGGCGAGCTTGGTTCAAAATATACCGAGCTTTATCTATGACGAGCTCGGTTCAAAGCATGCCAAATTTTTCGGGGGTGAGCTTTGTTCAAAGTATGTCGTCCTCACCTTCACAGATTACAAGGCGGGCACCATACATACGATGGACCATTATGGTATCCAAGTTTATGCAATGTGACTCATGACATATGTTTTTATAGTGACTCATGACATCATACTAGTATAAATGGTTATTACTGCTCTCATATTTTTTCTCATCATTTTGGATATGCCCCTGATTCCTCGTGTTTATTTGTTTAAAAAAAATAATATTTTTTTAAGTATGCAGTAAAAAGACCTTACAAGTATAATATCACACGTTACACAAAACTATGAAAAATATTTTCTAGTAATTTATTTCTCCACCCTAAAATTACTATGTCAATATTTTGTAAAAAACTATTAGAAAAAATGCTAGTTAACATTATTTACTAAATAAAATGTTTATATCTAACAGCTTCTGGGAAAATCGGCTATGGAACCTTTACAGATCACAATCTGTAACGATGGAACCTATACTGTTCCTATTCCATTGTTTCTAGGTTTTAAAATTTCTATATTTTAAGGTTTTTAAAAAATAAGCTTTAATAGCCAAATACATACGTGTGTGATTTGAGAAGTTTGTATTTTTCTTTTTAAGATACGAAATCCTGGAAGTAAATTATTTAATTCTATCCATTGGATTATTAATTAATGTAACCAAGATATTTTTGTAACTAATTTATAGTTTTACTTGTTTATTCATAATGTAGACAAACACCTGTCGAGCAAGAGTAAAACTCACACTACGAGGGCTCCGTAAAAATGTAGGTACTCATAAATATCTAAGGGAAGTGGAACAGAAAAATGGCGCATATTTAAAACAATATAAGATCTAGGACAATCATCATAATTTTTCTACAATTTGGTTATAAGCTTCTAAAATTCAATTTTTTCATAATATTACATTAGGCAATTTCAAAAATAAGGTTGGGGCGACATATTTTATTGTGTGTTTTCCAGCATATTTCTGAAAATATGCTAAATAATATTATGAAACAAGTATTTTTGAAACCCTTATTATTAACTCTTTTATACGAAACATTTTTATTTAAATTTTATTTTACTATAAAACGGAATAAAATAATTATTTTCAGTGCCTCATTGGTCCCTTCGTCCCCTAAAATTTATATATAAGTATTTTGAAATGTTAGCTATTGATACATATGCGGGTAAGTACGTTTTACAACTACGCCAAATATCAAGTTTCTACGTTAAGTGGTTTCTGAGAAAAAACGGATGTTACAGACAAATAGACAGACGTCAGAGATCTTATGAGGATTACGTTTTTCCTTTCGAGGTACGGAACTCTAAAGATGAATAAAAATCGAAACTACGTCTTATACGTGCAGTATAACGAAGTTTGAAACGTAAAAACGGTACTTACCCTCTTGGTGTTGGTTGAAAGAAAATAAATCTAAAGAAGCCTACTAAATATCTCAGGACAAAATATTTAGAATATTTTGATGCATATTCTACATGCATTAAATAAAACAGAATTATAGCTCGGCTAATTTTAGAAGCCAGCAACGTTTAAAATAGGTTTTTGGAAAGAAAGTCTTCCTCCAAAAAGTTGTACATAAATTTGCTTTTAAAAAATTACATGCGTCTCCGTTCGCTTATATATCTGTATATAGAAGTGTAAGGACACTACAGAGGTTGAAAGTCTTGACCGGTTTTGTGATTTTTTTATCGATTGGTTAACCACCATAAAAGAAGCTTATTGGTTATTAGTTTTTGTAAAAGGGTTTAATTTTTGTAAACAATTTTCTGCAAAACCTCCCTTCTTTCATGCGCCGTGTCTGTCCGCACCGTGTCTGTCGTCGTTTTATATTTAATCAATGATGAAAAGTACGAAGAGTACGCTTTTAGTTTTACGACCGATTTATTTCTTTTTCCAAATAAGAAGTGGAAATTGAGCGGTCAAAAATTGTAACACATATTTCGTGGTTTAAATTAAGTACCAAAATGAAGCCATTGTTAATTTTGTACATTGAAAATAAACTGAAAAATAGAAAAATAAATAAAGAAATTTATTTTTCAGGCATAAATTTAGTGGAAAACAATGGTTATTCTCCGAAAAACGGATAAATTTTTCACAATAATGTTACATACGAGTTAGTAATAACGAGTTATATGGTTTGTAATTGCACAAAGTTTGATAGTAATCAGTGACACAGTTACTGGGTTATAAAGTAATAAACCAATATATACTTGACTTATTTGTCTGCACATAAAACGCAACATTTCTTTTTAAGTTTACCTGTTTACTAACTTCAGTTCTACTACATGAAATTTTGTGGCGTTTCCATCCTCATAAAGAGAATTGGTCCAAAAAGTTTCTTTACGCAGAAAAACAGTTTAGATGCTCTGGTTACAAAGAGATCTTAATATTTTCGAGGTGTATCCTTGGAAGAGGATAGTTATAAAGGATTATCGATGGCGCAACGATCACACTGAGACTGTGAAGCAAAAAAAAATATTTAGCACAAAAATATTTAAATTCAATCGCCGACCATGGAAATCGTAGACATCACAAATTTAATGCGAGCGGAGCAGCGGGAAAAGCTGATTTATAACATAAGCAATGATTATCAACAATGAACCTTGAATTAAATTATTAAAAATAATTTCCTGTAGCAAATAATACGAATCTTATATCGTATAAAAAGATCTCGGGATTTTATTTGGTGAAATTCGAATTTCCTTTTCGAAGCAAATTACGACAGCACATTTCACACACAGCTTCATATTAGATAAATTTTCCCCATCTCTGTAATATTCGCAGCACAAAACGATGCCTACACAATAAAGAGCGAGGAAATTTAACAAATTTTCAAATAAAAAAATATGTTCCATCTTCTTAATTCTGTTATATGGATATTTATGCCTACGGCAATGGCATGTAAGCGAAGGGAGGAACGCCGAAGAAAATATTTATAATGCCGACGCATTACTTTCAGAGCACTCCTCCCTCTCGGGAGGGGTTGTCCCTAAATAACGCGCAATAATAAATTTAATTTGTCACTTTTGCACCTCAAATTGATGACGTTACGCCGTATCTAAAAGCCCGAGGCGAGCTTTCTGATTGGTGTTCGGTTACAGAGATCGGGGGCCGTTTGAGTTAATTAAGTTTGTTACGCGCAACCGATACTTTTAGTCACTACGCCATTAAGATTTCTATATTGTCAAGTTTTGTAGTACATTCGATCTTGTTTTAAAAAAGTTCGTTTATCCTTGAACAATATATTTGATAAAACCACTGATTCTCAATAAATAAATATTTTAGTGAAAATTTATTTAACAGTTTAAACTGTTTTCCTTTGTTCATATAATATAAATCTCTGGTTATCCGTGTAACATATTAGCTTTAAAATTACTCTTTCATTTTCTAAGATATCACTATTATTATTAATAAAATAATGTAATAATAATTACTAAAACGATAACAGATTCGATGGCAGTATTAATATCAAAATGTTCACCAAGTGAGGATTTTTTTTAAATCTGTATCGTCGCTCGAGGATATATATTATTACCTTTCTAATTGTTTTTCAAATCTTTCCAGCAGATTTCGCGTGATTGAAGAATAAATTAACATACAGACAGGCAGACGAAAATTCTGAAAATATATTTTATGGCTTTTATTATCATTATATACGTCAAAGCAATCACTTTTTTAAAATACTTTCCAAGTTCAGAATTAACTCTGTTCCAGTTTTATTACGTGTACAAATATCTTTATGTACTTCTCACCTTGAAGAGTTAGATAATGGTGCATAAAGTGAAAGTGATTATAACAAAATTTTTATTGAAATCATCGGGTACTTAGTCACTTGGTTAAATCCACGTTGTTATACAACATATGTTACACATATGGATATTACCATAAATTACCTCACGACATATACTTAACTGCTGATAAGAATGAATATTGTACTACAGTATTCATCAGCATACAATGAGGATTGTAAAAAAATATTTCATAAAAATATTAAAATAAATATTTAATAACGTCTATTTTATTTAAGTAAAGGGGATATCTCAAAATCTAGAATTATTTTTAAAGCAAAACTTGCTTAATTGATCTAATTTTTTACATTGGATTTTAAAAGTATTGATGACATTAAAATAAACTTTTTTCCATCATTCATTGTTCAAGTAATATAACTTGGCTAGAAATTGGATTAAGAAAGTCTTCATTTTCCTGAATGATTAAATTATACCATACACGAAATTAAAGACTGTTAGCATATTTAACGAACGTATCTATAGAGTAAACTTAAAGTCTGGCGTACTTATTTTGTGCAAATTTTCTAGAAATTTTTTTAAAATATTTTTTGAGTAGAAACTTTTTCAAAAAATTAGGTGTAGTACCATCTATCTCATATAATGCATGCCTTATGAATAATAAAAAAAACAGTCCATTTCATCGTAGTATTTCGTACCGTGGCTCATTCGTAGCAAGAGCAATCAAAAACAATACTTTTTTCGCAAATAAAACAAGTCAGTATTTGAATAGAAAATACGATGACGACGATGTACAAGTAAAATAGTTTTTGTTTAAATCGTTTTGATTTCTATGAATAGAAATAAATCACGTTCTTACTATACTAACGTAACTAACCTCGCCTTTTGCACAAGAAAGAAAATTCATTTAATCGACATGTAAATATGGACGATAATAACAAAGTACCAGAACCTTTCTTCATGTGTTTCAATATGTTGTTAAACAACTACATAACATTAGTTTGCAAATGCGTATAGCTGTCCTCGTATATCAGGTTTGCCATTGGATTAATTTGTTGTGGATATTAAATTATTCACAATCTTAATGAAATATTGCTTTATTGCATGTAAGTTATTGAAAATAAATCAGACTAGGTTTGATGGAACGCTTTATAGGATAATGGCGTACCCCCTTCCATGCCATACTCCCATTTTAAAACTTTATAGCTCTGATAATTCTTGGTTTACTTTTACTCCATCCTTACTATTGCAGTATTAATTCCTATGAGATACGTCCAGTGTAGCAGCGCTCCCATTTTGATCAACATTTTTGGTCCAGATTACGGAGTAGAATCATTTTGGTGGTCGAAACTTCATTAAGTATTTAATAAAAATATTAAAATAAATAATAAATATTTAAGAATATATATTATTATTAAGTAGAGTAGACATACTTAACACCCTGGATACCTTGAAATCTGGAATCATCTATATAGTATTCCTACAAACTTCGCGCAGGTTTCCAACCATTTTTTTTTCATGATTTCAAGGTCAATAATATACTTTAAGTAAATCTCATTTTCAATATAGTTATACCTGATGTAGGAAATTAATTCTCTTGTTTAAAAATAAATATGAATGGAAAGAACGAAAGAAAAAAAATCATAATATTACAACAAATTAAATCGTAACCCCAGACAAATTTAATCTTAATATCTAAATTATTATATTATTAACAATAATTAATTTATGCTATGCATATTTATGACGAAGCTAGAAAATAGTAATATACAATCATAGTAGTCTAATTCCTTGTTTTTCCTAACATTTAGAAAATTTGTTATTTTTTTTCAGTCGAGTAAAATATTGTATAAATTTTTTTTAAAAAATTTAATCCATCAGGCTTATAACCGAGGTGTACTAGTTGACTCCACTCGGTTAAGTAAGCATGTACCGTTTCGTGACTTGACAGGTGACCATCAATCACTCATATTAGTAATATATTCATGAGCTCCTCCGTTCTTTGGAAGGCACATTACGCTGTTGGCGGCAGCTGTTGTAATTAGATAACTATCACCTTTAGAAAGCTGCCTCTAAAAGATCTGAATTCCCCTGTAACTAACTAGCGATAATCGGGCGGTAGTCTCTTCATGTGTAAACGAACGCTCCAGCTAAATACCCTGAGTCATGTAGTGGATATCGATAAAAATATATGGGAGAAGTCTAAGTTGAGATGGAAGTAATGAGTCACAAAAATATAGATATTTTAAACCTTATTTAATTAAACGCGTCAAAAGTTTAACAATAAATTCAGAAAATCGAATCATCTTGCTGTTCTGCGATCCGCTTCCGCCCTTCATCCGCAGAATTCTCTACACGGTGCACGTTATATAACGCTTTACGACCGCAAAGCAAACAAACTAACATTTGAATAACAAACTCAACCTGAATCCGGCTAATCCAATTTAACTCCACAGCTCCTCGCGAGCTGCCTGTCGCACAAGTGGCTGGCCATATTTGATTGATTTCGACTCGATATTAACATTATTGGTGTATAGTTATAATATAAAATTCACAGGGAGAAAATATGTTACTTATATTTCTGAAATAATCGTAGAAATCGCACTGTGAGGATTATCTGCACATTAGGATAAAAATAAACATTTAAGAATACACATTATTTCTATAAAACTATTTAAAAATATTAACAACAATTTTTACAATACTAAAATTACCTAGTGTGCTTCGGGGAAAAGATAATATCGCGAATTTAAAAAAAAACTATGCGATTTAGAGTGCTTTAAGTAAATTTTTAGTAATGCTATGTTTTCATAATTTCGTCTTTAGCTATTTTGGAGATGAAAAAAGGAGAAACACGTTTTTACGAAATAAAATTGAAAATTTCGGCCTTAAACTGTTTCCAAAAGAAATGACTGTGACAGATGGATCGTCGAATGTGAAAGGGAAAGAAGGATAAGTGATTGATATTTTAAGAATTCTGATATTTTTTGATTTCGAAGTATGCTTTCCTAAAAATAGCTCAGAGGTTCAAACAAGCCATTGAAGATAAATCGAAAGTTCTTAAAATTGTTATGTCATTGTCAGTATCTTTGTTGGTTTGTAAACATGACTTGAATAAAGAATTGAATTTGATAATATAAAAAGTCATAACTTAAGTTTTCAAAAGTGAAATTCATTTTCTTAAAAATTCTATTTTCGTGTAATATTCGGTAGTACGTAAGGAATATATATTTTTTGTTTGCTTGTAATTCTATCACTAAAACTGCTTAGTCAATTAAAATGAAGTTTTTAATTCTTGAAATATTTTAAATATAGTTTAAAAACAAGATTTAAAAACAGATTTTGATTTTTTTCATTATTGAATATATTGAAAAAAATCAACATCTGCATAATGGTGCCAAAATGTAACGGCAAATAATATTTTGATACACTTTTGGGGCCGAAATTGATTACGCGTTTCATTCTCTTCATAGATCAGGTGATTTGCTCACCTCATTTTAATTTGCATGGGCTTAAAGAAAGCCGATTTCTAGTAGCAAATACTCCAAAAATTAATAAAAATCTAATCTACTTCTTATACGTGCAGCATGACAAAATTTGAAACGTAATAATTGTTCGTATCCTCTTGGTGTTGGGTGAAAGAAAATAAATCTAAAGAGGCCTACTAAATATCTCAGGATAAAATGTTAACAATATTTTGGTTCATAGTCTACATCTATCAAATAAAAAAAATTGTAACTCGACTAATTTCAGAAGCAATCAACGTTTAAAATAGTTTTTTTGACAGAAAATCTTTTACCAAAAGTTATACTTAAATTTGCCTTTAAAAAATTACGTGTCTCCGTTAATCGATATGCACGTTGGTATGTATGTATGTAAGTGTATGACACTATAGAGGTTGATATTCTTGCCCGTTTTTGTGATTATTTTTTTTCTCGATTAGTTAACCACCAAAATAGAAGTTTATTGATTATCAGTTTTTTTTTGTTTTTTTAAACCCTGTGAGGTTTAATTTATGTAAACAATTTTCTACAAAACCTCCCTTCTTTCGTGTGACCTGTCTGCAGCTTCTGTTTTTTGCAAATTCTTTACGTTTTCTGTCCCCACTCCATTGTTATTAATTTTTTTTTAACTTTTTTATTTGATAAATAAAGAAAAATGCAAAGATTAAGTTTTTAGTTTTACGATCTATTTATTCTCTTTTCCAAATAAGAGGTTGAAATTAAGCCATTGACCAATTGGGAATCTAGAAGGAAAGCAATTGTAACTTTGGCACATCGAAAAGAAACTGGAAAATATAAAAATATTATAATGAATTTTGTTGTCAAGGCATTCATTTAGTAGAAAAAAAATGGTTATTCTCCGACCCACGGATAAATTTTTCACAATAATGTTACATACGAGTTAGTTTGTTATATAGTTTGTAAGTGCACAAAGTTTGATAGCAATGAATCATACAGATACTTGGTTATAAAGTAATAAATAAACATAAACTTGACTTATATGACTGCACATAAAATGCAACGTCTCTTTTTAAGTTTACCTGTTTGCTGACTTCAGTTCTAATAGATGAAACTTTATGGCATTTTCATCTTTATAAGGAGAATTTGTCCAAAAAGTTCTACACGCAAAAAAAAACAGTTTAGATGCTATGGTTACAAAGATCTCTTAATATTTTTGTGGTGTATCCTTGGAAAAGGATAGTTAGAAAGGACTATCGATGGCGCGATGACCACAAAGAGACTGTGAAGCAAACAAGATAATTTAGCACAGAAATATTCAAATTCAATCGCCGGTCATGGAAATCGTATACATCACAATTTTAACGCTGACGAAATAGCGGGAAAAAGCTTCTATACAATATAGGAAAAGATTATCAACAATGAACCTTCAATGAAATTATTAAAAATAATTTCCTGTAGCAAATAATACGAATCTTATATCGCATAAAAAGATCTCGGGATTTTATTTGGTGAAATTCGAATTTCCTTTTCCAAGCAAATTACGACAGCACATTTCACACACAGCTTCGTATCCGATAAATTTTCCCTCGTCTCTGTAATATTCCCTGCATAAAATGATGCCTACACAATAAAGAGTGAGGAAATTTAACAAATTTTCAAATAAAAAATATGTTCCATCTTCTTAATTCTGTTGTATGGATATTTATGCCTACGGCAATGGCAGGTAGGCGAAGGGAGGAATGCTGAAGAAAGTATTTATAATGCCTACGCATTACGTTCGTAGCGCTCCTTCTGCTGGGGAGGGGTTGTCCCTAAATAACGCGTAATAATAAATTTAATTTGTCACTTTTGCACCTCAAATTGATGACATTACGCCGTATCTAAAAGCCCGAGGTGAACTTTCTGATTGGTATTCGATTACAGAGGTGTTCGGAGACCGTTGTGTTAATTAGGTTTGTTATGCGCAATCGATACTTTTAGTCCCTATGCTATTAAGATTTCGATGTTGTCAAGTTTTATAGCACATCAATTTTGTTTTAAAGAAATTTATTTATCCTCGAACAATATATCTGATAAGATCTTTGCTTCTCAATAAATAAGTATTTTTAGTAAAGGTTTAGTTGATAGATTAAGCTGCTTTCCTTTGTTTTCCTTTGTAAATTGATCTTGTTAGTGACGTTTTACAAGCTATTTATTTATATAAACGTCTTCATGTGAATATCGCAAAACCATAAGCGAATTGTATCCAAAGCAGTAACAGCAAAACGTTGTATGAAATAGTGATAAAAATATTTATTTGCTGAAAAAATTAAATATAAGAACTAGCAATTCGGGTTCGCACAAAAATATTGAGCATCGACTTCATATTGTTGTTATTGCTATGGTAGTACAATGGTCAATGAGTGAAAGTATAAGTGTATATCTTTACTTACTCAAAGCGCCGTAAAAACTTTTCAAATATTCGTGCAAAACTACTTCATAAATGGAAATTTTAATCTATGCAAGTTGAAGATGGTCATTATTGAATTATATTTTATGATAATTAAGACACTTTTGCATAATGAACTCTAGAAAACTATGTTGAATAGTTAGGAATTTTTAAACTGTAAAATGTATAAAAATATGTTGATAATTACTTATAGAAGTGAGCCTTGAATAATATAAAGTCTTAGAAGCAAACCAATTTTTTTTTTACATAAATAATATTATTTGGCTACTATGGTCTCATGTATAAATGGCGAACTTATTACTACAAGAACTCTCTTTCCCAGCAAAACATGACAATATATTATATCTATATTTTTAATATATTATATCTTTCACACGCGCATATTTGAATAAACAGTTTTTTTATGTAATATAATTACAAATTAATGATTTTCAATTTTTTCCTTTGCTTGTTCTATTAGACCTTGCTACTTGCCAAATTTTATGATTCTAGGTCAACGAGAAATAACTGACAATCTATTGGGCAATAACCCACAGATTTTTATTGATATGAGAGTGTCACAAATAACCGTGAAAATATGCGGCGCAAATAACCGTATTTTAGGATCCTTCGTGATTGCGTTGACATAGAAGCTTGATTTTTTACAGCTCCAAGAAACCGTAAACTTAAGTATTCGATATTGATATTAATTTGAGATTGTTGACTTGAGACTTACACAGGTTCCTGAGAAAAAGGGTTCGACAACGAAGTGTTCCTGACAACGAAGTGTTCCTATAAGGGTTCCTTTTTTTCCTTTTGAGTTATGGAATCCTGAAGCATAATGCAAATACTGACACGAGTTAGAAAGAAAAAAAGCATTAAATTTTCTGAAGCGGAAAATGCTCCAGATTCTGAAATTTCCAAGATCTTTTATTCACTTAAACATTCTTTGAATATATCTGGAGTTAATTTCGTAGAAATTCATTAACACGTAATTCTTATTCACAACTAAATGAAACTACCTGATATAGTATTATGTCTACTTTATTTAAATTCATAATTACTTCTAAGTTTCGTTGTATAACAACCTCTTCGGGTGGGCAATTTGAAAAGAAATTCAAATTATCCATCTGAAGATGTCAAGTGATCACCTGTAAGTCTTAATATAAATCTAATGTTCATCTCTCTCTTCCTCTGTGTGTTTACAAATACAAGTGTATTCTCTCATGGCCTAAATACATGTGTGTTTATGAAACATTTGTTACAAAAACTACAGATGTTATAAGTAAGATTACTTAAGTATTATTCAGGTTGCAGACATATTGCATTGAAACCGTTTCATTGAGTTTTTGAATTAAGTCGTTGAATACGGAAGCTTTATGACAACTCAACCGCCTTAATATCATATCCGTATCTTGTTTCATGTTTGTAAAATTTATTATTTTACAATTTATGGTTCAAATCAGTAAAAAATGCTAAAATCAGTAAAAAATGCAATTTATCTAATTCAATCTTTTTTTTAATAGCTTGTACCTCTCTCGTTATTGAAACAAAATGATTGAATCTCTCTCGTGGAATAAGACCCAGGGTAGTGAAGATCGAAAATATATAGCACCTCTTTTGAATCTGTGGCAGTGTGTTATTGTGACAAATTTCAATGGATTTACGCAGCATTTCTATAAAATTTTAAAACACTTATTTTTAGAAGTAATTTTCTCAGAATCGGATTAAAGGTAAGAGTTATATGGTACTTAAAACAATATAATAGACAGAATTGTTTCAATTTAATATTACAATAAAATTTCTAACATGAATCCATAGTGACCTGCTATACAGGTTTAACTAAAAATTACGTATCATTAAATACACTTTTTAGAATTTACAACTCTAGTAGTGACATAAAAAGGATTATTTTTAAAAATAATAACTTCGAATTGAAATACCTTATTATGAACTTAGAAAATTATGTTGAAAGTTAATATTAATTCAATATTTTCAGAGACAACTTACAGTATTCAAATGAAAGAAAGTTGGTAAATGAAACATATTTTTAAGCAAATTTACGGGCATATTTTTGAGTGAATACTCCTTAATTTATAACTTTTTTTTAAAAATAGTATTTTTTGTTGCTTGCTTAAAAAGCATGTAAATTAGCTTCAGGAAGCAACACGAAATCGTATAATAAATGTAACGGACCTAAATTCAATGAAATACTAATTTATATATCTAGCGCTACGCAGCAATATCAATATACTGTTATGCACTGACAGGTCGATTAACTGTCACTAGCGAACTGTATACATATATTTTAATTCATAATTAACATATCGCTAAATGTAACTGAATTATATCTAAAACGCTATCTTTGATATATTTTTGCTTTATTACTTAATATACTAATTAGAGGTGGCACTATTTACCATTTTTATAATTAGACAAAAAATTATGTTACAACCTAATTTCTTAAAATAATATTTGAAAGATATACTAACGACGACATGAAAATTCTCGTATTATTTAGTACAATTTTTATATTATATTTATAACTATTATCTTTATTACCTATTAATGAATTTCTACAAAATGAATGCCAAATATATTCAACAGCAAATTTAATATTAAACCAAGTTTATTACAAAATAACACTGCATTAGTGTCTGTTCCCACAGCTTAGTTTCTGTCCCCATAGCTGTTAGTGTCTGTTCCCAAACTTTTCTCTTTGGAGCCGTCATCGCCGAAAATACTTGTATAAAGAGGTTGTTCTAATACATCACTTATTCTTTCTTCGGTTATTTGTCTACATAAAGATAATTCTAATTGAAAATAAATAAAAAAATTAATAAGTAAATAAATAAAACGGGAGATATATATATATATATATATATATATATATATATATATTCATCACGTAGTTTCAATTAATTGTGTACGATATTATTTTGAGGATATATCAAACAGAAACCAAGTGAGAAAAAAAAATTTACTAAAATGTTTATTAGACGTAAATAAAATCGAAAGCAACATTTGGTGATATTAAAATAGGTAAAACATTACAAAAGAAAATAATGAATTGCTATTTATTTATATTATCAAATCATTTTATTAACAAAATTTAATGATCTGTTGTTTTTCGACTCATCTCCTCAGATACTGATTAGGAAGCCTGACAAAAACGTGAGCAGGAATATTTCAAAATATTTTTTGGTACATTACTGAAAACAAAAATAAATATTGAAATTTGGCTAAACATGCTTAATTTATTTAATTTCTTATTTGGTATTTTAAAATTAATGATACTGACAAAATAAACTTTTATTAATTATTCGAGTGATATAACTAAGTCAGATTAAGAAAAGTCTTTATTTTCCCAAATGTGAATATTTTTCATAGCTATGAAAATTCCTAGTTTACACGTCAAGCAGTTTCCGAGAAAAACGGATGTGATCGATGGACTGACGAAAATGTGAGTTATGATAATCATTCTTGCATGTTATTTATTATTTGAGACAAGCTTCAATATTTGATAGCATTTATCACTTAACCGCCTCTTATTGGTTTGTTCTAAGTTAACCCGATTTCATATTTCTCGCATATCTAATATATGAACAAATATAACGAAGTTGTAAATGTGGGAGTTAAAATCAATTTTTTTTAGTAACTAAAAATTTAAAAAAATCGATTGCTTAAAAACTAAGTGATAAAAATAAGTCCAAAATAAATATTTATCCCTTGTTATCGGACACTACTTACTAATCATTAATTCACTTAACAACATTTCCATTTTTTTTTAATTATTAATAATATTCTTTTTTTAACTACCAGAATTAACCATTTTGGTTTACTTTTATTTCTTCACATAATAGGATCTACGATTTAGTTTTACTTCGACAATCAGACTTTATTTTAATGACAATTGCTTGTCGTTTCTAACTTTTCAGATAATAATATATAATATAAGAGTTTTACTCATTGATTCCACTCGGTTAAGCAGCCCACGCACTGGTTAGTCATTTAACAGGTGACCATCAATTACACACATTAGTAATATATTCATGAGCTCCTCCGTTCCTTCGAAGGCACGTTACGCTGTTGGCAGCAGCTGCTGTAACTAGACAATTGTCGCCATAAGAAAGCTAGTCCTGAAAAGATCTGGATTCCCCTGTGGCCGGCGATGGTCAGATGGTAATCTATTCGAATAAAAACGAACACTCTGGTCTTAAAAATATATGGGATAAGTCTAAGTTGAGATGGAAGTAATGAATCACAAAGTACGGATATTTTAAACCTCATTTAATTAAACATGTCAAAAGTTTAACAGGAAATACAGAAAATCGAATCGTCTTGCCGCACTGTGATCTATTTCCACCCTTCATCCGCACAATTCTCTACACACGGTGCAGATTGTATAATGCTTTGCGACTGCAAAGCAAACAAGCTAACATTTGAATAACAAACTCAAACTGAATCCGGCTTATCCAATTTAACTCCACAACTCCTTGCGAGCTGCCTGTCGCACAAGTGGATGGCCATATTTGATTGATTCCGACTTTTTCCTGCGAAATACGCAAATGGTGTAATATTAACATTATCGGGATATATTTATATTATAAATTTCACAGGGAGAAAACAAAAATGTTAAAGACATTTTTGAATTAAGTTGAAATCGCTCTGCTAGAATTTATTGCACGTTTCGCAACTTATAAACATTAAAGAATACACAGTATTTCTATTACAATATTTAAAAATATTAATATTAATTTTAACAATACTAAAATATTATCTAGTGTGCTTTTCAGGACAGAGATAACATTGCCAACATTTAAAAAACTATGCAATTTAGAATAAGTTTTAAATACATTTTTATTAACGCCATCTTTTCATAATTTCGTCTTTAGTATTATCTCTAGAAAATTTTCATAACATCTCTAGAATTATTTTATGTAAAGTTCAGTGAAAAACAATTTCTTTGTAAATTTCTGCATCAATTAAATTTACAAAACACACGAACGTAAATAATTTCAACTATGTGCCCCATTTTTAAATGTTATTTACTGAGACTTAGCTGAATTAATATGGTTTATTTGTTGTAATATTACAACAATATTTTAACTGCTCTTTCAAATGATTTCCGAGAAAATTTGTTTGAAAATTGTTATGGGTATCTTAGAATAATTTTTGTAAAATTCTAAATTAATTGCTTTTGGGTTACTTATAAATCGATCATTCAAATGATTTTCACACGATACAAGTAATATAAAAATATATCTAAAGAAACAAAAGATATAAAAAATTCCCCGAATCACCTATATAAATATTTTTGAGTGTCACATGGGTTTGTTGATTAGGACTGTATTAAAATATTATTGCTGATTAATTTATTAATTACTAAATCAGATTTGAAGTTTCGGCTTTAAACTGTTTCCAAAAGAAACGACTATGACAGATGGATAGACGAACGTGAAGGGGACAGACGGATAAGTGGTATTTTATTTCGAAGTATGATTCCCTAAAAATAGTTCAGAGATCTAAACAAGCCATTAGAGATAAATCGAAGGTTCTTAAAATTGTTATGTAATTGTCAGCCTGTTTATTTATTTGTAAACACGACTTGAATAAACTATTGAATTAAATTGGATAATATAAAAAAAATTATGACTTAAGTTTCCAAAAGCAAAAGGCTATTCTTAAAAATTCTATTTTCGTATAATATTCGGTAGTTCACAAGGCATATACAATTTCTGCTCGCTTGTAATTCTATCACTAAAAACTGCTTAGTAAATTTAAATGAAGTTTTTGTTGCAATAATACTTTGAGTATAGTTTAAAAACAATATTCCGATATTGAAAAAAATTTACATCTGCATAATGTCGCCAAAAATGGCGCCGATATTGAATACACGTGTTCATGGATCAGGTGATTTGCTCGCCTTATTTCAATTTTTAGAATCTTCTAGAAAGTTCATCAGAAAGTTCGATTTGATCGACATAGCTCTTTGTTTCTAAATTTTTGGACCAATCTCTTTTCAAGAATGTTTTTCTCTATATTACATTTAGCATACTTTATTAGTTTTTTTGACAAATTTTTTTAAACCCGGTTTTTGAACCACAAGTTAATAGCAGTTTTTTCTTTCAATATCATCATTAAAGCACTTCTTGCGCCTAAAGAAAAAAGTTATAAAAAAAATGATGAGAGTGAAGTTTTACTATGCTCGAGCACGATGCAACAAAAATCAGTCTGCCATCCAAAAATCAATCATTGCATGTAGTGACTGATACTATATTAATGATAGTTATTGAGGTATTTGTAAATACACCACACGTGTTTTACACTTGTAAACAAAACTAAGTTATATCTGTGCTTTTAACTAATATTTTTTTAGTAATTGAAATTTGTGTTTTTTTTTATATTACCATGTAAAAAAATAATATTTATTTATTGTAAATATTCGTAATAATAATAGTGATCAAATGCTTTTTAAAATATATTTTAAGCATATTTCTCTATGTGAAGTTAAGTTTCGGTATATAAATAATTTTTTCCAAGAACTGGCAAAGAACACAAAAATCCCAAAAAGTAAGACTTTACCCAAAAACAGAATTATTTGTAATGTAATATGAAAGCTATTGACAGTAATAATAACAACAATATAATATAAAAGTTTAAAGACAATAACAAGATTTGAGTCTATTGGTTATTAAAATATTGTCGCCAACAATTGAGTAAATAACTTCACGAAAGTTAAGCCGCAAACGAAAAGCAATTCCAAATTTGTTCAAGAAATCACGAAACCATAATTAAATAATAAAATTCCATTTTTTGTTTGAAGATTTTTCTCCGTTATCATAGTAGCATCTTCAATTTACGTAAAAAGTGCAATTCATTAGTCTTTTTTAAAACTGTGGTTAGATATAAATGTGTCTTTAATATAACAATAGAACATGGGAAAATACTCCTAATATTTCAGTCTGTATTTGAGTGAAATATTAATGTAATTTTTCTAAAACAGTAAGGGCTGTCAGGTAGTTTTGCGTGTGATTTTGTATTTATAGGAAGGGTCCACGCGACAGCCGTGACAAGTCTCAAGGGCGTAGTGTGCCGCATAAATTTATGACACGTTCGCCGCATCCACTGACGGTATGTCGATGATAAATTTTTGTAGAAAACTTGTACGAAAAAAATTGTTTATTTATATCTAAACTAAATCTATTTTAACTAAATCTATTGTCTAAATTGTTTTCCTTCTTACTCATATTTAATTGTGTATATATATGTTTCATAATAGCATTGATAAAGACAAATATTTCTTGTTAAGCCACACTTTGCTTAAACCGATTTCTTTTGACCTATTTAATCTTTAGAGTTTTATTTCATCCATATATATATCACTGATTCGCAGGATTTAATCCTAGGAATATGTGAAAGAATCATCAGACCTCAGAAATTTCAGACCTAAATTAATATATAGTAAAATGTAAAATAATTTAACGAGTTTCCCCATAGAGATAATAGCCGGTGCAATTTTTGTTTATTTTCAATTGAGTGTTGTATCATTAGATTTGTAAGTGTACTTTTAAGAAATATTAAGCTTTAGAATGGCTTACAATATTCCGACTCCCTGTTTAATATTTCGATGATGGGTTTGAAAATTTCAAAAAGTGTCCAGAACCTTACACTTGATGAGAATTGAATATTATAGTTTTACTTACATCAACAATTACCAGAAATATCAACAATTTATTAAATACATTTTTTTCTAGCATCCCATGACTAATCTAATGACTTTATTTTTCTATAAATTTATTGTATGTTTTAAAACTTATTTTATTAGTTACAACTTATCTACTACATTTACAATTTACTAAATAGTTATTTAACCTGCTGTTTATTTAAGTACAATAACTAAATTTCTTACACTAAATTTAAAAAAAATCAAGCTTAGAAGTCACTTAAACGCCGTGAATAGCCTCCTACGGTCTTTCTATATTTTCAACTTCTTTATCGGCGACGAGCTTGCTTTGAAGTATGCCGAGCTTTATAGGCGTCGAGTTTGGTTCAAAGTATACGGAGCTTTATCGGCGTTGACTTGGTTCAAAGTATGTCGTCCACGCCTTCCCAGCTTTCATGGCGGTCACCAGACTAAAAAGAAAGCCTACTAAATACCTCAGGATGAAATATTTACAATATTTTGGTTCATATTCTACATCCATTAAATAAAAGAAAATTATAGCTCAGCTAATTTTAGAAGCAATCAATTCTTAAAATAGGTTTTTGGAAAGAAAATCTTTCTCCAAAAAGTTATACGCAAATTCACCTTTAAAGAATTGTATGCGTCTCCGTTCGTTGATATGCACGTATGTATGTATGAATGTAAGTGTGAGGATACTCTTAACTGATTTTGTGATTTTTCTTTATCTATTGGTTAAGCATCAAATAGAAGCTCATTGGTTATAAGTTTTTTTTCAGACCGCATCCTTTTCTGCACGATTTTGGTTTTACGACTGATTTATATTTTTTTTCAAATGAAGAGTTGAAATTGAGCGGTCGCGAAGTGTAACACATTCATTTTTAAAATTAAGTACTAAAGGGAAGCCATTGTAACTTTTGGCACATCGAAAACAAACTGGAAAACAGAAAACCAATATAATGAAATTTATTTTTAAGACATAAATTTAGTAGAAAAAAATGGTTATTTTCCGAAAAACAGATTAATTTTCCAGGAAAATATTACATGTGAGTTATTTTTTAAATGGTTTGTGAGAGCCCAAAGTTTGATGGCCATTTATCATATAGTTATTAAGTGATAAACAAATATGAAACTGACTTATGTGTTTGCACATAAAACGCAACGTCTCTTTTTAAGTTTATCTGTTCGCTGACTTCAGTTCTACTAGATGAAACTTTATGGCGTTTTCATCCCCATAAGGAGAATTTGTCCAAGAAGGTCCTTTATGTAAAAAACAGGTTAGATGCTTGGGTTACAAAACTATCTTAATGTGTACGAGGTGTTTCCTTGAAACTGGATAGTTACGAAGGACTATCGAAGGCGTGACGACCACACCAAGACTGTGAAGCAAACAAAATAATTTAGACAGAAATAATCAAATGCAATCAGCGATAATGAAAATTGTAAATATCATAATTTTAATGCAAGGGGAACAGTGGAAAAAAGCTGCTTTCAAAGTAAAAGATTATCAACAATGAACCACGAATGAAATTATCAAAAATAATTTCCTGTAGCAAATAATACGAATTTTATATCGTATAAAAAATCACGCAATTTTATTTGGTGAAATTCAAATCTCCTTTTCCAAGCAAATTACGACAGCACATTTCACACACAGCTTCATATCCGATAAATTTTCCCCCATCTCTCTAATATTCGCAGCGTAAAATGATGCGTATACAATAAAGAACGAGGAAATTTAACAAATTTTCAAATAAAAAAATACGTTTCATCTTCTTAATTCTGTTGTATGGATATTTATGCTTACGGCAATGGCAGGTAAACGAAGAAAGGAAGGCCGAAAAAAATATTTATAATGCCGACGCATTACTTTCGGAGCGCTCCTTCCATTCGTGAGGGGTTGTTGCGAAATAACGCGTAATAATAAATTTAATTTGTCACTTTTGCACCTCAAATTGATGACATTAGGCCGTATCTAAAAGCCCAAGGTGAGCTTTCTGATTGGTGTTCGGTTACAGAGATCGGGGACCGTTTGTGTTAGTTAAGTTTGTTATTTGCAATCGATACTTTTAGTCCAGACGCCATTAAGATTTCGATACTGACAAGTTTTATACCACGTTCGATATTGTTTTAAAGAAATTAATTTATCTTCGAGCAATATATTTTGTAAAACTCTTGCTTCTCAATAAATAAGTTTTTTAGTGAAAATTTATTTAATAGATTAAATTGTTTACCTTTGTTTGCAAAAAGACACGTAATATAAATCTCTGGTAATCCATATAAAATACTAGCTTTAAATTTATGCTTTCATTGTCGAAAATATAACAATTATTATTAATAAAGTAATGTAATAATAATTACTAAAAACCCTAAAAGATGGCGTTGGCAGTATTAATGTCAAAATATTCACCAAGTTTTTTAAATATGTAATATTAAGATGTAAAATAACCTGTGTTTTACTAGAGGATATAAACTATTACTCTACTAATTTCTTTCAAATCTATGTATAATAATTTTGCGTGATTGAAGAATAAATTTACATGAAGACAGACGAAAATTCTGAAAATATATTTTATGGGTTTTATTATCATTATATACGCCAAATCAGTCACTTTCTTAAATTCTTCCTATGTGCAGAATTCACTCTCTTACAGTTTCTTCGAAAATTCTGAAAATATATTCGATGGCTTTTATTATTATTCTATACGCCAAATCAATCACTTTTTTAAATAATTCCCATGTTCAAAGTTCACTCTCTTACAGTTTCTTCAAAAATTCTGAAAATAAATTCGATGACTTTTATTATTATTCTATTCGCCAAATCAATCACTTTTTTAAATAATTCCCATGTGCAAAATTCATTCTCTTACAGCTTCTTCAAAAATTCTGAAAATAAATTCGATGGCTTTTATTATTATTCTATACGCCAAATCAATCACTTTTTTAAATAATTCCCATGTGCAAAATTCACTCTCTTACAGCTTCTTCAAAAATTCTGAAAATAAATTCGATGGCTTTTATTATTATTCTATACGCCAAATCAATCACTTTTTTAAATAATTCCCATGTACAAAATTCACTCTCTTACAGCTTCTTCAAAAATTTTGAAAATAAATTCGATGGCTTTTATTATTATTCTATTCGCCAAATCAAACACTTTTTTAAATAATTCCCATGTGCAAAATTCATTCTCTTACAGTTTCTTCGAAAATTCTGAAAATAAATTCGATGGCTTTTATTATTATTCTATACGCCAAATCAATCACTTTTTTAAATAATTCCCATGTGCAAAATTCACTCTCTTACAGCTTCTTCAAAAATTCTGAAAATAAATTCGATGGCTTTTATTATTATTCTATACGCCAAATCAATCACTTTTTTAAATAATTCCCATGTACAAAATTCACTCTCTTACAGCTTCTTCAAAAATTTTGAAAATAAATTCGATGGCTTTTATTATTATTCTATTCGCCAAATCAAACACTTTTTTAAATAATTCCCATGTGCAAAATTCATTCTCTTACAGTTTCTTCGAAAATTCTGAAAATAAATTCGATGGCTTTTATTATTATTCTATACGCCAAATCAATCACTTTTTTAAATAATTCCCATGTACAAAATTCACTCTCTTACAGCTTCTTCAAAAATTTTGAAAATAAATTCGATGGCTTTTATTATTATTCTATTCGCCAAATCAAACACTTTTTTAAATAATTCCCATGTGCAAAATTCACTCTCTTACAGCTTCTTCAAAAATTCTGAAAATAAATTCGATGACTTTTATTATTATTCTATTCGCCAAATCAAACACTTTTTTAAATAATTCCCATGTGCAGAATTCATTCTCTTACAGTTTCTTCGAAAATTCTGAAAATATTGTTTATGGCTTTTATTATCATTGAATATTCTATTATCATGTGCAGAATTCACTCTCTTACAGTTTTATTTCGGGTACAGATAGCTTATTTGGTAATTAAGATGCTAATATGTAGAGTTAATAATAGAATTACTTCTCACCATTAAGAGTTTAGATTTTATCTTATAATCAAGGGAATATTTCTCAGATAATGGTGCAAAAAGTGAAAGTCCTGATAGCAAACCTTTTAAACAACTGGTTAAATTCACGTTGTTATACAACATACGTTACATATATGGATCTTACCATAAATTATCTCAAGATATGTACGTTTTTGATTGCTGATAAAAATTAATATTGTAACTACACTAGGCCTATACATCGAATGTATGCTGACAAATTTATGCAAATTAAATCGATTTTTTTTCTGACGTTTTACTAGACATTTATTTTTCGAAACGTCTTCGTATGAATATCACAAAACCGTAAGAGTAGAGTATCCGAAACATTTACAGTAAAAAGGTGTATGAAATAGTGACATAAATATTTATTTTCGAAAAAAATTAAATATGCTTACTAGCAAAAAATTTTACATCGCACGGGCTGTCAAGATTTTTTCTAAACTACTATTTCTTTATACATTACGTTTAAGAAATATTGAGCATTGGCTTCATATTATTGTTGTCATTGCTATGGTAGTAAAATGGTCAATGCGTGAAAGCTTGTGTGTATATTTTTTCTTACTAAAAATGTCGTAAACACTTCTAATATTCGCACAAACCTACTTCATAAATGGAAATTTTAATCTATACAAGTTGAAGAAGGTTACTATAAAATTCAATTTTTCGATAATTAAGACAGTTTTCTACAATAAACTCTAGAAAACTGGGTTATGAAAATATATTAATAATTACTAATAGAAGTGAGTCTTGAATAGTGTAAAAGCTTAAAAGCAAACTAATTTTAAATAACATTAATTTGACAACTTTACTCTCTTGTACAAACGGCAAACTTTTTCCTACAAGGACTATCTTTCCCAGCAAATGACGATAAGTTTAAAAAGATATTTGTTTGATATGCTCTAAGATATATTATGAAGCAAAATATGAAATGTAAATAAAAAACCCGTCAAGCACAAGCGAAACTTGCGCTACGAATACTCAGTACACATTTAGGTATTTTTAAATATATAAAATTATGTAATATTCCAATTAAACTATTTCAAAATGTTAATATTTTTAGAACGAAAACACATTGCAAACTATATCTTTCTCTTTTTTTTATGTTATATAACTACAAACCAACAATTTTTGGATTTTTTCCTTTACTTATGCTGCGATACCTTGCTCCTTGCCAAATTTCATAATTCTAGGTCAACGGGAAACAATCGACAAACTATAGGGAAGTACCCTAAAGGGTTTGATTTATTGGCTAGTGTCAAAATATGCGACATAAATGGCCGTATTTTTGGGGTTTTTCATGATTGCATTGACTCAGAAACTTGATTTTTTTACAGCTCCAAGAAACCGTAGACTTAAAGAATTGATATTAATTCCTACTTGAAACCTCCACACGTTCTTGAGAAAAAGGGTCTTGACAAACCGACAGTCAGAAAACGAAGTGATCCTATAAGGGTTCCTTTTTCCCTTTTAAGGTATGGACTCCTACAAAATAATGCAAATAGTGACATGAGTTAGAATTGAAAAAGATAAGGATTACACTTTCTGAAGCCAGAAATGTACCGAATGCTGAAATTTTTAAAACTTTATTTAAATATTCTTTGTCAAAATTAGAGTAAGACACATCTCCATAGTTAGGTAGTCATAAGTGGTAATAGGAACATGTGATACGAGTGAAAATAAATGGTAAAAACATTGTGAAAGGTAGTTACATATTAGATAGTCATTAAATAATCGATATAGTCACCATGACTGCCTATTTTCTAGATTGAAGTCACAACACAAGTAATTTTGTTAGATTATAAACTAATATACTTCCTTAATAGTTTCAAAGTCCAAATTCTTGAAATACTTTAGTATACGCACAAAATAAAATCGTCCTAACCTTAAAAATAAAAAAAAGTTTCTTCATGGAGCCTACCAATTACATATTTCTTCGTAAATTTATGATTAAAGTTTTATTTCATTTTCATATATCGTATGATGATGACAAGTTACTTGGACAGAGAACTAACAAAAATTGTGGTCAAAATGAGTTTATATTAAATAAATTTTAAGTTAACTATCTACGTGTTATTATTTAAATCTTGATTTACTAATAAAGTTAGATTTGCTAATGAATAATAATTTTTTCCAGTGGTCACGGAAAAAAACAAACTAGTTCAATCTTCGACTGCTCTCAGTTATAGAAAATATTAGAAAATTATACCTAACTTTCAAACCGAATTGTCGGGATCTCTAAAATAATGTGAATCGATGGATTGTTGAATTGAATGCTTGCTTGGCTGCAATTTAACTCAAAAATCAACGTTTGTATAGTCATAATCCCGAGCATTATTATTGTATGGACACTGACTTATTAGATTATCGTATAAAATTCATGTAGTAGCGTAAAGTCAACAAACCATTGATTTTTAGTAACACTTTACTGACATATCCCTCGTTCTCCATACTCTTTGTTAGGTTTCCATACCTCAAGCGGAAATACGGAATACTTGAAATGACACTCACGTGTCTGTGTGTTACAGTCGTTTTTTCAAAAACCTCTTGAAATAGAAACTTGAAATTAAAAATAGTGATCAAGCATAATAACCAAAAAACATGTTGCCAGAAAAACATAAATACCCGAAAAAAATGGTGAATTGCCATATATAGTATTGGATATCGTTAAACTATGAAAACAAACAAGATTTTGGAAACCTACACAAAGATTCTAGGAAAACTATAAAAATGATTTTTGGAAATCTGTCCGAGTGATAACTCGTGATGAATAATTTCACCTCAAACGAAATATCACTTCAAACTTTTGATGCCCTAGCTAAACTTCTTTTCACTCCACTTTTTTAATTTGTGTGCAATCTTGTCATAATCATATTCATTTACTAACAGCGTAATTCGTTTGTTTGGAGTAGTGAAATTATTTCAAAAAGTTTGAACTCCTCGAGAAGCTACGTCTCGCTTTGTGGTCGAGAACCCAAAAATTGTGTTTCCTGCCTTTATAAAATACAAAACTTTTACCTTTATTTTCTTGTAAAAACCTTTAATCCATATTATGATAAATGTCGGTTTAGTGGGGTTTTGAGAAGTGTAAAACTATTAAATTTCATTTATGTCGTTTTGTACTTCAAAAAAAAAATAAAACCCTTGTCAGTCCTATGTATTTTTCTTGGGCATAATTTAATGTATAAATTTGACCATTTGGAATAATTGAAATTGTGGAAAAGTAAATTTAAAACTCAATATTTTTAGGGTCCTCAAAAGGAAAAACGGAGCGTTATGAGATTACACACGGTGTTTTCTCAAAACTGTTTGACGTAAAAATTTTAAATTTGGCATAGTAATAAATTCTTAAACATATTTCTCCATAATTTCAGGCATTATATTTTCAGACTCTTAGTGCGACTTCTACTCGTGCTCGACAGGTTTTTCTTTTAATATTATTTATCGAGTGGAGTATTAAATTAGAGAGAGAGTGAAAAGAATTCTAAAATATTTTTTCCAAATTTTAGGTCAAATAGTTTATCAAATTTTGTTATTAATATTGAAAATTTTAATAATTTTTTTTTTACACATTGATAGATTTTTCGTCAGCGGTGAAGATAAATATAAAATAAATAATTAAATAAATTTACTAATGAAAATATGTTTAACTGTATTAGGGTAAGAAGCGACATTAAATACAATAATGTGCATATATAAATGTATATAGGTCGACAGTCATTGCACTGAGATCCAATTTTTCGTTAAACCACGACACAAGACAGGTTTTCGGACATAATTTTAGTGTCCCTATATTCAGAATTATAATTTTAATAATACTTTTATTTCGTTACCGAGTTATAACATCGAACCGAAAAACAATTTTTTTAATAAATTACAGTTACTACCAAGTATTTCCCTACATTATTTTCTGATAGTGACATACAAATCTTATGTTTACATAATACCAAAACTCTACTTGTACTAATATCATACGTGACAATAATCCCTGGTATATCTTTTGAACTAATTATTGAAATGACTTGCAATTAATAATGACCTCATTATTTATGTACGTAAAATATTACTGCTGTATATTTTAATAAAAACCTTTTCTAAAGTGATGAAACTGAGGCGTAAATTTTCGAATTATTTTCATTATTGTTTTAATCATAAATTGAAATATTTTGAACTTTCTAAAAAAGATAAAAATATCGTACATGGAACATTTATGAAGACCTCATAGAGATTTATAATTCTTTATTACATTATTTTGTTATATCTGCAACGATTTAATCAGGATAAGCCAACAAAACTCTAAACTTTATAATTTTTCTCCATTTTGAGTTAAAAATATTGCTTTAATTTATTAATTTATTCAATATTCTAAAGTAAAGAGAATAAACCATAACCTCTTCTTGGAATTACATGGAACAATTTTTTAAATCATTTCTTCATTTAAAAGAAAACGAATTACCTCTTCCTCTTTTCTTTTTCTTTCTAATTGTATTAGTAAAAAATAGTTTTGTCCGCGACCTGGCCCGCAGGTGGATTTTTGAAAATATTATTACGCCAACTGTAAAAGAAATACAACCCATTTATTATAATAATTAAAAACATATTTTTAAGTAAACGTTGTGTGTTGTGTGAAAGTTCAAATTCCCATAGTTATTTTTTAGTTGGTTAGTTTCAAAAAATATAACCTATATATTATTTCAGATTCAATAAAATTTATAAGGAAAACTTCGTCGAAATTCTTTTAGCTCTTATTTCGTGAGGCGTTAAGAAACAGATATACACAAATGAGCAAATATTTCGAATACCATATATTTGTATTTTGTAATTTTTATTGCGTTTCCATAAACCAGGTTTTCGTCAACATGTTTTATATGCAAACGGGCCAATCCCCAATTTTATTATACATATGGATAAAAAGTACGTAACAATTAAATTTATACAACCTAATGCAAAACCTACTAACATTATTTATTTACAAATATTCAAAAGTTTAAAATTTTAAACAAATTAAAGAAACTAAGTAAACTAGTAAGGAATGCATACAACTGGCAAAAAATTTATTTACGAAAGATGACCAATAAAGTCACTCGCCTCCATGTTCTGTCCGCATTCGGTTTGTATGTTCGGGTGAAAAATTTCATATCTCGATTTAAAATACACGTCACTGATGATGTACACGGTAACACTACATTTATGTAATTTTCAAACAAACAAACAAACAAAAAAACTCCTAAAAGCAATATTTTTTTATTCTGTTACTATTATTATGGGCCGTTAATCTATCATTTGCAAACCTTTCATTTGTCAAGATGGCAATATACAACACAACAACAATAACACAATAGACAACAACAACAGACATGTCAACTTTACAGATTTATTACTTGCATATTAGTGTGGGTAACTAGATATGACATTACGCTAACCCAACTAGAATTTATTGATCTAGTATGTATATTTTAAATTTTAAAGTAATGTTAATCCACTTAAGCAAACAACTAGATATGACATTATGCTAACCCAACTAGAATTTATTGATCTAGTATGTATATTTTAAATTTTAAAGTAATGTTAATTTACTTAAGCAAACAATATTTTTTTAGTGTCGCATTATTTCTGTATAAAGAAGAAGTCTTATTCAACTCTCCGCAAAAATATCATGATTGAATCGACGAGAGAATGCAATAAAGAAAAGAAAATTCTGTTTTTATACTCACATATGATTATTATATGCCTTATGTCTAACTGCGTTAGTTGGTAACCTGTGTATATATGATGAATAAATAAATTTATGTGATCTCAAGACCTTTCAAACCTAAGAAAGGAGATCGTCAAAGGTGTGATTTATCACCTCTTCTATTTAACATTTACGAAGAATAAATTATGAGGAAAGCTCTAGAAGGATGGAAAAGAAGCATAAAAATAACATATAATAAAGTTAGTACCTTGGATATGTTAATGATACACACTCTTCACATCACCAGGGCAGGAACTCTGTTTAGAAGAGTGGAAAATGAGAGCGAGATGGTTGGACTCGAGATTAATAGATCTAAAATAAAAATCATGGTCATTATCAAGGTGGCTAACTCTCGCAGATAAAGTAACTCGCATATCTTGTAATGAAATATCAATATCTTGGATATATGAAAACTTACCGAGGAAAATGCGAGAGAGGCATCACGCGACGAATTCAGAAGATAGGTCTCCAATATCGTCGAGGAAAGACTGTTGCGACCGTTTGTTTTCTCCATCTTTCTATATGGGTCCGAATTTTGTATAATTTGAACAGTATACAGGAAAAATATCAATGCTTTTGAGTTCTGATAGTAAAGAATACTGACTCTACCAAAAACTGCATAAAAGAATCAGCAAATTCCTACATCACCAACTGTAAATTAAAACCGACCAACAAACGACCATTTGTAGTTACCGACCAACAAGTACTCAGTTATTTTGATCATATGTCTCGTAAATATCCAGATAACCTAGATATAGTGGTAATTATAAAGAAAATAATAGGCAAAATATCTCACGGTTAATATCCTAGCCACTCTTCTGAGCAGGCAAAGATCATCAAAGAACTCCCTTTCATTGTTCAACTGAGACAAGTCAAATACAGGATAGTATGGAATCAGCTAATGAGCTTCTTTAGCAAGGCACTCTGAGACGAGCACGACCTTCTTTAATTTCTTAGTAAAAATGACATTATTGTTCTTGATCTAAATAAACGCCCTCTCAAGTATAGACAATCTTCTTGATCTAAACCCCTTCTTAATGTCCTTGATATAAATAAACGCCTTCTTAAGTATAGAGATCACCAAAGAACTCCTTTTCACTGTCACCCTGCGACAAGTTGAATACAGGATAGTATGGAATCCGCTAATCAGCTCCTCTAGTAAGACAGTCTGAGACGAGCACCATCTTCTCTAATTTCTCAGTAAAAATTACATTATTGTTTTTGATCTAAATAAACACCTTCTTAAGTATAGATGATTTTTATGACCGATCACCTTGCAAATAAATCATATTTCATGGACGTAGATATATTGAGATAAATTGAGAAAATTCAGAGTTAATAATTGAACGTGAAGAAAATTCTAATAGTGTGAAAATTATGATAAATTTATTATAAAAAAAAAACAAAGATTTGCTATAACACTGAGTAAAACAGTAAAAAATATATCGTACCGGCACTGATTACAGAGCCTCTCGTCGCATTCCTACGTTTCCGTTTACAAAGTTAACAACCTCATAGAAAAAAAGCGTAGTCATTAAACCGACCGCTGAACAAAAAACCGGCTAATATGCCGACATTAATTTCATAGTTATGACGCGAAAAAAAAAAGAATGTACGTAATGAAATAATATTCGCGCGCCAGAGCTAATCCGGGGCTTGAAAAATGTACCGCGAGCACCCAGGTGCCTCCCTCGACTTCAGTAAGCCCCATTATTTATGCCGATGAAAGCTAATTTCACCAGCATCGAGATTTGAACCGACCCCCGCGGCGAAGCTTTCAAAGCTTTCTTATGTGCCAAATTTAAGTTTTGGAAAATGCCCATTTTCCGCTCGTTTTTCTCGCAAATCATTAGCGGCGTTATAATTATCGTTATGGCGTAGGCGGCTACGTCTGTGCCTAATTATTTCTGGCGCGCTCTGCGCCTTCATTAATTTCTTTGTGTTTACATATTTTTTGTTGCGATGTGTGTAATTGGCGGGTAGCTAATTTATATTTATAGACACAATATAACGAGGGTTTATCAGCACTTATTTGATTAATTTTTCTATATTTATTTTTAAATTATGTGAATAAATTTGTTAGTATAAAGTTGTCATGATAGACGTATAGCAGCATTTGCTTTTGTCCGCGACTTTATTCTCAGTAACTAGTAATATAAATTTCGATTTGAACCACCGATTTATACCGTAAGTGTACTTTCCTCTGTCTTCGCCTATTTAGTTTATTTATAAGCAGTGTTGAAATATCATTATACTGACATATTTTTATAATATTTTAACATTTTTTAAGTTTGTTTAGTATGGAAGATAATTTTTTTTTCCTAGCAATTTGAAACAAAACAAAATTGAAATAATTTTGTCTGAAGACAAATTTTATTTTTTCTTAATTTTTAGGGTTGTTTATCTGGATAAAAGAAACACTTAATCGTTCACATATCCGTATGGTCGTTTATCACAGTAGTCTTTCTTAGAAACCGCTTGCGTAAGAAATCGAATTCTAGTATATTAAAAAAACATATTAACACATTAATAATAGCTAAAACTCAAAAAGATTTATATACGTATATTTTAAGCCGTGGAGCAAATTAAGTACTATACATTTTTTTAATTCCATACACAATTTTGTTGCATCGTTTGAAAGGATTATTTATAAATATCTATACTAACATATTGAAATATATGTAAAAAAATATGAATATTCGGGTATGGGTTTGGGCGACACCCTATCCCATTTCCAAAACTATGGAACATAAGATTAAAAAAAAACAAATTTTCTTACAAATTTATGTAGGATTTTCAAAGATTGTAGAAAAACTATGACCTCGATTATTTATGTCTTAGTTTATGAAATGTTCATGATTATGTACATCCTTCTACATAATTATATTAAGTATTTTTAAATGTTTATTGTCTTAGAAAACATATTACTAATAATTTACTATAAAAAATGATTTCGTTTCAAGCGTGGTACGGAATCCTCGATGCGTGATTTAGACTCCCTTGTTCTTTTTCATAAGCTACTCGAGGGGCTGAACGTGAATGACGACGAATGACTTACGATTAAAAAAAGTTATTTAACCAACTCCAATTTCCCTCAAAATGAAAATAAAATAATAAAACTTGTATAATTTTGTGAGAAATGCTTGCTATTTCTTCCACAACTATAATTGAGAGCGGTATATCATACTCATCAACTTTATTATTCGCATTATTCAAATTGGGGGGTCCAGTAAACTGCATTAGATGTCTTTTACATCCTTGCCAAATAAATATTTTCATAGTTAGCTAAATGTTTTGTTATTAATCAAAGACAGGTATCCCACAACATTTTGGAGATAAATCTGCAGTGGACTCATAGTTGCTCGTCGATCTGAAGTTAGAGTTGTCACAAGGTAACGGGCAATTCTAATTACAGCTGAATTGTTTTCTATCGTTAATATGGTTGTAGTTTTTGCTGCCTTGATTTGTAGTCTTTGTTACCGTGAGTTAATATTCGATGACTTGCCCTAGTAATTTGTTCCTATCTTTCTTCCTAATTGCTAATTTTGCTCAATCTCAAACTCAGAGTAGGACTGGGTTCTAGTTTTTATTAAAAGATCTCGTTGTACCGCATTGGAAGTCCTAGTCCCTTTCTTTCCGTTAAGTTTGAAACGAAATTTAATTAAAGTAGCTTATTAATACCCTTTCGATTAACAAAGTTATGCGAAGCTTGTAATTCAAGTGTTATTCACACAATTAAAACCATTAGATAAAATTAGTGACTCATACTTATTTCTTAAAGATGAAAGTTTCGTTTGTTTCATTCAGATGAAACTTTTAGTTCCTTCTTGTTTATAATATTCAGCTAAAGACATTTTATAGTATATAACTATTCATTACGAAGATCTTTTATAACATTTTCGTGATGAGCAAAAGCAATTTATATGAAAAGAGTCAAAATGTACGGGATGTATTTCTGAATTAAGCTGTTGTCCACAACTATATTGCAGACAACGCGAAAATATAACAAAATTAAAAGGTGTTGCTAATTATTAATTGTGATTTGTTACGACTGATTTTTTGTTGCAAAATCGGTGCATATGTTTGCGTTAAATAAGTAAATTATAGTTACGTATAAATAATAACAGTAAGGGTGAAAACGAAATCTTCAAAAATTACTAGAAAGTTTATGGCTCATTGAGTTACATCGAAGCTAAAAAAGCAACATCCAAATATAGAGTTTGAATTGTTTTCCTTGTAAGATTGATTGTATCGTACATTTATTAATTATTATTTTACAACAAATAGCGACAAATATGTAAATATATCTATAAAATTATCCCAATTATTGATATCATTGAATGTTATTTTTGTGTTTCCGTATGGCTCAATTTTTAGATTGTATGTGTATTTTTAGGTATAACATCAGACCGTACCGTTTTACACTCAAATACCATCTAACTAATAAAAAAATAACTAATTTGAGATTGGCTGTATTTGCTTATTTCTTTATCTCGTTTTCACGTTTCTACTAAATGAATTTCCGTAAAATGTTACGTCCATGAAGCCTGTGTTGCTGAAATGAGTATGTGATGAAGGAATGATACGTATAAATCAATTTTCATTCTGAAAGATAAATTTTCTTTTTGTAATTAAAAACAACGCTCCAAAGAAATAAAATATAAGTCATATTTCCTATTTTTATAACGATCGAAAAGTTATTACAAGAATAATTCAATTACGTAATATGTTGGTAAATGATTTTATATTTTATGGCGCCTTGAATCCAACAATTGCCATTATAAATATTATATGTAGCGCTTAAATGGTGAGATACTCATTCCTCGAATGGTTTTAAAAAATAATTTTATTGTTGTGTTTTTCGTAACATTCGAATCTAGAATAACTATTGTTTATGTTTATGTTTAAGAAAAGAAAAATACAATTTTTTTTCCAAAATTCGAAGTCAGTACTTGCGAGTTCAAAGTGCAATAATTTACCGTTGTGTCAACGAAATACTTAGGCAAGCTAAGAAATTAAATTATACTTACTTACACTTCAAAAATACACATAATTTCACGTGCTCATGCGTCATAGATTACACTGAAATAAAAATGTATTCTTTTTTTATTCAGTTTTAAACGAAAATTTAAAAGAAAGACGTTTTGTTTTTGTGTCACCAGAATTTATTTATTTATCAAAAAACCATGTCCAACATACTGGATAATGTGAAATGTTAGACGTGTGTGTGCGATAAAAGAGTTTTCATTTTATTTTATTAAGAAAATACATGGCTTTGTAGAAAAACTAAAAACCACTTTTGTAACCATAGAACTAAATGAGGCAAACCAAAGGAGCTCAAACTTGATAGATTTATTTTAGCCATTGAATAGTTTCCATGATCGCCTCCTTCAACCCTCCTTCATCATCATATCAGCTTGATAGTACTATAGTATAGTATTTTCATCAGAATTGCCTAACCATGTAATTTTTAATCGATATAACTCTTAAAAGTGAGTTAAGATTAACTTAAAATATTTTTTTACATATAGTTATATACATTAGAAGTTAATAAATGCATGTAATAAGATCTTTACGGAATTTGAACCCAGAAATGTCCAACTTGAGATGTAATGCTTTATCACTGCACCAATGACTCACTTGGAGAAGCGAGAAAATAAACTCACACCAAAAAGGCAAAGGTTTTCAATTCGAATTGATTTTTTCATATTCAGATTTACATGTTCAGAATTTGTCAATAAATTTGAATAATTATTTTCCGAAGTGTTTATCGACAGAGATGTCTTATGAAAATTTGGTTCCAATTTTTAATAGAATTCCTGTAGAACTAAGATTATAAGTGTCGTCATAGAGTTTGGATAATGTACGTATAATTACAACTTAATAATACAATAACTAAATGTTTGACACGATCAAAGGCGACATAATTTTGATCTGACATTTATTCAAACAATATCTGGAAGTAAGGGTATTTCGAAAATTGTTTCTGTCCAGAAACGATATTGTGCCGCAAAATTTTCTACTAAGCCCTCGCATTTTCATTATTTTATATTCTGAAATAAGTTCCAATTTTTTGTAGAAATATTTATTTTCACTTATTTTCATTTTGTGTGAATTACTTAAAATATAGTAGAGTTAAATTATTAGAATTAAAAACTTTAACCAAATAACCTACTTATATACTCGTGTAAAACAACTCCATGAATTTTACCTACTCAGTAATTTCTGATATTAAGGTCATATATCTTCATAGAAACATGTTTAAATTGCACTACGGTTTCCCATGTTCCACGCCAGCAAAGCTATGGTTCAAATATAGTTATAGAATGAATAACTAAACGGTTGGAATATAATTAATACAGTTAATAAATAGCGAGTAAATGTAAATAACAATAAAAGTGAATAAATAATAATATAGACATCCCTTTTTTACTCATACAAATCGAAATAAGCAGATTTTTATTTCTAACATACTGAATGAGATAAAATGGAGTCTCCGTAAGGTAAATACTTACTTTAATACTACTTAAATTTTGATTGATATAGATTTTTAATGGTAAATTTATATTGTTTCAAATTTTGTTTACTATAAACTTGGCTGCCTTTTAATTTACTCAAATGATACGGATATGTGAAACAATTATAAACAGAATTGTTGAATCATCTTTTTCAATAAATTGAAACATTCTTATTAAACTTAATAAAGCTACATAAAAGTGAAGCCTTAAACTAATATATCACATTTAATATAGTGCTGAATGATTGCGGACAATTTTATTCGTTTCTTAAATCATACAATTGTGCGATTTTATTCCTTTAGCGCTATAATATTTTTTGGTCAGTTTCTGAATATGCAAAGTTAAACAATATAAAATCATATTATCTGATAGCATTGGGCAAACTACACACTTTAAACAGACGTCTGGAAAATACTACTTTCCACCATCGCCCCACTTGCTTAAATATAACTTGACAACTTAATGCTACACGTCAAATATCCAAATAATTTAACATGCCAGGCGGTGTCATTAATTTAAAATAATCCGTCATAAATAAAGACATCTTGATATTTCCCTAAGTCCTTTATAAACACAATTAATTTAATCTAACGGCCATCAGTCATTCTCACGCGAGCCTTGTTCTGTCGCACGATGCAACCCGGAGCCGATCGCGCTCACGGGGACGAGATAAAGAAGGGACGTCCGTGCGGAAGAGAGGTAGCGGAAGGAGGCTGACCCCGACCTTATCTCATCGGACCGGCATCTCGTTGTATTCTGTGCGACACAGTGACGTAACCAAGCTACAAGTGAAGACAAAGTTATTGCCGTGTTAAGTGATTGAAATAAAAACCTATTATTTAAAAACGGCCTTGCCAAGATATTGATTTTCAATAATGTATGAGGACAGGATAATCAGTGTTTCTAATAAAATGGTATACCTAAAATTATATACAAAAATTCTTTGAGAATAGTTTGAAGTTCAACGATGTAACAACATCTGTAAAGATAAAATGGAGAGAAAACACCATTTGAATATTTTTAAAAATCCATAACTTCTACAGATTGCGGACTTCTCCCGTTTTCCAGTATCGCTGCCGTCGTTTTGCCATCCATAGTGCTTCATATCTATACGTGGTCAAGGGCAAACCTTACAGACCTTAATATACCTCTGTAAACTGAGCATCTTCACACATTTATCTAAAAATCTGGGAAATAAATACCCTATATGTTTTTGCTCCAGTTTTAAGCAAACAGACCACAAGCAGAGAAACTTTACATTTAGTGAAAAATTGAAAGACAGAACGAAAATGAGATTATGAAATCCAACAAACTGCTATTTGGTCCTTTATGACAAAAAGTACTAAAAAAGAGAAACTAATCTATACATATAATAAAAAATTAACGAAGTAAATTCTGTACATGAAAAATAAAGAGTAATTGATTTAGCGTAAATTATGATAATAGAAGCCGGAAAATCTTTTTTTAGAATTGTTGACTGTTTGTATGTTATTTTGTGTGACAATCATGCAAAATCTACTGGACAGATTTCGATGAAATTTTGTATAATAACAGTTTCGATAATTATACGATTCTTAATAATTATACAAAAAATTTATTACATTTTAAATAATTAGCGATTACAAAATATATGGGATTACTCTTTTGCATCTCTCAGATTTTGTACATTGTTAATATGAAAAATAATACCATTTCGATTTATATATCTTACATAGTTTTAAAAATTAATTGTAATAGATTAGTGTAATTCTTTACTTTAACGTTTATTTCTTCTCTAATACTTAATAATTATACGAAAAATACTAAATCTGAATTGGATACGTTTCTAGCATAGTAGTTGATGATGACAAATTGCCGCAATGTAAAGTATCATGCGTTACGTGACGATATGTAATAGATAGATTATTAAAAAATTAACAATGACATGAGATGGAAAGACTTTAGTTTACATTAATGCTATATAAACTCCGAAAACTAATTAAAACTTGAATTTTTGTTAATCGCAAAAATATATTAACCAAAAATAGTTTCAAATTACGAATTAATATCCTGAATTTTATTTTTTTTACTTAAACAAAATTCGTCCGCATCAAAAGCTTAGTAGTCTCTCTCACCATCGAGGGCTAGGCAGTAATTAATTGAGTAAGGACAAATAAAGTCACCCGGGACAATATTGATGTGGCTTTCTCCTCTCTCGGATCCTCGCCCGCCCCAGTCGGTCCGTTTATGAGCCTCGGGGCGCCTAAGGGGATTAAGTGAAAAATAATCTGATGAATTCAAAGATACTGAGCGATCGCCGTGAGACAACGCAGTGGGCTGATGGGGCGAAAAGAAAGGAGCGGAGACAATTTTTAAAAGATCAGATAACTGTTGATAAAGTCAGGGGGTGAGGGCTGTTAGGCGCGTCTGGGTTGATGGTCTTTTAATAAGTTGTTGGTGACTGTTTAGGGAAATATATGTTACAACACAAGTATTAGGAAGTTTAGTAAGGGTGTTAGTAACGCGTAAATATTAAAGATTTTTTTATCATTTTTTTAATTGTCTTCTGTTAACCAATCTTGAATATTATTTTCATGTTAGTCGTTGTGACATCAAAAACCTAGGTGTTTTCTGTATTATAATTATATATTGGTCGTAATGTAATATCTATGTTTGATTGGGCTACACCGATACTGCAATATAATTTTCTTTTTACTGAAATGCCGATGTTAGTAAGAATATTTACTATTAGTTTATTTCTAGGTCATAAAAAATACAAGTTACTTGGGTAATGAATGGCTTATAATATGTTATCTCTTTTTTCATATAGTCACTTTTATTTCTGGAATATAATATATTCAGGTTCTTTTCGAAGTTCATAGTTCCATCTCAAACTTTTTCCACTTTCAGGAGTTTTGTGGAAATATGGGTAACATATGATAAATTTCCATAATATGCTATCGACACTAAGCTTCTACGGCTTTTCTTTATTATAATCTTATCATTCATAAGCTTTTCTTCATTTGATCACTTTTTACTTAGTCTATTTATGATTACATGCATCTTCATAAAGTATATTTTAAAAGGATCATTCAATTGTCAATTGGACTAAATATTATTTACAGTAAATGATAGATATTTTCTTTTTTAAAATCGTCTACTCCCTTTACTTTGGTATCTGCAGTAAATATTTTCAATTGCAGTATGTCGTGATGGTTTTTTAAATTTTAGTGGTATAAAAATTAGAGGTGATTCGTAGGGAACTAAATATTGAAATAATTTTAACCCATAAACCAAAATAATATTCGTAACCATTCAACTTTTTCATTTAACTTTACTACATACACCGGAACATTTGCATTGTACAACCTCATATAATAAGTACAATTGAATTTATTACCCTCATTAAAATATTGATATATCGTATAACTCTCAGAAATATAATAAAACCTACACCGCTCCCCTACAATAAACTCACTAACATAAGCAACGGGAAAATCAACACAACCCCGGCTTCCGCTATTATGTTTGAAACATATAAATGCTGTTGGATATTCCTAAGTTTTAATCTTTGATAATAGCCCACCTGAAGATGTTGTAATACAACGAAACCTAGGTCGTGCTAAAGAACTTAGAATAAAACTACATCACGTAGTTTCATTTAATTGTGTACTTTTATGTTACAAAACATAGTGCGTTATAGTGTTATGTTACAAAACACATTATATTACATAGCGTATTTCAAATGAAAGCTCAATTGTTTAATGTTTGACATAATTAGCGTAATGCACTGACACTATTAGGCAAATATTGATATACGCTTTGTTATGTTCATTAGCATAACAAAAACTGAAACAAACTAAGCCACTTTACTAACGGTTTGGTGTTCACTACATGTTCTGAATGACTGACAACGTGGTGGGAGGAGGGTCTCTACCCATATCTTGCTCTTCCCTCTGCCAACGTGTTTCACACATTAGCACGATCTCATTTCTCGACATACGAACTTACACTATCTTGACAGAAGAAACCTCGATAGTAATATAATAGAGACTCAATTAAATTATTGTAATAAAATTAATATTTGGTTCTAAAAGTTAAAATGTTTAATGATATTAACTGAAATGAGCTTTCATATCTTTCTTGAAGGGAGTATATGTTAAAGCAAATATTTTGCCAATCATATAACGCATCCACAGCGCGAAAATAAGTCAAAAGAAACATAAGGATAATCCCCCGAAATACCTCGTGATAAATTTCGAGCAAAATATTAAAATATACTGCATATGGAAGACGTCATGATGAATGTTATGATTAAGTATTAGTGCCGTATCCCTGGTTTGTGTGTTTGTTGAAGTTTTTTTCTTTCTCACAAATTCTCATTGAATTTTGTTCGTGAACTTGTTAATAATTTAAAAGTTCAGGCCGATATTAAGCACAAGTTCAGTCTAATGTTAGGCACGTCTTTTGTTAAAGGGAATAAATATTAAAACATACACTTTGGCCATCATGTAACGCATACATAACGCGAGAATAAGTCAAAAGAAACAGAAGGATAATCCCCCGAAATCCCTCGTGATAAATTTCAAGCAACATATTAAAATATACCGCATATGGAAGACGTTATGTTGAATGTTACGATTGTGTGTTAGGGTCGTATCCTGGTTTGTGTGTTTACTCAACGTTTTTTTATTCCTTTTTTATTTCTCATGAATACTCGTTGATTTTTTTCACGAACTTGTTAATAATTTCAAAGTTCAGGCCGATATTAGGTACAAGTTCGAAGAGAATAGTACTTTTAAAATAGCATGTAAAATATTCTCAGTTAAAATCCACGAAGTACTTTTAGGTTAGCATATTTCAAATTTACTTCAGAATTCAGTGTGCATGTCGAGTTTTTAGCGTCAATTCCAATTAAAAAAAATCATTAAAATTGCATTGTGACAAGAGAAGGAGTTAAACATTTCTTTTATTAAATTGACTAAGAAACAAAAAGTTATAACTCGAGGACAATAAATAAAGAGCGGTTTTTTGGTATTAGATTAAAATTAATAATTTATGCTTAAAATTCAAGAAATATGAAAATAATAATTATATGCTTAAAACTCATTTTATTAAGCTTATGAGTAGCTTTCCATTGGTATTGGTCATATTATATATGCAGATCTCATTACTTTTACTTTATTAAAAAAGTGATTCTCAAATTAATAAATATTATATTTCGCCACTATCAAATTAAAAACTATATTTTAACTTATTTTTACACTATCTCATTATCTTTAAAATTATTCACATTCATCGATTTCAAACGTAAACATTATCATGATTTTCACTGTGTTCGTTGTTTAGTCTTCCGCAGCCGTTCGTTCAAAGGACGAAAAGAGAACCTTTACATTTTCTTCATGCCCATCCCTGTATCTGTCTACCCTACCTTTCAACCTTATAGTTCATATTATATTAGAACCACGTTAATGAAAATTTGCAAGTTTACATTTGATATCAAGTCCTAAATTGATACGTTAAAAAAACTCGCGCTTATAATTGAGTGGGATATGTATTATAAAACGATATTGAGATTTCGCTTACGGTTATTGATTTGTAAACTCCGTTTGCAAAATATTAAGTTCCGAAATAAAACAAAATGTACCTCCCTCTTCTAATTTTCCATCCGGGGGTTTTAAAAATCTAAAAAGAAATAGGCTTTTTTAGTATCTGTTGACAGGCAGAATTTTTTTAATAGGCCGCGTAATAATATAACCAAACTGTAGTTTTTAACATGCTTTTATTAAGATAAAGATTATTAAGATAAAAGCATGTTAAAAACAACAGTTTGGTTATATTATTACGCGGCCTATTAAAAAAATTCTGCCTGTCAACAGATACTAAAAAAGCTAAATAAATAAAAGTAAAAAATTATGAGCAATCGAACCAAAGCTTTTATTAGAAATTTTATTAATTTCTGTACGCTTAATCTTTACGCTTGTGGAAAATACATACAGTTCTATTGAGGTTATATATTTAAATGGTGAAGAATTATAGTAATATTTTGAAATAATTTAATTAAAATACTATGTACACTTGTATAAATTATACCTCTACTATGTAGTTTTACTCGTAAGGTGCGAGTTTTACTCGTAATTTATAGCTAGTAGTGTGAGTTTTACTCGTAACTTATACCTAGTAGTGTTAGTTGTAACTTAGTTTTACTCGTTTGGTTATATTATATTATTTAGTCTGTAACTACTTATAGTTAGAGACGAAATAATATAATATAACCAAACCGTTGTTGTTTACATGTTTTATTAGGTAGTTACAGATTAATATAATAAAACCAAACCGTTGTTTTTATTATTTAGTTGCAGACCAACTAACTTTGTAACGGAATTTACAATACTAAATTTCATGCACTTTTAATTACTGTATCATCGTGAAACTTGTCAGTTGTGTGTAGTTAAAATGACAACACAATAAAATGATGCGATTCTACTCATTCAATGCAATAGAAACGGAAGTTAAACACTGAACTCGGTAACGGAACAATGTATCCTAACCACATTTGGGCTTCTAATTTTTGTATCGTCATGTAACTTGGCAATAGTGTGTAGATCTGATAATAAAATAATAAAATGATATTATCGAACTAATTTAGTGAAATAAAATTGAAAGTTAGACACTTTACTGGAATACGGGATAAAGTATCCTAACCGTGTTTGGGCTTCTAATCATTGTATAACAGTTGTATGAATTTCTGATGACAATGCCATAAAACGATACCATCGGACTAATTCAATGAAATAGAACCGGAAGTTAAATGCAATGTTTCCTAATTGTTTTTAGGCTTCTAATTGTCTGGACAGCATACGTCGCTCTAAGTAGAGTAGAATCATTTTGTGAATTACAGATCAGAGAAAAATTCCGAAAAGAAATAATTGCCTTGTCATATAACAAAAAGAATTTGCTTCTCAAATTAATATTGCGTGAATGAAAATGCTTAACGTTTCAGTTATGTTTCAAAATAAAACGTTCCCCACTTTTACACTAATATATTATGCTCAATAGCTTACTGAAAAGTTCTTAAAGATTAGACAAAGAAAACAGATTCGATAAATATTTTTTGCTTTTTAATGTACTATTTATGAAAACGTGTTTTCAATTCTTTTAATTTATTAATTTATTTAGTGAAGAAGAAAAATTTTAAATAGTTTTTTATTTAGTTAAAGAGCCATTTTTATTAGTACCTCAGAAGCTAATATAGAAAAAAATATTTTTCTGAATCCACAGTATTACCCATCGGATAATTTTTAATAGGAAATCGGTATACAAACTTACAAAAAAAAACTATTAAAATATTTAACAATTACTACTGCGTAGGTGGTGATTATATTATTTAATTTACAGTGACGTCGAGAGTGGTATGAGTAAATGATTGATTGATGATTAGACCAGGATGCCATTAAAAAGGTCATTAAAAGACGAGGTTCAATTTATTATATTTACATCTCGTTTGAGAAATGTTAAGCTTTCAATGTGTACTTAACCATCTACTTTTATTTCAACCCTGGGAAGGAAGTCTGTAAATAAACATAAAAACAAGCAATTACTCTACTCGGAGAAACTGAAATACGTATTATCGCTTAAATCTAATTCCTAGTAACTTAAAAGATTTTATATTCAGTAGATTTTGTTTAAAGGAGTTAACAAAATAATGCAATTAAACGATAAATAACAGTTTCCTCTCAATTCAAAATGCGTCTTTCCACTATCTATTCATTCGCATCAAAAAGTTCTTATACCCATTTTGTACTTACGTGGTATTAAAATTTATTGGTGATACTTTTCAGATATTTATATGTCTTCTCTACATTTTGTTCCATAAATAAATTAATAGGAAATATATACAGCATTTTGAAGAGAATACAATATTTATGCTCTGATTATTTTTATGTCTTATTTATAATCCACAATCAAAATCGTCGTAAACTTAGAATTCTCCGCCAACGAAAAAGTCTTTGACATAGTTAAGATCATGTAAATGAATCATGTAAAAGAAGTTAAATAATAAGAAACTGAGTAAAGCAAGTAAATTGACGTAGAGCAGCTATGGAGAAAATGAGCGAACTCTAAGGGGAAAGAAAGAAAAATTGCATAAATTTACGCTTGTGCGATTTTATGGGCATTAAGCTTTCTGTGTCGAGCCCTCCACTCTGCACGTTTACGACGTTCGCACTGTACCTCTTTGAAAAATTCAGTCGTATTGTACGTCTGGAAATAACAAGAAAATACATGGTTATTTTGAGGTTCGGTGGCAAAAAGGTAAAAATGGAAAATTTATTGTGAGACTTTTATATCTGCCTGTTCGTATATGACGACTGTTAGCAGCAAATACTATCGATTTGAACTATTATTTTCCTTATCCATATCTACGAAAATGAAATATTTTATTTTTCATACAAGATAGCATCCAAAATGGGGAGGAAAGTGTAAATTGCCAAACGTAACGATATGGGCAAGTGGAATATTATTTGGAAAGGATATTTGCACATTTCTAAACTACCTTTCGTTTAATTTTAAACTACATAGTCCTTAACTTACGAATAAAAATGGACAAAAAAAACATTTTCACCCTTCCTCTTCCTCCGAACTTCGCAAGTTGAAAAATCTAAAGTAACTGATACTGATAGAAGATCTTGCACATATTAGAGGAAAATGAAAACAAACTTCCAGATATTTAAAGTTTTTAAGAAAGACACAAAACTTTTCATTATTCCCCCTTTGATTCCTTGAAAAAAATAACGTACTGTTAGTGAAGAAATAAATTCACGAGCGCTATAAAGATTGAGAAAGTTTACATATACGCTGAAAGAGGCAGTTTGGCATGTAGTTTGCGCTGGTGCTATACGCATAGGCTTTAGGCTTCTATACTAATTGATCTATGAGCAGATACGAGTACTCGCGTTACTGTTTAAAATAAATGGTGTTTTTTTAAATTTTTAGATAGTCATAAATGGAAACATGCAAACATTTCGTAAAATGACTTCATTCAAAATTCACATTCATATACGTGTTATGTATTTCCATAGACTTAATACATTCTCCATAAGTAGGTCAGGTGCATGAAAGAGAAAACATATTACAATGATCCTTTCAAACATTAGGCAATGACAGAAGGAAACGTCATAAACAAGACCACACACGTATTTACTAGCAGCCTTTAGTGGCCTACCTTCATTGACAATTATAACCAAATTATCTTGAAATTCAGTAAAAATTTAATTATTTACATAATGGTAACATATTCAGTACCCAATTATATCATTCTCCATAAAAATACTGTACATTGGTAAATACGTAAAAACAATTTTTAGTTGTTTCATTAGCTATGATGATAAAAATAATGCGATTTAAAGCGACTGGCTCGGTATTCATTGATGTACTTATTTCACAACTTCTTTGACGGATATATAAAACATCAATTACAAAATATTTACATAATTCTATAAAGTTTTAAGGACACTAAGAAATTTAAATGTTGGTCTTCCATAGCTTTCTTCGTTTCTTATCTATGGATAATATAGCAAATCGATGTGTATTTCATAATAATATTTTTTTCCAGACCGTTTTATTTCATAAACATGTAAAAGAAACAAAACTTTGTTGCAGAAAGTAAATACGAAAAAAAAATTAACAAATGAACAATTTTCAATTTTTAATATATATTATAATAATTTTTTATTTTAAAAACCTTTTCAATAATATCTCACTTGATGGAATACAGCAAAACATTCACGCCCACTTAATATATATAGAGAAGTACTTTAAAGATTAAATTCATGTTTTAGTTACATATTTACTGAGATTCCGATATGAAACATTTCCCGGTATGATTCCATGCATAATGTTCTAAAAACATGAACACGGTGAGATTGAAAAAAGGGAGGGGAGAAAAGGGCGGGCATACATGATAAGATTATGAGTGAGACTCATTTCACTCCAGAATTCTAATAAATCAGTTTATATTTTGGATTTTAAGCGGAAGCTGATGCTTTTTTGTTGAATAAGTTAAAAAAACTTTATTATTTACCATCGCCATACTTTAATAATTAATTTACTGACTTTATTTTTTATCTTATTGCACTGGTAGGTGCCATGCCTAGTTAAAGTAGGCCGCTGTTAATAGCTAGGTAGTCTGTTTGATTAATTAGTCAGTCAAGCTTAATAGCAGGGCCAGCCCGACTATCTGTTTCTGGCTGGAAGGAGCCGCGTGATGTATTTCGGCATTATCGCTGAGCTTTTATAAAGGGATGTGTTAAATCGTCGGAGCGGAAGACTATCTACGCTATATACGGGGAGTTAGTACATAGTAATAGTATCATTTCGGAACCGTTATTTATCTACAAAAGTGAATATTCCTCTTGGAAACATTTTTCGACCTTTTTGTTCATATTATATGCTCTTATAGTCTTGTAATAACATACATAGGCCAATAACAATGATATCTCTGTAAATGTATAATACTGCCCGATGTATACAAAGAAACTAGGGAAATTTAGTTTTCCGACGTCTTAACTTAAAGCTTTATATATTTTAAAGTGAATTAGCAATGTCTCATGTTATAAATTAAGTCGTCCTTGGAACATGCTGTAAAGATGTATTCAAAAAAGCAATCAAATCACTGTGGCAATGAAATAATTTAAAAGCCTTTAATTTTAGGATAAAACGAGGAGAAACTTCATGAAAAATATATTCTGCATAATATCTGAAAGCTTTTTCAAATTAATGTATCAAGCAAGAAACAAAACTCAAAATTTTGTAAAAACTATTATATTTCAATAATTTCAATTTTATAAACTGATTAACGACGATATGTAGAAAAAATCAAAACAATTCAAAAAGCAAAACTTCAGCTGTTTAATTTGCTCTTCCTGAACAAAGATTTTCCAATTTATTTGAAAAATATGTTTGAATTGTATTCGATGATCTAGATTTATTTCTTCACTTCGAAATTTTGCTGTGGAAATTCAGAAATATGGAATTTTAATAGTTTTACAAAATTATTTTTTATAAAATTATTTTTTCGTTGCAATTATAAATTGTCTGATAAATATTTTAAAAAATATATAATATAAACAATCAAATAAAATCAAAACCAACGAATAGACTAGCCAACTTTTTAACCACCACGCAGACAGTGGCGACTTGACCTCTATTCGAATTCGAATGAATAATTTGAAGAAAAAATTCGATTTATATTAAATTTTCCCTCTTCTATCCTTATCATAATACCTATAAAAAATATTAGAATGAATACAATTTATATAATTTCATTGAGAATATTAATTTACTTATTTTTAAATACCTAATTTTATTTATGTAATTTTATTGAGAACACACATATTTCATAACAGAACATATATTTTTAGACAGACGGTTTGGCTTCTGGTCTTGAAATTATTGTAGCATTACAATAAATGGGTTATCTTAGAATTTAAGTCGTAGATGTTCAATTCTTCATTTACGTTTTGAGTCGTTTCAGCACGGTAAAATTCAAATGAAATCAAACCAAGTAATGTTTATTCTAATATCTACGTCGAAAACTAGTGAACAAAAGAAATATTGTCACTTATCATAACTTGTCAATATAATATATTAAGGCGTAAAATAGTGTCTTTCAGCATGTCATGGCTTTACAGTACCCGTTTACGTTGTGTAAAATATTTTAGTCATGGTATTATCTACGTACATCTTATCAATTATTTTACAAAAGCAATAAATTTTCACTGGTTGAGACGTTTTTAGGTTTGTAAAAAAATATTCGATTTTACCGACCTAAAGTTTATTTCGGGCAAAATGTCAAGATTAACGTGTGATAAAATTGAGCTTATTAAAATGGGAATATTTCCATAGAATTTTGGGTATAATTGTATAAAAAGAAATTCAAATTAAGATAAATTCATAAACAGAAACGAGTGCAGGCTGAAAAGTGAATTTCGGAACATCGGAAAATTCGGAACATTTAGAGTTCGGTTCTTATATTATGTTGTGCGTATTCTTTCTTCTAAAGAGTGAAACTTTCATGAAAAGTATAGTATTTTAGAAGTACTTTATAGTTACTCTAGCTTTCCTCCACGATGTTTTTTGCATATTGTTTTCAACTTCGAACCGCCGCCATTAAGTAACTGTTGAAACATTTCAGTCCAACTACGAATTTAACCCAGATTTATTTAGACATCGTTTTAGGATAAAGTCGCAGAAAAACCGGATAAGTATTTTTTTCTGGAATTTCCTTATAAACAATGTATTTATATATACAGTTAGTAACATATACTTGATTGTTGCAGCTCCATTGACTACGATGACGAGGATAAAAATTTCACTGAAGTTCGAAAAATGTATTCTATTTAATATATAATGTCTAATTTCAATATGACTTTGAAATGAGGAAGTTCAATTTATTATTCACCTTTAGACTTCGTTTTTACTACAGTTATAAAGATACCTAAATTAAGTCTTATGTATCTATATCCAAGACTTGGTTCATATCTTCACAGAGACGCATTTTCTGGTAAATACAACTGCAGTAAAAAGTGTGGAAACTGATGTATCTAAACTTGTTAAAAATTGTATATATCATAATTCGTTAAAAATTACATAGAGTTGGGATTTGACATTAACACCCTAAGTCCTATCAAATTATATTTGAATATTTGCACGATTGTATCATATTATATCTAATAGATTATGTTTGAATATTTGCTATATTATGTCGCGTTATATCTATTACATTTCATTATTTGTGTCATATTACTGCTTTACGGTTTATCAATTACACTTATTTGAATATTTGTGCAACTTTATGTATTTACGTTTCATATTATTTATTTTTTAATATTTGTTTTACCAGCTGCTTAACTCGGATGAATTTCGACCTTGAAAAATAATGGAGGTTTTTTAATCATTGCGTCTACTCATTTCAAATTTCTATAGACTACAACATCATTGACTTTGACAATTGTTTTCAGAACGATTTATCACTTACTCCTTCTATTACTTAGAATAACGCCTATATACTTTCCCTACTATTAGCAAGCCACCACCTGATTTATCTCAAAGCCTCTCTATGGTCCCATAACAACCCACTTCGTACAAAAGAGGGTACTTTCGAAAGCCCACTAATAGTATCCCGTATTTACTATCTAACGCGTCCATCCTATATCCTTAAATACTTTTCCTATCCGATGATCCATTTTTTTATTATGAAAATATTTTAAAATCGGTTTTGTACTTTCAGATACTCTTCAATTTTAAACTTATTGAACCCATGCTTTACAGCCTAACGGCCGCTAAATGCAATATATTGTGTGAAATAAAAGGAGTGTTCGAACGCATTTTACATGCGAGGAAGCAAATCAAAGCAATGTCTATGCACGCTACGCGTCGCCTCAGGATTCTAGGATGCTGCGACGACCAGAGTTTAATACAAATTATTTTTACTGACTATATTTATTTTAAAAAAGGAAAGTGTTTTAATGCCAACTTTTTCTAACAGTAGACAAAAAAAAATCACATATATTGATTCTTGTACGTAGGAAATGGATGGTTTTATTATTATATTTTTTTTTACGAAAAAAGAATATGTAAAAAATATAACTTTGAAAAAGTACAACTAATCATGATTCATTAAGTAATGAGTGCAGTAGATACTCGAAAATAATATTTCAGGTTTTAAATAATTGTTCACGATTTGTATATTTTTTGGTGTGTTTTCAGTTGAAATATCACAATTATTTTTCTACATGAATGTATTTCGAATAATCTACTGTCAAGTTATTTTGCCACGTGTATATTTACTGAAAATTTTCTTAGACATCCTGTTTTATTTATACACACATTATCAAAGAAAGTCCCCAATCTCATCTGACTGTCCAAATTTGGATACATATATATTCATATCCGATTTTATCAGTAACTACATAAAGATTTTGTTCCGGTCTTCATTAATGGATAAATCGATTTGTGAGGAAGTTTAAAGAATGAAGTTGTTAGTTTAAAGGATGTATATTTTATGAAAATTGTCCAACATGTGACGATGATGGTCAATGAAGCCGGAAAAAGCTTTCGATGAAAAGGTATTTTAACGTGCAATGTTTAAATCGCTAGAGAAACGTGGTGAGAATATAAAGAGATATCCCTATCCATTTTTTTGAGTAACTACTTAGAGATTTAGTTCCGGTCTTCATTAACTGATAAATCGATTTGCGAGGAAGTTTAAAGAATTTAAGTTTTTAGTTTAAAGAATGTATATTTTGTGAAAATTATCCAACATGTGACGATGATGGTCAATGAAGCCGGAAAAAGCTTTTGATGAAAATGTATTTTAGCGTGCACTGTTAAAATTGATAGGGATATGACGACAGAATATAAAAATATATGTGGCTAAATTATTATTTTTAAAAAATCTGAAATAAAGTACACAATGTTTCGATAAAGTATAGAAAATTCAAGATTAATATTTAACCATTTAAAAAGAAACAATTTTTCAGTTTAATTTTCTAGAACTTATTCCCTTATTTTAGGTGGGTTGCGCTAACTCCTGTATCATTACCTGCAAGCAGTAACATTCATAAAAAGCCGAGGCCCTACATTTAAGGTAGTTATAGAAAAAATCTATTTCTACTCGTGCGAAATCGAGATAATTTGTTAGTTAAAACATATTTATGATTGACTTAAAAAATAAAATTTGATGTAAAAACAATTTAAACAAGTCATCCTGAGCGTAACATAAACATTTTTTTAAAAACATAAAAGTTATAACCCGTTTTACTTCGAATTGTATAATGTTCTGACTTAATAACATTCTTAATAAGAGGGGTACTTTCAAACAGCTGAACTTATATAATGATTATCACATAGGTAGTTATGTTTTTTTTAATTTTAGTAAAAAAATTATGCTAACTTGTTGTGAAAAATGTTTTTTTTATCGAAGGGATTCCAATCCTGGAATCGTTTCAGGATTATCAGTAAACCCCGTAACCAAATGCGGAATTTAATGTAGATCAATAACTTTGGTACCTTTATTTTACAAACATATTTTGTCTTGTAATCACTGATCACATCTGTTTCCCATCTGAGGTGAATACTAATAATTAATTGTAATATTTTCATGATATGCGACTTGGATAAATCCACGTATAATGCACAAACGTATCATTCAAAATTCCGAATAATAAACTATTTCTTCGATAATATTAACGGCTTTTTGGAACGTAAGTGAGAGTTATTAAATAAAAAATGCTACAAAATGAATAGAAAAAGTCAATCGTTAACTTGATCTAGTTCAATAAATCTAATCTTGATTGATTTTGATAAATTAAATTTTAATTTGATTGATAGTGAAAAACTAGTTCTTATCAGTATCCATAAATTTTAATCATCCTCTATTTTCTTCCTCTATCATAAAAAACAACTTTAAAAGCTTATGTGCTTTATATTTTTAAAGAAACAATAACTAAAGATTTTTGCTAAATTTTGGATATAGAAATCTCACATAAAGAAAGTTTCAACATGTTGTAATAAAAAGGGCGTTAGTGCCCTTTTTATTACAATAGAAGAGTAATTTACCTTCCCACTTTAAAAGCACTGTTTGCGAAATTTTTTTTTTGTATTTAATAGCAAGAACATAGTCATGTTATTTATAAAGGTAACACGTAAAATTATTAAGTTTTTTTATCTCTAAGCTAGATATACTTTTCATATGTATAAGAAGTATCATATTGGTTAATCTGTTATATGTGAGGGATACATGTATTATGTATTATGTTATGTATTATGTTATATATGTATATAATACAAAATTATTAGTAAACCAAAAAATAAAAAACACGGTTTTTTTTAATGAACGTCGCAAAAATGTCTCTCTTTTTTAACGGTGCAGCTATCTTCATTTTAATGAAAATTGGACATCGCTATTAATCAATTATCATATTAAAAAAACAAAGAAAAGCGACAGTCAAATCAATGAAGAAGTGAACAAATATAAAGTCATATTATCCAATACGGTTTGTTTTTATACAAAATAAACAAAAACGATGGCCAACTTTTTTTTTAAAATTTGTTAAAAGTAAGTTTTTCACACATTTTTGGACACATTTTATTGGGCGTTTCACGTGATTAGTTGAATCTAAATATTTGACTACAAAAATATGTTCCTAAAATTATATCGATTCTAAATTATATGTTTCTAAAAATATGTTAAAAAATTATATATTTTAATTTTTAATTTTTTCCTCTATGTTTAAGTCATTGCTATGTGAACATTTAGGTTTACCTTGCACTATAATCTCAACAGACGGACCATTAACTGGCTCAATACGCAGTCCGTCTTTATAGTTTTGGTACGGTGTACTAAAATCGAATATTGAATATAAAGCTTTTGAAAGTAAAAGCATATGATTTAAATACATATAATTGGTATTTTAATACGTATAAATTGGTATGAAATAATTAAGAAAAACAGCTAAAAATGTATGTTCCGTTGGTTCCATGAACATAGAATATTTTCACTTGAAACTGAGTAATTCAAAAAGATTGTAAAAAGTTAAAATTATTTTTGTATGAAATTTTACCTGATTAATATGAATGTATTCACTTTTTGATTGATTATACTAAGAGAAAACTATAAATTAGCAATAAACCAAACTTTTTTCCTATGCAAAATTTTTCGAAATCAATATAATCTGTTTTACAGTCATATGTTGATTTTTCGTAAATACGTAGCGGTAAATCTAAAATTTGTTTGTACTATGATTTCTATTAATATTTCGCTTTCACTTATTTTCCCTCGTAGTGTTTCTGAATATGGAAATAAAATATACGCAAAAATCTTATTTTAAGACGATGATACCGGAGGAACGTTACTGGAATATGATAATTTTTGCTACATTTTTGACTAATTTTTACCCACAAAATATTGGCATTTAAAAAAGACCTTTCTTTATCTCACTCTTCTAAAAACAAGCACGAGTTCGCCTATGAATTAAAGAACCTAGTAATGTTTTTAGCTTTGAGTAAAAATGTTGTTCCAATCTCCCATCCACGAGATTTAATTTTCTTTTCAAAAACTATTTTTTTTATATTAATCAAAGCGTGATTTCAACTTCTTCTTACACACCTTTATCCATTGAAATTCTTTAATACATGTCTCCGCAAAATCTCGGAATACATCGTTTATGTTTGCGCCACACTTTAGACTACCATATGAATGCCATTCCAATTACCGAGGATAAAGCTAGTTGGAGAAAAATAATTCTTTAAAAGTTATCTCCAGATTCACAATCTTCAAAATTAGGGATCACAATCCTAATTCCTAAGAAAAACAACTTAACGTAAACGTATAAAAATATTCCGTTCGTGCTATGAAAATTGAAACTGGACACTTATTTTTACTAAAAAACCAAGGCAGTATAAACTGAATTTCCTAAAATGACGAAGCCTTGATTATAATGTCGCCTATAAAATTGACTTAAACTGTTTTTCCTTATTTTAGGAGTAAAAAGATCTATTTCCAATATCCCGCAGGAAATTAAAATATTTTCCAACTTAAAATTGCTTCTGCGTAATATCGTCGGTTGAAAACGCGCCAGATGAACTGATTGAAGTATTATTATAAAATATTCCCCTCATTTTACATTTTTGCAATCTGGAGGTAGAACTACTTAATATATTATTAATATTTAGTTAATAAACTGGCTTTTTGGTTTTAAAGCTCAATAATACAATAAAAACACAAAATAAACCGTAAAGTTATTTCTGCAATTGGTTTACAACAAGTATCTGTCTTATATATATTATTTTTATATGTTATTTTGTGTAAATATTTCATAAAAACTACACTTTTCATCTTAATATTTCTTGAAGAGGGACTACTAGGTGGAGAATTAAATTTAAATTTTATATTTTAAAAAACTTCTCAAAACAATTAATATTCATATTAAACTCTTATCAATTTGTTATTAGATCTTATCTTTCTTACATAAAAAATAAATGCAAGTATTTCTTGACAGTCTGACTAACAATTTGATATAATTCATCACTGTACTGTCACTGTTCTTTTAAAAGAAAAATTAAAAGTTGGACGTTTACCAATTAATTACCTGGAAATATTTGAAAAAAACTAATGTATATTAACTGATGAAATTCTGAACTATAAGTTCTTTTGAAAACTAGATTTTCATGAGATAATAGGATAAAGTATGGTTTTATGTTTACTGAGGAAAAACACACATAAATACTAATTGAAACCTTAGAAATATTTAGCATATTTTTTAGCAAATATTTATTCTTAATGTGACCAAATTCTTTATAAAATACTATAATAAACTAATCAAACTATTAATGTAAAGATATATAAATAAGTTCTTTAGCTTACCCTCGTTAAGGAATAAATATCCTAACTTCCAGTTTCACACTTCACGCTATATTTTATTAACGCCTTTGGTAATTTTCTTTGTGTCAACGATACTACCTTCCTATATAGCCTATTAAAGTGATAAGAGATACACAGTCTGAAGAAAACTAGATAAAGAAGGGACCACTATCCTTAATGAAAAGGGCTTTCCACAGATTTATCTCGGTTTCACAAGTCGAGGCGGACGCAGGTTGTAATTATCAGATTTCGCCGAACATGGCGCTTTTTTATTTCGTATTTCTAATATTTAGTTTGGTATCATTATACATGTATGTATATATATATATATATATATATATATATATATATATATATATATATGTATATATATATATATATATATATATATATGTATATGTATATATATATTTATATATTATATGTATATATATATATATATATATTTGTAAGGATATGAATACCCATTTTTTTAAACATCTATACAAACTGTACAATCTTGTATATTTTTTAGCTATTCTCATGTATATTTGGAAGACATTATTGGTATCATAAATACCTACTTTATAATACATGGATATATTATTAACTTTTCTAGCAATTTTTGAAATATTGTAGAAACTTCTTTAGAAAAGTCAGTAACTAATTTTAAAATATTGAATATATTTGGTGTTAATTTTGTAGAAATTCTACTTTTACACGAAGATGTTGTAATACAACGAAACCTGGGTCGTGGTAAAGAAATTAAAGAAAGTAGAAATAATACTACATCACGTAGTTTCATTTAATTCTGGACTGATTTTTGACCAAAAATTTGTAAATTACCAAAATATGATTGCGGTATACGATAAAAAGTGAGCAAAGCAACATGAAATGAGGTCATCATACATGATCAAGGTACACTTTTCTATGATAGGCCAAGCATTGCTTCCAAATGTGTTAACTGAAAATTTTCGATAACGGAATAATAGAATGTAGTTACCCCAAAAAGTAATTCACATGAAAATGCTTTCTATGGGCTAATATCGACTGCTATTTCGTTTGTGAATAGAATATGGCACTTAGTAGCTTTTCATAACTACATAAAATACCTTAAAAGTGCTAGAAAGCATTGAGAAAAAATATTTTCAAAATTTAATTATTATTTGAATATATTTGGAATATTCCATTATATCACTTATATAATATGTTACAGTCTATGTAAGCTGATAATTTTTCAGTTAAAATTTCTACCAGGACATTAAGATAAATGCACATGGAAATATCTATATAGGTATAGGTATAATATCTAAATAGGTATATATATATAGATAACATGGAAATATCTATATAGGTTTATATGTCTACAGGCATAAATGTGTGCACGTTTGTATTTTCATGACCAGAATGATTTTACATAAATATAAATCTACGCAATAATATTATTACTATAACTAAAATTAGATATAATGTAAATACCTTTTACGTGTTAATAGTTAGCTAGCTACTTTTATATTAATGAACAAGAAGTTAGAATTCACATCGTTTGCCACACATTATTAAAGATTTGAGTTGTCTTCTTAATGTCGGTTTTGCTGCTTTTCTAGATATTTTATTGAAGTTAGGAGTAAAAAAAGTAATTAGTCTAGGAAGAATTAGATAAGAAAGACTCGAAATATCTTCTATAAAAATGTTTTTTTTTTAGAACTAAACCTTACCGTCGTAAATCCCTTTTAATGTAAGTTTTATTACGTTGTTCGCTTTACTATACATATTTATTAGCTTCAGATTAATACATATAGCACTTGTTGGTATTAAAAAATATATATTCACCTTGCAAATAGATAAATGTTTTTAATATATCATAATTTTCTGGCAACAAGAAATTTAAAACCATAAAATGTTATTTTAAAAATCAAGTAGAACACATATAAACAAGAAATAATATGAAGTTGTTCATCATTAACAAACCAAATACATTTAAATTTTGGATAAATTATGCGGGAAAAAAATTTTCCTCTTCTAAATATCCCCTTCAATAATTACAATTAGATTTTTAGTTAATATCCTGTTGATTGATTCATCCATTTTCAAAAATTATTTGACACACTTTCTTTTATTATGAAATTGTCGATCAGCATAAAACCCCCTGTTCCATGGCCTCACAAATAACTCCAAAAAAGAAATTGTGTGCTCTAGTTGGAAAAAAGTCTTACACTTCGTATCCAATAACTATCTGCGCACGCATAGGTATTATGTTTTTACAATTCTATCATATAAAACCGAATAAAATTGAACCAACAATTACCCATGCAAAAGAAATTATTCCTGACCTAATTTTATTTTCTGTATTTAAAATAAAATTCCAGTGTTACAATCACATAGTGAAAACAACAAAAGTTATAAAATATTATAACAATATTAATAATAGGAAATTTGGTACTGTAGAAATATATACGATATGTGGCCTCAAGTGTGGGCATACTAGGCGTGGTTTGCTATATGTACACCCCTGTTTTACCGCGCAATGCTAATATCGCCTGTGTACACGCCTGTGTAACACGACCTCATATGTGCGAAACTACTGTTTGTGCGTTGTTGAAATGTGGAACTCTGTAGGACGTAATTAATTTATTTGTGGCTGCTACATGCATAGTGAAGGGTGTATAAAAAGGCAAATGGAGTATAATATACATTCAATAAGCACGTTTTTATTTTATTATTTATTTAATATTGTGATAATTTGTTGTGATATTTCATAAAAATATATTTCCTTTGTTAAATTATACATTTTTATGTTCGACCCTCTAATACATTATATTTAACATCTATATAAAGAAAGGTTCAAAAAAATTATTAACCCTATTGAAGTATTCCCAATGTCAATTTTATGATGACGTTGCATACTCCATATCCTTCTACAGGTATTAAGTTGCCTCTTTCCTAGAGTTTATTAAATAGGGTTCACGTTTTGAATCACGCAGATATAATAAACAGATAGACAGATAAAATTATTTTTACATTTATTATATTGGTACAAATTCTATATTTCTCCAAAGTATAAAATTTCTCTACCACCTGACAGTAATTAAACAAGAGTATAGTTTGTATACCAGAACGAGAATAAACTCTAAAAAATCAGGATGATTACGACATTTTTTTATTTTTGTATCACTGAATTCGTTAATTGCCTTAGTACCGATACTGAAACATAAATATGTATAAAGTTTCTGTAACACTGCTAAAAAATATAACAATAAATTAATTTGCAACAATTGATCATTAATAATATGTTGCATTAAATCTACGTTCTATAAATATATTTATACTAGCTGACCCGTGCGAAGTCTTCGCACTATATCGCCATCTAGCGTGTTCCAAGTATACAATTTGGCTAAGATATTTGATGTGTCGCCCACAGATCGCGCTCATGCCAATTGTTATAAAAATTAATTTATTTATTAACAAAAAGATTTTTTTCGAATTTTTTTATATTTTTCGCCCAAAGTAGAAAACATAAGCTTTAAGTGGGTATTTTTTTATTTTTTTTGGTGCAGTAGTTAAAGAGATCGAGCCGCTCGACAAAAAAACACCTTTTAGAAATAATATATTTAGATTAGATAGGGCTTTTTCTTACACACTGATAAGAAGGGATAAAAAAGTTGTACTTAAGTGGTCAGTAGAGGAAGTATTCGATATACTGGTTTACGGAATGGTGATAAATGGAGATTCATTTGCATTTATATTCACAAAGGACAATGAGAGTTAAAATCTTAATATCAGTTGTTGTGGTATAACCAGAGTTTGAGGAAAATATGAACAATTTTAGTCAAATTCAGCCCAGTGATATTGCAGAATATTAAAAAATATAAAAAAAATAGTATTATTCATAGAGCATGATGAGAGTTATAACTACTAATCTCTATATCTGTTGTATAAGAATAATTAGAGCTTGAGGCAAACATGCACTGTTTTAGCTAAATTCAGTCAAGTGGTCATGGCAAAATATTACAAAGTGATGGATATTTTATTATTTATAAGGCATTATAAGAAGTTTAAAATCTAATCTAATTACCTTTTGTTTTAGAATAACTAAAGCTTTAGGCAAACATGCACTATTTTAGCTAACATCGACTAAGGTTCATGACAAAATATTGCAAAATGATGAATATTTTATTATTTATAAAGCATAATAAGAGTTATAAAATCTAATATCTTTATCTTTTGTTGTAGAATAACTAGAGGTTGAGGCAAACATATGCTATTTTAGGAAACATCGGCCAAGTTCCATGTCAGAATATTACAAAACGATGGATGTTTTCTTATTCATAACACATAATAAGAAGTTTAAAATCTAATATCTTTATCTGTTGTTGTAGAATAACTAGAGGTTTAGGCAAACATGCAATATTAAAAGGTAACATCAACCAAATTTTGTGTACTCTTTATCTATGGTTGTAGAATAACTAGAGCTCGAAGCAAACATGCACTATTTTAGCTTATATCGATCAAGTTTAATTACAGAATATTACAAAATCACAGATGATTTATTATTCATAAAGCATAATAAGAGGTTAAAAATCTAATCTCTTTATCTGTTGTTGTAGAATAAATAGAGCATGGGGCAAACTTACAACATTTTAACTAAAATCGGTCAAGTTTCATGGCAAAATATTACAAAATGACGGATGTTTTATTATTCATAAAGCATAATAAGAGTTATAAAATCTAATCTCTTTATCTGTTGTTGTGGAATAATTAGAGCTTGAAGTAAGCATGCACTATTTTGGAAAAAAATTTTCAGAGTGTTCGTTGCAGAATATTACAAAATTAGGGTTATTTAATTAATCATTGATATTTGAAAACTTTATATTAAGTAGTGTGTACACTAGCAAAAGTATCAAGTTTTTCTATACGCATAAACTGTTATCGTTAATGTATTTTATATTAAAAAAAAACTGAGCCAAAATAAATTTCTATTTTAATTTACTGAAAAAAATTTTTAGGTTTCCACAGTGAAAAAGTCTCATATCTTCTATAGTTTCAGAAAGACGCGCATAAGTTTTTAGAGCTCCTATCACAAAACGAAAAACAGAACCCTTATAAGATCACTCACGTGTCCATGTGTTTGCCTGTCACTGCTGTTTTTCTCAGAAACCTCTTGATATAGAAACTTTATATGTGGCATAATAATTAAACTGATTAATCGTCACATATCTCAATACATCACTCAAAAATGTTTATACGAAAATTTTTGAGGAGGAAGGGGATGAAAGAGGTCTAAATACCCGATTTTTTTTCACTACACATGTACATGTATGTTGTGAAGTATCATTTCAAAGGACTCATAAAAATAATCTCAAAAGTGTATTTCTTATAATTTAAATAACATATTTTCATATATGTGCTGGAAAATATGCAAAAAATATATCGCCTCCTGATTTTCAAAAATATTCTACCTAAATACATTAAAAAATTGGGTTTTTAGAGACCTGTAAAAAGGTTGCAAGAAACAGCGATTATCCGAGTTCTTATGATTTTTTAAATATGCACCGTATTTTGACACCTATGAAAGAGACAGGGGGCAATTTAATTACAACCTAAAAAATTTCCTTTCGTAAATAATTTGATAGAACTACTCTATGCACTTAAATGTTCATGCCAAAATTGATACGCAACTTTCGTAGTGCGAGTTCTACTAGTGTTTCAATTTTTTTTTTAAATTGATGCTCTATATGAGGATTTAAATTAATAAGTAATAAAACTATATTTTTTAGTCCATCCGCCATATACATCAAATAGGTGGAAATATTTTTTGCATACTCCATCGATTGCAGTATCATTGAATAGGTTATTCGAAATGAAATATATTTTCATTTTATATTTTCCATTTTAAAGCATTCTATACGAATTATTAAACTTCTAAGGATTGCCCTCCTCTCACTCTCTATTCCCTAAGTACCTGATCGTGTATTTGAAAAAAGGAAGTTCTCTCTAAGTACCTGATCGTGTATTTGAAAAACTTTGAATAAAATCTCGATTGATTAGAACTGATTAACTTACATCAATAATTTCCAGAGTTACAGACAACTACGAGATTATGCTTAACTGAATTTTAAATATTTTTTAAAATATTGCACATCCGATTTTTGAGTTGAAGTTATATTATTAACTTAAGAGTTTAATAAATGGAATGAAATGGAATTTAATCAATAATAAATATCGATCGAAATACGGTTGAATTGTTAGATCAAGCATAAACAGGGTTACGACGAATTTATCTAAAATTGCGTTTAAATCCTATTTCTGTTACAGTTGAAGGTGAAAAATTGTTAGTACAGTATAATTATATGTTTTCTACAAGGTAAATATTTTCTTCATTTAGGAACGTGAAATAACGCAATATTAAAAATCATTTACGGATAAAATCCTGGCAATTTACTCGGTTGTTTCATTGGCGAAGAAGATTAGATTTTCGTTTTTTCTTGTTAGTGGAAGTCTGGGAATGATTTAACAGAAATTTTATAAAAGTATCTAATTGCATGAACAAAAACATGGGCCAAATATTGATCTATGAACAAAAAGTTCTGTCACCAACATTTGAAGGTGAAAAATAGTAAATATGGCATAGTTCTTGGTAAATGTTTTCTCCACTAGGGAACATGCAAGCTTACAGAGCATTTGTCAATAAATTCATGATAGAATAGTTTATTCTATTATAAAATCCTATTAATCTAGTTCCCATTAGACTATTTCAATGTACAAATAAAAATAGACTTTCGTTATTTGTTCTTTTCGTTATTTGTTTTTAGGCAATTATTTAAGAAAAAAATTAGAAAAATATCTAATTGCATGAATAAATATATATTTTTCATTACTATAATTATTATGTATAAGATCTAAAGTAATGTGACGGATTTAATAGTTTTCAATTATTTTCATAGAATAAAAAGTGGAAAGCAAATTATTTCGAAATACAGTTCACGAAATAGTCCTATGAAAGATTTGTCTAGATAATAATGGGACGAAACTAAACAGACGCATATATATATATATATATATATATATATATATATATATATATATATATATATTCATTCTCAATTTCACAACAGGAAATTAAAATATCTTTTAAGTAGAAATTTCTTCCGCAACGATAACGCGCCAGATGTCGAAATGGAGATTATCGGGTAAACTTTTTACTTCGTTTTAGGGTAACCATACTATATGTTGAAAGAGTAAATATGATAAGCTAAAATCCTTCAACATTGTATTCACACTCCTAGATATTGAATTATTGAAGTGAGAGCTCATATTTAAACAAAATGAAATGGCGTGGGGTTAATTTAATTGTTTCATACAAAGCTACCCAAAATCTCAATGAAGACTTACTAAATTTACTGATATATAAAAAATATTACGTGTTATAAAACAACTATAACGATTCATCAAATGCAGAAACAATAAAAAAATAAAAAATTAAACCAACCATAAAAATGAAATTGGAATCGACAAATGTCTTAAAATATTATTACAAAATTATGACTAGAAACGCTTTTGCGTTTTATGTCTTTAAGGGAGTTTTAAAATTCTGGCAAGTTATTAAAAATTATATTTAGTCTTAACAATTTAAGATACAGTTTCCGGTTTTATTGGGTGGACTAAAACGTAAGAACTTTTTTGTTTAAAAATTATCTGGAAAATATGGAATCATTCTAGAAGCTTGATCGAAAACATATAAAGAACGGAACGCTCTCACTATTTCAGTAGTAACTAAGATGCTGCACTGTTAACACATATAAAATATGGACGACATTAAGACATATGTGAGACACTGTCTACTGTACGAGTACCAATCTGGTCACGCTGGTGCTCAGCAACGCCCTACGGGAAAAAAACTTGATAAGGAAGACCACCTACGACAGTTCACAAGTAATTTTTTTTTCATTCCAAGCCACCTGAATTATACGCATATACTACTCACTTCCCGTCAGTGCGTTGGAGACATGTAATGTAAAATGATGGGGAATATTATATAGACCATTAATTAATTTCGAATTGGAAATATGACAAAAAATTTAATATATTTGGCGTTAATTGTGTAGAAATGCATTATTCACAAATAAGTGAAACTACGTGATGTAGTATTATTTCTACCTTCTTAATTTTTTGATAAAAAATTATAACATCTATTGATTAAATTAATCTTCATTACAAGTACCGAGTTAAAAATTTTGTGGAAAGCTATGTTCCATGTTAAGTTTTTCATCATTATCCTCTACGCATGTAAGACGTTATTCCTCTAACAGATATAGTTAAAAGTATAGCAACGTATCCACACTTTCAAATCTTAATTATAAATTAAATGCTCTTTCCATAAATTAAATGCTTTTCTAACATATTCTGCCGTGATCAAGTGTGCGATTGCTGTAGGCCGTAAAAATATTTTTTTTAATTTAACAATTAGTTAGGAATTTTATTAAATAAACAAAGGAAAAGCGATGATCAAACCATTTCATTCTAACAAGTGTTATTATATATCGACAATTCTAAATGAGGCAAGGAATTGTAAATTACAATAATGTTTAAGTCAATTAACCAATCTTTGTGAACTTCGGAAGTAATATGGCAAATGTAAAATATCGAGTACAATGTCATATATCAGTAGTTACTAGAACTATAAAGTTTTGGACTTATAAGGGTTAATAATGATCATATTATAGATGAAAAAGACTACTCCATTCTATCATAGAATTATAGAGACGAAGATACTCTATTTTGACCAGTATAAACAACAAACGTCACTAAATGGTGTAGTTATCCTGTTCCTTTCAACACTGAAAAACAGGTACGGTGATCGATTAATTTCTTATTGTGGCACCGCCAAGTCAAGGATGTTAGCTATGAAGTCTTAAGGACAATAAATCTTAAAATGTCTTTAATCTTTAATCACAGTTGAAAATAAAGAGAAATAGCTTTTACTAGACTATGGAGACTGGTGCCACCTTGATCTTCCAGAATAAGTGATTAATAAACTCCAATGCTTTTATTCTTATATATTCATTATATTTTCGCCTTCAGAAATTTAATCGTGGCTCCGAGTGTAAGTCGGTGACCAGGTGGACAGAAAAGGGCGATCTACTATTTTTTCTCATTCTCTTTCAGTGCTTTGTAATGAGTCAAATAGGCGTTGCAGCAGTTCTTCTATTGTTTCTTTCTCTTCTTGATTTTTAGCTCTTTATGTCCATTCCCTGATTCTGAGTTCTTATAATCTTCTCAAGTCTCTTATTCCCAAAAGTTATGCTTCTTTCCATAAACATCCACTTACTGTTCACGCTGAATCTTTGAAAAAAAAACTTGATTTCAAACTAGACTTTTGCTTCCCATTTACGTATTTTTAAAAAATCTGCTCATAAAATGATAACTCCGCCAATTTCATTTAAAATATTCAATATTTTTTTATTTCTTATCTTTCCTACTCCTCAATCCTACTTTAAACCTCTCCTGACATATCAAAATTAACTTAATTTTCTCTCTCTTTTCTTTCGCCAGAAAATTGTTTATCATAACTTCTTATCAATATATTCTATAAGTTTATAAATACCTTATAGTATTGAATGACTAGAAGTCATTGCTGTCATAGATATAATTTTAGCAGATATAAATATTCAGAAAAATAAATAAGTAAAAACTCTATATTTAATAGCCAAATTTGAAGGGTAATTAAAAATTTTAAAAAAAACGACGCTCCAAAATAATTTTTAATAAAAAATTATTAAATAAGACACGTTCTCGACTATCGTGGCGCTAAATTTATCCTTCATTGCTGAGCTTATTAAGAACTGAAAGCCATGGCTAATCGAGAAAATTACATTGCCACATGTAATAAATATACAAATAATTAAAAAAATATGTAGATCTTAGTGCAGGCAGCTAACTAAGTATTCTAAGATTGAGGAAATAGTTTTGAGTTTATTATAGGCAAATGGTTGAAGTGATGCCACTATTATAATAGCTGTATCAGTACCTAAAAATTAAATTACAGACGCATTTTTAAGAGTAAATATTTTAACAAACATAGAGTTCAGAACATTTTGGTAAATAAAGTAAACTGACGATGAAATTTCCTAAGTTATAATAAGACTGGCTGACTGACTGAAGTAGGAAATGTCACTTTTGTTTTTCTTTCTTTAAATTGGTAAGGGATTTTATCTTCCTGATGGGTATCTCTATATAAATGTTATTATTTATTGTTTATTGTCCTTAAATAGCGGATATCAACGATAAAGATTAAAAACGGTGCTAATTCCAGTTCTGCAGTAAAAAGGCTTGAGAAAGAGAAAGATAAGGAAAAGTTCAATATCCCTTTGATGAAGTGCCTTCTCAAATTCAATTTTCCTCCACAATGCAGAAACGTGGTTCTCGAGAATATAAGATCGCCGGAAAATAGATTCACTGGAATTGTGGTACAGGAAATATCTTCTAAATATACCCTAGATAACGATTCCACAAACGCATGCATCATAAATTAACTTGAAATCAAAGAAAGGCTCTCGTAGACAGTGTAGCTACGGATGCTAAAGATTTTCGACCTCATTTCTAGAAATGAAGACCACTTGGAAAAACTTGTTCGGATCAAGTGAAAAGTAAAGCTGCTTGAGGCCAGCGCGAACACATTGAATAGATTTGGTCTAAACAATTGTGGGATAAACAATAGCACAATATATGTGCGATTTTACTCGCCAAAAATAAGGATCCACCATGCCGTTCTCACCATTTATATGAATTACGACCATTCTAATAAAAGTACCCAATTGAAGAAAGAGGGATCCGTATTTACAGACTATTACAATATTAAAAATTCATATTTATGGTTTTGATTACAGTGATAAGTCCAATACTTGAATTGTCCTCTTTTTAACTTGATAATAAAAAGTTAATGACGGGTGAAATAAATAAATCTTTTTTTTCGTTTTGCGACTTACAATTTTTTCTTTGATGTGAATGAATATGTAATTCATTATCTAAGTGTATAGTTAATTCATGATAAATTTGGTAACATTAAGATTTAGAAAATTTAGCTTGGTTTTATATATATAAATTTCAATAAAAGAATGAAATAATTTGAAGGTATGTCTTATACAAAAAGAATATTACATGATATATTATTATTTCGGAATTTTAATCACTCACGCTATGATTAAATGTCCAAATCAATGCTAATTTTTTTTGCCTGAATAAATTTTATTTAAATGGAAGACCTCTTTCGAAGTCATTGCCTGTAAAATAGTTTAGATAATGAAGTCAGTCTTGACTTCATTATTATTAAACAACCAGGTACAAATAAACACTACAATTGTTTGATATCTATATATATATATATATATATATATATATATATATATATATATATATACATATATATATAAACAAGTCTTCATGGGAATTACCAAAAAAAATTAATGAGATATTCATTTGAAATGCCGTACTTAATAAGGGAAAGGGTTTTCAAGGTGTTTCTACCAAATAATTTTTTTTCTAAAAGAAAAGTTTGCAACGTGATATTTAGCTCATGAATTAAGTTCGTAAAAATCCTCTCACGTTTCTTGGTCAAATGATTCCGAACATATCTTTAAAGAATTTAATTTGGTTTGATCAACACGAATTTTTTTTTCCTTTAAGTCTTTTTATTTCTTATTCACCCTACTTAATCAATTTTATATAAGGACCAACAAATTTACCGTTATATTAAAAATAAATTGGTCATTTTTATACATCAAACCATCCAAAACCTAGGATGTAACTTTCATAATGAAGAAAATGTCAGTGTGAATTCTAAGTTTTGAAAGTACCATAATGCAACAAAGAAACAATTAGGCAAAAGTAATAAAGAATTTTGTAGTATGAAATGCAACTTTGTTTAAATAAAAGGTACTGAGAACCCGTAAATATTTTTATTCTAATTCATAATATTAACATAGTTTTTGAGTACAATACCGAAACCTGCGGGAGAAGTTATAATTATTGAAATAAAACTTTAATTAAACAATTTTTTCGTTTTTACGAGTGTGTTGCAATATATCGACACACACACGCACTCACGCACGCACGAACGCATGCACGCGCACGCACACGCACGCCTGTAAGATTTACAAATATTCTAATTTTCATTATTTTGTGTTTTTCAGTGGGCTTCTTATTTGGTGGTTATTTGGTATCGCTTTCATTTTTCATTTCAAATTATATTTTATATAATATTGATTTTTAGGGAAAAAAATGGAAATATCAAGATAATGGTGGCACGAACACTAGAAATATTGTTGGCGGAAAATTTATATTTGAACTATCCATGTAATGTATTAGTTGTAGTTGCGTCCAAATTATGACTACATAAATATAAATAGAAATATAAATATAAACATAAATATTTACTTAACTACAAACAGAAGAATAACAAAAATTGAAAGAAGCTAAGTTTATATTGCTATCTGATTTTCACCAACACATTAAGTGACTGATAAGGAAAAGGGAAACTCTGCCCAACACTCACTCTTACCACTACAGAGCTAATTAATTTTTTCGTTTCGATCTCAGTTATCAATATAAATGCAATTCAAAATGGTAGTAGATTTAACTTAGGTTTTGACGAAATGCCCAATCAATTTTCGCCAATTAAAGGATAGATACTATTCAATTCATTTTCATTTACTTTAAAGTTCATTTACTTTTATATTACTAACTAACTACAAGGTAGTTGAAACGAAATAAAAAATTCAATAGATTTTTTAATTCTACACTTTACTTATCGTCTTTTTCCTGATCGCGAATAACATTTTCCTTTCAAGTTAAGCCTATTCTCAAATAAACTAACAAATAAACTCAAGGATGATAAATAAAATAATTTATTGCTAAGAAAACGGAAAATTCTGCTTCTTGGGGTAGTTTTTTACTTCTAAATATTTATACTATATGTCGAGTGATGTGGATTCATACAAAAAGACTTGAAAAGAAAAAGTTTGCTGCACAGTAAATCACAACTATACTAAAATTAACATAATTGAAAATTAGATAATATTTATCAAAATTCTAGTTAATAAAACAAAGCACAGTCGTGTGGAGAATCACTTTATGAAATAATTATTTTTACGTTACGTAATTAATAAACTAAAAAGCGAGTATATTGACGTTTAACCATAAATATACAGAAAGTTTAAAATACTTTTCTGACGTGTTTACTAATTTATTATGTTTATTAAATTTGTGTTAACAAATGGTATTGCAGGCAGTTATTACCGAGACTTGTGTTCATTGTGTGCTTTTATTTATATTACACATTAACTATTTCGCGTCGGCAAAATTACATAAAATCCACTTCAGTCTGCTTGACAAGAATTGCAAGTATGCACACGTTTATACTATGATAATTATCTGCAAAGCCAAAAATTTTCGATCCTCCGGTAACGTTTCGAAATATTAACCTACTTCAGTATAATATCACATAATTTATTAATTCAGTATTCATTCATTCGTAATTCAGTATTATTTTAATGTCTTCATAGTGCAAATTTCTAATTTAGACCTGACGTAACCATCTCAGGCTCAAAGCGTAAATTTGTTCTTGTCCGAATTTAACACATACATTTATAGTTATTACATATATCTAGTAGAAATTAAATTAGGTTTGTATATAGGAAAATGAACTGAAATAATAAAGTACTAAAATAAATGAAAGAATTATTTATTCATACTGTAATATCGGTCGAGGATGCTTTTAAAAGAAAACTGTCGAAAATGTACTAAAGAGTACATAATAGAGATAATACTTAGCGCGGTTATGTGCCAGTAATGTTAATTCTTGGATATCATTTTTTGTGTTAGTTTTCTACGTAGCAAATAAAAAATATATAGTTCACTTTGCCGAAAGCTGTATGTCAGCATTAGTGCCATTTTTTCCAAGAAAAAACATTGCTGGTACATAACCGCTCTAAGTATTATATCTATTATAATAAAGGTTTAATTTAAATTGACATCAGAATCTATTACACTTTGTACCTAAATTAAGGCTCTCATACGTTCTGATCATCAGGAGTCTGTTTCCTTTCACTGCTCGACATAGGTATCTCCGAATGCGCGTATTATTTGATGTAATGTCCATAATCACCACGTTGGGCGAGCTGTGGCTTTATAGATACACGGTCGGATACAAATATCACCTCCATGGGAATCAAACCTACAAGAATGTTAGCCTGTAATCAGCCCAACATATCACAGTAGTAACCCACTACACACCACGATGACGATATCTTCCAAACAACGAGGTAATAGGAGAAATTGTATGATCATTATACTGTTAAAAATGTCATAGTTTACCGCATATTTTACTTCACGCCAATCAATTATTAAAGACATAATTATGACGTCATTCAAACAAGTTTTCTTACATAAATAGAGCAAATTGGTCAAAATTGCATAATTTTCCGCATATTTCGTTTTACGTCATTTAATCATGGAGAAGATAATAATGAAGTCACTCCAACGAATTTTTTCACGAGAATCATGTAGTAAATTATAATCTAATAGATTGAAATCTAGATTTGCTTGTTGAATAGGTTTTTTTAATTATATAATAATAAATAGGTTAAGGTAAGGCTTGTTATAAAATTTTCCGCAAAGGTATTTTAAATAAACTGGACGCGAACGGGTATAGTGTGATTTTTCTTTTAGAAATATATATGTTATCAATTTTGATCTTGCTGATTCTTTCCAAAATAATTTATTATAGAAAATTTTTCTCTATATATGATTTAATATCTTATCGAAAACAGCATACTATAATACTATAAGACGATATTTTGAAGATTCCTTATAGAATGAAAAAGTTATTATTGAATATAATAATATTTTTGTATAAAAATTACCCTGAAATTGCTTCCGTAGAAAGTTGTTATAGAATATTTGACTTATCTTATAGCTTTATTAGCTTTTCGGACTTGATTACATTTTTCATAATTAGAATATATGAAAAATATTAATGTAAATCGTTATAATTGAACATAAACACAACTACTGTTATTAAAAGTGTTCTAGAAAGTAATTATGTTTATTCTTCATTTTGAAATAAATAACAAAAATATTTACTTTTTGGCCACTTTTTCCTAACAGCACGAAATGCATTTGTACCATTGTTTGCTAGTAAACATTTTCTTCCAATCCACAAAACCTCCTCAGTATTATTTTATTGAAATCGGATAAATTATTCCAATTATAAATATTTTGAATGCTAAAACAAGGGTTTACCTGTAAATTTTATTATTTATGAGTCACTCAAACTACGACTATTTTGAAACTCTATAAATTTCTTTAAATTTATATACATTAACGCGTTTACAATGAGCGTTGCTTTGGAGATTCACATCACGTGAAGGAGATGTCTTATGAAAAATATTACTAAATATTTTTAAAACAATATCAATATACTTCAGAAATAATAAAAGTAAATATGTTTCAAAAGAAAAATCTAATGATTGTTAACAATTTTTCATTATATCAAATTATTTTTTAAGATATATTTAAAATATATATATTGGTTCCGATACGTCTACGTTATAAGTTTTGAATGCTATATGCATTTGAAAACAAATTATTCTTTCAAGGGTTTATTACAATCATGATATAAAAGTTTACATTTTTTAATTCGAAGTCATACCTGATATAAGAAGTTAATTTTTTATTTTCATTCGGACAAATTATTCAATTTTAAGATGAAATCGCGGGTAAATTTAGCTTGATGAAAGATAATTGAGGATCACATTTTTGTCTTAGACACGTGTGATATCTTAAACCTATTTAAATAGATAAATATATTATTGTATAAAAATTTATGTCTAAGCAATATCAAATGTATTATATGAGCTCTGCGGGTATTTGTTAACCAACCATAAGTTTTGAGGCAAAATATCTATAAAGACAATGCCAAGTGCGGGGAGTCAATCGCACCCAAAGGTCGCGCCCAAGTTGAGGGACAACAGAATTCAATCTTCAGTGACTCAGCTAAAAGTACTCAGTGCAGTTGCTTAGACTTCTAGCTTCAAAAAATAAGGATATAAGTTTATATTATTACCACGCCGACATCTATTGCAGCCGGATGTTACGAGCAGCGGAGCAAAGTGTTTTAAATTCGACGTATCTGTAAATGGAACCACATCTCATAGAATTATGCAATTTAATTAAACCAAATAGCGTTTTAAAGAGGATTGTATGTGTTAAAACTGCCATACTAGGTTTTAAGTATTTTATCTATCTATATAAAAACTAATGAGGATCTCAAATGAAGCTGTAAATTTAAAAACTTGCATTTTTTTAAAGGTCACGATTTATGAGGGCAACCAGAATTATAGCAATTAAGAATGAATCCAAACAGCACAAATCCAAAAAACCAGAGCCAAATTCAAAACAAAAATTTTATTGTATGTAATAAACAATTGACCTTTACAAGAAAATGATTGCGGTAGCATATAACTTTAGGTTAACTAAGATAATCTTTGCTAATAGCCAACCTGAAGATGTTGTAATGCAACGAAACCTAGGTCGTGGTAAAGAACTTAAAGAAAGTAGAAATTATACTACATCACGTACTTTCATTTAATTGTAAATTTCTACAAAATTAACGCCAAATATATTCAATACTGCAATTCTTTTTCCTATTTGATACTCCAACTTCTTCTCTTATTGACGTTTGTGTTCATGAAGTAACGTATAATAACAAATTATAAAATAAGAAAGCCTTTTCGTAGCGGATAAAAGCATAAATGAAAACGACGGTAGTAATAATAACGGTAGGTATAAGTAACAAGTACAAGATAATTCAAAATAAACTGTGAAATACCCAAAACGCCAAATGCGAAATAAATATAAATTGCGAGTAATTAATTCCACTTTGTTATAAAATCTACTTAAAACGTCAATTCAGTCGGAAATGGTGAATTAAAAGGGTCTCACATCCGGCCAGAAACCTCTATAATCCCTTCCGCCTCCAATAAGGGTCGAGGGTTAATTCAGTCACCAATAACGTCACAATGAAAATTCTGCTAATTTTTTTTAATACAAATGATTAATCCGTTTTAAAATATACGCAAATTAAATTGTTATCAACGGTGTTCAATTAAACAGTTTAGATTTAAATTTTGTAATATTACGTCGAATAAATTTTAAATAGAAGATTGTAGAAATTAGTTCTCCTAAGAATTATTAAAAATTAAAATTTAGTTAATAAGAAAGAAAGCCAAATTGCACTTACTTATAAATTATAATCTGTCTTTTAATTAAAAATATGCTCTCGTGTATTAAGATGCAAATCGGATGACAAAAAATATTCCAAAAGTTGAGTGTTCATGATTCTCCCGGTTTGCATCTTAATATGGGGTAAAAAGTTTCACTCCTGCAATGGAAGAAAAAACCTGATGAATGTTAATTAAATTAAGTTTCTATTGAAGTCTAGCATGTTAAACCAAAGTGGTAGTGACGCTATTTGTCGCATCTGACCCACAATCATAAAAATCTATTTCACTCTTCCTATTGCACAGTCTTGTTAACGTGCAAATCGATCATAAGTGGCGGCTTACTAATAACCAAACTATAGTAATATTTTATATGTACCATTTTAAGCTCAGAAACGCGACCAACTGTTTACAAAACTAGTGATATACTGGAATTCGGATATACATTCTAATGTATTAAATAATCGTTGAAATTTTTAACAACTAATATCCGTTGCAAATAATGATATTGGAATAATATATCGACCTTTCCTAAAGGTATTGTATATTATTGTATATCTGAATTACCAAACTTATGTAAAAGATAAGACACGTTAGGCAGTTAAGAAACTAAATTATACCAGAAAATAGATAATTTATATTTTTCAGTACACAAATGCTAGTGTAGTAAGATAAGACTTAAGTTTTAATAGTGAGAATTATGCAAAGTTAGTGACAGTAAAATTTATTATTGAAGCACATTTATAACATTAACTTCTGCATTTCAAACTTTAATATAAGATCTCCTTGTTAAGCCTTTTCTGAGTATTAAAGTACTCTCATTAGTCAATTCATTCAAAAGGCAAGGAAATATCCAATGGTAAATTTAAAAAAAAACATTTTATTGACTGAACTCGACCCCGTTATTATTGATGGCCCATGCTTATTTCATGATCGTGAAAATCTAAATATGTCATATAAGTATTTTATCTAGGTCATGTCCGTACTTCGGAAGGTGTGTGAAGCCGTTAATCACTATAGTAGTCATTAATCCAAAAACCGTCGTCGAATCAATTTTGTCCTCACGGTAGTTTCAATTACGAATTACTCTATTATGTTTTTAACCAAAGCCTTGATTTTTTACACTTCAATTATTTTCACGTAAATAAATGAGCCTTTTCCACCTTGTCAGAACCATAGAAAAAAATAAAATTTTCCTAGAACCGCTTCCACACCAAGTTTGTTCAGTCATAACAATGTCAAACTCTCCGATATATTACACAATTTATTGTAAAACCAACGTAAATATTTATTTAATTTATAAATAGCAATGAACCTTATAAGTTGTTATCAGAGTTGATAATTTATTTAGAATTAATACAAAAAACGCACTATTGGGTGTAAAATATTATACAATTTCTGTTCATCCAATTTCCTTTTATCTGCGTATCCACGACTGATACACTTTAAAAAAAAAAGTAAGATGCAGTTATAAAAGAAAATAATTATAAATATAATAAAATAAAATCAACTACTTGCCAAAGGTGATGCATAAATAGGGACCTCGTAGGTTAGTTATATCTCACTTGAAGTCGATATTTAAACACCGCCGAGTTATTCTGATTATCTAAGCCGCTTAACTGTGAATACTGAAATATTTTCTCCAGATAGTACATGCTGTAAAGTCACTGAAATCAATGATTATGTCGGCAAACTCTAATTGATCCCATCGGCTCATGCAAAGCCTAACACGATGACTTAATATAACATGGTTATATTCGAAAACAAGATGTTTACTTTTAATTTCTTGAGGTATAGTTTGTTATATGACATTTCATAACAAAAATTGATAAATGTTCGAATTTAGATAACAGCGATTTTCCTTTTAAAATTATTTCACAGTAAATAAAAAAGCTTTTAAAAATTAGGGTGAATTAAAATTGTCCAAATATTACAATCCAAGAAACTTAGCAAATTTGGGCGGTTCTTGTGTTAAGCTGAGTAAGCAGATTTAGAAATAAAGAAAATTTGCCACACATTGATCCCTAACCAACATGTAATGGCGTTAGTGGTTTCAAAGTGGCTTAGTGTCTAATGAAACAGATAGTGGTACCAAAGACTTGGGGTGACTTCCTTTGATCCGTTTAGGTGGCAGATATTAACAAGTAATTAAATAAATATTTAATTAATTATTTCGCAGATTCTTTCTACCGCTTTTTAGGTTAATAAGCATGTTAGTTTTTTCCATTACAATTTTGACATGTTCTTTCATCCTTTTTAGGGCTGAATTTTGATAATTGGTGAAATATATATTTCATTATTTATTAAGTCCTATTTCAAGTTTAAATGGATGTTATATAGTTTTCTAATACATTTTTTTATTTTACCTTTCATGTAAAGATTTCATTTTAAAAATTATTTTATCAGTGAACCTGTATATCGGGAAGGAAACCCACTGTTAAAATTTTATGTTTCTGTCTTAAGTAGTTTTGGCTCGGCGTTTATAAATCAAGCCTCTGTATTAATGAATAAATATTTTAAATATATACTAATACGTTTACAAATATTTTTTTTAGTTTACAACTAAATTAAAATACGTGACGTAGTGTTATTTCTACTTTATTCAAATTCTTAACCACGACCTGGGCTCGTATGACAACATCTTCAGGTTGGCGATTTGTAAAGATCGCTACAAATCGTTATCTTTACAAATTGCCCCCCTTATGTTAACCCCCAATATATAAAATATATGGAATATAATTGAGATTGACAATAAAAACTTATCTCAGATCGAATAAAACAATAAGTTTTCGAGCTTGAAAATCTATTCTGCCCCGAAACACAATTTTGTAAAAGTACTATCTGGCTTTACTCCGCCCTAAACATAATTTTGGTGAAAGTTCTCTCTTGCTTTACTCCAGACTGCTTAGTTCTTAATTTATGAATCATTTCACAAATATAATCAGGACAAAAATCCAATTCTAATTTAACTTTTGCTTTACCGTAGCAAATAACTTTGTAACAAAACGGAACATTTCACAACGGTCTATGATATGTCGTTCACCATAACAGCTTGTACACGCGCGGCATACTATAGTAATCCAGGGTAACATAATTATACATAACTCTTTTTTATCGCACGCTAACACAATTTCTCCCTAAAATAATTGTATACGAGTACTATAATTGTATACGAATATTGGTGTACCAAAAGTAAGTAAGGAACTTTTATTGTGTCATAAATTACGTATGTGATATTTGGTAGTATTTATTTGTTATTTATTAATATATTTTGTAATATATAATCATTAAAAAACTCATAGAAATAAATTATTTACAAACGTATTTTTATGTTGTTTTAGGTGTTAGTGTTTTAACTTTAAAAATTATTTGCACAAAATATAATCCCCAATTTTACCATTACCAATGCGCAAGTAGAGGAGTGGCTGATGGAACTGAATGATGATGATGCGAAATAATTGAGAGCGAGGATGATGAAGTAGAACCTGTGCTAGATTTAGAAGCTTTGATTCGAGAATCGAATTATTACAAAGTTGAAGTAGAAGGATTGGGGACGCGGAAGAAATATGAGACGAACATATTTCACTCTATAAATTGGCAAGAAAGATACTATATTCAGTTTAAGAATTTTCAAATGGTACCATGTAGACCAAAAACAAGTTTGCAGCAACACGATTACATATACAAAATATTCGGATTAAACCACCAGGCGCAAAGAGAGAACAGGTTAAGACTGTAAAGGTTCTTATATCACGTTTCGATCTTTTATTTTCTTTGATTGAATTGCACAAATATGTACATTACGCGTAAAATATAGAAAAGTGTGGAATGCTAACCATGCCCTAAGATTTTATGATGTTTCTGATGGGCAAATATGTAGAGGTTTTGACAAAATGACACCTATTAGACAAATTGTGGAATTATTCACCAACATTGTCGCAATAATTGTACCCTGGTAATTATTTGCGCTAGATGAGCAGTTTGTAAGCTTCCGAGGATGATATGGCTTCAAAATATATACTCAGTCAATTTGATAAAATCGGGACCAAAATGTTTATGGTTGTAGACACAAAGTTTCCATATGAATACAACTTTAAGACCTATGTCGAAGTGCTAGGAGGCCCATTTCAAAAGTCAAATTCGATAAAGATTTTGTCCACCAAGTATTAGAAACTGTTTACAATTTTGATAGTAACGTAATAATATAAAATTTCTTTACACACTTACATTTGTCTAATGACTTATCGCACAAGAAAAGAATTATTGTAAATACAGTGAAAGCTAACAGACCCGAAATTTCGAAGGAATGCAAAGCCTCGAAGACTAGAACAAAGTTTAATTTTTGAATTTCAAGATAATGCAACGTTAGTATCCTATGTTTCTAAAATAATAAGAGAGTCAACCTTCTTTCTATAATATAATATGATGAAGCAATCGATCCAGATAAACAAGTTGACCGCAAGCCTAAAATTGTGACATTTTACAACCGAAGAAATTGTGGAGTAAACTTACCTTATAAAATGTGTAAGCAATATAATATTCTTATAAACAGATGTCGTTGGACGCTCACTGTATTTTTGGGTCTGATAAATATTACCGTAATCAATCCTTTTCTGATCAATCAAATTAATGTCAATCTTACAAGAATTTTCAGGTGTACTTTTCTCGATAAATTTCTTACAATTTGATAAAACCCATTATGACTCGTTGAGAAAAAAAAGTAAAAAATATATAATATAAGTGAAAAAAGTAAAAGTTTGATTTCCTTAGACTTTTCAATTCACGCACATCTCGAAAACATCCAACATCATTTTAAAATGGTTTACTGTAGACACACGGAAAGTGTAAAATAAACCGACGCGTAAAATCTAAGTATTACGAAAATGACTTAATTGGAGTACATATACTTCTCATGGATATCTAAACGTATTTGCCCCATCTAAATTAATTTCCTTTATATGTTGCAAGTTTCCTTGATCACATTTTCCCCAATTACCCTTTTTCGTTTAAACTTTCAGATTATATTGACAAACAGTCGATGTACTATGAATTCATTACCTAGTGTCATTCCATTGGTAGTTATTTCTTCAAAATACGTAAACATTGAAATCTAATTGAGATTAGATACATAAAATAAAATATAGTTATAAGTATAAAGTTCAAACAGATTTTATTTCCTATTCTTAATACAATCAAATGAAAAACAAAAAAAAACGTTTAGTTATATTTAATGTAATACGAAGTAAAAAATTACCTCTTTTAACTTATCTTTAGCAAATGCTGATTTCTACGCTCATTCTTTTCAGAAATAAGTGCTGTTTTAAAAAAGTGGTAGTAACATAAATTTTTGGACTAACCTTTAAAAGTAATTGTGGAAACTATGTAAAATATTTATCCAAACTTATAACTTTATACATTCTAGTATTTCATGAAACTTTACTGCGGCCTGGCCTTTTACAATAACTTCTTGTATGTTTCTATATGGAAGTAAACACAGTATTCTGAAAGAAAATGCTTAGCACTCAAAAAAGTTCGTCATCGCATATTTTTGACAACTTTTTTTCTATCTATCGCCGAGTTAGCCAGTTTTCCGCATAGTTACTTGGAACTACTTTACACCGTTTACAAACTTTATAACCCTAAACTCGCTTTTTAATTAAATCTGAACCCATCGAGCGCATCGTATCTCTAATTTATTAAATGTTTTGGACTCTAGGTGTGAAATAACTTTTAATGGTAATGAAAAAATATGTTATTAATAAATTTGTTAAAGCAAATGTGCAGTTGACATTAAACTACTTCTATTAATCGATATCTTTAAAAAACCGTGTCAAACCACGCACAAAGGAGTGTTCGAAATTATCTTTTTCGCTTGAAGTATTTGATTTAAAAATTGGTTAAACAAAATAATTTGATTATAAAGTTTTTATCAAACGCTATATTATTTATTATATTCACAGCCAAATTTAATACTCACACGTGGAGTTGTGTAACCTAATATTTTACAAATAGGGTAAATGAAACTCCACATTTATTTTAAAAGATGTTTTCAACAGTTTTCAATTCAAATGGACGCGTCTCTATATGAAGCATTTATTTGCAAAATCAGATACCGATTTGATATACTGGGCACCTGGACTCTCACACATCCCTTATCCACCAATTGCGTGACATCATCTGACCGGCTTATGGCGCAAAACTACTCGCTCTACATCAATGAGCTTTGCGGCTTTTTCTCGTTATTTTACATTTCAGCATTTCACATCTCTGGTATTTCAGAAATTTTAAGGTAGTTATTCGAAATTACACGTTCCATGGATCATTGAATTATTTGAAATTAAATGATACGCCAACTTGTGTGTGATATTGTGTTTGAAAAACCTGTGGCATTCTAGATAAAGTGAAATAACATTAATTTAAATTTCGAAAGACAAAATATATTTCCTAAGTTTCTCCTTCCTCGTACAGAATCAGTAATTGACCTAAATATGAATATATTACTTTAAACTCTCTATTTCTTTAACATGCAAAGCAATAACATTTTAATGTATTCTAACTCTACGTAAAATCCTTTTCATTCGATTTCAAACTACAAAACTTTAAAATATTAGAAAAATTAATGTAATCTATTTAAAGCAACAAAATCACTTGATGACCAAAAATTCAGATCTCGCATCAATAACCTTTTTTTTTACGAAGATTTATTAAATATATTGCCATTATCGATTTAAGATCGAACATCTTCATTTCACAAAAATTAAATAAATTGTTGAATTTGGCAGAATTTCACGTTGTTAGTTTAGAATTCATTATTTTTTCAAATAAAAACACGTCTTCTACCTGAAGCGAATGTTAACAAAAAGAAACTTAAAAATGTTTATTAACTGCTAGATAACATTAATCAGTGAAGCAATGTGTCTATTGCGACAAAAAAATAATTTATTTGTTTATAATTTCATACAAACTATGTCATTAAAGAGAAACTGTAATATCGCTTTTTATGCGGTGTAATTTTAGTTATTTTTAACGTGTCCTTGTATTTCACACTTGCAAATATTCGAACCGTTCATAAACGTGACAAAACACCCCGCATTCCGGACACCGCTCGGCATTCCCTTGACAGTAATCAACCCTTGGAAAGAATTTTTCTCCCCTACCATTTATGTACAGTAGCCGGTCGGAATTTTGCCGCTAACTTTCAACTTGGACTTTTCTCTTATAATTATTTTAATTCATTGGCAATTACGTTTTCCATTGTACAATTATTCTATCTACACTGGATATAATAAGGGTGCTATGCAGGAATAATATAAAGACTAAAAATAAAAGGAGACCTACAACTGTTTGATTTTAGCCAGAAAATTATTTATATTTAGTAGCTGTTTTGTGACACATTTTAGTAACTACGAAAGGAAGCTAAAAAAACTTTATCATATTTTTTGAAATTCTGAAAGCGTGAAAATTGTATGGTAAATAAGAACTACATAATGTCTAATTAAGAAAAGAATCAGAGAACCATAAGTTGGAATGAAAATTGTGAAGTGTAATTGTAAAAAATCGAACAGATAGCGCCAAACATAAACGTGTATTTAAAAAAAAAATTGTTTAACTGTACTGTTTCTACAGTGAAGCAAAAATTACAATAACAAACTATGAGTGAGCAGAAATGTTTTACATTCAAGTTATCTAAAAATCGATTGACATATTAGAGTCTATATTCTGGAAATAAAATTCATGAAAGAGAATGAAATATTTAAATACAAAAATAATAAAATTCAAAAAATATAAAAAATAATGCAGTTTAATGCTACAAAAATAATACAGTGCTATCTAATTTATTTCAAGTAGAAATTTAATTAGTGTATCTTAATCAGCGAACTTTTCACAACTTCAAATGTAGAATTTAATGTATCGTTACTCAAAAAATATTGTAACGAGATGATTTTGACATAAAAAAGAAAGAAAAGCCAAGAATAAAATCAAGATAACATTAAAATTTAGTTTTTTCATACGTCTTAGAAAATAATCATGGATAACTAAAAATAATAAGAACTATTTCACTAATCAATCTCTACAATTTCTCTATAAATATCGGTTTTGATCTGTTTCAGCATTTTAGATAAGTAATTCAGAATTTAGAAACAATCTACTGATGCTTCATTTATACTGAATAGTAGTCTTTGTATACAGTAGTCTATAGTAGTAGCAGAATAGTGGTTTTAACACAAACATAAACACGAAAACACAAACACAAAAACGCAAACAGGAACACAAAAACACACAAACGCAAACACAAAGCCACAAATTCGCGCGCGCTCATGCACACACATACACACTTACACACACACACACACACATACACACACACACACACACTTACATGCAAACACACACATACACACGCAAACAAACACACATGGCACACGTGCACTAATGGCGACGACTATGAAAATTATTCGTCTTGCATTTAAACAAATTGAAATAGAAAGTTATAATTGCGCTTATTATACACGGATTTTATTATACACTTATAACGGATGAAATTAAAGTTCCCATTCCTATAACCCCCTCATATGGTCGAGATATCTCTATGTATATTTATTATATATATTTAGGTATTTTGATCCTCAAAGTAAGGCTGCCAAAAAAATTCAGGAAAAATTTTATTTTATTGATTTCAAAACATTGTATTAAAATAATCGTTGTTGTTTTTTGCCTCTATCGTATGACATATTTGCACTCGGCATATAAAGGGATGTGTAACGTAATCGTCAGCGTTTTTTTGCAAAAAATGCAAATTAATAAATCCAATTACGGGAATGAGATCTAAAGTAACGCTAAACCATCCATTGTTATTTCTTTAATTCGGGTGAAGTTTATAAATTTTAACTAAGATTCATAGATATATTTAACAAAGCGCTCACGAATTCGTAAAAATTGCGATGAAACTGAAATTTAATTCTGTTATCACGTGAGATACAAATGAACATATAACGCCTTCATATTTTGTTTAATTATATTTTCTAACTTGACCTATTTAATATTTATTTCCCATACTGTATATCTGATTGCAAGTAGTTAAATTTTTACACCATCTTGCGTGACCAGCTGAGTCTAAAGTTTATTTACATAACAAATTTTCAGATGCTCTAGAAGCCACTTTCTTATTCGATCGAAATGAAACTTGACACAAAAGTGGCTGATATGAAAATCCATGTTAAGTTAATATATAGATCTAATTGGTCCAACAATGTATAACTAAGAGCGCAGCGGTTCAAAAGTTAAAGTTTGCTAAAATTAATATTACAACAATAATACACAAATTATACATCACTGAATTTTTTTTAAATATTGAAACTTTCACTTAAAATTAGTTTTTAGCCTTAAATTTGATGAATGGAATGTCAATGACATTTGCAATATCTACATAAAATATCAAATTGTTTTGACAAATGTATGGCTAAAAAATTACATATTTTATTTTATTTTTTAGCGCATTCTTTAGCCAAAATGTCGCTAATTATATAATTAATATCCATTTCTTTTATTTTGCTTCTGCGTGAAAGCCATCTAAACTACCCGTATAAGAGATGAGAGACGTCGCATCGCAGATCAAAATTAAACGGCCATCAAGTGTCATCACATAAAATTATTACTTTTAGACCGTACTGCAATATTTCCAGATATAGAAAAAATATATTCATAACATGTTTTTAACAATTTAAAATGCCTATTCAAAAAAAAATATTTGGAAAATTTAATTTTTGTTATATTTACCCTCGTACGTAGTTTCTCATTATCATATTTTCATTAATATTACGAACATAAAAAATTAATAAAAAAATTTACCTTTTCGACTGGCACTTACAATCAGTGTTATTGCAATAATAAAACACAAAATAAATTTATCTGTTTAGGTACATTATGGGTGATTATACTTTTTCTTTATATTTTGTTTGTCCATTACATGTTTAGCAGAAAATCAAAATATCAATTTCAGATTACACAAAAAGCCAATAAAATTTTTACTTTAGAGAAATAAAAAAAATATACACAATAAGTTTGATTACACCCTTATTTACTTCGTTATTTCCTATGTTGTCTTGATGAAGCAAAAAATGTACACCATTCTTCGTCATACCAACAGATCACGGACAAGCTACATTTCGCAACAAGTCTGCCAAAAAACCTGCTTTAATGATCATGTTTTTTTTCATTGATGATTACAATTCCATCTACCTGTGTTGCTTTATGTTGCTCTCTCCTTATCCCCCATAAAGCGATATTCCCCCATATCCCCTCCTCCCAATATTCCCCCAATATTCCTAAATTTGTACACGCGTTCCGCTTGCTGTATTCCTGATAGCAAGGATATTGTTCATTTTTTACACTGGGTTTTATCTTTACCGTATTGCTTTTAAACTCTTTATTTATTTCCTCTCTTCGTAAATCTGCTTATTATTCTTACGTATCCACATATAATAAATATTTATAATAAATAGAAGCGAAATAAACTCGGATCGAAATATTTTTGCTAAGAGAATGTTTAGAAGACCTGTTTTACTGAACGGGGGATATTCCATATACTCGTATATTGTAAAAAAGTAGATCTTTCACAGAAAAGAAACAGTTCCTTAATGTTTGTAAGGGTCATGAACCTTCGAACCTTGGGAAATTTAAATTTACTATATAAAGAAAAAGAGCCGTATTATTTTAATTGACTTTATATAACTTTCTCAGCAGATATAATCATAATAATTTACCCATTTCTCAATAAATATAACAGGATATATGAAAAAACGGAGGTAATATTAACAAATATTTTGTTTTTCATTTTCATTTTCAGTGGCATAATTTATAATCACTTTACCATACCATGTAATGAATAATTAATTTATAATTTTGACCCAAGTGTTACTGCGATGAAACTTTTTTATTTAGTAGAAAGTGTAATCAATTCAGTTCATACCCGAGACGGATTTTAAAATTCCAGGCACAGGCTTATGCAAAGTATATTGCCAAAATAACTATTGTTCTCCGTAGAAGTGAATGTGATTATTCTGACAAATATCTAGTATCTTGTAATAGAACTCGTGCCAACTGTTTTAATCTGAAACTGCGTTGGTGTATGTGTCTATATATTTATATATATATATATATATATATATATATATATATATATATATATATATAGCAAAGAGACCGCGCAATTTACTTTAATAATTATCCCTTTCTTTTGAATAATTGTAAAAAGAAAAGGATAAATGCTAAAAAAACAAGAGTTCATTTTCCAAGTCAAGTTCACCTAAGATATTTAGTTAATATTGTGATCCTTTGAATATTGAATATATTTGGCTTTAATTTTGTAGAAATTCTAACTATGTGATGTAATATTATTTATAATTTATTTAAATACTCTATCACGAATCGATAATTTAAAAAAAGTAGAAATAATGCTAAATCACGATGTAGTATTATTTTAATTTTTTTTAAATGCTTTATCACTAACCGGTAAATACTTTAAATAAAGTAAAAATAATACTAAATCACGTAGCTTCATTTAGTTGTGAATAATGAATTTAGATTCTTTACTATCTTTGCAAATTGTCCACCTGAAGATGTCCAACAAAACTTGGTCTTAGAATTTAAATTAAATAGAAATAATACTACATCACGTAATTTCATTTAGTTGTTTTTTGGTCTTTATTAAAAATCTACCCTATCAGTATTGAAGTTTTGTTCTAATTACTAGTTGAACTACCGTATGAAATTTCAAGATAACAAAATATATAAAAGAAATACCTACAAATCTAAAGATCATCTGTCCTTACGGTAAGTAATATGGATCCCGATATAACTTAAATCATATGAAGGTTTCTACACATTTATACACAAAAACGGGCTTGAATAACATATAGTTGTTTGATCTTTTACATCCCGCAATGGTACCTTGTAAATATACTTGAAAATAATATGATTAAATTTGACGTTATTAAAATAACTGCATTTAGAAAAAAAATTATTAAAAAGATTCAAAAGCACACACATGAAAAATGTTGGAACTTTTAATTTATAGCACATTCTATTATTGAATGGAACTAATAACTCGCATCAAAAATGGAACTAATAACTCGCATCAAGAATATTGGACGTGCATTTAAATCCTCGTTTGTTGATTAATAGCATCTATCTACCGGTTTTTTATTTAATTGGGACACTTCTTTTTATTTCCTATTGTGACAAAAATGCGTTTATTTAACCAAAATTTTATTCCTAAATTTTTAATTATGAATATATTGTATTATCGTCGGTTCTCAATACGTATGAAACATTTTTAATGACTCGAACGTCTGTAAGGGGTGAACATTTTTTTTAGTTTGGACTGGTGGAAAAGAGCGTCTTTTAGTTTTTTTTAACCGTGATTTCATTTTCTAAAAGTTTATGAAAATATTATATTATCATCAGTTCTTTATACGTGTGTAATATTTTAAATAATTCGTATATCTGGACGTGGATGAAAATTGAATTGAAAGATTCCCTCACGTTCATGCATACATGCATTTAGACAAATCTAATAAACCATGTTAATAAGCCAAATGTGTGGACAAAATATACTCCAATATTTTGAACTGTGTTTCACTTATTATCAGACAGGCTTTAACTAAATCCCCAACAACATTTCGTGGGTCAGCGCGTTGGTAGTATGTTTCTTTCTCCTGAAAATCTTATGCAGGGCTTCCAGTGTGCCATTCCATGAAAAATGGTTTCTTTTCAGTGAGACTGGGCAATACCTAGCCAACACATACCCCTCCCCTTTTCCGACATCGATGAGTATATACTCTGGATCTGCATCTACATCTCAACTATCATGTAGTTTGGATAATTTAAGCGATTTGAAATGTATGCTTACTACGATTAAGTGTAGTTGGGAATCTAGGTCACTACGCAATGTTCATCTGACAAGTGTTTCACGATCAGAACGCCCATTCCTATCAGGTTCAGGACGATTGCAGCCTTGGGCCTCGACCATTCTCCAGAAAGAGAAAGGTATGCAAACCCAGGCTATGTGCCCTTTTGGCGTACTATCCCTGCATACACACGATATAAAAGCTACTTTGGGCACTAATGTTCTTCGATATCTCGGTCATAATCACAGCTCCCTTTCCCGCGTTCAGTAATAACATGCTTACACAACGACTAAACGACAAATGGGTTGTACGAAAGAAGCAAACATATCGAATTAAGCTCATTTCTCTCTAAGTTCATGTCTTTAATTTATTATTAACTATTGTAGTATTTTAGTGAAGTATCACAACAACGAGAAGTTACATTAAATGGACGCTAACTTCTTATATTCTGTTTTTTATGAAGGTTCATCTGCCAATATAACAAATTACCAGACGTTACACGTTGGCCTATTGAAAATTAGCATTGTTTTAGGCAGGAAGCGTTATTACGATTTCACATAGGAATCAAACTATATTTATTTTAGATTTTAAATTAAAAACTTACATTAAAAAAACAGTTTGCCGAATTGTGCGTTATTAGTTGAATTATAGGTGCGTGAGTATGTGTGTACGGACGGGCGCATGTGCATGCGTACGTGCAAGCGTGCGTACGTGCATGCACGCTTGCGTGCGTGCGTTTGTGCGGGTGTACGTGCGTGTTTTTATTAATGGTTCTCTCGATTATTACACCACACTTCTTATTAAGTTTTATTTCGCTTTTTCGTAGAACATATTATTATTGTCGTTATAATAATTATCATCTTCATTTTCGTCATATTTGCCATTTAAATGCAGATAAATCTCTGGAGAGTGGATTATTATTTACTTTATTATTGGGAAAAGAAATTTAAATAAAACATCTTCTTTAGAAGTTTTTCTCTTTACGTGCATTCATTTAACAACCATTCGATGTCACGTTTGTTTATTTTCACTGGCTTAAATGTTTGGCTAAAATTTAAGCCAGTGAAAATAAACAAACATGACTACTAGTGCGCTATTTAGTGTATAGCGCTTTAGTTTGCTTGACAAGTTTTGCATATTAATGTCGTATGTAAGTCAGTGATAAATACTTACATCAACATAATTCTCCGGTAGACACTAATAGTACCTTAATACAGAAAACCCATAATTATATTGAACTCTTCTGTACAATAATTGTACAACACTCATGTTTCGTACAATAGTACAATAATTTAAAAATAAGTGTTAAGAGTATAAAAATTAATACGATAGTTTAAAGCTTTTCAATAATATCTATGTTCAACTAAGGCAAATATTGCGATTGCCGGAATTATTATAAATTCAAATATTTCCTGTTAATTTTCACAAGTAGCAACGTATTTATATAAATACATTAGACGTTTATCTACTTATTCATATAGAATATAAAGATAGTCTTAAACCATTTAAATTTCTGACAAAAACCAAAAAACCAAAGAAAAAAACCAAAAAAACCATTTAAATTTCTGCAATGCAAGCGTATCAGGACATTACACAGGAATACTCAGATTCAGACTATACTCATCTATGATTTAGTATATTTCAGTTCAGGTAGTTAAAATTGCACGATCTCCTTCCATCTCTTATATAACAGTATGTTGATATGATAACAGAATCAAAATCGTCGCAAAGTGCTCTGTCACAATTAAGCTAACAAGAATATTACAAATATGATGTTGAAGCTTTTGTGATTTGTATTCATGAAATCTCTTATAAATTCAATAACTTTATCATAAATGGTTAGAGTAGAGAATAAATACTGGGACCATCAAAAATCCATATAATATGGAACCCGGGCATTACAAGAATATAAATGTTACTTTTATATGGAGGAAATGAAAAATAAACCCTGAAATATTTTAGTTTAAATCACAATACAAATGAGGAATGTTGTATATGTGCATAACCACGCTTAAACTAACAAAAATATTATAAACATGATATTGAAACTTTTGTAATTTTTCTTTGTAAATCCTCTTCTGAATTTAAGAGACTTATCATATACGGTTAGAGTAAAGAACAAAGTAAAGGAAACCATCAAACATCGTTATAATCATAAAATTATATTTTTATTAATCGATAAATGTGAAATATTGTATGTTTCATGAAAACCGATTTATTTTTGATGGTAGTTCATAAATAATATTTCTACGGAACTCTTTAAACTAGAAAGATAAAACAAAGTGCAGTTTATACCTCGTTATATTTTCTGTAGATAAATGTAAAATACTAATGCATAACACTCACAAGAACAGTTTGTCTAAAATGGCCAAGTAAAATTCAAACGAACGGAAAAGATATCCATTTTGTCAACACCGAGTGAGTGTCAGCGTCGTTAATATTTGCTTTTAATTAGTTTGGGCAATTAATCGGAAAATTTAAAAAACAATAAATATTAATTGTTTTTTAATCGTTTCTAATGAAATATTACATGCATCACTAAATTTTTATGGTTATTTTAAATATCTATAACAATTCTTGTCGCAATTAAAATTTACTATATGCGTCTGTAGAAAGATAGATAATAAAATAATGTTGACCGAAGATTAATTTTGGTAAACACTTTGTATTTTACCTATATTCTTTAATTTAAAATAAGAAAAATTAAGAAAATTGCCTTTTAGCTAAACCGGAATTATTTCAATGATGTCCGCAATACATAAATTATATTCACTTTACCTGTCATTTTCAAAACGTGAGACATCGTGTCTTAAGAAAAAATAATAGGGTTCTATTTTCCAAATAATATATTGCCCGTAATATACTCATATAAAAAATGGGTAACTTTCCCAAAAAAGTTTTACAATTTTTTAACTGACATTAGAATCTTGATTACTTATTAACACACTTCGAAAAAGTCAAAAATCTCTACAATTTTTTATTAAAATATTTGGTCTCAATTCAAAAACTTCATTAAAGCCACTGTATGATCTTAAAGTAACTTATTTTCACGCCTGGAAAGTAAAAAACATCTTAATGCCAACGAAGAAACCCTCCGCACTTCTACCTACCATTCCTGTTCTGGCCAACTGTTGCAGATATACCCGACAAGGTTGATGTCGGCGCTGAGATTATCGGCAATCTAAGAATGATTTAACGATAATTTAAAACAAAAACAGACAAAATTCATAAAGAGTAGAAGCAGACAGTCGGTCATTGCACGTTGCAATTTTGACATATGTTGTTTTACTATTGCCATAAAATAAATATTTACTTGATACTTTAGAATGATATTTATAGTACTTACAGGCTCTAATATATAGTTTTTAGATATATAGTTATATATATATATATATATATATATATATATATATATATATATATATATATATATATATATTTATATATATATATATATAAAATAACCCTTCCTATACCATTGAATATCCAAAGGTAATAAAGTTATTCTATTAGACTAAATTACCATAAAATACGATGACAGCAAAGAATAAGAAAAAATATAAGATACAGAATATATCAATTTCGAATCCTTAGTTTTCTTCAGTCGTGATCCATGCTTGGAGATAGGTTTTTTTTATGGTATTGAATATAAATCAAATCAATACCTTATTACATTTTGATTGCTATGTTTTTTTCTAACAGCCTTATTCTTAATCATCGTACTAAGCTGACTGGTTGAACGGTTTTTCATTTTCATATCGATTCTCAGCGTACGCAGGCGGCACGACCTTGCCGAAAAGCCTCTGCCATTTATATTCATTATTCTTTCTTTACCGTTATTTTATTGCCACATAAAGTATTAGAAAGTAGCTTCCAGTAGCAAATGCTTTCGGTATGTATTAAACATAATGTGACCTATGTTAATATCGGAACATAACCGTCAGTTATACAAGCTGAAAAGTTATAGAGGTAACGACTTATATTGGGAAAGTTATACAAGTAACGACTTAAAGAAAAAAATGGCATAATTTAATGACAAAACATTGAAGTTAAAATGAAATAAAAAAAGTAGGCGTTATTTTATTAATTTTTGGTATGTTGAACTAGGTATATACACTATACCGTATAAAAATAGCATATTATGGCAATCTTAAAGTTTGTAATAGCGCAACAGCTTATGCAGTAGTCACAATCATGTATATTATTTAAACAAAAATTTACATTATATATAAACAAATATGGACCAGTTTTTGCTTTTCATGACATAAAATCGCTGAATAATAAAGACGAATAATTTTTTCAATTAATTATTTTTTTGCTAAATATGAATAGCATTAGGAAGTATGTAGCAAGAATTTGGGTTAAGTCGTGAAATGAAATGACTCGCGAGACCACCGCCGCGTTCACTGGTCAAGGGAATATAATTGTATACGGCGAGAATCTCGATTAGTTCCAATGTATTGACTTTTATAATTATTTTGGATTATGTTATTTAACTATTTATTTGATTGATGAATTCCTTTGTTTAATAGTCATTTAATCTATTATAATTAAGTCGAAATATACATAAACCGGAATTATTTTTTAAAAATGGTATTTCGTAATTAAGCATGATGTATCCACTCTTCTGGTATGGTTACAAAAAACTGTATATTTTATCTTGCATAATAATAATAATATTAAAATAATGAATACAATTTACAAGTAGTTAAATATGTTATTTATTTAACATTATCTTTTGAAAACCCTTTAACGATCCAAGGGCATGTATATCTTCCATGAACATTTTTGGGAGTGTTCATAAACTTAAAATTTTGAATATTTTTTTTTCACTAAGTACCAAACGCAAAAACTATGTATCAATATTTTATTAATAATAACCCAAATTAAATCTCGTTAATCAAAAGAAATATTAACAGTTATAATGTACATTGAGAGAATATTGAATTCAATTCGGTACAAAGTATTTGTACCGAAATAGTATTATATTGCATTTGTTAGAGATCAGTGTAATATTCTTGTTTCATAGCAAGTTTACGTTTTTTTCCGTATTATACATGCATTGTATGCAACATTTTTCCTATGATGACAACAGAAATTGTTTTCATAATACTCATCATAATTCAATAAATCTGTGTTTTATTAAGAAGTGATATGATTTATCATTATATATTTTTAAAATTTAATTTATATACTGTTATTTCACATTCAATAGTCTAAAGGAGCAAGTTGTGTGCCTGAAAAATTTGCTTCCCTAATGGTATATAAAAAGTTAATTTCTTGTTAATAAGAAATTTAGCAGAAACTTGTTAATTGTTAGATAAATTTCGTGTAACGTGACCTCTGAAACCAGAAAAGAGTACTCAGATAAAATTTTGTATTTCTTTAGAAAAGGAGACATAAAATTAATAGTCTCTAATGTAATGTAATACTAAGCAACTTCAGCACCGAAAAAAATATTTAACTATTTTTTTTAATCTTTGAGGTTTATACATCAATGGGAAAACAAAAATATTCTCGTAAGATTATTCACGTGTATATCCATTATATTCGCTTTTCGCATAAACCGTTTAACATAAAAACTCCAAATTGAGTGTAGCTATAAAGTACATTGACTGCATGTGTTTCATCTTATACTACATAAAAGCAATTAGATGAAAATTTTAGAACAGAAAAAGTTCTGAAATTTTTTCCTTATTTTACGTTTAATACAATGGAATCACAATACAATGAGAACGTCTGATAAGGATTCCAACAATTATTTTCCGATTATCGTGTAAGATTGTTCCAGAAATATTGTTGAGCATATAAAAAAATATATGTCGCTCACCTCCCCTTTACGATTTTAAAAACTACTAAAGTCAAATTTACAAGAAACAGCGTCATTCGGAATTTACGTGAAATTTACCGGAAAGTTATAGTATTCAAATTTTTTCCAATTTTGAGAAACTCACGATATTTTTGAGTCTGTCTAAGATATACCAAACAATAGATTAATATGGTGAAAAATAATATTAATATTTTTAATTAGTTAAATAAAAGTATTATGTACATCTAAATGTTCATATATATTTAAGTATGTACAAAATCATCGTAATGAGTGTTCTACTCGTATTTAACGGGTTCATTCCTGTTAATTAAAGTTCTAAGGATACGAGCGCAAGAAGGTAATTCTTTTATAATTTTAAGGGAATTTAATATTACCATTCGCAAAGAATTTAGAAAAGAAATAAAAAATATTTCTTAGTTTAAAAAATATATGTGTGTGTGTGTTTGTGTGTGTGTGTGTGTTTGTGCGTGTGTGTGTGTGTGTGTATTTGTGTGTGTGCACTATGATTCTTAACGGTATTCGGACATATCGTAAGCAAATTATGAATCCCAAAATATTTGATAGCTCAGCGCTAAAAAACAATGCACGATTAAGGATCACAAGCAGGGAGCTATTTGTCCTTACTAACGCAAATTATGAACATCAATTAATACATCGTGAAATAATCTAAAACTCAAAACTTTCTCGGCTCTGAAGATCCTCGCTCGTACAAAATAAACATAAATAAACAATAATTGGAACATCTAATAGCTAACGGGATCTAGTTATAACACCGATAAAGACCCACTCGTGCCACAGAAGTCATAATATAAACTTGGAAATAAGCAATTGATAAATCCTACTACACTCAGGACGGAGGGTGGTCAACCAAAATTGTTTTTTAAAAAATAACAAAAAATAACATTTTTAAAAACGTAAAAAATAACATTTTATACCGTCTCTCAGTTTCTCTTTAATTTATGTAGAATATACCAGTTTGCCAAAGAACCAAAAGAAAGAAAGAAGAAAGAAGTGTGGGAACCTCTCGTCTCGTTTTTGCCTGTCCAATACGTATTGCACTTAATACTGGATCTTCAATTAAACGATGTACCATAAAAGGTTTTTTGTTTAGTATGTAATAGGGCGTCATTGCTGGTAGTTTGTCGAAAAGAATAGTAAGATATAAAGTATAGCAAACACGAAAATATTGAAAAATATACTAGGGTACGTCAATAGAATATAATAAGTAGCAAATAAAAAAATAGAATTAAAAATATTGCTTGTTTATACTAATGTTAAGGAACTAATGAATCGAATGGATTCATTAGTACAAAATGTTCCATAATTAGATTTGTAGAAGACGTCAAAATATTGATTAAATGAGTTTAAGAATCTATTAGTAGAAGTATTTGCATATATAATAGATAAATAAGGAAAAACATCTGCGTCTCACTTAAGATAGTATAGATGTACGAAGAATGATGGCTCATTATCACTACTTAACGTGCCGAATGTATGAAAACATGAAAATATAAAACAGAATCAAAAGAAAAAAAAAAATATATATATATATATGTATACATATATATATATATATATATATATATATATATATATATATATATATATATATATATGTATATACAGGTGTCCAGTGGCAGATTTCAATGTTTGAAAAATTGTAAAAAAAAACTACTCTACTACAAAGTAGGTTTATTTTAACTTTATAACAACAAATGCGAATTTCATTTTTAAAAACCACGTTTTCCAAATGGCGGCCATCGAGTACACACTCTTCGAGTCTAGCACGCATGCTTTCAAAAAGGCCTTTGCAGAGCGACTGGGGTATCATATTGACTTCGGCTCGAATACTTTCTTTAAGTCGTGTCACAGTGCTCGGATTTGTTTTGTAAACAACGGATTTTAAGTATCCCCATAAGAAAAAGTCACATGGGCTTAAATCGGGTGACCTAGGTGGCCACGGTACGGTACCGTTTCGGGATATGTTTTTTTCTGGAAATAACTGCCGCACTGCATTCACGGACACATTAGCAGTGTGAGCTGTGAATCCGTCGTACTGGAACTATGTGTTTTGGTTGAAGGATGGACTATTCTGTAGTTCTACTCTGAAAAAGTCATTTAACATCTGGGCATATCTCCCCGAATTCACAGTTACAATTTGGCCACGTTGATTTTCAAAGAAATAAGGCCCTATGATTGCAGATGCAGATATGGCACACCAGACTGTTACTTTAGGCTTATGTAAAAGCTCTTGCTGCATTTGTCCTGGGTTGTGGACATCCCAGTAACGAAAGTTCTGCTTATTCACATATCCTCCAATGTGAAAGTGAGCTTCGTCACTAAAGAATATGTTGCCCATCCGGGTAGCAGTATGAAATCTCAACAACATCACCTCAGCGTAAGTTTTTCTTAATTCAAAGTCAGAATCGTGTAAATCTTGAAAAATTTGAATTTTACATGGATGGAACTTGAGCTTTTTTCGCATTATTACCTGTAAAGTTGATTTCGGAATTCCCAATATCGATGAACGTGTACGCAGTGATAAACGGGGATTTTCAACGACAGAAACCATAACACGCTCGACATTTTCATCCGTGGCTACCAATGGTGTAGGTCTTGGGCTGGGCCTATTTAATGTTGATCCTGTAGCTTGCTACCCATGACTGAATAAGGTTGATCGATGGTCCATCACGTAATCGACGAATACTGTAACGATTATTAAATCAACGGCATGCTACAGACAGCGAAAATCCACTCGAAATGTACGCCTCGACGGCAAAAACGCGGTGCTCTCCACTCCACTGTTCCATGGCTACTAAAACATCCGCACTAAAACTCTTATGTGTTGCGTTCAGAAACTATGTTTGTTCAAACTTTGAAATTTTCCACTGGACATCCTGTATATATAAATATATATATACATATATATATATATATATATATATATATATATATATATATATATATGTATATACATATATAATTTAGATTTATAATTTACTTACGCATAACATATAATTTTTATTAGAAAATCCCATTTATAGAAATGCCTTCATTTAGTAATAGATCCTGAATATGTCTGTAAAAATGACTATCTTTCAGAAAAGTCTCTTTCTGCGTGTAAAGATTGTATTTTTTAACACTAAAAATAACAAACGTTTGCAGAATTATAGGTTTGGTATAAATTTTTAAATTTCTGGAACAGTAATTATTAGATCGACTCTAAATGGAATGATTAAGAGAGGTCCTTAAAGTAAATTAATGGAATGACTTAGTCACTTAAATAACACGAAAAATAATTGTACCCTTTGACAGAACAAAAAATTTACAAAACGAACTTGATATTGGTGTAACCAATATGATATCTAGACATGTAGAAGGATCCTGAATCCAAACTGAATATATAATCGATCTTATTATTATATAATTTCATCAAAACCATGTCCGAATTTTGTAAATATTTAACAATAAAAGATTTACTAATGAAAGTTAACTTCGCTCAAACAAATATTGATGAGATATTGTACGTTTTATACTTAAATCTACTTTTATTGAATTTCACGTTTCACATTTACTACTCCTCGATCATTGATGAATATGATGAATTTTCAACCACAAGTATTTTACGGTAACACCAAACGTATAATAAACATTGGGCAATATTTTCGCGTCATATGTATTGTCCGTTTTACAAAAACAATATTGATTACAAAAATATACCAACGAGTTCACATTAGACATAAAAATAGTAATAACTATACATTAAATAAAAGATATACACTAACAATCGTTATATAGTCAAAAACAATATTTTCCTAACAAGACATAGTCATTTCTGACCCTGATCTATGTCTAAAACGCCCGAGGTTCGAGAGAAATCATGAAACGTGTAATATAGACAATTCTTTATTATAATTCGTCTGATATGAATTCACATTATGCTCTCCAGAAAAAAGCAACGAAAAGGAAAGTTGACTTTGTCTATTGAGCGATAGATCGATTTGTCTTTATTCCTTTTCTATGGCAGCTGTCACAAGCTACGCTTATGAAACATTCGGTGACATTAAAACGTACCCATCATCTACGAGAGAGTAAACTTATTAGACCGTGTATTTATTTTACTGTCTAATGGGTTGCATATTATATAAATAATATGCATGGCTTGGTGGTAATATCAAAATTGAAATAATTGAATTGTACCTATTATAGTTTTTCACTGAATATATTTTTAAGGTCCGGAAACGGTGACAAAATTGTTGTATGAAGATCGCAGGTATCAGGAGAAAAGCAGAAATATATATATATATATATATATATATATATATATATATATATATATATATATATATATATATATATATATGTGCGTGTGTGTATATACATATATATATATATATATATATATACATATATACATATATATATATATATATATATATATATATACATATATAATTTTTATTCCTTTTGTATTACACAGTTTTATTCTAAAATGTATTCGCTTCATATTTATCTATTTATATTAGCGAACTTACGTACATTTATCAGCTTTCATACCTATACATTTTTTTTAAATTTTAACGCTGAATAACTCCTGAAAAGTGTGTAAGTAATAAAAGTTGCTTCTTATTGAGACATCCAAATTGTATCATCCATCCTGAAATTCATGGACATCAAAATCTCTATGTGAGAGAAACCGCTATACTAAACTAATACTTCAAAAACGTCAAAACAGAAAGATATTTCGGTATATATGATGTAGAAATATTCTGTATTTGTGTTAAAATGTGTTCATGAAAACCAGATCAATGTTAGAAAGTAATTTTATTTTTGTCTCTGTAAAGTTTAGATCCAAATTCAACGAAAGGCAACTTTTAATTTGGACATAGCATCTAAATGTGGAAGAATGATGGTTGTGCGCAATAAACGACTCGGATCCAATGCGGGGTGTAAACCTTGACTTGGATTATTTTCTTTATTTATCATCTCATTTCCCGATCCATTGTCAATGAACTACCATCAGAGCACGCTCTCTGGCTTGAATTATTTTTGTTCATGCCTTACTTTGTTTACAATCGTTTTTTTTTCTTCTCGATAAACAATTTCTCCTTTAGATAACGGTCTTCTATTTGGATGATTACATTTTTATAACCTTAAGTCACGTAAGTGTTGCAGGTACACACTTATGTTACATAATATATTTGATTTTGTCAACTTGTATATCAATCTATGGTTATTAGGTTTTAAATTAGTTGGACTAAAATCTAATAGCCATGTATTGCAATTTTATACATTTAAATATTTGGTTAATAGCGCGATCTCGGTACCTGGTGACTTCAAGTTCACTTTATATTAAGTATTTGAATCGTGATCAGTGTTTTACTACCTTTTATTTTTGTTGTATCTTTTCACATAACAGTTAGATCGTAAACGCTTCATGGGGCTTTTATAATTTGTGTGATCACATGAACTGTAATCATAAAAATATTGAAGGCCGATTAAAAAAATTAAAAGAGACTTGAGAGATTCGATTGCAACAACGTTAACAATAGACATACAACTTAACCATAATACGAGATACAGTACTCTGTTGACATTGCTTTGTTTATTGCTTCTGCAAAACCTCATTTCTTATAATATTTTTGAATATAAACTCCCTTTCCTGGTTTTAGTTTTACTTATTTATTTAAATCAGAATTTATCGGTATATCGTGGTATATATGTATATATATATATATATATATATATATATATATATATATATGTGTGTGTGTGTGTGTGTGTGTGTGTGTGTGTTTATATCTACCTCAGATGGTGACTACGTAAGTATTTAAAGATAACTTATACTATACAGAAGAGTTCTAAGGGTAATTTAAAGATTGTCAATTTGTGAAATGGATAGTATAATTCTGAGCAAGGATGGAGTATTGTTTATAATTAGTGGTCAGGCTTCTTTATACAATATTAAAATTATGTTTAACTGCGATTCATTTAGGTCCTAAAAATATAAGCTTGAAAGAATCTTTCAATTTCTTGTCTTGTCTTTTTTTCCACATAGCCTTCCCAACATCTTATTTCTCTTGCCCTTTCATAGCACGACAACGCAATTGAACACGGAAAACCTTTGGATAAATTCTGTGAATTTATTCGAAATATTTCTCAACAACCTCTACTACGAGCACAATATGTTAAGCCACAACCTTGATAATAGCGCGATCTCGGCACCAGGGAAAAATTCCGCCCCGGAGAGACTTAGGCGGTAGAGTCTTTATAAAGATGCTGTCAAGTCGCTAGTTGAGCTTATCCCTGTTCCGGGTAAACGTGCGCGGAGTGTCAAAATGTAGGTCGCCGTCTACGGGTCGTTAAACTAAAATTCTCTGCGCACAAGTACGGTCAAGTACGGTCGCATTGTGGCAATGCGCTTCTCCTCTAGTTACGTGTCGCAGTCGTATCTCTGAACGGTTATTTAATATTTTGTTTTAATACTTTTTAAGTCACATAGTCTTGCTAACTTCGGAAGAACTAATTTTTCGTATTAATGACACCGTGTTTTATCACCATGAATTTGTAAAAAAAATTCTTTTTGGTTAATTTTCTTAAAATATGTTATGAAACCAATAACCTTTGTCTGTTATGTTAATTTCTAATAACTCCATTTTTTCTTTATTATAGCAATAGTCGCTTATGTCAGACAAGCTATTTTTAAAAAAAAATTGTAGCTTGATTTATCAACTTAGGTTTCTTCTAACTTATTATACTTTTTTCTTTTCAGTGTGATTTAATTTATTTATGTTGTTTTTCTTTTAGCATATTTTTGCTTTTATTTTATACATTTATACTTATATTTTCCTACCACTCTCAAAATGTGTTTTATTGAAACTCACCAATAATGTCACAAATAATGAAAATTATGAGGTTAGTATTTCGTAATATGTGTATATATATATATATATATATCATGTCTATACATAGAAATAGAAATGAAAGCATACCTTCGGTAAAAAAAAATATTTGAGTTTAAAATTAAACATTTTACGTAATAATCACTTTTGATTATATTTATAAATTTTTGGTGACAATTTACTTTTAAACAATTAAAATATTTAAAAAAAATTAACCAAGCGAGTCTGTCGTATTCACGACCGCCTGTATTTAGGAGAGAAAATGTCGACCTATGATGAATGAAATAAAACTCATTTGACTGTGGAATATATTTTATCTTACTACTTACAGATAATTTAATTCCAAAAGTTTAAAATCATTTACTTCATCTTTGAGACATCTAAATACAGAGCGGTGATATGGAAAATAAGACTATTGCCTAAATATTTTCGTAGTTAGGTTTAACTATATTTTTAGCCATAATTACTGTTTAAAAATAAAAATACGTAGAATCATTTAACTGAGACTTTGCCTAACTGAATGATACTAAGAGTTTAATTGCATCACTTACAGTTTGTCACAAACAGCCGAGGATATACAAACTAGTTTTGCTAACACTAACGTTTTGAACACTATTGAGTGAGACTTTATCACTTCAAAACTGGTCGAGTACATTTCAGAACATTCATAAAGTAGAAATTCGTAGTTTTTCATTACTTAAAATTGTCTGTCCAAGTTAAATGAATAATTGCAGTTGAAAGCTTGAACCAAATATTATGTTGCTTTACAAAACAAACAAATTATTAACTGAAGAACTTTATTTTATTGTTTTACAATATCTCACTACATTTTAATTGAGATCTTCACATGATGTTACATGATAACGTGGATGCTACGTACAAATACTACGATACTACGGGATGCTGTAGATGCTACGCGCCGTAGATGCCATGTGATGACGTAGTGCTAAGTGCCAAACTTCAAGCTCACAGTTTCTAAGCTATTCAAACTGTAAAATTATAACAGAAGCAGTTGAATTATAACAATATAACAGAAGAATTAAAAGAATTCTTACTTCTATTATGGTACCTTATAAACTATTTGAAGTAGAGCGGCAATTAATTTAAATAAAAATTACCTTAAAAACATCTTCAAATTCAATGCCGAATGTTAGGAAGCAATCGCATACAAATAAAGTATGTTTTCTGTCGAAGTAACTTGAAACTTCCACAACTCGGCTAAAAACAGACAAAGCGCCGCATTATTTTTTTAATTTTAAAGAGAAAATGTTACTCCAGTACCGCTCCAGCGAACTTATTACTACAGTTACGGTTACTAGAGGTAAAAGGTGATCAAGTGTGAACAAGACTCGCACCCTAAAGATTCTCTACGGTTCGTATTATTTAGTTAGTGGGTATTTGCCAATATAAAAAAGAATTAATAATTCCACGCAGAAAAAGACACTCATCATTTTTGTTTTTTTTTTCTTGTCCCGTGAGACCTTTCCTATTGACTAATATCGATCCAAAGTGTATGTTTTGATGAGTGAGTTGGATAACTATTCTTGAAATTTTATCGAAAAAGTTTTACATGTTTTGTAAACAAAAATAAAAACAATTGAAAAATGCTGAAAATTTAACGGAATCCAAATCAATTTTATAAAATAAAATGGTTAAAGTTAACTTAGAAAGTACCGATTGATCAGTATTAATTGAAATGTTAAAATAATACCTTCACATGTTTCACTTAGCGAATCAGCATTTCCTGATATTTCACCTAGGGGCTGTGGAAATTCAAACGAAATGCAGGACATGTTTGCGCGTAAAGAAAAAAGTTGTGCAAAAACGAGAGGGAATTTATTATTTTCAGCTAAAAAGTTATATAATCGAGTTTGATAAATTTGAAAGCATTCTTACAGATTTTGTTCATATAAAACGGTAAAGGCAAATATTTATCACGTATTGGTCTGGGACGCGTCAATGAAAACACGCCCGCATTATTTTCTTAATGAAAAACACTGTCGCAACTCATTACAAAGCAGCGATGTAAAAGAAATTGATACTAATTTATTTACGTTAAGAAAGATAATCATACAATTTTATTTCATAAAAATTAAGTCAGTTGTGCACAATACCCACTAGAAATTTGTTTAAAAATCATGTTTTTCTTTAAACGAATATTATGTAACATATACACATATTTATCGTTGATCGGCCACACCTTGCTTCCATGTGTCTCTAACGATTTGAGCAGTGTACCTCATGACACTAACGAAGGCGTTTCTCCCAATTCATCAAAATTCTTCGGCACGATTCGGGTATATTATACATTGTTACCGATCAATTTATTAATGAAAACCAAAACAAAATGCGTTCAATACTTAATAAGAAAATCTTTTGTGTACAGACGAACGAGGCGAAGAACATTGTTTTACAATATGTATTGATTATTATAATTTATGTAGTGTTACGTTAAAAGTTACATACAAGTGTAATATGTTACGTAAACTTAGTAAGATACCCTATCATAATACTTGAAAAAGAAATATCTAAAAATGTAAACTCAATCTTGAATCAGGTATAGGTACTCTTATATTTATTTTATGAGAGTATATGTATTTAAAAGGGTTAAATAATGTATTTGTTCTTTATATTGGTTATATTATATTAACAAATATAAACTGAATGAAGATACATATCTATATATCTGCAGTGAGTAAAAAAATCACATTATAGAACTAAAAATGAGCGAATTTAACTGTATGTGAGAAATGACGAACACTGTTCTTCTAAAAAAGGAACGGAATGTAAAAGTGTGCGTATAAAAAAATAATATTAGCTCTTAACATTTAAAAAGTCCTTAAAACTTGCGTTATTTCAATTAGGCTGAATAAGGGTATGTAAATTTGCAGACGGCTAACATTCCCGCCGAGTTGTTGAGTAATTTAGCTCAGAAGTTGGGTCTCACAGGTCCTTTTCGAGTTGGGCGTCTCCATAACTTATTATAAACTTTATATCTCTAGGGAGAAGCATGTAACTCATTAACACTTCCTTCATAAGGATTAGAATGAAAATTTTTATACTACGTTGGTAGCAAATAATTTAATTAAGTTATTATCAGTTTAGCTAGGATAATTTTTACTTAAAATTTTGGCGAAATGTATTTATTTCCAGTAAAAAAATCACATTATTTGACATTCTAATTTATTTCTAAGTTATGATTCTGAAAATAACATACCAACTGAAATTAATATATTTCATCAACGGTGGCATAAGTTTAATCTGCAGGGATGAAATTTCAAACAACATGAAATTTTAAAGATAATATAAATTAGGGGGCGAAAAAATGGGAGACGGAGAGAAATGAAAGGAAGTTAATCTAGTTAGAATGTATGGAGCTGTAACTGAAATTACTTTTTATAAATAAAAGAATATAATTTGTTATGTGATATTTGAATTATCCATTATACTAAGTTTTTCTTTTTCGTCTCGTACTAACTCTCTCAACGCTAAACTGTAAGTCGTAAGGATTTTATTAAGAAGAAAATGAATTAATGTGGATAAAATACAATTGTGAAAAGATTTTGCATGTGTTTTCATATTTTTTTTTATTAATGAGGGTGACAAATGATTTTTACTTAATGAACATTTGACTTTATAGTAAGTGTATTCATAGTTTTTCCATCTTTTTATTATGACACACACTTTCCACAATCACACATCATAATTAGTATCGCCAGACCAATTAGCAGAAAAGTGGGGTTGGCTAAAAGAGCAGTGTATATATTCGGGACATAAAAGACGGTATTTTCTATTATATCCACCGTGGCAGGTAATATTATTTTACAAACAATTTATAAATATATACCCAATCATTAATAGTTCTTCGAAAAAGTTGGCTTCAGGTTTTATAATAAGCATTATTGAATTTAATTCGCTTCAACTCTGAAGACATTAGTTTATGATTATCCATTTTTCTGAGTTCCGTAGCTAAAGGCTGATTTTTTTATTCACATATATCGTGCAAGGCATTGTTGAACAGTTCTTCGAAAAAGTTGCCTTCAGATTTTATAATAAGCATTACTGGATTTAATTCGCTTCAACTCTGAAGACATTAGTTTGTGATTATCCAATTTTTAGAGTTCCGTAGCTAAAGGCATTAGAAATTAGAAAAAAATAAAGGCAATTATTTTTATTGTGTAGGTATTATTAAATAGTTCAATAAAAAATATTGGGGGTATGTCAAATACTTTTTTGATAAAGGGTACCTTTTACGAAATATTAAGTTTCAAAGTGGTAATTTTCACGGGTCTCCACTCTTTACCAACTAAACTGATAATTTTCAATATCTGAAAAGTATTCAAAATAAGAGAATATGTAACGAAATTAATAGAAAAATTATCACAGCTGAGTAGGCTTTACCAGTTTACGAGTAATAGATGACCAACTTATGGCACGTAGTTGTATTTGAAGAAAGGTTTATAGAAACTCCATACAAATGACTAAAATTATCTGTAAAAATAACTTTGTATTTCAAAATGTATATTTATTATGTTTGTGAAATGTAAATTAGGTAATATACTTCTATGTTTACGTGGTGAGCATTAATATTGATATTAGTATAGCATTAATATTTCTAAATAGTTGAATATATATGATATGTTCACTTACATGTTTGTGTACAGAACTCTGGATGACGGCAGCTAGTGAATCACATCGACTATGTTGATCCCGCTCTCTTTATTATTAATCAACAACAGTTCAGTGATATATCACCGTTGCGGTGATAGTCAGCGGACGTACTAATTTATTATGTTATTTACAGATATGGATAGTTTAACAGCTTTATTTATTTATGAAATTGAAATCATTATAAAATAATAACAATTTCATTAATTTGTTGGTTACGTTTGACTCTTGCATATAAACAAAAAAAACTAAATTCATGAGTGAACACGATTTAACTGTTGTCAATAATTACTCAGCACTTATTAACCATAATTTATTTCCATACGGCAAGACTGGTAATTCAGATAAAAAAGTTACCTGTTTTATTGTTCGCTTTGCAAGATGATATTGAAAGCGACATTAATTCGATGCAAAACATTGCTAGTTTCATTGAATTTTTTAAATTATATCATCGATATAAGATAGGCTTCGTAAAAAGGTGACTTTATTTTTTTAAAGATACTTAAATATTATTTTATTTCAAGGACTTCTATCACAAATAGGTTCACATTTTTTTTTGACCGAATAATCAAATTCATGGACAATTTAAACAAAACCGTGAAAATCAGTAATTATTAAATTTTTTTTGCAAATTTTCCTACAAATAATTTTGAATCTTTACAACGTTGTGAAACAAGTAATTAACGTTAAATTGTTACCTTAATTAGTAGAACAAATTTCTGAAGTTAATTTTACCACTCTATGTGCGTTTTACAACTTCGTGCTCTCTGCTTGATGTATAATGTTGAGTTTAAACAAGCGTTAAATACTGATTAGTATCTGAATTAATATCGTCGAAAATTAAGAATGTTTGGCCTTTGCGCAAGTTTTACGCAGGACGAGACAAGACTTCCACAGAAATCAAGAAGTCGTGGGAACATGGGCATAACTTGCAATATTAATCGTAATATTTTGTAATGGTGTTTACTTCGAAATATAAATGACTAATTATTATCGTTAAATCAGTATTCAGGGTTTACTTCAAACTCTAAGTGGTATATAGTATTGTGCTACAATTTGCTTTTCAATATTAAAATTATAGGAACTTCACGTGCTATTAAATGAATTTACATAAAAATTCAGGCCATATTTTGTTCCTCGGCTGCTTAAAGTAAACATACATTTTTATTTTTTTTTAAGTTGGTCATTTCTAGCTTTTTAGAGAATTTATTGAACTCAACAAAACCGATACAATTGTTATATTAAATATATATGTGTATACACATATCTATATAAATCACTGGAATATTGTTATAAAATAACCTCATGTATATATATATATATATATATATATATATATATATATATATATATATATATATATATATATATATATACATATATGATTTGAAGTTCCGAGATTAATATTTTAAAGGTTTGAAATATAAGCACTCCAAAATCAAAAATAAATATTTATTCATTCATCCACTTATAATTGATTATTCGGTTTCCGTCTTTAGTATTTTGTCGAAAGTGAATACAAAATTTACTAATTTTGAAAAGATCGAGGACAAGAAAAACTACAAGAAGCAATTTGCAGTTCCTATATTTAAATTTGGTCAGTACTTTTTCTTTACACTACCTACTAGTATATTATAAACGATACATAAATATAGAGTGAAGCTCTCAGGTTGTTACTTACTACGTAGAGACTTATAATCTATACTATACGCTTATGTAAGAGTGACTGATAGCAATTAGTGTTATGAAACAATTAATGCACGATTTCCATCACTCGCACTGATGCGACGTTATCTCGCTGGGACGTCGTAGCCAGCCTCCAACAACACTGCAATTAGTCACAGTCGTAGAAATTATGTCAGATACTAAATCATTTTGTTCGGGTTTTTAGCATTCCAAGATCTGCGACTGCGAGTGTCATTAGTCTTACTTTATCGTTTTCACTTATTTATTTGTGTCATTAAAATATCTAGTGAGGACTGTAAGCTATAAATATGTATTTATACTATGTATGTAGTTGGCAAACCTTCTTGCAACGGCAAACCTTCTTAGCTCTGTAAGGAAAACTACTAAATCCAGGTTTTTTTTTTAATATTGTCAACTCACCCTATAAATGAACTTGTAAGTTTAGTTGTAAGAGGCTAGGGTCATTTTTTAAGAATGCATTTTGCGTCGATGTTATGTAGTTATTTCTTTCGAACATTGTTATAACCTTATTGCATTAGTAAAGGGGAGGTATATCGTTTTATGGTAAATTATGAGACAACATATGTACGAACTAATTAATACATCATTAAATTAGAAAGGATTTAAACATCATTTTATATTTAAATTTTCATTATAGAAATTACATAACTTGAATTGATAAACTCAAAAAACGGCTACAAGACCGCTAAAAATGTGTACTCCACATATTAATACTAAATACGATTATGTGCTTGTCTTTTATTTAGTGGCTTCAGTGATAATAATTAGTCACAGTAATAATAGTAACTGAAAAAAATGATCGATCAAACATATTTCAAATTTTAACAGCAAATTTACTAAAGTGTTCAGTGATATGATTTTTAATATAAATAAATTCACATAGAAGAGTTATAATGATTTCAACAATAGAAGAGTTATAATGATTTCAAGACTATTATATATAAGAGACAATAGAAGAGTTATAATGATTTCAAGACTATTTTATTCAGAATTCTTTTAAGTTCCAAAATTATTTTTCAAATTTTTTTTTTTATTCATATACTATTCTTTTAATATAAACAAACTTAGCTCAACCTAACCAAACAAATTTAACCTAGATAGCTCTACTAAACCATATTTTATCCATCATAAATCTAAACTAGATTTTATCCAATCAAATTGAATCCATTATAACCCGCCCTTAGCCAACATAACTTGACCTAACTTAACATAACCTAATCGAATCAAATATAACCCATTATGACCAAATATAACCTAATAGTTATTTCATTTAAAAAAGATTTTGGGTATTGCAATTATTTTATGGAAGGGATATATCTTTCAGACAACGTATTACTTTTATTCCTCATAAAAGATAAAAGTTCCGTATATCCCAGCTTAACATTTGTTCCGAATCGCTGAAATAGCCTGGACTATAGAAAAACATCTGTATCCTACAAATGACCTAGACTAGGATATAAATTCCTTATGTTCCAGCTTGATGTTTAAACTAGATTGATGTAATAGCCTCTACCTTCTCAGTCTTACTCTCTGAAGGCTAATAATAAAATTTTCAAGTTTTTAGAGTACATTTGACTTGAAACTGTTATAAATTTTAATTCGTACGCTTCATACATATCAAAATTATTGAACGATAAAAATGAGGTAAAAAATTATAAATAGTTTATGTAGAGATGTAGATTATATATAAATAAATATATATATATATATATATATATATATATATATATATACATTTATATACCTACAAGAAATGAAAAAAATGGCGCCTACCGAAAAAGGCTGAAAAATGTAAATAATAAAATAAAAAGAAAACGAATGTCTTTTCAATAGAAACTGTATTTTCCGTAAATTTTACCGACAATAAATTAGAGATTTTACTATATTATCATTACATATAAAACAACAGTCAGTGTCCAAATTAAATTATACGTGTAGTTATAACAATATATAATTGCACACCTACGTTGTCCCATCAGTAATTTAAATAAGTTATATTCAACCCAACATTTTTCAACTTCCTATTACCTGCCTGACGCGAAAGGTGTTAAAATTTCCAATGAAAATTACAATCAAGAAATATGGGCGGGACGTGCAAACTGGGCAGAGGGCGGGAACTAGTTGTGATCTACATGGCGGCACAATTTGCTCGTGGCAATTTTCTTTAACGACCCGCGGACCGCGACCGTCACCTCAACACTCTGTACATATCCAATCGGATTTAGATTGAGCTCGCCTCTTAGCATGACTTTAAATTTTTTAAAGAATTCAAATTTTTTCTCCTGTACCAAGATGGCGTTATTATCGCCATTCAAGCGTAGCACATTACCTTTTTGGGTTAATGAGGAACGCATTTGAAAGAGGGAGGATTTAAAAGCGTGCGGGTGAGTTTACCCAGGTCCACGCATCTTTGTTACGTTCTTAACATACCTAAATGGAATGTTTACTGTGAAACTCCGCGTTGATACTAATAATGACTTATGAAAAAACCAAGTCTCTCCAAATTACAAAGGACCTAGTAAAAGGCTCCAAGTCATTCTGCGAGCTTGAGGTTTTTCTACCAAATATGATCCTTAACAAAGAGATCTATTGGAGAAATAAAATTGCTGACATAGCTTGTAAAATTTACAGATTAAAATAGCAATGGATGGACCATATGACGCATAGAACTGGCCAAGCGAAGCGGTCCCTGTTGGATAGACAAATGAGCGAATAATAGTCACTGAAAATAGTTGGATGCAAGTCGCACAATACCAATTTTCGTGAGAATTTGTGAAGAAGTCTATATTTAGTAATGAACGTCTTGAGAACATAAAATTTAAAATCTATCTGTTAAAGTAAACTTATACTATCGGTACATGATCTACCTGTTAAAATAAACTTATACTATCGGTACATGATTTCAAAACAAGTATCTTTATTGTTAGGAAATCCTTGCATTACTTCTTTTCTATTATATACTTTTAGTCCTAAATTTTCAAGTAATTTTTGACATATTCTAAATATCCATACCTCGAGTAAAAGTTTTCACCTATTACTAACAAAATTTTTTTTTGTAAATTCCAATTTCTTGGTTTTTAAAATTCCAATTTCAAGTAATCAGAAGTCTGTCAATTTGACAATTTAGACACTCTTTTCCTTCTCGTGATGATAAATGACTTGCCTTCAGTCGTCAGCATAACTTGTTAACTTCTGTTTATAAATTATTTAAAACTCTCCTTGGGGAAAGAAAATCTGGTAGTAGAATCTAGACAATAAGCTATATTATAATGTGACCAAATATGCAATAACGATGTACTTCCTTCTACATATCCCATCATCAGACCAGTCAGAAATTCTACATTATTTTCCTGACTCTGAATGTATTACGATTTTGTTTAACTCTCTAATTGGTCGTAGCTATTTGGTCTCCATATGTAGTAACAGATAATATTGCTGGAGAAAATATTTTAAAAATTAACCGATTTTCTTGTAAAAAGAATGTACAGTTAGATAGAATATTGTATCGTTCACCTGTTCTTCGCTCGCTTATATTGATTAACGCGGTATTGCTTTGTTCACCGCCTCCAGTTTTAACATTTATTTCTGGTCTGCTAACCACTTTAAGAATACAATTATAGAGTTGTTAGTCATTCAGATTAGTTAGATAATTTTATGCTTAATTTAAGTATTACATAATTTAAATATATTTCTCTATTTTATTCGTTCATGATTAATTTTTTAGACCAATTATATACATTCATCAAAGAAATTGCTTGTTTTGGTTACGGAAAACGCTTGAGTCGGTTTTTAAGCTCGATGTGTTTTTTTATATAGAAAGATATAATAATATAAACATATAATAATACAATTTAAATTCATATAAAATTAAATAAAATCACCCTCAAAACGACAGTGGGCAGTGGCGGGATATAGGAATACGCGTGAGCTGGCAGTTCTCCAAAAAAAATTTCCTGACATCTACCACGGGTTCTTTAATTTAGAGGAAGGGGCGCATGTCGACTTTCCAAGTATTTAAACTAAAGTTATTAATTGTGTCTAATATAAATACATAAATTAAACGCATTAAAATACTGAACTTTTATTACAAAATTCCATGCGGGCGAAGTCACAAGGCACCGCCAGTATTTAATAAATCAAAATTCTCAACACTAAATACTTTTCAATCACTACCAAATAGAAACCCACGAATCTATTCAGGTTTCATTTTTGTTATGTATTTTGTTACGCGTTTAATTAATTTTTTTTCAAAGTTTTAAAATCTTCTGTAACCTACCTAAAAATTTTAACTTTTTTGACTGATGGAAATATGAAATTAGTAGGAAAAAACTATTAAGTTCAATATTCTGAGCTCAATGATAAATATGATTGTAAATGTCAACTAATGCATAAAGTTTGCAAGTTTACGTTTAAAAGGTTAACTTGTTTTTGTCTCTTATGTTTATATATTAACGTTAAAAAAGTCTAATGGACGGATTTTTGAATTCATTTGATCAGAACAAAAACCAACATAAGCCTCAACTCTTAAAGACAAATTTTACTACTTAATGCTTATAACAAGCCACCAGATTTAATATAATAAACTACAGTAACAAAATACTGTAGTCCATCTAATGCATCCCATATATTACTGGCGGTATATGGGTTGAATATACCGCTAGTGGCCTCCTTCAAATGAATAACTGAATTTGTAGAAACACCGCGTTTGTTCTTACTGTGATAGAATTGGTGCGCCCCACTCCACCTGCTTAGCCCACACGTATTGCGCATATTTCTGGATCTCCATTTAAATTGTGTAATTTAATATATTATGCATTAGGAGCCGGTGCTACTATAAATTGAAGGGAAAGTAATTTATTTAAATGGCCAGTAGAATGACGCAACTGAATAATAATGGATTGTAAAAGCCCTTTCTAATATTCAATTTGAATCTGCGATGTAAGGAATATTTTATGACCAAAATAGGATGAGTCTGTTAATACATATGAACAATATACAACATAAATTTAAAAAAATCTCTCTCTAAAGACATGTTAATACAGGGTTTCAATATTTTTATTTACCTTAATAATTTATTTTCTCGTTACCCCTTTTTTTTCTTTTTCTCATATCTTTTCTTATTCTCTTTTCAGTAGCTATTATATCTGAAATTCTTTAATATTATAAGGTATGTTTATTTTTTTTCACTCATAAATATTTTTTTGCTAATACTCTCGAAGATATACGTTAACTTTCCCATTTTTTCTGAAGCGTCACCGTAAAATTCCTTCATGCATTGAAGTTACTTTGGTATAATTATGTTTGAGAGCATATAAAAATAAAAGGAACTATAGCAATTAAACAGCTTATATGACACTAATTAGCTAGTACGTTAAATAGTAACTGACCGCCAATAAAATAGTAGTTGTCATAGTTACCCCGAAATAACCATACAATGATTAGATATTTTAAAATGATTCATCCTAAAATAAACAAAAATCAATATTACATCAACTACTAATATAAATAACATGTCATACCGACTTCTATAAAATTGAAAATAACATTAAAATAGTAATGAGTCATCTAAATTATTTAACTTGTATTTTGATTATTTTGAATTTTCGACCGTAAATCATTTAGTACACTCGTTTTACTGTCTTTATTCAAAATGATTTTCCCCTTGTTTTTATTTTCTTAATAAAAAGTCTAATACAAATTTTGAAGGCTTTAGAATTTTATGAAATAAATTTACATGCTTTTATATTAAATCAAACGAATGATTGTATGGAGGTCAATAATTATATAACGGCTTCATCTATTTCCTTGTGTGCTTTCCTTGGTATATTAAATCGATATGATCTTTGTCTATTACCCTTATATTACTTTAGAAAAGTACATTAGATGATACATTGATGAAAATAAAAATTATATGTATCTAACCATGATGATCACCTGTACTCTCAAATTCTAACCAGTGATCCTTAAATCACCATTAATACTCAAATGAAATCAGTAAAAAAATTCACCTGAGATGATTGCAGTGTTTATCCTGGCATAAAGAAAATATAAGTCGATGTACATCACTAGCATGATTTAATTCTGTACTCATTTCTTTGAAATCTTTTGTTACCTTTACCTCTTAAGGTAAACGAAGACATGGACAAAAATTTAATCTGTCAAATCTTTTAAATAATCTGAAATATGTGTTATATTTTTTGTTGAACTAAAAATGAGACACATAGGCAATTTTTTTTTTTTATTTTTCTTCCATTCTGTACATAGATTATTCAGATGAGATAATAACCTCAATAAAATAAAAGCACATCAACTATAATATAATATTAGGTAGTAAAATGTATTTTTAAGGCACAATGAAACAATTATAATCTATATAGGAAATGTTTCGTTTTCGACGTCCGAAGATGAAATTTTCCGGTTATTTAGCTTTTACAAATTATTTTCCTGTTTTTTCACTTCGGCTATAAAATATTTTCTTAAGTTTAAAATTATGTTAATACCGGTTTATTTTTTTTTTCGTTATTCTTTTTATAGGCCTTATAAAATTTCAAATACTCTCAATAACTTTTCTCCATTCAAAATTCTTTTAATTAATTTTACGAAATACAACTAATTCGTCTCAGGTAAGTGACACGGTCTGAGCATTTAAGCAAAATATTGCCTTCAGGGACGCTTTAAAATGAAGAACTCTACAGAAAAGTACATTAAGAACGGAGGTGAGCTCGTTTTCATCTTCAGGTAACGTGTAGGGAGCTTTAAAGTACCGGTCACGGTCCGCGGGTCGTTAATGTAAATTGCCTTGCGTAGAGGCATGGCTGCATTGTGCTTCTGCCTACAGCTGGCGATTGCCCTCCATTCAGTCTACACGTGCCGCCCATATCTTAGAATTGTTCTTTTTTTAATAGGGTATTTAATACGTTTCACGTTAAGTAGATAATAAAATGCTAAAAGAAATTGAGGCGAAAGTAATTTATTTAAATTGCTTGATATGAGATGCAAGCAAATCGTTATTTTAAAGGTATTTTAAATTATGGCTAATCTTGTTTGTAAGTTAAGAATATACTAATCATGTCTAAGTTTTATATACCGGGTATGATAATAAATACAAAACGTTGTTAAGAAAATGTATCTACTCTTCTTTTTAAGCTATTGCCTATGTTTTGCATATGATTACCTTTCAAAGGACGCCATGAATTACTTGAACGATTTACATATTTCAAATGGTTGCAGAATTAAGTCCCTCTAAAGCCAGCTGCGTATATTGCTACGGAAGGAACTATGAATTAGGCATTCCAAGCACACCAAAATTAGGGTTATTAAAATAGTCCTGGTAACTGTTATTTTCATTGAAAATTTTTTTTTGGTAAATTATTGAAAGGTCTTAGTCAGAAACATAGCTCACAGTCAGTTTTTCCCCTTATTTTTAGAAACAAGTTAACAAAACCAATATCCAAGTGTTATGAAAGAAATTTAAGTGATAAAATTTATAAATTTTCTGAACATGTACGATCAAATCTTTTAAAGTTTTACTAAAACACTTTACTAAAGGACTTTTAAAGTTCCCTCGTGTATCAAGTGCAGATTCTTTTATACGTTTAATTTTCAAGTCATCTTCGTTGCTTTACTTTCCTTCAATAATGTATCTGTTTTATAAATGAAATAAAAGAATAGCTTTTCACTTACGCATCTTAATTCGTTCATGAATTTAAAACTTCTTGAATGTCACATAGTCATATAGCTTATATGCTTATTTTTAACATTAGTAATATAGAATAATCAAAAGTAAAGATTTTTTAGAAAATATTTATGTAAATTGAAATAAAATACATTCACTAACGAAGGGCGTTAATTTAAAAATTTAATTTTCTGGAAATCTCTATATTTTTAAAAATATATTACAAATAGACCACAGAAACTTCAACTAACAGAAATATCATAAAAACTGTTCTAATTTTCTGTTTATTTTAATATTTTCCATAAAATTCCTCTAACATTAGGCATACAACATATGATATGTTGATGTATTAAAAAAAATACCAAAACAGAACATTTAAATTTTCGAAGTCTATTCAGCCTCGGCTTTATAATATAAGACTTCACGACTACTTTTTCCAAAAAAAAAAACAATATAATTAATATATCAACAACAATTTTTATAATAAGTATCATTCAAAATATAAAAACTTCCTATGTTGAATAAAATCACAAATTTCTCTATATTCGCAATCGAAAATTGATCTTGTGTTTGACGAAATCCTTCAAACAAATTTCAAAATCATTCGGGCAGTGAGAGAAATTTACTAATACTAATATAGAAGGAAAAATCAGGTATGTAAAGTTCAAGAACAGCAGAATTTAATGGTTTTATATATTTACTAAAAATTATTTTTGCTAATTCAGTAGTACTCATAACGCCAAAAGAAACTGTATTCTCGTACAGTTATTCAAACGTCTGGATTTAAGGTAATAATATAAGAAGAAATATAATGATCGTTACGATGTGACTAAATTTATAATATAAGAAACTCCGACGAAACTTTGTTTCCACACTAAACATGATACAATTTCTTATTATCATACATATGAATATTTTATGAACGACGTGAAAGTTTAATATACCGGTATCATATGAAGCAATTTACTTAACACTCTTTGCTTAGCAAAACAAACATGATCAGTTAACCTAATTAAGTACAAATATTGGTCTTTTATTAAATATTCTTCAAAAAGGTAAATTGTGAAATTGGACCTTGATCTTATATTGGACGGACTACTGAGGAGGACAATAGCTTCGTCGACCCTAAAATATATAGGAGGACATTAGCTTCGTCAACCCTAAAATATATAGGCATATAAGATCTTAAGATATAGCAAACCTTCCACCTAAAAATATGTGTACAATTTTCCTCCTGTTAATAAAATTTATTTAAGTGAAATAAGTAATATTGAATATATTTGGCGTTAATTTTGTAGAAATTCATTATTCACAATTAAATGAAACTACGTGATGTAGTATTATTTCTACTTTCTTTAAGTTCTTTACCACGACCTAGGTTTCGTTGTATTACAACATTTTCAGGTGGGATATTAGCAAAGATCATAGAGACATATCTTTGAGAGCTAGAGCATATCAAGAGCATATCTCTGCTAATATCCCACCTGAAGATGTTGTAATACAAAGAAACCTAGGTCGTGGTAAAGAAATTAAAGGAAGTAGAAATAATACTACATCATGTAGTTTCATTTAATTGTGAATTGTGAAATAAATAAATAAAAATATTTAAATATCGTTTAAACCATAGCTAAAATTGAGCTTTGAAATATGATATAAATCGTATTGATACAAGATTGCGACAGCCTGATTGATAAATATTGGTATTTACCAAAATCAACATATTATTAAGGAAATATATATCCGGGTTACATAAAAAATATTTCACTGAACCTCTTATTATTTTACCATATTTCTAAGATGGATAATACCAATAATATTAACTCATCTTTAAGTGACTTCATGGTGCATTTTTTATTTCACCTACCAAGGAAATAGGAGGTAAATATTTCTTGGAAACTATTTTAAATTCTCCCAAAAATAACGGTATTAGAATAGACATATGAATCAGTTATAATTTTTTTCTTATCCCTAACAATTGGGAAATTTCTTTCGTTTCACATTTATATATATGTTACCCACTCGAATCGAAGATTTCAGGCGATTTAACTTCGGACATTCTCAACTAGGTACTCGTAGTTATTTAGATTGAGATCGCTAATATTATATGTGTAGTCACGTATTATATAATAGTTATAATACAAGCACTTCTTAGCTTCTGTAATTAAATCAATTATAAAGATTTTAGCATTTCACATTTTTGCCTGAAGTGAGTTACTCATCGTTTCTTAGTCTTTAGTTTAAATAATATCTATACGTGATTAAAATTTATGTGAACGATTTCGCTAATTGTTCTCTACGGACTAAATTGAAAATTAACATAGTTATTCCGAAAGATAGCGAAGAGGTTGTGATATTTTTCATAATCTTGAATAAATTAAATAATTTTGAAAACGAATATTTTTTAACTTAAAACTTGTATGTGTATTCTTAATGAAAAATGATTATTCAATAAATTGATAAAATACCTGTTTCTAAATCATTACGAATGCCTTGACATGAACTTCACTATTATTTTCTTCAAAATAGCGTTAACTAATCACAATTTATACAAATCCAATGTGATATATACCAAAAGTAATAACAACGCGATCTTGGCACCTAAAAATTTCACCCGGGAGAGACATTTAAAGAGCAAATTCTTTTTAAATCTAACGCTAAACCCTGAACTGAGTTTAGCCTGCTGCGAAGCATATATACGCCGGGTATATAAAGTTGCCGATCGCAGTTCGCAGTTCGTTAAAATAAATTGTTCTCCAATGGTTCTCAAATGCGGGCTTAATGCCAGGTGTATATATCCCATCCATATATCTGTTTTGTTGTTTAAATGACTAATTTTTACGACATTGTCTTGTAACAGATTCTTACAAGCAAATGTGTTTTATAAAAGCCCATAATATTCATTTATAATGTTAATCTCAATCTGAGAATTCATTTTCAATGTGCGGATGTATTTGGAGACCGAAATGCTTACGATTCAGGAAAGATCTTTGACTACACAATTAACTTAGACATAATTTATCAGTGTTCAATTTTACAATAATACGTCGCATTTTTAAATAGCCTTTATTTATTTTATATTTAAACATTACGCTGTATCCTAAAATTTTGATATATTTCGAAAGCAGAATTGGAGCAAAATATTTTTTTTTAATCTAAATCACTATGTAAAATGTTTCTGTCAATTTCAGGTACTTGCAATACACGTGTGTGTGTGTGAGTTTATGCCTAAGCCACAGGACGTTATGACAATCCTGTTAACGCCACGAAAATATATTTACGGCATACATCGTTAAATATATTTGGCGTTGATTTTGTAGAAATTAATTTTTCACAATTAAATGAAACTATGTGGTGTAGTATTATTTCTACTTTATTTAAATTCTTTAGCACGACCTAGGATTTGTTGTATTACAACATCTTCAGGTGGGTTATTAGGAGAGATGTTGTAATACAACGACACCTAGATCGTAGTAAAGAATTTAAACAAAGTAGAAATAATACTACATCACGTAATTTCATTTAGTTGTGAGCATGCATTGTATTAAACGTAGTTTAAATTCGCATATCAGTAAGCCTTAGTAAAATAGCGATTTAATATATTTTGAAACAAGCTGTGAAAATTATAAGTTAATTTAATAGTTTTAACTTTAGTTTAATAATAAAAATAGTTTAATAAACCGATTAAAAATAGTGATAGCAAACAAAAACCAAAATTGTATTTGATTATGAAAACGCATTTCAGATGACTCATTATTCTTTATTCGTTTCATTATAACTAAAGAGTGAAATTGAAATTAAATAATTGTCATAAATAATATTTAATAGTAAAAACCTATCTTTTGTTACAGACACTAGCAAATGTATATTGTGTGTTGATACGTTATGAAAAAGATATGAAAGAATTCATAATGACAATATCATGCTTGAGTCCAATTTGCACTTACATGCCTTTAAGGCTTTTAAGACATTCGGAATAGCGAGTCAATAATTATAACATTGATTGAAAATTACATGTGACCATTGGAAAAGCAAAATTTGATATAGTTTGGGACGAATGCATAAAAAGAGAAACTTTAAATTCAAGGTTACCCAAATGGGTGCTGAAAAAATGCTCCATTTTGACAATGGAGAGACACTTGATTACAGTAATATCTTTTTTATACCCAAATACGTTTATAAAGGTATAAATAATATTCGTCATTTGCATTTAATTAATAAACTGCATTCAATATTAAAGTTTCAAGTTTGAAGTAATTAAAAACTAGATAATATCATGGTATATTTATTAAAAAGTCGGTCTGAATAAACTAAATGTTGATTCGGTCCCATTAAATACTGAGAAAAAAAAATCAGCTTCTTAATTATGTAATGTTTACTAAAAGCCTAATTTAGTATATCAGTGTTCTCAGAAATATAAAAAAATTACCTAAGTTAATTTGGTTATATATTTCTGATCAGCTAGTTTAACGGCTTTTAATTGTTTAAATAAAAAACATTGAATAAATAAGGAAATGTGTAGCCAGATAAAAAAATATAATTAATTTTGTTAAATATTAATCAAACAACGCCATTTTAATTTGAACATAAACGTTCACATTTACCATGAATGTTATGTTACTAATTACAAAACACATTTCCATCATGGCTGGTCACAATGTACTCTCATATAATAAATTTAAAATTAATTTCATATGCTCAAACTAACAAAAAAACACTTAGTTTCATGATTTTCGTTTAAAGTTTCATAATTATTGCTTCTTTTTCATAATTATTCATATTCATAATTATTCGAAATATATTGCGCATATCTGCCAATATATACAATCAAAATATGACCAACGTTGTTGAAAAATGTTAAACAAACATTATTCTTCCGAATAAAAAAAGAACATGAGGCATCGTGGGACTCGTTGGAACGAAATTCCTTTTGCTATATATTATGTGTTAAATAACAGGCACAATGAAATTAGTTGACAACATTTGAGGGTAATTAAATGAAAAATTAAAATGAAGGGATGGAAATAATAATTTGTTGCTGAAATGAAAGATTTATATATTTATTATTTACAGGAATAAAAATATTGAATATATTTGTCGTTAATTTTGTAGAAATTCATTATTCACAATTAAATGAAACTACGTGATGTAGTATTATTTCTACTTTTTTAAATTTCTTTACCACGACCTAGGTTTCGTTGTATTACAACATCTTCAGGTGGGATATTAGCGAAGATTGGGATATTAGTAATCTTTGCTAATATCCCACCTGAAGATGTTGTAATACAACGAAACGTAGGTCGTGATGAAGAAATTTAAAAAAGTAGAAATAATACTACATCACGTAGTTTCATTTAATCGTGGGGAATAAAAATATTTCAGCATAAAATATTGTTAATTATAAGATATGAAAAAATAGTAATTGCAATGAAGCAATCCGAGCCACAACTTTTAATTAAATAAAACTTGCATAATACATGAACAGTATTGCATGATATCATTTTGATATCAGTTTATATATATGTAAACTTTTGTTGATGCAAATAAAAGATATCAATATTATATAGTTCAAAATAAATCATCCACTTTGTGTCACTTTAACACTGATACTTACCTCACTTCATCATATATGACTACATTTAACTATTCTCAACTTCTACTGAATCACTTCCACAATTAATTTTTTATTGATATAAATAACACGAGTTTGAAAATAGTGAAGGAAGTTATGAATTATGGCGCGCACGGATTGCTAAACACATGCGCTCAAACGAATACAGCTGATGCGCACTCTGCACATCTATAATATGGTAATATACCTATACATTGACATATGCTTGTAAATATGCAAATGCTTATATTGTAGCAAAAATATCAGTCAAAATCTTATACTTTTCCGGGCTAGCTCTTATTTGCCTTATGTGAAACGTGCGATTTCCTTCCAAATGTGTTCGATTTAGCGCGTTTATTTTATACTAACAACCGGACAGATATTATTACTTTAAATTACAAACAGCTATTTTATTATATTTTCATAAAAAGTATCATTCCATAAATTCATCTTACTTCGTCTAAAGTTGTGAACGTGAACTCAAACGTTGACACGCTAATGATAATTCGCGGTGTCATGTTATAAATGCGTCTATGAAATGCGACTCGGGTCATCCCTCGGGTTCGTGACATTTATCTCGCGTGACATTCGCGTAACTTATTCTTATACCTGCTTATTAATAAATGCAGCGAGGTTGTCGTTGCCAGGAGGGCTGCAGCAAAAAAATTAAACGAAAAATTGTAACTCGAGGTGTTGACCGGAAATATGACGGTTCAATTTAAGTTATATTAAGGAAATTAGAATATTTCCCAGAGCGACTTAACAGTTATGTTGGTTGTTGGTTATTATCTAAAGAGTGCCACGAATTTTATTAAATTTCTACTTCCAGGCTCGGAAAATGTATCGAGCTTTCTACCGATTATTCTTCTGACAGAATTGTATCATCAGTATTTTTATTAATTGAGAATATGCTACGTTTAAATATTGCGATAGTTATCAGTTATCGGTACAGTACTTATTAATATTGTGTTCTTGACAAAAATATAATAAATAATGTATATTTGTACTAGAAATAAAGGGAATATTAATGGATTGAGGAACAACGTTCTTTAAGTATATATTACATCTATATACAATTTTCACAAAATAAAAATAAACGTTTACACACAAACGATACTTAAATATAAACGATCGAGGCAATATTTCAAACAACAACGATATTTTAGTTTATTTTATCCAATAAGTTTGAGTCCAAATTCTTTGCAGGTAACATCAAAACTTATACATGGGACGACGCATATTTGATATTTGACTATTAACAGTATAAATTAACATATAGGTAATTTTTTTTTCATCGTAAGGAATAAACAAATATTTGTTTAAACTAAAATTTATTTTTAATTTTTTAATTTACTTCCACCCCGTGTATTTGCACTTTGTACGCATCAAAAAATTACCACTTCTAACACTTATAATATCAATTAAATACTTTATTTTGATGACCCGTTATCCCTATTTTTCCTATCTTGATCATAAAGAGATGTTTATACAATGCGATCTATTCTATGATTGTAAAAAAAATATAAAGGATGTAGAAAAAATAGACGCAGGGCGGGAACAAAAATCCGGTTAAGAGTTAATTCAAATGAAAACCTAATCCAAAGGATAAGATATTTATTTTAGCCATAAAATGTATCAAAAGATCTTAATGATACATTTTTAAAAAACTTGTAAAATTTCTTTACTTCCTTGTCACAAATTGATTATTGATTTAAATAAGCATTTTCAGTACTTTTTCAGTATTTTTCCAACCCTCTTTAGAAAATACTCTACACTAATTCTAATTTATGCAAACGCAATATGCTTAGCCCACATTTAGTTGATAATCAGATTAAGGTGTGTGAGAAAAACTTAATCCTTGTGGATACTTTTAAATGGTGAATTCCTTAAAAACCTAATATTCAGTCAAACGGTGATCACGTCCTGACACCAAGATGGCCTGTTCATCTCGGTGTCAAGGAGTTTCAAGGCTCCGGCCGCGGCTTGCGGATCGTTAAAATAAATTGCTCACAACTAGCGCTCGCTCGCTAGCCGGTTTGCGCGCACAGCCCACATCTCAATAATGTTATTTTAACGGGAAATTTTAACACGTTGTGCGTTAGGTAAGTGATGGGAAGTTAAAAGAAATTAGGCTGAAAGTAATTTATTTAAATTGCCTATTGGATTTTGAGGGCAAGAGCGAACTGTAAAACGTTCTGAAAAATTCTTTGAAAAATATATTCCTTCGTGTACTTTAGATAATTTTGCAATTCATCGATAAATACAGCAAGAAAGATTTAATTGACTTTTCTTATTTTAATAATCATGATTTTACAGTACAAGCTGACGTTGATGGAAAATTTATTTTATAAATATTAAATAATAACCTATTTTAAAAAATCATTATTTTGACCAGAGGTAACTGAATTATTATGTTCGGAGGAGAAAAACAAGAGAAAATTTAATTATCATATTATTTTCATAATATTAATTTTATTATAAAACCGCAAATGAGATGGTGCGATATCCTAGTTCTAAACCTACCATTAAAATTATACGATAATAAATCGCACATTGCCTAATCAGTGTTCATAATTTTAAACAAATTTTTTTTAATTAACCTTCTGTTCCACAAAATTTTACTAAAAGTAGCGAATTTAAGCGTAATCAACTCTTCCATTGCAAACTAAACAGAGACTTGATTTGAATAAATGTCATTGAACGCCATTAATTTAATCCGTATCATAATATTATTGGAAATGACAGCAAAAGTACTTAAAATTAAATGACAGTTACGAACATATATAGCTACGAAGCTTTTGTAACCAGCCTGTATTTAAGTAAGGTAGAATTAATGCGAAAATCCGGTATTCACGTATTCGTAAATAATAATTAGGCGATTTATACCTCACGATAAAGTGAGTGGCGTCTGTGGGTTATATATTATTATAGCAAGTAGCGGTCGCTCATTATATATTACCGATATAATTGGGTACATTATTTAAGTTATTTGCAATAAAATTATCTTCATAATCCCTTGGTATGAAATTATTGGGATTTGAGATTTCCATGCGCAGTAATTTCGTTTCTTATAATCAATTTATTAATGCAAATTTCCCGAAATAATTATTGATGAAAGTGCATATTAAAAACGATTACACCAATTTTTTGAAATGTTTGATATATTTGTTTAAAAATGTGGAGTAGTGTTGCACCGTCAAGTGCATATCATTAATTTATCACATTACATCGACGGAGCAATGCACCGTGTCTGTTATCCTGATTAATTAGGAGCTTTCATTTAAATTGCTTTTATTATCCACCTGTTTGTTACAAATTTTATAATGGGTATTTTACCTACTTTCTAGTAGGTACAATACCCACTATAAGACTCTAGAACTAGAGACAAGAAATTTGATTCACATACTCGTTTCAGGTGACAACGTATCATTATAATGATAAAGATGATAGAATTAATAAAATGGACGGTTTTTAGTCTCCTTTTTCGAAAAACTCTGAACAAAAAAATTTGTGAAATAAGTAAAATTTATAGAAACTCACTAGAAGATCATAATAAATTTGCAGCAACTATTCTATATCTTGAAATTTCTGTATAGAAATTAACTATATTTTTAAGTCTGTGAAATATATGTTAAGTAATATGTTCATATGTTAAAAAGTACTACTCACACTCATAATGTGCTACAATGGAAACCGGTTTGAAATTAAAATACCTAAATATATACGAAACACTTGTAGTATGTATTTTGCTTATACTTGAGAGGCTTTTCTTTTATTAATAATGCCCAAACTTGAGCAATCTGAGCACATCAAATAAAGAATTGTACTCGTTTCTAAACATATCTATATTAACGTAAGCAGGTGAACAAAAATTTAAAAAAAACTCATTAATGCGTTTCAAATGTAACAAAACATAGCAAGTAACATGTAAATATGGAATAATAAATATTTAAATACGAAGATTAAAAAAACTTTCCATATTCCTAAATTTAGCCGATTACATAATTAATTTTAAAAATGATAACAATTTCTCCTTAACTAAGAAATACTGTTCTATTTACAACGTCAATCAAAGTAACAGTAACCCTACTAGAAAGTTCTCGATGCAAAAATAATCGATTGAAATAGATATTCACTTACATTCGTTATTCACTTAAAAGTAATTTTTTTTTATAGTATTTTCTTAGAATTTAAGTCATAGTGCAAATTAGATTAACATACGTTCTCGAGACCAGGAAAGCAAATGTATTTGATTTTAACAAAATTTTTATAATTAACTTTATTTACCGAATCGTAGTAAGTGTGTATTGATGGAAATATAAGATTAGATTATATAGGTTTAAAATTATATTAAATATCATCCAAAGCAAATCTGTTAACGATAGATGTCTCAAAGAATTTTTTTTTAGATTTTAATCACACTTTGGTTTGACTTACTTGTAAATAAGCTTTGAATTCTCATTTTAAAGAAAAAAATTATTAGTAAGTAAGTATTAAGTCGGCGAGTAATAATCCCACCACTTTCGTCAAGCATTTCCTAATTGTCATAAAAATTTCTTGAGCATTTCGTCGAGTATATACAGATCGCGGTGTTCGATATTTTGTTCAGTTGCTAACTAAGTTTCGGTTAATAATGAACAGGTAAAATATGAAAATATCGCTAAGATAATTGATAATGTTCTTGCTTATAAATCCAATGGGTGAAAATATGCTCTCTTATGAGATAGTCAAGCATTGATTCCAAAATTCGAAGAAGTAAATTTTGATGACTCCTACAATCCTCATCCGAGGTTACCTGCTATATTAAAGTTAGAAAAATTAAAAAACCTTATTAGAAAAGATCATAAGTAAAGTTTGCGTTGTCCAACAGATTTGCCCTAGTTTTCTCATACTGCAACAGAAAAACAAATTTTGGTTTTGAGAAAAGAGTAGAAAGATTCTCGTTGGCTGCCATAGGAGCCTATATTAATATTCTGAGAGGGCGGGTTTAAGAGTTAAAAACGTGGTCGAAATTTCATATTAATCCTAAACGCCTATTTTTAACACAATTAAATGAAACTACTTGATGTAGTATAATTCTACTTTCTTTAATTTCTTTACCACTACCTAGATTTCTACAAAATTAACGCCAAGCCTATTTTTAATTTTATTATAATGACTTGAAAATGGAATATTATTTAAATTGATATAATCATACGTATATATGTGTATATATATATATATATATGTATATATATGTATATCTTTTTTTTTTATTACAATACTTTGCACTGTAAAGAAAAAAATATATGTTATTGACAAAGCCAACAAAATCTTTCACACCTATGTATTTAAGCATTCCCTACATTTTCTTTCGGATACATTGGCTAAGCAATAAATAGTTCCATATCACCAGTTCTTTGTGCCTATACGAGATTAAAGTACTTTTTGAGTTCAATTTACCTATCGTTTCCTAATCGTCTTTAAGTTGATTCAGTTTCATTAATTTCAGTCATCTCTAGCGTGAGTATAGTTAATTAAAAATACATGTTATATATTCATTTTAAAAAACTTGGCCTAATTTAAAGTATATATTGTTTACATAGTTTAGGATTTAAGTAAAGTTTCTCAACAGTTGGATTAATTTAAAGATACTTTTAATTTTTTTTTTAATATGAGGTATTTGCAAAACATTTTATCAAACAAACTGTTGGACAGAAGATAAAGGCCAAAAATAATTTACAATTTCACTATCGACTATTCTTCTTGTTTGAAAAGTCTTTTAACAATTATTTTGTTTACTCAAGGCTCTGTTAATATTCGAAAACTCATTTAACGATTTAGGTAATCAGCTTAGTTTACTATTTGCAATTTTGAAGAAATTTGACCCATCGTTAAATATACACAGCTTATGTAGCTTAGGATTTAAATAAATTTTCTAGACTGTTGAGGTTAAGTTGGGTTGGTTGGTTTTAATATGAGTTTTATTGCGAAATATTTTATCAAACACACTGTTGAATAGAAGAGAAAGCTTGAAAACTCCTTGAATTTCTCTATCAATTATTTTTCTTGTTTAAAGAGATCTTGTCATAAATATTTAGATTATTCAAGACTCTGTTAATAGCCGGGAGATTAGCCGATTTAAGATTTTAATGATCAGCTTGGTTTACTACTTATAATTTTAAAGACTTGGCCAAATATTAATTTATATCCAACGAAGGGCTTGATATTTACTGGACTGTTGAATTTAAGTCGATGTAAATATTAATTCTTCCCTGCATATCCCAAATTTTATTTTATATTTTCATTATAATCTAAACGAGGACACATCGTAACTCAAGAAGAGTGGATTAAAACCGTATTACCAATATTCTTAGATGAAAATAATTTTTTGAACATTATTATTCCAACTGCAACTTTAATTAAAATGATATGAGAAATCATGCACGGGAATCTTCTCATAATCTATAATATATATAGGAACTTATACAAAAAAACCAAGACGTAGAATTTAAAATTGTTATTTAATACTTATACAAAATGTATATATTCCACATATCCATGAAAGGGGGGAAGAAATATATATTTTTGGTTATGGAAAAAATTTATGGAAAATAAATTGACAACTTTTAAAAAAAACCGTCCATTTTATTTACCATTTTTCTTTTCCAGGGTTTGAACTTCAAATGGTAACAAGGAACCCTTATTAGATCATTTATTTCTCCGCCTGTCCCTATACTTTCAGAAATGAGCTGGAACTGGAAATTTATCATATACCGTCGAATTTCTTAGAAACGAGTTGACTTTCAAATCGGAAAGTTATCATATGCCATCGAATTTCTTAGAAACGAGTTGACTTTCAAACTACGACTTTTCAAAAAACGAGTTGAGTTGACTATCATATAAGTAAAGCATATTAATCCATGTGGTTAAAAATTTATCATATTAATCCACAAATATGTTAATTGCTTATACACATAAAATATTCTTATCAACATTTCAGGAGAGGGGGGAGCCAGTTGGGTACTTTAAAACAATTTTTAAAATTCCATTTTTTTAAATGGAGAATTATTATAAAATACAAAAAGATTTTCCCCGAGTATAAATCAATAAACTATAAATACTACACAAATAAACTAATAAAAAACGATTCTATAATACTTTTTACATTAATATGAACATACAGCAGCCGCGGAATGTAATGTTAAAATCTATGGAAATGTACAACGCAGACGAACAAAATTGTATAAGTGGTAAGTCTGCAGCCGACAATTGTTGTCTTTTGTCCGATAAAGTTCAATCTCTAATTGTGATCGGACCGATTATTGTAGGATTATTGCCAGACTGATTAGTATTTGATTATTGATGAAATGATTATCCTCGGCAGTCTGCGTTGCACTCAAAAATCGAAGGAACGAGTGCGGAGATTCTTTCGAGGTGGGGCAAACGGCCCACATGGCATGTTAGTCTTTATGAACTCAATACTATAGAATGGATTAGAATTTTTATATTGAATTATTAAGGAAGAATTTTCGATAATATTTTCATCAGTTGAAGTAGGTAAAAATATTTTCAGTCTTCCAAATCAGGATCCCCTTAAACTCTTAACTGTTAAACTGTGACTTTTTAAATCTTTGCCAAAAAATTATGGAATTTTTTATTTTCAAGAGTTAAAATAAACCGGTGCGTATAGTTTAATTAGTATATTATAATATCAATATGAGTATTTTACTCTTTATATTATGCAACAAAAGGAACAGAAACGTCGTATTTATTTGCAACTATTAGTACTAATACTTCGAAATGATAATGATAATTAAAAGTAACATTTAGATTAATTTTCCTTTATTACAAATATCAGCTCCAACTATTGGAAGATATTAAAGTTTACGTGCTTGGACGTAACGCCATATTTGCATTAACAATTTTGTACTAACAAACGCATATAAAGTCCTCTTTCTAAGTCATCGTTATCTGCAATATCAAATTTTAAATTTTTATCGCCAAAATAAATTAATTCTTTGAGGCAATTTTTTTTATACTTTCTTTCTCTCTTTTTTATTTTTTTTATACTTTCTTCTCCCTTAATGCCTTTTTTGTAGAACTATAAAGTTATCACTTGTTCACATTGATTCTTTAATAAACAATTCCAATCATTTACTGAATTAAATGGAAATATATTTGTCTAATTCAACCCCATCCAATGGACTTGAATGAATATTTTCTATTATTTCGCGGAGGAAAATATTATTATGCAACTTTTTCTGGAAATTATGTACCTGCGACCACATTTGTGTCTTAAAAATATATCAATAATCATCAAAATGTCAATATGATTTTTAATTTTTGCGACTCAGATTTTCTACAGAACCTTTAAAAAACTATAATTAATTATTTAGCCCGCTACCGATAGGAACAATATAACAGACGATTGTCCTTTTCTACATTTTAATTCTATATTCAAAATACTCTGCAAACTTTTCATAACCTGGATATGGGCATATGGGCAGGAAATTATTTAAAACGCCTTATCATCTTTAAAGGTCCCTATAAAAATTTAATTCCAACTGTCAAGTGAACGCAATGAAAGTTTCATTACTAGCAGTGTGTCAGAGCTAGATCTATGTATCAAAATCTGTGTATCAAAAAGGCTATTTTAATAGAAAATTGTGTAATTTATTTGGCGTTAAATAATGGGGAAAATATGAACTCTATAAAAAACGGCACCTTGTAAAAAGTATTACTTAATAAAATTTTAAGGTTTTATTTAACTAAAATTTTCTCCGGTTACGTTGCAAAATAGCTGATAGTTGAAATTGTTTTTTCTTTGTGTTATATGATATTATTTTTTTTATAATTATATTTTGTGTTATATGATTAAACGATATGATTGAGAAACATGACTAATTTGTAAATGATGTCAACATGTTGTAGATAAAGGCTAGCAATGAAATTTATATAGCAGCATTAATATAATATATTAAATAAATTTTAACTCCATTATCTCGCAGATTATCTAAATAAGTTATTTGACTAATCACACTTTCCTATAATTACCTAATATATGCTTAATATAAAATGTAATATTTTTTTATTCAGCATTCAAATGATAATCTGCGAATAAAGAAGGTTTTTATGAACCTAGTGGAAATGAGGCACTAGGTATTAACGACGGGTACAATGCAAAGGTTCCTGTTTGTGAAACGATTTATTTTAATGAACTGTGGACAACGATCACCACCTTTTTCCACACATTCAACGTGAGCTGGAAGTCGGGCGGCAAGCTCACCTTGCAGCCCGACATTACCTTTACAAAGAATTCACCGTTAAAGTGTGCCCAGAGGAAAATTTTTCAGACGCTAGGATCGCGTTATTGTCGCAGCTCGGGCATTTTATTTGCATAACTCGGGATTAGTTGAGAATATTCTGAATAGAGCATCTAACCTTGCATAATGGTGCTTTGAAAGAAAATAGAAACTTCTGTTAAAATGAAATCTCATAATAATTGAAAAGTAAGTCTCTCTTTGCGATAAGGATCTGTTTAGGCTACTTATATAAAACTATAATAAATTCTTGAAATGACTGTGATTATTTAAGATAACATTAAGTAAAATATTTACCGAATTTGTTTATTAAAGTCCAAAGAAATATAAAGGTTTATATTTATAAAAAACGTTTCTGCAGTCTCCTACAAATACCGTTTTTGTTACAATTGGAAAATCAATTCGCTTCTATTCATGAAATTAAATATTTATTAAATTATTTTAATTCAACTATTATTTTTTGACATAGAAATTCCTGATGTCAAAATAATTTTTGCAAGTAATTTTATTGATTGCACTTTATTGCTTGATTCCAATAATATAATATATTTAGTATATTTCAATAATATCTATAGCAGTTGCTTGTATATATGAAAGTTAAAATTGAATAAATATGTATAATAAAATATTATCATCTGCTCCAGCACCTAAGTGGCCATTATAAAAATAAAAAATATCAATTAAATTGATATTGTCAGCAGAACTACTTTGGAAACCACATGTCAACTAAAATAAGATATGTAAATCACTCTCTTGTAGATCAGTGCGAGTGCTGCAAGGAACTGTCCTTTGGAAAATTTCCAAGTATCTCTTCAACCGTTTTGAAATTTACAAATTTTTTTATAATTAACAAATTTTGTGGTTATTCTTTATTTTCGCGTTGATTTGTTTTTTTTTTCTTTCTCTTCACTAAAATGAACCAACTAGGAATTTATTAACAAGGATCTAATAACATAAAAATCATTCTATGTAGTTATTAGTTGGTTTTGAAGCCAGTTGATATAAAGGTAATTTTTGACATATCTTCTTTGACTTTAAAAAATATCACCATCTTACAACTAATATATTTTGTCTTCTAGGATATAGCTTTTTTAAGCTTGGGAACACTTTCCAGGCACCATAATTTAAAACATTATATAGTGGCAAATATCTCGTATTCAATGCAACCAAACTTTAAAATTAACTTTATTCAAATATAAATACTGTGCCTGTGGAATCTACATTTGAAAGTTTAAAATCGCAAGTTTGTACTCTAATAATAAATAAACACTTCATATTTTTGATTTATCACTAGCGTTTATTTATTTTGTTGCTGGAATGCAATGTTTTAATTTACTTTTATATTGTATATACTGATTCGTTTTAAAATTGGCTTTCAGTTATGATTTACGATCTATCACCATATTATTTTACCCCCTGTTTTATAGTGGTTTACTTTGGTAACTGTTTAAAATTATATAAATAATATAAACTGTTCGAACAATTCATTGCTTCTTCTGAAATATATTTGAATCAGTTATGAAAATCATTCCAATTACATCTCTTAGAGAGAAATCTGTTCCAAAATTCCATTAAAAGACTAACATTTTAAATAAAAAGAAATCTAAAATTCACTCTTACTGACCAGCGCCATCTTGTAACAAGTTTAAATAAATTACTTCGCTGTAATTACTTTAGTCTTGTCATTACTTAATGCAAAATATATTAAAATATTTTTTAAGTAAAAGGGCTATCTTGATATATGCAGGGTACGCGTTGACTAAACGAAGAACTAACACTTGTTGTGAGCGGCGGCACAGTGCATCCGTACCTAGATATGGGGCAGTTTGCTTTAACGATGTGCGAACAGCGAGCGACACAATGAAACTTTCATCGCGTTCATCAGGCGGTTGAGATAATATTTTTAAGAGAACTTTAAATTCAATATGGCGCTTTGAAAAAATCTTTTTAGATGCTCAGATAGCGGTGTAGTAAAGTAATGTGGATTATTTCGAATATGGACTCAAAATGTATATAAGGAAAATCATCCAATGGCAGCGGTTTGTATCATTGAAGAGGACCTTTACAGATTCTGTGGAAAAGCTGAATCGGAAACAATTTTAAACTTATTGACATTTTGATACACACTTGAATGAAACTACGTGATGTAGTATTATTTCTACTTTCTTTACCACGACCTAGGTTTCGTTGTTTTACAATATCTTCAGGTGGGATATTAGCAAAGATATCTTTGCTAATATCCCACCACCCAGATATCTTTGCTAATATCCCACCTGAAGATGTTGTAATACAACGAAACCTAGGTCGTGGTAAAGAACTTAAAAAAAGTAGAAATAATACTACATCACGTAGTTTCATTTAGGTGTGAATAATGAATTTCTACAAAATTAACGCCAAATATATTCGACATTTTGATACATATTGACATAGTTATGCCGCAGATACAGATTTATAAAATCATATAGGCATGAAGATTTCAATAATGAACTCTTAAATGGTCGTAAAGATTCATTTAGAAATAATCATATACTTATCCAACTCTCTTGAACAAAGTTGTATAATACAAACATCTTCCCATTTAAATAAAAACAATTAAGATTGAGAACCAGAAGGTCAATGTTAGCCAGAGCCAGTTAAAGTTACTTATTGTTCTACATTTATTACAGAAAAGAAGAAAAATAATAAATAAAATATCAAATGTTGCCTCAAAGGATACATTTGGATGTTAGATAGTTCAATTCTGATATTGCTAATTATGACATTGAAAGGTGACTTTAGTTTCGTTTGTTGCTACCAATATAGATAGTTCAATTGTGATATTGCTAATTAGATAGTTCAATTATGATATTTTCAAGTTAGATAGTTCAATTGTGATATTTTCAAGTTAGATAGTTCAATTGTGATATTTTCAAGTCAGATAGTTCAATTGTGATATTTTCAAGTTAGATAGTTAAATTGTGATATTTTCATTTGTGATATTTTCAAGTTAGATAGTTCAATTGTGATAAATTCAATTGTGATATATATTCAATTATGATATATTCAATTGTGATATATTCAATTGTGGTATATATTCAATTGTGATATATTCAATTGTGATATATTCAATTGTGATATGTATCAATTGTGATATATATCAATTGTGATATATTCAATTGTGATATATTCAATTGTGATATATTCAATTGTGATATATATATCAAATGTGATATATTTAATTGTGATATATATTCAATTGTGATACATTCAATTGTGATATATTCAATTGTGATATATATTCAATTATGATATATTCAATTGTGATATATATCAATTGTGATATGTTCAATTGTGATATATTCAATTGTGGTATATATCAAATGTGATATATTCAATTGTGATATATATAGTTAGATAGTTCAATTGTGATATATTCAATTATGATATATATATTCAATTGTGATATATATGTTAGATAGTTCAATTGTGATATAGTTCAATTGTGTTAGATAGTTCAATTGTGATATATTCAATTGTGATATTTTCAAGTTAGATAGTTCAATTGTGATATTGCTAATTATGACATTGAAACGTGACTTTAGTTTCGTTTGTTGCTACCAAGTAAGTAGGGCGCTAATTCAAAATATAAATTTTCATAACTCTGAATGGTTTAACTCTGAATGCTGATATTTATTGTAAGAGAAACATTCAAAAAGACATTCGAACTTAACGTAAACAGCGGCTTTTATGTATTATACTATTACGTAGTTAGTTAAACGTTTCTTGTATTACACTTAAAATCTATGTGCATGAATCTGAATACTAGAAGATAATGTATTACTGTTAGTTTATTAAAATAAAACTGTTAGAGGGGATCACTTTTATTTCATCATTATTACCATTTCTTCGATATTTAACGTCGTGTGTGTTTTCTAACTAATATTTGACTTTTTTAAGTTTTATGTATCAATGTGCATGAATGTTATAAATATATAAACATTTCTTGAGCCTAAAAAATATATGACTCAATGAAAACCTGTGGATGCTTTTAATGTTTGACTTATTCATTAAATTAACTATTGCACTGCGAAGACGCGACGCTACAATAATTAGAGCTTCGTAAGCTGAACAATAAAATAAAATAATAAATTTTTCGAGATATTCCAAAACGGCTCTTCTATGCAAAAGAAAGTTAGGGCAGCGTAGCTCTACGATTATGTATAATGTGATCTGCAGAGAAAAAATATAGAAATTATGTTTTAATATTCATTTGGCAAAAAATTATTTACATGTTTTTAGGAAAATTAACACTTTTACTTATTAAAAAATTCAGAATCCTCTATTATAATATTCCATTCATAAATTTAGAAGTCCCAAAATTTTTGTCTGCTTCCAGTTACGGAAGTATTAAAGTAAATAAATATATATTTTAAAAGTTACCTTATCTACATAGATAAAACATTTTTTTTTAACTTTTGTAATTTTTATAAGTCACACGAAGATTAAATTTGTAATATAAAATTAGAAGGAAATTAAAAAAAAAGTGCCGACTGTGAAGGTATTTTGAAAGTCATGTATTCTTGATCATGGCTTGATGCTACCAAAGTAATGTAATTATAAAAAATTATGTAATTATAAGAAATAATGTAATTATAAAATGAATATATAACGCATATGTCTTATACTGTTATAAATATAAAGTAAATTTCGAACCTGCATTCGTGGGACATCTAATAGATGAAATGGAATTAGAAATAAAAAACAATTTTCTCACTAATTATTATTTTAAAAATTGGATCTAGAATTCATTTTTGAAACTCAGTAAAATATATTTTAATGGAAATACTTTCTCTGTAATTTGTCACTAATGTCACTAACATTTTCTTTAGTAGAAAATCGAATGTTCAGCCAAGAAGTTTGGCTTGGCTGCAGATCAAAAGATATTGCCAAGATACAAGTTGCAATAAGAAAAGTCGTTAAAATAAAGTTCGAGACGCCTTAAAGTTCTATGTTATTGCTATCGCCAAGCAGAAATGTACCTCTTTATACACAATGCAAATAATTTTATAAGATATAAAATTGTCACAGTAAAATTATAATTTTTTTAAATGTTTGTTTCGAACCTACAAAATTAATATTTATTTGTATTATCGAACTTATAAAGAACTAATTATTTTATTGCAACACTGTCTGTGCCACAACCTTTTTTACAATATGAAAGCGTGAAGTTCAATTAAATTTTATACGGGCTGTGTTTTTACAAGAATTTTCGGAAAATTTGTGGAGGAAAAAAATATAAAAAACTTAAAAAAATCGTTAAAGTCTCATATTGAGACAATAACTTTTTATAATTAAGGTACTAAGGTAACTCACAAATTTTTCCGCCTATCTGTTGTCGTTCTTCGCAGATACGATTTGACATTTTCGCAAGATTTTTGAAGTAATTTTTTTATTTATTTAGCGGGGGTGGAATAGCATATTACATCGTGATGGAATGTTATTGTGTAGGTCAAGTGACATCTGATGTAAAATTACGTTCATAATATTCGTTTTTGACGTCGAGTTCACGTAATATTTTTTGTGTACACATATACATAGATTTTGTGTGCAAATCTGCAATAATTTAAAATCAGTGGCAAAGGAAAATTACACATTAGAAACTAATCACACATTAGAAAGAATCTTCTGCAAAGCGACAAAGCATATTAATTCTCATATATCTCGATCTCATCGAAATGATGCGATTTATATCTTTTCTCTGTATCATGTAGGGTTCTATTAAAAATATAGAGATGTAAAGTTACCAAAAACTATTTTTTCTCCAAAATTACATGTGAGATATTTTTAGAAATTGGCTGAAAATATCCCTAAGAAAAAATAAATGTTAGTCAAAATTGTGTGAAAAACAGGAAAAATTGTGAAAATTTACTTAAAGTTTACCGAAAAACTAAAGCAATGACTGTAAGTCTCATTGTTTTTGAAAAATTCATTATTTTATACGCCTGTTACAGGTGTACTAAGCAATTTACTATGTTTTCAAAAATAATATTAAAATTTATATACAGTTTTACCGAAATACTATGTACACTTAATTAATCATATGTGCTCGAGTATGTACGTATCCCTTTCAGTGCGATTTCCGGGTGTACATAAGAGGTTTTATTTCTTTTGTAATATAGATACACAAAATTGTACGACCGTTAAGGAAAAGAGTACAAAACCAGTAATAAGATTGAACAATAATTTGATTTGAATGAAAGACGAGTCAAGTTATGGCTGAAAGTAAAATAGAAAAAAATTTATTTCAACATTATGAGTTCAGGAAAATATTTGAAGCTAACAACAGAACTAATAAACCAACTTGACATATTGTAAGAAATTCTGAACCCACAAAATGTTATATCTCATTACTGAATTAAATACACATTTGAACGCTACAAAATTGTTTCTGGTTAAGGCATATATAATTGGTAAATTTTTGACCTGAAAAAAAATATTGAAGGATTTCAAACAGCAGTAATCTCAACGCAAGGAGTAGTAATTTAGTGACAAACTGTTAAGCAATTTTACTAAGTATGAGGATTATTTTTCAGTTAATAAATATAGATTGACAGTTTAAAAGTTATCTTATTCAGAAATCAGTAAGTATAGTAATTATATATTTTTAATTTTAATTTTTTTATGGTTTTGTGTGAATTTAATAATATTGAAATATTTTTATAAAATCCATCTTGGTAAGATCATTTATAACTTCACAGGGAACATTTATATTATTATCATCGGATTGAATCTTAATTTTCAACAAATTTTAAAAATAAATCGATTTGTTAAAATTACCCTCTATTTAAACTTTTCAAAAATTTGTGTACTTTATTAATCGCCTCTTTGATTAGATGATTCTGTGTTTTATTTAATTTTATTTAATTTAATATTTTTTTGAGTAAAACCGTTTTTTAAGTAAAATTCTCGAAGGATACAGATCGTCTTCCGAAGATTATACTTGTAAAAACTATTTGTATAAACAATATAAACTGTATATTAACTTAAATTATAGTGTAATCTGAGTTAGAAAATTCTTTCCGAACGGACATTCATGTCGAAGTCCCTTGCTGATTATGTATACGTCGTAAATTTGAATTGGAATATATCTAGGAAGAAGTTAAATTTAATATCTTTGTTGAAATATGTATAAAGAATAGTTTTTTATGATTTAAACCTAGTCTAAGTAGCTAGTTCCAATGCATTTAAATATCGACTGGTTTTTATTTATTGACTAACTGTTGTCCCAAATTGATTCGGTAAAAAGGGACCATGACTTTCGTTTAATTAGTTTTTTTTATCTTAAACTTATTTACGTTTAGTCCTTTTTAGAAATCGCTGAAATTTTATTTATTTCTTTAATTCTATTCGGGAGACTCAATGCAATTATTCTTGTCGATAACTTTGATTATTTTTAAATTTCCGTACATGTGTGTATATTTTCAACCTTTATGAATATTTATACGATGAATTAATCACAATTAAATGAAACTACGTGATGTAGTATTATTTCTACTATCTTTAATTTCTTTACCACGACCTAGGTTTCGTTGTATTACAACATCTTCAGGTGGGATATTAGCAAAGATCTTTGCTAATATCCCACCTGAAGATGTTGTAATACAACGAAATCTAGGTCGTGGTAAAGAAATTAAAGATAGTAGAAATAATACTACATCACGTAGTTTCATTTAATTGTGAATAATGAATTTCTACAAAATTAACGCCAAATATATTCAACGATGAATTAATTAAATAATAAGGTTTTCTGAAAATATTAACTTTTGAATGTACGGTTATCGTGTAATTTTTTTATGTACATTCACCAAGTTGTCAATATCTAACGATGGAAAAGAAATATTTTCAATTTATTCCTTTATTCCATATTTGAACAACAAAATGTATAGCAACTGAAAAGATAAAACAATTTAACACAGTAATTAAATAATTGCATTCAACGCATACATAATTGCATTCAACACGTACATAATCTTATTGACTGTCTTCTCGCGAGAAAATGTGAACTGAATAAATTTGGTGTGTTTCTACAAACCATGATGATTTCCCGCTATTCGCGAATTTGTTATTCGCAATTTTAAGTATTCGCGGTAACTGACTTTTAGAAATTTTACTTATTATAAATAGCCTGAATTATATATAAAACATACCTGTGTGTGTGCGCTTTGTTTGTTGAAAAATATAGACGGAACAACCTGTAGGTTGTCAACATAGAAAAAAATTTCAAAACATCAGTTTGTATTGTTGATTTATGTATTGTGAATGAAATTTAGCAAAGTATTGCATCTCTCTATAATTAAGAGATGCTGGTAAACTTTAGGGATAGGGAAAGTTATTTTCAAGACGGAAAGAAGAGTGAAGTTTAGTACCTAATAAGGAAACTCAAAAAAAACCTAACCTAACCTAACCTAACCTAACCTAAATTCGTAATTGTTTTTTAATTATATACAATAAGTTAATCATTTTGTTTCTGTGAATATTTTTTGCCATTTCATAATAAAAACATTATAAAAATAAATAGAAACTAGGCGACGTAGTCTATGGATAACTATTATAGTTATATAATACTTATCTTATGGTTTTCAAACTTTGTCATTTTTGGTGTAAAGCATTCAAATTCACAGGAATTGCAGACGTGGATACCTGCTTGAAGCACCGAAGCTTACTGGCTTTTCTGCACTTAAAAAGTACATAAAAGCCAGTAAGCACTAGAAATATTTGGAAAGATTCAGTTAAGGAAAAGAAATTGCATTAGATAAAATGCATTTTGTTATAACGTATATCAGACTCATAATTCATGGATTGTATTCAATGTATCAGAATCGCATTATTTTTTCATTTATTTATCTCATACGGGTAAAAAACGAATAAGATATTAAATTAAATTATAAAACCCGTAATAATTTAATAATTTTGAAATAAATTTGTAAAATTCTAAAAGACAATTTTTAATTTAGAATGGACAATAATAATCATCAATAATGGAAGAAATAATAAAATTAATATAAAAACAATAATAATTAAAAATATATAACAGCAGACAAAACAAAACATTAAATAAACGTTCAGGATTTTACTTGAGGAGATGAAAAAATGATTGAAAATTTGGTATTGATTTGAAAAATATAGAAAATACAATGTCACATTGTTTCAAAGGGCTAATGGTTGTATAGTACCTGTATAGTTGACTACTAGTATTGAAATAACGAGCTAGTGAATGTGTTCAGAGAATGGAACATTCTGTTGCGGTCATCACAGATCCATTATGGCATCTCTTATTATTTAAAAATTCAACGAACCTCCATTTTCCTGTTGGTTGGGATTCTCGCTATTCCCGGTTTTGTTATTCGAAGTAACCTTAAAAAAGTACATTAATCCCCGCGAATGTCGGGGGATTTACTGTTGTATATTATAAGTCCGAAATAGAAGTACAAAAGCTCGTTAGTTTATGTAAGCTCTACTTTTTATTTTTAATATAAAACATGACAGTTGAGATAATAATATGATGCACAACATCATTTCTTCATCCAAAATATAAAAATGAAAATATTTAATTTTAAAATGACTTCCAAATACAAGAAAATAGAAATTTACCACACTGACGATAAATAAAGTTAAGAAAAGAAGACAGAATTAATAACAATACCTTTCATATAAATATATTGTTTTGAATTTTGTTTGGTGGTAGTTTTATTAAGAGTCACTTTGGGTGGGATTTTATGAATATCATTGAATGTAAGAAATATCTACTCACGTTATGTGCCAATATTAATATTATTTCACAATAATTATATATATATATATATATATATATATATATATATATATATATAAATATATATATATATATATGTATATATATATATATATATATTACTTCTATGTTTATATATTTTAAACATATTTTATATATGTTAAGCGTACGGGGTTATTAAAATCTTCTAATATATTTTATTATTGAACGAAATTAATATATTTTCATTTTACCAATAGTCAGTCATCTTTTATTTAAGTTTGCATAATTATGTAAGAAGTCGCATAAACTACGCACACATAAAAATAAGAAGGTGTATCACCGGACGTTTTTCCTACCGGGAATTAATTAATAAAAGTGAAATTTATCTCCGTTATCAACTTTATCAAGAAACTGACATCGATTACCAGTAAAGGTTTCCATTGACGTGAAAATGAAGATATAGTAATGTAAACTGGACTCGTTATACTCCTCTTGGTGGCAATATAATCAATGAAAATTTTCTCACTTTTCAATCTCAGTTCATGAGTTTATCTGTCTCAAAGATGCGGAAAGAATGTTAAACAAGTTTAATTTCCACATCTCCCTTCAAATATTTAAAAGTTCGAAAAAGTTTCCCTTATTAGATTGGCGAATTTGCTAATTGCATTAAATACAAACGGAACTGTCATCTAGTTTAATATTGGGTGAAGGAAATAAAATATATGTAACAATTCGAAAAACATATTGTTCTATTTGAATATTTGCAGCCAGATTAAAATCTATGGACAGTTTGTTCGTACATTAACGGGTATATGTCGCGAGCGCCGACCAGTGTCAACTGACAAAGTTTCGATGTCGATGTCTAGGAAGTCGTGTCCGATCAATTTCGTTACGTGCGGCTTATGCTACAGCGAGCATTACATTGAACGTGCTGGTCGGTAACAGATTGTGTTTATTTCGATTTGGGCGAATGACGGTCTGTATTGTGACCCGCGAGGCGAAGGCTAAAATTAGATATCTTGTTCAAGTAATGGTGAAAAATAACTAGTACCCATGATAAATAGAAACATTTGGTTTTGAACATAAATATTTTTATTCGTATAGCAACATTTTTAATTCTATCAATACCACGTGGTTTTTTTCGTTGTTTCATCAGTACAAGTAATGGAGTGCGGTCCAAAATTGTTGATAGAAATTGAGGATGGAATTAAACTTTTTTGGAATATCGATACTCTTCTTAGGATGCCATATGTTTGTAAATTAAAGAGAAATAACATATATTAAGATATTTTTTTCATAATAATATAAAGAAGTTATATTTTGCTAGATAAATAATTCCTTTTTCAATGCTTAACTTTGGTACGTCACATCTATATACGTATTTCAATTTAAATCAGGAACATTAAGTTATGAAACATTGAAAAATTCATCGAACCCCGTCTCAATTATCCCGTCCTAATTTGATTGATATTTTCTATATTCCAATTTAACACTGTTTTCATTGCAAAATATTTTAATGAAGTCAGACACTAAAACGGCGACAGACAGAGGGAAAGAGATTTTCTTTTGAAAAAGTTCAGCTTTCTAAGGCAGGCGGGTCATACTATATTTGATTGATAAAAAGCAATGGCGAGGGACATTTTTTCATCTTTTTATTTCATGTGTAATTTGGATTTTCTTTTCATAATATTTGATACTGTAAGTCTTATGGCATTTACTGCATGATATGAGCAGTATCGCTGTACAAATTCGGGTCCCGTTCCAAATAACACCAAATATTTTTTGTGTTTAACGTTCAACAATATATTTTAAGAGTTCCGTAAAAATCACAGCATCATCAAAAGTATTGTATCAGCAATCGATGTTAAGGTGTTCATTTGCATGTTACAGCAGTTTTCCTCACAAAGAGCTTAATGTAAAAATTAGAGATTTGACATAGTAATAAAATATATCAACACCTGTATATCTCAGTAAGTAACGTTCAAAACTATATATTAAGGAGGAGGGAGGTTTCAAACTAATTATTCCATATATATTTTAAGGCTCTCATTTGAGATATAGGAGTCTGCTATGTTAATTTGGAATTTTAGGAAAAACAATTTTTTTCATATGATATAATTTGCTATTTGGTAGAAAATGAAAAACATACAAATTTCTTTACATTTCCCTACATTATTGTAAAAATATGAGAAACCGCGAAGAGTATTTCAAAAAACTTTTGATAGATGCAGACAGAGCGCGTAACACAATACAATTCTTAATCAGTATGTAATTGCCTTATCATTTCTAGGATTGCGTACATATTATATCTATCCAAACTTTTTTGAAATACTCTTTGCTGTTTTTCATATTTTTACAATAATGCAGGAAAATATGAAGAAATTTGTGTTTTCTATTTTATTCCAAATAACAAATTATACGATACGGAGAAAAAATTTGTTTTTTCTATAATTTCAAAATGAATTAATCATTCGATCTGTATTTATAAGCTGCTCCCTTGTAAAATTTAAACAAATTACAGAATTTTGGCAGATATCTTTTAATTCGGCTTCATTATCCGTGTATTATAAGCTATACCACTTAAATAAAAAATGTTTATGGTAGCAAGTAAGCTACTTGGGGTATTTTTCATAAGCAAATGGAGAAACAAATTCAACATTACATCGTTTGATTTCACACCTTGTCATATTGCTTAGAAGAACTAAAAGCTAAAGCCATTTGAAAAATAAAATAAAAAAATGTATTTTTGTTCGTTTCATTTAATTAAATTCAAAATATGATGCATGAAAATAAAATCCATAAAGCAATGCCCGACCAGACCCCAAAAAAATGATTCAAAAATTTTTGATCGATGCAACTTTAAAAAAAGACAAAGCAAAACTCTTGTTTTTAATTTTGTAAAAACGTTTTACGCCGTAATTTGGTATTAGTTTTTTAAATCTCATTTTTTATTTATATTATATCGTAGTATTTAATAATTTAATAGAACAAGTAGTATTTAATAAAAAACAAACTTTAAAAGACCTAATTAAAATAATAAATACGCATATCTTTCTGTTCAAATTTAAAGTACATAAACACCTAATTTGTTAACGGAAAACCTTTATATAAATTAGACCGTCATTTGTAATTCAAGATTGGTCCATGATCAATATTTACAATATTTTGTAAGAACTCAGTTTAAGTCCCTTGCCCAGCATTTTCCCAACAGCCATGGAGTTACATTTTGTTGACTAGAATATTATTCTTACTAGAATAAATCTTCAATAAAAACGTCAAATATTAATAAATTTAGTGAGTATTACTTTGGCAACTATTATGAGGTACATAATTCTAAAATATGCATTTTGACTTAAACAAGTTGCTTTTTTTGATATTGATTGAATTTAATGCTGATACTGACTTATACTAGTTATTAGTTATAAGTAATATTGAGAAAACGTTTTCCAGTATTATTATTCAACCAACATCATAACTTCTATGAGATATGATCATAAGTGATCACATGGTGGCAGCGTTTTCGAAATTACACAACAAATTTTATTGGGAATGTACTATTTTTCAGACGCAAGAATCATGTTTCCACTTTACTTAAAATATAATGAAGATAATTAAATTAAATTGTATATTACTATCAAAGAAAAAGAACTTCAGTTTGAGCAGTTTTCTCGTACTATTTATAACTAATGCATTGTAAAAATATAGTTTTTTTTTACTACTATCTGTATTATCCATGAGTCAAAAAAAATTACACGTGTGTAGGCTAAATATGTATGTCATGAAATTAGCACACATGAAATAAAGATACAACCTTTATTATACAACGAAAATGCGTTTAGTGAAAAATATGTTTTTGTTGAACTCACTAATACGGGAAATATATTATCAAGACACTTTTATGCAAAAAATGTAAAACGACGAGTAAAAATTTTAACGGAAAATTCAAGTAAATTTACAGAAAAGTGTTAAATAATAGTATATGTATCGGTATCTGTATATAATTCTTAATATCACTGATTACTGAGTGGAAAGTAGATTTTAATAGGCTGTTTGGCTTTAGGGTAGGTACATTTAAATTGAATACAATAAAATTTTATTAAGATTAAGCGGCGAATTTTAATGATAAAATTATGAACGGACAAGGTTACATCCGTCCACACAGTTAACTAGAATTCTGTTTTCCGATTTGGAAAATAAAAAATTGTAACAATTTTATGAATTTTTATGTCCTATTCTTACGTACCCATAAAAGTCTATAGTAACTTTATAAGGATTCTAATACCCCGACGTTATGGCGATTCATCTTGTGTATTTTTTTAAAATATATATTGCAAAACGTGTATTACTATTTCATATTAATTTAACTACATTAGCAAGCTCTGTCATTCTGTTTCTGTATACATTATATCCGTATACTTAACAAGGTTCTTTAAATTACTCGCCAGAACTTACTTTCGATTTTTATATAATTTTTTATGGAAATATAAATTAGACGACTAATTGTTAACTCCTTTCAAGCTAAATATTTTGTAAACGTGGTTAAAAAAATAAAAGTGGTAAAAGGAATCTAAATTTAAATAAAAGTGATAAAAAGAGCACCATCGGTGTGCTAATTTCTTTTTCATCTCCACTTTTTGATAAGGGGAGGTACCTTAATAAATAGGAAAATATTTCAATTAAATGAAAAAAATCATATTAATTGAGAGGTATTCTTGACAGTTTAAAACTGTAAAAACTACGAGCTTGTTATAGATAGGACACACATCTGGACATGATAACATTTATAAGGGTTGACTACCTGAAAATGTATTCAACAGTTACTTAAAATAAAATAAAAATATTATGAATATAAAGAAACAAAGATTTGCATGATTTATACACATTGAATATATGAATGAGGATATATTATCGAAAATCATTTCCTCTCTATGTACAAAGTATACATGAAATCTCCGCTCTTCTCATTGCAACAAACCGACATCGCTGTATCTGAGCGAACATCAGCAACTTGCCAACTGCAAATTAGCTTGTAGAAGCAGAAACTAACAACCAAGTTTCTTAAACATCCCCAGCGGGCTGTTTACACAGTATCTTTCGCTTTGTGGATTTAGTTCCGTCTTACTCGCTGATTTGTGCACAAGTAAAAGGTTTTACTCGATCTTGCTTGTATGGGTCACAGATTATATCTATCAATTGTAAAAAGTTAGAACGGATCAGATATCATAGTCATTGTGCTCTCGATTATAAAAGTTTCATCAAGGGTAATAATTAGTGTTAAGTAAACCCTGTTAAATTTGATAAATTTATATTTATTTTCTTTCGTCTCTTTACTGAATAACAAGAAAGCTTTGTTATGAAATTATTCACATTAATGCATCCAAAGATGATTCATTAATTTTCCTTATAAACTGCTGAGTGATTCAAGGTTTCTCTAGAAAATTAGATTATTTGTACTACTGTTACCATTTTGATTTGTTGCTTATCTTTTTATCTCTAAATACTATAAACGACCTATAGAAATAAGAAAAAATTAACACTTCTAATCAGCAGGCAAGTCATATTAATTGGCTTCAATAAGACATCCCTTTCACATATAAACGTGACTTCTTTCACTCTGCGCTTTGCCTGCCCATAGTTCTTAGAATATAATATACTCGTATTTGGGTTTATATTATTACTCTCTAGGTAAGTAACAGTTTTACGTTTCAACTTTTGTGTCCAATAATTTTAAATCGTTTTAGACGTTATAAATCTTGACGTCTACTAAAATTAAAACAATTAAGTGAAGTGCAAAAATGTTCACTTAAAGTATCAATTAATTATTTTTTATTTAATGATAAAAAACTACATGTGTAGTATATATATATATATATATATATATATGTATATATATACACACACGCGTGAGAATCAAATCCAAAACGCGTAATTTTTTTTTAGAATATTTGTAATAAATCGATGAACAAGTCAATCACAAAAATCATTCAAAAAAACTATAAAATTTTTAAAAATTACTAAATTGATATAATTGGTACATGTTATATTAATAAATGAGTATAAATTATGGATTTCATTAAATAAATATTATGATCTATGTTACCTATTCATAAGAATGTATAATATTATGTTTTGATTTTACACCACAAGTGTACGGAAATCGATAACTCTGAAAAGTTTGAATGAAAGAAGCATTTGACGATTATTATTGGCTAAATAATTTATGTATTTTCAATATTTAAATCTATCTTATTTTTTAAAATTTACATTTAATTAATATTTTTGTAATTACTTATTTAGTCTTTGATAATTTATTTAAATAACACAATTATCCAAATAATTTTAAATGCGTCCTACGATGTTCGAACGGAATGCGGCCGAGCAACAGGTGGTAATGAGATAAAAAGCGGTTAATTCTACTAACCAAATACCAGGCGATTTTATTGGTTGGAAATACGTAAAGAGTCTCAGGGAAATTTTTCTACGTCGGGTAGTTCTTGAAATACTTACTCGAGGTTGACATTTTTAGGACATGATAATTAAAGCATTTTTAGAAAATTTGTGAAATGGCAACAGGTTATGGTGGTCGAACGTCTCCGCCAGATTCGTAAAAAGGTTTTCTGATAATGCGACTGTTACAATGTCAAATGGTGCGGGCACAGGTGAATGAATGAAAATTCTGTATATAAATAATTTATTTTTTTTATAAATATTAATTTCATTTCCAATAATTTCTTAAAATACCATGTTTATTTTGATGATATTTGTATGACAACATCATCAGGTGGGCAATTTGTAGAAATTAATTGATCTTTACAGATTGGCCACCTCAAGATGTTGTCATACAACTTAACCTAGGTCGTGGTAAAGAATTTCAATAAAGTAGAAATAATACTGAATCACGCAGTTTAATTTCGTTATGAGAAATTAAAGCAACGACTTGTCTTTTCTAAACTTACTGGAAGTGCCATTTCATGAAAAAATAGAACATGTTTTACCATATGATGAACCTTTCGTAATTTAGATATATTAAACACATTTTTTTCTTTATTGTCAAATGCAGGTCGAATCAAATATTTTAGGGAATATTTTTATCGCTGGATATAGACGTTACCAATAATCATCTATAATCAAATATTTTTATCTCTGGGCGGAGACGTTATCAATAATAATATTGATGTTACCAATAATAATATCATGTACAAAAACCATGACTTGTTTACCATATTTGGCATACTTTAGCACTACTGCACTAATTAATATGTCAGCTTCCTTTTTGCTTCTTTTATTTTACATCCATTTTTTACGAGATAACTGGAAAATGCAGTGACGGGGACATTCATATATAAGAATCAGAGAGAAAATTACACTGAGCATAAAAATTGAAATATTATTACGATCCGTTCCTTTTCTTACTCTTACCAAGTCATTGTGAATGTTTCCCCTGGACAATAATTTGTTAAAAACTTATTTATTTAAAAATTAGTTAACCATTAATGAAAAAATAAACAAAAGATTAAATATAGATAGCACAGTATGCATGAGTGAAGATTTTTGACATCTTTCTTTTCGGTACTAGAACTATACACATGCAAAGTATCGGCTCTTAGAGAAATATTGCCAGGTATGGGATTAATATGACTTAACTTGACTGAACAATTGATGCAAGAGTTAAAATACAGAGTGTATTATATGTAGTTTTATCAATCATAGTTTAAGTAATAATTACGTCTACACCTTTATATCTAGACTGAATGAAGAAAATACTTAACTTGTTAATTAAAAGTTTACCTATAAAACTAGGTCGCTGTTCGTTACTTGACATTAAGAATAATCTGGGTATTAACTTGTCAGAATTCAATATTTCACCTAATTAATTGTTGGTAATAGCAGTTTAGGCGAGTCGATCCGTAAGTTTTATTAGCGGCATTATTAATTGAGTGCGACAAGGGAATGATCCTAAAACGATACGGATGAGTAACAAGTTTTACTTAACGTTCTATGCTGGTCGGACAGATCGAAGTGTTTAAGAGATAAGTACCTGAGTTGAAGGATATATACACGAGGGATAGTTTGTTAGGACAGTTTATTATGAACTGTTGGTATACCCTTTATACACGGTTGATTTTGCGTTTTCATTTTTGATGAATTTTTAAGTTCGTACATTCATTATTGTTAATATTGTAACGAAACTGCTGCGTGGAGAAATTTGTCGAATTTCAATTGTATTTTTTTTTTGCTAAGAGTCTTTAAATGTTATATTTCAAAATAAAACCCGTGAATGAAAAAAAAGTTGTGTAAAGAAAAAGTTTTTTTTTAATTTATGTCTCTTTGGTTTTGTTTGAAAAGCGTCATTATCCATAGACACATCGTTTTAATTACTCTTTTCATATTTCGGCCTTCAATTTATTGAAGACTATAAATAATTTCAAGCAAAAAAATGTTATCCATCGAACTGCTTAAAACTTTCTACAAATTTTCTTATCGCAAGCATATATTTATTAAAGTTAATTGGAATAACAAAGGTAAAAATTTGTAACATGCATTTGCAATTTATGAAAAAGAAAAATTCTCATAAGGGCTATTTAAAATGTTTGTTAATGATGAACTATTTTTATACTTCAAATTACTCATTTTAAGCATTATTACAAATAGTAACATTACCACTTTTTGAGTTGTCATTCATATCAACGTTTTACAACTGTATTCTTTATAATTTCAATAATCCATGTCATTTAATTTATTGAACAAGAAAACTATAATGTAGTGCTGAGTACAGATATTACGGTTACATCTTATTTAATGGCACCTATAATTATAGAACGTATTTTTAAAATGGAGTTACCGTTATAAAATTAGAAATTACGTTATGAAGACAACTTAAATAAGTTCTCTTGACATTTGGTAACAAGGGGTAAATAAATGTTAATCAGTTTTCGGTTTGTTATAAATTGCGACTGTACTTTGTTTTTTGTAAAGTCTCTTTAAATATTATTTTGAAAAATAAAATCTATCTTACGAAATTAAAGTTGGGTAAAGAAAAAGTTATATTAAAATTTTTATAATAACTCTTTGTTTTTAGTTCAAGAGCTTTTTGATGCATGGACACAAGATTTTTATTATTCTTTCCATATTTTTGCTTTTAATATATTGAAAACTACAAATAATTTGAAGCAAAAAAATATAATCCATCGACTGCATATCACCTGGCCCGCTTAAAACTTCGTACTATTTTTTTTTAATACAAGCACATATTTATTCATTTTAATTGAAATAGCAGACGTAGAAATATGTTACATGCATGTGGAATTTATGAAAAAAGAATTTCTCATCAGCGCTATTTAAATGTTTTCTTAATGTACAATTACTTCTCATATTTAATATTACACATTTTAAGCATTAATACAAATAATAATGTTAGCACTCATTACAAATTTGTCCTTTATAAGTTAAATGATGTTAATATGTGTTATTTAAATTATTGAACAAGACAACTATACAACAGTGCCAAGTACGGATATCATAAATTCAACTTGTGTAACTCTAGAATTATATAAAATATTTATTTAATTGAATTACCGTCTCAGAATTAGAAATTACATTATGAAAACAACCTGAACAAACTCTTCTGACATTTGGTAATTAGGGACAAATAGATGTTTGCAATTTGATACACTATTCAATTTTAGACATAAATTATGGATGATAACGGAATTTGACACGAAGCTATCAATGAAATTGAGAATTTTATTAAGGTGAAAATTTTTCCAGGTTCACCGTTCATTTACATTAATAAATATCATCCAGTTTTAGTTGGGAACTATCTCACACCAAGGTTTTTTTGCAATAATTATGAATTTAATTTTCAGTGTTTAGTTTTAAGTATGTCTCTGTAATAAATAGCGCGCTTGCAATATTGTCAAATAAATAACTATTTAATTTTAATTGGTTTATAATTTCACCGATCGTCACTCAGTATAATTAACAAACACTTTATATACTAGTCAATATTTAATATCAGCTCATCGTAGCTTGATGTATGAACTAGATAGCTAATAATTTGCTGATCTCTTTGCTGATCTAAATATTAGTTGTAATTATTCGTAAAAAGAGAAGGATGGTGATATATGGAGAGGCGGGGGTGCTATAAATCATTGCTTCTCCAATGTATTATTTACATTGATACCAGTGTATGGAACTCGTCATTGAGATTTCGTTAAATTGTTTGTTTAATTAAATCTGTGTGATTGGGGGTTTTGCTCACCGATAATTATAAAGCTTGTGAAACAGATGGTTAATATAATTAATTTATAATAACTTTATACAAGGTTACTATGAAGGCTAATGCACGATCAATCTGACGATAAGCGGAATATAATTATGTAAAACGTTAACGCGTTCACGCAAGTAGCAAATTTTAATTTTAATTAAATTTCATGAGTCACGTTTTAAGACAAAAGCCTATTATGAACCTTGAGTTTACCGAATATTGTTCGGAAAACCTTTTTGTTCAATATTCTTGACATATTTATGGCTTTACATATAATGTTGGAAATTGCGCCAAGCCTAGAAATTTCAGATAACATATTCTTATCTGAATACTGGATTAAACAGGTCCAGATTTTAATTATGAGCGCTATCTAAAACCACGTTTAATGTAATTACAAAACTAAAAATAAAATTAAGTCTCTTTGGTATGTTCATTAAAATTTTCTATCAGTCTTGGTGATCTACAAGAGGTGAGTTCAAATTAGATGCTAATATATCGTACCCTGCCTTATGGTAACCCATAACATTGTTACCACTCGAGTAAATTATTTTAGAAGATTAGGCTCCATATAAAGGAAAAATAATTTATTTTCGAATCGCATTTAAATGTTTTAATATCATAAACAGTACCTCCACGGAAAGAAATAATTGAAGAAAAGCACTTAGTAACCAGCAGACTTGATTTTTCTTTTTGCGAAATAATATTAGCGTCACTCAATGTTCAAAAGACGGCGTAAGTGTTTGCTGCATCAGGTCGCGTAAAGCTTTAATGGAGCTCGGCGGCGTCCGGTGTACTTGCACTCTAGGACAGGACATAATGTACCTCAAGAACGGAATGAGGTACAAGAGATAATTATTGATATGAATCCTCGTACTTTGCACTCAAGGACCAATGGAAGTTCACTTCCTACGTCAATTTAAGTACAATCATCATTGACATAAAAAAATAAACAAAAAATTCGGCAATCGTCTTGTTTAATAGAAATACAAAAGTTTTAATAAAACTGTTTGTAAGCCAATAATAATAAATAAATAAATAGTAACGCGACACAGTATATTATTTTAAGAATTCACAAATATTAATATTATTATCATGCATATCTTTGAAAAGCATAAACAAGTAACCTGCTGTATCTTTCACAAGAGTGAATATCTTAAAAGCTTTAATATTTAGAATCATTCCTGCAATTTAATAGAAATTTAGCTGAACTTCTAGAAATGCAGTTTTTTTCATAACTTTTATTTTAACAGTATCAAATAAATTTTTGGTGAAAGCTTTTATTGATAACATAACAACACTTTTTCATAATATAATAAAAAAATAGTTCGAAATCTTATGTAGGTCTCAATTAATTTATAACAAAACATAAAAAAATCCGTAAGTTCACTTTTTCAAAGAGGTAAAGTAGGCGTGAATTTCTTTTTTCGTTTTTATCACAGAATTGAGTATAATTACAAAGGTAGTTTAAAATTAATTTCAGATTACATTCATCACTTTTCTCTTAAAAGGTCCGCTCATTAAATATTCAGCTTTCAATAAATATGATATTTAACCCTACGACTACAATAGTTCCTTTATAGGTTTAAAGAAAGTAAAAAAATATACGTATGCAATGGTACATTATTTGATTGTATTTGATTTTAAATTTAAAATTATTATAAGTTCTCCTACTTTGCGCATGTTCAAAATAATCAAGTATACTGATTCTGTCAGTGTATCCGTAGAGTAAAAAAAAATACTAATGCTTCCTCGAAGCCTCCTGTTACCCCTACATATTAAGATAACGATAGGAACAGGGCGTCTGGATCAGGTAGCAAAAAATTCGAAGCGGTTACGACAAAATCTTGAAGAGTTTTTTATCTCTTTACCCATGTCGCTAAGTTTGGGGTGACTATTGTTTTTCTTTTAATTAGTCAACAAATAAATGACCAAAATTCGAGATGCTAATTTTACAGAATTGCATACCTTCATTTTGAAAGTATTCTAAAATTTATTTCTGAACTTTGAACCTAAACAAATAATATTATTTGGGTTTAAAGTTCAATTCAATTCATTTGAAAAAAGAGCTTACTTATTTACTGACTTCTATTTTCCCGCATCTTCAAGGAGCTACAAAAAACAAAATTTGTCTATTTATTATGTTTTATACTAATCACTCCATCTCTTTTCAACTAATTGTAAATATCCGTTTACACACGATCTCTACGCAAATATCCTAATGACGTATCTTTACTAATTTTGTCGTACGCATACTACAAAAAAAGTGGAAAAATATAATTATTACTAGTTAGCAAAAGGAACGAAGCCATTTAGTGGAGGAAGGGAGAGAGGTATATTTGAAAGTGTTATATGCAGCTCCACTATTTCTCAACTCAGTGACAGATAATGATCTTGATCACTGGAATTTCATTTCTAATTTTATCACTATGTTTGTTTGCTAGATAAACGATCCCAATGAAATTTTGCATACATGTAGTCTGTTATGGATACACAAGATGGGACATTTAATTCAAAATAGAATTAATATTTTTGGTTAATAAAAAAAACTACGAAATTATTTTTTATAACATATAAACATGAACGTGCATAACAGTATAAACATGAACGTGCTTATGTAGAAATATGCCACTACAACATTACCTACTGGTAATGTTGTAGTGACTACTACATTACCTACAACATTACCTACTGCAGGTAATGTTGTAGTGATTTACAATAACTACAGAGAACAGGCTTTTTTCACGCTATTTCAACGATTCTCAACTTATTAAAATACTTAACTATTTCCGATACTAAGATCCTATTTTTACACAAGGATTTTTCTTTTATATTTCCCCACTATTTTTTTTACTTTTCTACGTGAGTGAGGTCATGGATCAAAGTTGATTCTTTTATAATGTTATGTGAAATGTACAATGTGTATGGAACGATAAATTTACGTGGGACATAAAGTAAACGCGATGTGCTCATTACCTTAATTCAATGTAACAAGGTAATATTAATTGAGAATGGTCTCTATTAACACGAAAATTTTAAATTGATTTCTTTAAATTGATTTCAAAGCATTTCTTTTGAAATGTCAGAATTTTTTCTAATGAGCAAATTAAATTTACATGAAGTTTAAACAAGTCAATGAAATTGATTATGGAGTTTCGTGTTACACTGCGGATGAGCAATTAGTGAAATAAAGGAAAAACAAATTCACGTGGGAAAATTTTCTTGTGTATACAAAATAGTTGATTTTTCTCCTATCGTACATTTTTAGTCATTAGTTACAAAATTCAATATTGAATAGAATCTTTAAACGTTTAAGTCGCATTATGCTTATTTAGAGTGGAAAAAATAAATTATAAAATGGAAATTATTATTAACCGGCAAGAGAAAAGTTTTTCCCTTTTTACTTCATCGGTATATTTAGATGTCCACGAGGAGAGCATCCCAGTATATAGCTGAATATACTTGAAAAGAACTTTTATTATCATAATAATATTTTCTATGATACATTTAAGAAATACTTAAATACTGAAGAAGACAAATATTTCTTGATCAAATTTAAAGTATTACAAACTATAAAAATACAGAGATTATACTAGAATGAGTAGACGTTAACCGCAAAATTTTATTGAATTTATAAGCTTATTTTAATCAACAAATCTTTATTAATATACCTAACAATAGCCGCCACGATGCTGTATGTGTACCAATTTAAAGTGTGGGATCAATTTGATTAAAGATGAGGACCAATTTAAATTATGGGGTGGTGTGTTTAGTTGATCACAAGGCATACTGCCTTTGATTATGCGGCGCACAGCGGGGACTCGGGTTCGATTCCCGGCCGTTCGCCGAATGGGGCTGGACTGGTATTATGGTTGGCTGTAAGAGATTGCTCTCTTAGTAATAAGTCCGCCATATATATCAATTAGATACATTGAAGTAGATAAATAAATGAAATAAATAAATAAACATTTAGTTATTACTAGTTATATAATATTTTATTATTGTGAAACGCACATCATTCTGATTTCATTACGACAGAAAACAAGACATTCTGTATAAAATGATTTACATTTCTTGAAATTGGAGATATTTCCATACCAGATACAAACTAAATTTGAAAAACTACAAACATAGATAATCCATCAAGCTGATTTGACATCAGTAATGCATTGTTAACTCCAATCAATAGAAGAATCGGTGACACTGTATGCAAGTAAATTTCGCCAAAATAAAATTCACTTCCAATGTTATTTATAAGCATTAAGACCTGAATATCCTCTTTATTTAAGGCCCATTACAGCCCAAAACCTATATTCTATCCATCCGTCGATGTAGATAACTATCTAAGATACTTGATAATTTCCCGTCTATCCATAGTTTGCTTCCCACAAGTATTTTGACATTTTAACTGTCTGCCGACCGACATAGATATCTTTGTATCCGTGCGCTCTCGTAAAAGTTCAGTTAATTCATATGGCAGATCCGAAAATTAAAAATATATATGCATCAAGTAAATAAATAAAAACTAAAGAGAAACATTTTAATTAAATACGATTAGACGTAGTTTAAACATTTCCTGATTTTTTAAATAGCAGATACATTTTTATATATTTAAAAATCAAAGATAATATAAGTTAAAAAAAAGCAGTTAAGCTTTTGTGCAGTTATGAACAGCAGTCAATCTGCTTTTTTAGGTCAAGTGTTAAATTGGACAAAAACCAGTATTAATATAACGTTTATTATTGAAGGAAGTAATAACTTATAACAAGAAATGGATAATTGCGATTATATTTTCATAATACACAAAATAACTCCTTTTATTACATAAAAAATAAATTATAGTAATAATTATTATGTTGCAATAACTCAAAAAAATCTTTTAATCCGAAATCTAGTTTTAAAATATATTTTTTTCATTTTACACATATAATTTACCGGGTGTTTACATATACGCCAGGCCCTATCACTTTTGTTATAGGAATTATAATTCCAATATTATAACGATTGCACAATTTATATATATTATGTAAATAATTAAAAACATAATACTTTCCTAAGCTACCCAAAATATTTAAAAAAGGAACCCCAGGACTTTAACATCACGTTTTGTACACTTATGATATAAAAAATTGAGAAAACATATCAAATCACATACATATGTAGTTATTTTGCGTTGAATTTAGTTATAAGCACTTAGTTAAGTAAAGTATTTTACGGGATTAATTCGATGTAAAATTCATAAATTATTTACAATGGTAATTTTTTTCTAACTAGATGTGTGAAAAAATTAAAATCGAGAAATGCATTTCTACAAAAAACGAAAAATAAAATTTCGAGCTTATTTTTGACTGCAAAACTTAAACTCGCATAGTATAACAGTTTAATCAAATATCGGATAAAAAAGATACGTTGTTTCAATTGGTAAATAATTTGATCGGCAACCACTCAGTTCATCCAATCTCGAATAACATAATGTAATGTAACACACAATTCCCATGACTTGTCAATATTTAATATCGACGCATCGACGGCGCCAGGTGCGCGCCCAGGGTATTAAATATTTCGCTATGCTCGACTCGTAATTAGCGATAATTATTTGAAAGAAGTATGGCGGAATGCGCAGGGGTGTGTACGCCACCAACCACTGCTTCCTCATTTATTATTTACTTTGATGCCGGTGTGCGGAGCGCGTCATTAAGTTTTCATTAAATTGTTTGTTTAATTAAATTTTGTGTGGTTGAAGCGGTGGCAGCATTTCGACGATAAGAGTACGCGTGGAACGGAAGGCTAATTATAATTATTTTATAATAACTTGGTATAAGCTTTATCATAAATTTCGTATAGAAGCTACTGTATGATGCTTCTGATGATAAGTTGCAAGTGACTATGCAAAATGTGAAAGCGTTCATGTAAACAGCAGATTTTAACTTTCATAAAAATTATTGGTTCATGGTCTAAGGTAATAGTCACCTTTGAGTATGCTGAAAATTTTTCTTTTTAAAACTCTTTTTAATTAGTCTTAACACGTTCTGATAAAATTTTGAAACTTTTTCATACCATGTGAACTGCAGATAATATATACTTTTAAATATATATATATATATATATAAATATATATATATTCCATATTCGTTCATAACTTGAATTGTATAAATAAATTGTACGGTGCGGAGCGGATGCAGTCGATAGATGCAGTCGTGCGGAGTGGATACAGATCAAGGATAGTATTTATCCTGAAGGTTTTTATATAGAAACTCAGATTACATAATTATATTCATATTCGTGAAGTTTGTCTTTGTATACGGATAGACACGAAGGACTGTGGATGGCGCGATGATGGCAGACAAAATAGTGAGCGGGAGAACTCCGTTGAAAACAAAAAGGTTAGAATTCCGTGTAAAAAAAAGATTTGAATTCAATCGTCAGTTGGAACAGTTGTGAAAACTAAAAACTCTATGTAAATGAAGTCGAGGAAAAAACTGATGTGAAAATAAAAATGGTTAGCTTTCAATACCCAATCATCAGGAGTAAAATTTTGTTCCTTTAATCAGTCCGTGATAAATGCTTGATATCGCCAAAACATATAATCTGATCATCAGAATAATGTTCTTATAACTTGATAAATAAAAATATGATCGACTGTTGGTGCCAATATAATCATATTAGATAGTGAGTATGTGTCTTCGTAGTTGTATGTTATAATTTATTAGTGATTTTTTTATCAGACATGACCCCAACTATCCATACAGAGTCAAGCTAAATATTTATAGAACAAAATTATTACTTTACAATTGTAAAACCCACATCGAAATTGTGGATAAATTTTATAACTGCTATGAAAACGTAAAAATATGTCTCACTTCAATTTACATCAGTGTTTGCATAAAAATAATTGGCTTAAAGTGATTATAAAAAAAATTAATATGCTAATATTATTCGTATCTTCTAAATATATTTCTAATTATATTATCATATCAGCATTGAATGTAACATATGTGTAACGTATAGAATCGTGACTACTTTTAATCGATTATTGAAAACTTTGTTGTGAATATGATAAGTGAGAAACCGTAGTTATAAAAAATGGAAATTAAAAACCATGTTCCAAATAAATCCATTTCGATTCACTGGGAAGTTTCTTTGTTATTAAATGGAAGGGCGGAAGATGATGTGAAAGGATTGGTACATATAACTGATAAAGTCAATAGTCTTTTCATAAAAGTAACTAGCTGGATACTTGTGCTTTGCCATGATAATTACGAGAAAAGGACATACAATCATAAAACGATGTGGAGCTTAAGTTCCATCAGTTTGAAACTAGGAAGAACTCATTAAGCATTTTAAGCCTAATAAATTTACAAAAGATCAAGTTTGATGGTAAATAATGTAATATCAAGCTTGATAAAGCCACTATTAAAACTGGAAAATTTATGAGTTGTTAAAATGGTATTATCTAGCCAGAAACGGTTAGTTAAATCTGAGTTATAGACCAAGACATTATTGTAAGCCCAGAAATAATTAAATAGGAAAGCTTAAATTCTTTGATCCCACTATCAACCCATTTGGTCTACGTAAAAACAATAAACTTAGTTATCGTAGACCTAATTCCTCCCTTAAATTAAATACTCAAGATCTTTTGGCAAAGGAAATTCTTATTTAGAAGGATATCCTGAGCACTTACTGAGTTTTTTTCTGTGGCTAGAGTATACCAAGCTGTAAGGATGAACTAATACTTGAGCCAATATATCTTCAGATCTAATTCAACTATTTTTAAACTTGGTCTTTGTGACTTATCGATGGCAATGTATATAACATGATAGCGTAGCATATCTTAATAAGAAATTAAAGGAGCCTGAACTCGAAGTGGTAGTTGGCGGTTTAAGGAAAATTATAGGATATAGACAGTTTCTCCCATACGCTTGTGAAAATCGTGACCCTAATTACGTGTTTGTAAAGTCTTCACCTGAAACCCGGTGCCGTTGCACAGTTTTGAAAGTTTCATATTAACAAGAGCGTTCTCTTGTTAATTCAGAACTTTTATTGGTGGGCAAACATGAGGTAAATGACATGATTTGGTAATTCTGGGTAATATGAAAAATATATAAACGCATGGGGAGGTATGTTAATTTTCTCGTAAATGAGAATAATAGACATCCCCTACTAATAAAACCTCTACTTGCACATTTTCATACACATATACCTAAAAATTAAAGAAATCATAAGGCTGTAGTAGAACACAATATAATTACGAAGGTTTCATTTTTCAGTACAGATTTTTAATAAAAGTTTGTATTTCAATATAACTTACTATATCGTCATAAAATGTTCATCATCATACTTCTAATAGTGTTAAGATGGAATTAGGGTGCATCTTATTTTTTTTTAAACTCTCTAAGTAAATACCAATAAATATTTGAGAGAATTTTTGCTTTACTAAATTAACAGCGAGATACTAAATACTATTTGGAGTCATTTTTAATTGATACACTAATGATTAGTGTATGCATTCTGTAACTTCCTTTTTGATTAATGACTAATCAAAAAGGAAGTTACAGAACGCATACCTATTATAGATGGCTCGTTATAAGTGTTTTAGTTTATAAAAAAGAATGAAAGCAACTTAAGTGAACCTAAAACTAGATTATTGCAAAATATTCGTGGAAACTTTATAATATGAAATAAAAGATAGAAATTATAATGATGGTTTAAGCCGAAGAATGTATAATTGTAAAAAAAGAGAGAATAATCGCAATTATTTTGACAGATCGAAGGTTTAAAATAGACAAAATTTAATAAAGCTTCCACTACCCTAACGTTTGTCTTTTTCATGTGGAAAAATATTTGGACATAATACTTTCAAAGAGAGGAAGAAGATCAAGACTTGGATGGAGTAAATGATAATAGTAAAGATGTTCAATAAGTATTTAGATTCTCTTGGTGGTAATTACACAACTGAATTTTTTCATTATTTGGTTCATATATGATGATGGAAATCAAGAACTTCCATCAGATAAGATTAATATATTTGTGGAGAATCTAACCTTGGATGATTTGGTTACTTGTATTGTTTATATATCGTAATGTTAAATAAACTGCATTGATACATTGAAAAGGAATGAGAATGAAAGCGCAAGGGATTATACCTAATATTAATTCTTGTTTACCGTGTAGCCGTATAAAAGCGATCCATGCCTTTGAACTAACAGCCGTATCCCTGTCGCATTTTAGGGGTCCTCTTTTCCTATTTTTTTCTGAATAAGAGATGAAAATATAATATTCTTCATATTATTAATTTATTCATTCAGTATTTCATTCACATATGATCCAGTAAAATTTCCTCACCCATTTGATATCGATAAGTATGAAAAAAAGTAATTAGTTTCTGTTAGGTTTTTTCTAAAAATATTGAGTTATGAGTTGTTTTCCAATTTATAAAAAAAATTATTATTTAAAATGTATACAACAAAATAAAACAATTATAAATGATGGTTAAAAAATATAGCTCTAAATTATATAGCCGTTTTCAACTTTTGGGAAACTATATCAGACAACTTAAGGATAAAATTCATATATAAAATTATTTTTCTGAAACTATTTTATGTGATAAGCATTATGTTAAAAGAATTATAGTTTTTCAGAAGTGCTGTATCTTAGAATAAAGGGACCAAATCTTATTAGGTCAGTTTTTCTGTCTCTCTGGTTTGAAATCTTGATTTGAAATTAATATAAAATACCGTATTCCTAGTGATCAACCCAACACACCACGGTGACGACAATTATTTATATATTATTTAAAGTAAAGTCAACGTATGGGATTATTTAAATTGTTATTATTTAAAGTATTTTATTTAAATATAACTCACTTATCTAATTTATCTCTTTAACTATAATACTCTAAAGTACTTTTTCATTATGGGTAGTAGCATATTAAAACTCTTCAGTTTGTATTAATGCTCCTCCTCGGACATTCTACTTGCCTTCAATTTAAATATCTCATAGAGATATAGATAAAATACATTTTATTTTATATAATGCCAATTTCACGCGGCCGAAACCGCGGAAAACAACTAGTAGTTGATATTTCGAAAACATTAAAGTATTAGTAACGACAGAAGTGAGATACAAATTTTAATCAATTCATGTATCTCAATATTGCTAGATTAAAATAAGCTCAAGTCTCCGAAAAATGTTAAAGTTTTGCAGTAGGCACAATAACAGCATGTTTAAAGTTTAACAATGTCTTTTCTAACGGTTATTTGTCAGAGTAGTCTTTAATTTTGTCATTGTGACACATCAAATGTCAACAACAGACCCTTCGTTAACTGTGGAAACAGAGAAATTTCCCTTACGCGATTATGTTTCCGGCGAGATCGTTTAGAGGTAATCTCGCATTTTGCGGATTTGGTTCCATGTTAGTTGGGAACTATTGTGCTTATAAGATTTGCATGTGATCATAGTCGTGTGGCTTGAAACCTCTACCAGTAGATCCTGCAAAAATTAGATTATATTTGTCGCTTCCATAAGTGCAGTTTTAATTTAAATTATTAAGTTGAGTAAAATAAATTACTGAGATTCGAAACGGAACGTAAGTACGGCAGCCCTTATAACCTTGTCAAATATTTAATAATATTTAACTTTACCTGGTTATGAATAAGATGAAATAAGTAAATTTACGATTCACTAATTCATATTAGAGAATTTTTTCGCTTGAATATCGAACAGCATATATAAAACCTGTTGGAGGCATTTTTTTCAGACGTCAGTAGAAAAATTATATTCATTGTTTTAGAAGATTGGCTGCTTTAATTGTAATTTTTGTATAAAATAAGTAGAATATACCAGTCGGAAAAGCAAATTTTGCGTTGCAAAAATTACCTATATTGTGTTTAGAAAAAAAATTTATTTGAGACGCTCAAAAGTTTTTAACTGGAATTTTCGTTTGGAAAAAAATACAAAAAATTAAACTTAAAAACATGTGTGTGTTTGTGTGTGTGGGTCTGTGGGTGTGCGCGAGCGCGTGCTCGTGCGTATATGCGTGCGCGTGAGCGTGCTCGTGCTTGTGAAAGTGCGCGTGCGCGTAAGCCTAGACGTACGCTTTCGCGTGCCCGTGCGCGAGAGCATTCGTGTGGGGGTTCACGGGGGCGCGCGCGCGCACGCTCTCGTGAATGTGTGTGTGTGTGTGTGTGAGTGAATGTGTGTGTGTGTGTGTGAATGTGTGTGTGTGTGTGTGTGTTTGTGTGTGTGTGTGTGTGTATGTGAGTGTGTATGCGGGTGTGTATCATATATTTGCACATGAATTACTGATACTTTGTGAAAATGAAAAATAATGTATAAATGTGCAGATAAAATGGTACCGATTAACACAATATTTAACTATTTAAATCAATCTTATTCAATAGAAACAACGTTAACTACGTTTTAGTTGATTTGAGATTTAGTTAAACATTTATTTATTCACATGTTTAACTAAATCTCTAACATAGAAAGGTTTACGTTAATTATTATAAATGGAAGTTACTATTTCTTCTCTAAATTTCTTTTACTATCCACTTTTACCATCTTTAAAACATAAATTTTTTTGAGTTTTATCTGTTAAGTTATTTTCACTAATTTTTAGGAAAACATTAATATTCTTTGACATATATTACGAATTATTAAATTTACACAATAACTGAAAAATTAAAGGATAAAAAATTTCGACGTTAATTGAAGATTTATAAATGAAATTCATTGAAAACTGCCTATTAATTTTGCCATTATATTTATCACTAATCTATTTAAGCTTTATATCTTCTGTAATGACGTCAGCAAGTAGATTAGAAATAATGTTATTAATGAAATTATGTAAGAAAACATAGTCTGTATTTTCAGTGAGAGTGGATACTATGGCGTGTCTTATTCCACGGTTATTCAGACCATGGAATAAGAAAGTAATGAGCGAGTTACAGTTTACGCCAGCAAATATCTGTGACATGTCGTATGTGCCTACTTCTATTGAATAGGAATATAATGTACAAGATTTTAGATCAACGATATCTATCACATTGTAGCATATTAGCACATAATATTATCATCTGAAGTCTATATGAAGCCATACACCTCCAGGTGATTACAAATTTGTCAAATACGTCATCAAGATAATTTTTAACACAGTAATAATATACTTTAACATTATAGTTACAGCCATTTTTTGATTACCCAGACAATCAAAAGGCTCGCACAGAAATATAAATTTAAATCATTGCTCTAACATTTTAATGAATGGATTAGGAGTTTCCGAAACCGATAATATACAATTATTGTGTAGAATAATTATGCTAATATTGTTAAAAATTTCTGTGTCATTTTTTCTCTAAACTGTTTGAAATAAAAAATTCGCACTGTGATAAAGTGTATTAATTCAAATATATTCAGAAGATAACTTTCGGTAATATTTGGATTGTAATTTTGAACAGAATCTTTGTTTTTATACACAAATGAAATGCAGGAATTTTTTTTATTACATACATTGTAGTGGATATCACTTAAAATATAACAACGCCAACATTACTTTTTCAAAATTTTATATAAGTCAACAATTACATCCGTAGCAATTTTTGGTCACTTGTCGTTATAAAAAGTTTATCTAAGATTTACTGGAAAACTATGGCGATGATTCCAAATTTAATATTTTCTAGGAATTTCAATGTTTTACGTCCTCGAAAAAGAGACTAGGTAAAAATAATCATATTTGTACATATTTTGCAGAAATACTTTGTGTCTTTAAATGTGCATATATGTCTAAATGTATGCGGAAACATGGTAATGTGAGTTCTGTTTTTACTTAACAACGTTTTAACGAAATATACACTCATGTTTCAAGGTTCATTATCATACAAAATTGTGAAAAATAAAAGATAAAAAAATATTTCATTACATTAACATTAATTAATAATAACTAGAAATATTGAAGAGAAATACTTTATGAGTGTAAAATAAAACAAACCTTTGCTAAGTCGTACTATTGCTATGATAGTGGCTTAAATTAACACCTGTATAAAACAGAAAACTACTGTAATTCTTAAAAATATTTTATTCTGATACTTAAAAATATTACAATTTCATATACAAGCTTAGAAAAATTTTGCGTTTGAATAAGGTATCAAATTGTGGTGAAATAACTGTTACACTAGATTAATCTCAAGGACTAAAAGATCGTCCTGACGTCGACTTGCGTCTGTTTGTGATTCTCATTCGTCATCTCTTATCACTGACTAACGTCAGCGCACAACGTTGGAGCTACTCTCTGCTATATAGTATTATTTCAGCCGACGTATAACTATTGCGGTATAGTCCTTTCCTTTTTGTGAAAGCTATCGTTATTCTTCAGACATCTTAATTAAATTGGTAAATAAATTCTATCAGAAACAAGATATTTTGTTGTTTTATGTACGCAGGCCTAGACTGCATAGATAAGTCGGCAGTTATCTTAATTTCTGATAGTCTAAACACGAGCTGAACTACCGGACATTGTAAGCTTTGTTCAATAGTCTTTTCACTTATTTTGATACTTTATAATTTAACTGCTATAAATTGCGGAATGGCCTTTCATATAATATATAGTAACGACTTTTGAACTTTTAGCATGTATAGAGCTGAATATTTGTACATAACCTGTTATGTATTTGATGCTTTATTATTATATATTATTATTATTATATTAATATTAATATTATATGTTATTACTTTCCGAAATATTTGATACTAACAAGCGCCAATTTTGTAGCGCTGATAGTTCACTCACTCGCTGATAGATCATCGAATTGTATAGTCCACTTTCTGAAGGTCTAGAATCAATTAAGAAAAAATGAGTAGAGACGACTGACATAAGCGTTACGTATATATTAATTGAATACTAGTTATGTCCGCGATTTCGTACGCACTTGTACTTTTACAGTTACACAATAATATTAAGTTAAATTTAAGAATAATATACGTAACCTCATCCATTATAATATTTAAATACGAAAACTTTTTTCAATATACTTTGTATTGAAACGTCAAATATCCATACTTTATTTTTAGGATGGCATTAAAACGTAGCCTATATATTACGCCAGACCCAATCAAATCTACCAGTAAAAATCACATCTACCAGTTGAAATAATTTTAGCTGTTCGTGCATGATGTGCAAACAAATAAACAGGCTCACATGCAAACGAACGAATATTACAATAACTATATTTTTCTTTTCTATTACTTTTGTTTCGTTATCCCAAACATTTTTTCGTAAGAACATTCAATCAGCGGACACACCGATTATATAGTTTTGTGATTAGTATAGACAATGAAGTACCTAACAATAATATTCAAACCACCTAATATTAAACTCTAATAAGCACAATTAAGCTTATAAATATTACACAAAACATGCAATTTCGGCCCCCATGCACCTGTCCGCATTCAGGCGGGTTTCCCTGCAGTGCCTACTCTTTCTGCGCTACTCCATACTTCACTAAAAGCCCCATTAATTTTGCCAATGTCAATCCGGGTGGAAAATTTCATTGCGCGGTTTAAAATACACGTAGAGCCATCTATTTACATAAAAAGGTATACTATGCATTAGTGTAATTACAAAGCATCGAATACCAGACACTGCATTATTGCTGTTGTACTAATGCAAATTAATTTTTGGAAACATTGAATTAGCCTATCTGCTGATTGAGTGAACTGATTGCAATAAAATTAAAACTAGTTATTACGACTAGACAATAACGATGTTTTCCAAAAAACTAAATCTGAATTTAGCCAGTAGTTTTACGTGATACCTGTTCAAATAAACACACAAATAAGGAAAAAGATAAAAAAGAGACAAAAATTCCAAAAATAGTAATTTTGTACTGTAAAACTTTTACTACATGGCATTAAATATTTTTTTCTAAATGTCTTCAATATACAAACGGGCCAATTCTAGAGTGTGTTATAAGTATTTATATATATATATATATATATATATATATATATATATATATATGTGTGTGTGTGTGTGTGTGTCTGTGTGTGTAGACACAAACACATAAATATGCATATATACATTCTCTTATAAAGCTCTGTAAGAACTTGCGTCTTTCTACGGTAGTGTTTGTATGATATTAGCGTATGTCTTAAATCGATTAAAATTATTTTATGAAGATACTCAATAAATTGGGAATTTTTGTTAATGTCACATTTAAAGTGTTTTCTATTCTTAGTTTCTATAGCAAAGCGGCACTCAAAACTCGAACTACGTAATTAATACTATCCTAATTGCTTCCTAGACATAAAACTTAGAATGCGTTCCATCCACATCTTAGGTCTTAAAATTTGAGTGAAAATTCTTTAAAAAATTATTCCGGGTAACACTTTGAGTATAGTAAGGTATGAATAGAAGCATTGATATCGCCATGGGATAGCCGCGGTATTATTGCAATAAATTTCTCCGCGTACGGGGATCGCCTGATTAGTCTCACCGTTGTGAAATTTCCTCGTACAAGATATTTGAGCTTGCGGTCTAAGTATATTATTTTAATATGTTTTTTAAGCAGCACAATGTTAAAATAAATTAATCCCGGAAAATAACATTTATTTCAAGTAAGTAGAACGTAACATTGCTTATGTTACGTGCTACAGATTTTCTATGCAAAACTTATATCAGCATTCGGACAAGCATTGTATCCAAACGTAAATCATAATTCATGACTTTATAAAAGATCATGCTTTGAAACGTTTAGAGTGTAATGTGATGTGATGGTATTATTAAATGTATTTTTAATTAATTTTTTCCTCTCTACGTTAATTGCAGCAATCAAATAATTATCGAATGTTAATCAAACGTATGTGATAATTTATTCCGTGATTACAAATGTGCCTACTAAGAAAATGAAAGTGACCTGCTGTCTATTTATTTATTGGTTTTTCCTTTATGCTTAAATGGCCATCAGATTTCAAGAAAATTGTTTACAGAAATGAACTAATTTAATTATTTTTTCAATTATAGAAGTAGAATAACGAACATGATAGTATTATTGCTGAACATCATATGCACAGATATTTACTATGGAAACTTCTGAATTTTTGTATAAATAAACTTCACTATCGGAAAATATTTAACAATAAATATATCTTTATTAAAACATATTTACATTGTTAATTTAGTGGTTGCAAATGTTAATGTACTTTTGAATACCGTCGATATAAACTCAATGATAATATAGAAGTTTAATTCATCAATGAATAAAAAAAATTTTGGAATATACGGATTTAATTGGTGACTTTATTTCTACATCTCATAACAAATCATTTAAAAAAAGAAAAAATTGATCTAATTTAAGTAATGATATTCGCCAAATGGTAAATAGTATACTCAGAACGTCCAATGAGCATGATAGATCAGGACCTATTTTCACCAAAAAAGGACAGTACAAGTTCTGCCTCAAAACAAGGACATTGCAGATAAATTAATTAAATATTATAAATAATAGTCAAGGCTGATATAATGATTATGTAATTTAATTTACTAACAATGAAACATAATGAGCTGCTAAGACTGCACTTTTAAATATAAGTTCATTGTAAAGCTGTTCACGATAGTGAATATATCTTTCCAAAAATGATTTGAGCTTTCGGCAAAAAGAAAACATTTCACTGCACTGATTTCAATTAAACATTAAAAAATAAAACGAGCGAAAGGCCATTTTTTTCTAATATTACCAGACATACAGACTTCCTTGAATATTAAACTAACTAAATTAGTCAATCTTAATAATTTTATAAGGTTAGGATATCACTATTTGTCTGTCAACCTTTACAAAGTTAACACATTAGTTATATCCACATAACTTCAGCGACTCATCATCAATATGCGATATAGATTATTCAAATAATAATTGGTAAAGGAAATTATATATTTATATATAAAAACATATATGGTCATGAATGCTATCTAGTATATCTAATACGTGTATAAAATTTAAAAGTATGAAACGAACTTTATACTTTTCCACTACGCCGCGGCAGTCGCTTTCGTATTAATAAAACTTTTACTTGATTTTAATAAAGAGAATAATATTAGCTTATATAAGATTTCTTGAACAGTTTTATTACTACGTTTAATTACTTTAGGTTAACAAACTGTATTGTGTAACGCGGTGTAACACAATTCGTGTTATATATTGTTTATTATGTTACACTATGGTTATTCAGTTTAACGTTATTAACATACTTTTTTTAGCGACGACTTTATGAAAGTACGTTTTTCTTAGAATTCTTTTTTTCAACGTAATGTTTATCCTATGCTTGAAATATATTTTTCTCCCTTCATTAAATGACAATGGATTGAAATGAGTTACCCTCAATAAATCATTTTTATGCTTTGTACAATAGGAACTTCAAGTATTATGCAAAAAACAGTTTTTACCTGTTTTTTCTTCAACATTTTACTAATTTAATTTGATTTTTCTTTAAATTCACAAGTATTTTGGAGGTGAATTCATGGAAAAATTTGATGACAGAATTGTTATGATGCGGATATTATTATAATCGTTTGTCTAAAGGTTTTTCCTTGATTAACCACTTAAATAAAGTCACAATTTCTTAGCAAAAAGAATAATTAATTCACAGTTAATAGCTGAATTGCTGCATAGAAAGTAAAATATCATGCAGTATAGAAAGTATAAAAATTTAAAAAAAAATAGAATAGAAAGTATAAAGTATAAAAATATACAAGGTTTACAATTTCCTCGACGTTTTCTTCTTTACCTATCCTATATGTTTTTAAACATAGACTTTCAGTTTTATTGCATTTCAGTTTACTTGCAGGTATTGGAAGTAGTAGTTAGTGATCACATTATATTATTTCAATTCAATATCAGTATCTGTAGATACTCTATCATGGATCTCTTATATTAAATAGAGCCAATTCCCCCAGTTAATTATCAATAGCATTACACCTTAAAGTCGTCATTTTTATTCCAAATTCTCCATAAAATAATTAGCTACTCATAAACATCTAGATAGAAATCCAAAAGCCAAGCAGATAAACAGGTTATGATTAGTTAAATCAGACACTTTCTACCTTTAATATTTTTAACCATTATTCGCAGAAGTTCCATTATTCCAAAATATACAAAACATCTTCAATTTAAAAAAAAATATCTGTAAAAACTTACAATATGGAAATGTCAGTAAAAATGTATGTATATGCACGGCTGCGGATTAAAGTTTTTGTATAGTTATTAAAATTAAGCAAATTTTTATTAAATTAAATAATTATTTTCCATTATTTACGGTAGCATAAAATTTTCAAGGTAAAAGAAAATCAAGTAAAATTAACGCTAATATTAAATTAACTTTTTCACATAAATAAAAACTACCCTGTGGATTCCCATAGAATACGCTCCCGATAACGCGAATTGTAGAATCATCTATATATTTATGCCTTTAGATGACTGTTACAACTTAGACACGTATTTTAACTTACATAAAACCGTCTAATAATACAATATTGTGTAATACAATTTCTTGTAAGGCGAAACGTATCACTCGCCTTGCAAAATTCACAAAAAACTTTGTTCCACCAGTTAGATTTGATTCTGGCTGACTTGTTAATCGTTTATCCGTCAGTTAATATATGATTTCCTTGAATTTGTGGCATCCCCCGGTTGAAATATTTTCAAAGAGGACAAATTTTTATATAGGTACACAAGTTATACTTTATATGATGAAAACTTTTTCATTTATTTTTGTTTGCGACGTTGTTCTCATTAATTGTTCTTTTTTTGTACTTTGCAGATATTTATAGTAATTTCAGTAAAACTTTAAGGTGATACCTAGAAAATTTAGGTTCTTGTTCTAAATAATAAATGTTCATTAATTCTAATTGCGTGATTAACGGCAAAGTATAAAAAAGGTTAAGCCTAAAATGAACAAAAGTCTGAATGGGAGTAATAAATATCCATTTTAAAATCTGTGCTTGTTAAAGTTCCGGTTAAAGTAAATAATTAAAATCTACTTTTCAATCGTCTCACGTAGTTGCAATAAAGTATTTTCCTGTTAAATTTTTAAATAATTGTTTTCCGAATTAGGATAATTTCTTGCAAAATCAATTTTTCACATAAAAAAATCACATCTCCATAAAGTATTTACATGATAAATTTTCAAATAATTTATTTTGCATTTATTCTAATACTTAATAGAATTAAATAGAAAATAAACGATTTAAATGACACTCAACATTTCTTTCCTGGTTTCGAAAATAATAATATTTTCAGGTGAGTTTTGAGGAAATCCCAATTATTTCATAAATTTTGGGTTTCGAAGCTGTAAGTAATTTTCATCAATCATAGTCCGCAAAAATCTAAGTTGGCCTTAAAAATGTACATGTGTGTAATTGTACATAGTTGCAAAAATTTTAAGCATATAAAAATATATACATATGTTTAAAATTGTTGCAACTACAAATGACTTCGTATTTATATTTTGTATTTTTACAGTAGTCTTGCTTGTATAACGGAAGCTACACCACAATTATTTACTACGAAATAATTTGGTATCAGTCTTTTACTCATATTTTGGATATGGCTCATAGCAAAAGGTTATAAATAGAGGAGTCCAGAAATATGTTGAGGCCGATTCGGATTCGAAAGTGACAGAAGAAGAGTATTAGCTATTCAGTGACGATGATCAGACTGATGCTTAAGGATAAATTATTCACCCATAAATATAACATTTTAAATTTACTGTAAACAAAGAGTCCAAAAAGACTGTCATGTAGTAATTTTTTGTAAAGTTACGCAGCTAGCAAAGTGTAAAATAATAAATACCAATAACAGTTAACGGATCCTTAGTGTTTAAATGGAAGCAACCTTGAATATTTCATGGACACTCTATAAAAATCAACGCTGTAACTATCCATCTTATGAGATAAGCCGCGTCTAGAAGTGGCTGTACGTCACTGAGCGGAGAGACGAGACAGGTTTGCCCTGGACTAAAAGATTTATGCGACCTAAAATGTCAATACGTACTTACTTACCAGATATATTTGGTGGAAGGCCTTTTTTACTTTTCTGGTAGCAAATCTGGAACACTTAAATAGTATCTGAATTTGTGCAGAGATAGCTTTTATAAATAATTTTTTGTTGAAACATCTAAAAGGTTTGAGAAAAATAAATAAAACATTTATGTTTCTATCGTTGCGTTTGTATCCCATGAATACCAAACAAGCTGAAAGTATGTGATCCTAAATCTGATTTCAAGAGTACATGATATTTAATCTATATCTTCTTAACATAAAAGTAGTAAAAGTAAAATTTTACATTGTAATTATGAATGAAAGAACTGAAATTAAATTATAAACCATATTTAAATATTACTAGCTTTGGGGAGGTGATTCAATATGTCTTCTATCTCGTCTTCCTCAATTTGTGTCTGATGATATAAAACGACATAGTAATATATAGGGGAAATCTTTTTAGTTGAAATATTTTTTTGTAAAAGTAACTGAATAATAAATAAGAGATTTTATCGTCCTAATCATTATAAAAAGTAAATACCGTTGAAATTACTGAAGTTATTCTTTAATTCTTGATTATTATTGACAACATCGTGACTTTAGCATATTATCCTCCAACTTTCTTAATTAACTAGAAAAGTTTTTACATGATACATCTATATCTGTAGGATAATATTAGCGACAAATTTAAAATGAGTTAAAACCGGAAAGTGAATTTAATTACTCAGTCAAAAAGTATAAGGGAGTGCAAGGGATAAACTGTTACACGATTGAGCAGTCACATGGTTGTGAGTGCGATTAAAATTTGACCTCTGAGGGTTAGAAACAAATTGCGTGAGTTAATTTTGTTTTCGATTAAAAATTGTTTTTATATTTAACAATAACAACAACGAAAAAAAATATGTTAGAAAGGCAAAAAGTAATGGAAGATAAACTAAAAATGACTATATGTTACTACTTCAAAATAACATGTTAATATGAGAGCTCCTTGTCAAATGCATAAAACATTAAACAACGGACAAAATAAATATAAATAAGTGTTAATTGTAATTTAACTTTAGAAGAATAAAATTTTCTTAGCGAGGATGAGAGACAAATTTTGAGTTGATAGCAAAGAAACTATGATATGGCTATTCACTTTTAAACTATGTGGCTACAAAAGTCTATTCTTATTGTCTTTTTTTCAGAAAAGTAATTTCAATGATGACATTTAATATATAAATAAAGTTAAATGTAGAATGAACGGACAAGTTCATTTTTCAATAGAAAAAAATCGAATTGCCTATTTTAAAATTAGGCATTTGACAAAAAGATGGAACATCATTCTTAACGTCATATTTTATTACTCTTTTCTTTTAGATCTTTTTATATATTGCTATGCTTAATAGTCCATGTCTGTACATACAGGATTACAATAATTGTTTCGATTGTTCAAAACTAAAAGGACATTCCTGGCTTACAATCAGATAGAATGAGTCAAGGTAATATGACCAGTCCGATAAGAAGGGTAAAGAAAATTCTTCAGTGTAATTTTACTATATTTACATAGCAATTGCTGTAAAATTCTTTTTTTTTTAAACGGTAACGAATTTATTTGTAACTAAAATCTCGAACAGATTTGCCAGATTCAGAGTAATGGGGTTGTAATATTATTGATTTTAAAAATCATCATATTTTTTCCTGCCATTTGCACCAAATATCACTTCATTGAATAGCAAATTAGTAAATGACGCCATTTTGGAAAATATGACCATAACATCAGTACGATTAGATAATATAGCCAATTTTTATTGTGGTTATATAATGTTTTGTACTTATTTTGACGTGAAAATGATATAATAACCTTATTCAATTCCATGGTATGAAAACATTCTTGTATCTTCTATGTAAATAAAAGAAACCAACGATTTATTCGATCCTGGCTCCTCGACTTATGCATATCTAGTGCCAGAACAGCTCAATAGAGAAAAAAGGAAAAAGAGTTAAAAAAGGAGTCAAACAAGTGGCTACGTTACTTATTTTTGATTGACCATCTTATCTGTACATTTCCGACAAGATGGAAAATTGTAAGTTTTGTTTTATAAATTGATATTGCATAAATAATTATTTTTATAGATACAAAAGATCTCAGTTTCCAATTGTGATTGAATATAAGTATCATTAAACTTTAAAGTATTACTATACCATTTTACTTTAAGCTCTTAAATTTCTTCTTAAAAATTTAATCATATTACTCGGATTACATATAATCATATTACTCGGAATCATATTAATCTAATTACATTGATATACCATTGAAGAGTATAATTCTAAATTTTTCCTCAAAGTAAATCCTTTAAAACAAATTTCATGTCAAAATATCAAAGAAAAATACTTTATTTCACATACACGGAAAACATTTTCTTTATTACGGATCTGATCTTCTTTACATTTACGGTCCAATCGGGATACGAGGCAGGCATATTTGTATTTTACGATGTTGGCCCTTTTTTATCCCGCAAACATCTTCATAAAATCCCAAAGAGTAAACAGGTTGGTTCGTTTATTGAAATGGCTATGGACAAATGGATTCATGGGCCCGTCCGTAGCTGTATCGCGAAATGTATGCGACGATATATTTCGGTTTACCGTCAGGGCATCTGCAAGATTCAACTTTGATAAAGTTAAACCGTATACCAGTTTTATTCCCATAGGTAGCATTCAATAACATTGATTATTAAGTAGAATGGTCAACAAATTATGCCATTAGTTACATTAAAATATTAAATAAATACGTAATATTTAAAAGAACATTACTGTCATACAATTAAAATGTACTCATCATTATAATACGTATTGTATATTTAAGAATACTTTTATGCTTCTTATGAACTAGCTATGCCCACGTCTTCCCGTGGACACCTAGAAAATATAATATCATTAACTTTGCTGCAAGGTTGATTGCTGCATGTAACCACATCTATTATAATATTTATACTAATAAACTTTTTTAAGTAAGTGCGTTTCGTACTGAAATATCACATTAGACATTTTGTGTGAAGATATCCATCCGTAGATATGGTGATACAAAAGTGTTTAGCTTGATTTACATATACGGGAACCTCCTAAAATATGATTTGAAATCTTCTTATTAGAATTTAATTTTCAATTTCGAACAAATAAAGTATATATTATGCGCGTGTAAAAATAAAGCATATATAATTTTAAGACCTTGTCTTATTTCGTTTGGAATTTAGAAAGCTGTGATAGACACATGGATCAATGAAAGAATGTACGACGTTACCGCAACAATAGAGTTCTGTTCGAACTTCTCAGGTACGGAAGTCAAAAAAAATAATTGTTTTATTGTGTGATTGATAATGTTTTTTCCTTTATTTCATTCGATCTTTAGGTACATAATATTTTATTTTTTGGTGATGAAAATAAACTTAATTATATATTATTGATTCTATAGTCTTCGTCAAAATTCTGTTTAAATTATCTCTAAATATGTATAAATTTATAACATATAGAATTCTGTACGTAGAAATTATTTTAAGAAGAGTGGTTGATTTAGCGTAACAATGACAACAGAAGCTAGAGAATCTGTTTTTTTTTTATTTTTGTTTGTCTGTATGCACGTTTTTTGGTTTGTCAATCACACAAAATCTACTAGACGAATTTTGATGAAACTTGGCACGACAATAGTTTATACTAAAGAGTTATATAAAAGAGTGTGCTTTAGACAACACGACTGAAGTAAAACTTCAAATTCACAAAATATGAACTTTGATTTTTATGAATTTACAATTTTATTCACTTTAAACGTAGAATATTTAATGTATTGAACAAAATAACAATTTATAAAATTGTTCAAGAACGAAATGAAATTACAAAATAATCAAAAAATCAACGTTCGTGTAACGCTGGCAAACTCGTATATGTATATATATATATATATATATATATATATATATATATATGTATATATTTCATGCACTGGCTATGAGAGGAAGAGAGGAAGAAAATATGTGACCTCTCTCTCTTGTCCCTACAGTAATATACGAAACGTAACTCTCTCGTCATGCATTAACCAGCTTACTCCCCAAGTCAAGCGTATGTAAAAAAGTTTTACTTCAAAAACTTCTAATAACTTTTCTCATTCCTAATTTCACATGAAAGAGGTCTTAGACACAGTTAGTATTATGATATGAATGTAAATACTAATTTTATTAATTAGTCTGCTGGATTTAAAGAAAAACTTTGAACTACATAAATAACACCATGATATTAAAATATGATCTAATCCACAACTGTAAGGCGTAATCAATGAAAACATAATCAAATAGCTGTTGGAAGCTCCGTGACATAATTTTCAATTATACTGGGTTGAAATTATTTCAAGTGAAGTATTATGTAGGTAAATGAAATATATTATAACAACATTATGTCCATTATAAAAAGATTTTAATGTGTGGAAAGCTTGTTTATCCTTGACATGACCTTCGATGCTGTTTGACTTTACAGACTTTAATTTAATAGTAGTAAAACGAAAGACACCTCTGAATAGAAACTCAATAGCACTTAGATATAATTTGCACACATGTTGTATTGGACTGTATACGGAAAGGGACAAAGATTCGTGTATATAGTAAGGGTTAACGTTGTGTTTTAAGTGTGAGAATGCCTAGTTGTATTTGAAAGGTACATCGTATTAAAACGCAACAAAGTTTAAATGTACGTTAAGAGACAAAAAGTGTCTCAATGTTATGTCTTAGATAGAAGAGAGTCTAATTGTACATAGTATAAGATCAAGGGACTGTGAAAAAGTATTGTAATATATAGAATAAAATGCACTTGGTTTTATGTATTAGTTAATTTACAATACTAGGAAAATCTAGAGGAAAATTTATATAAAGAATTCGAATTTTTAAATCGCTTGAAATAATATTAAATTTTATTTTTATTTTACTTGTTTTTACCTGAAACTTCGTTTGCTATTTGATTTTTTATATAAGCACTTAAATTTTGTACTTTTTGCGGTAATAAAAGTATCTAATTTTTTGCTTAAACTTTACTAAATACAACACTATAAGCTCTACACAAATTGTCTACCTATCTTAATCGTTATGTGAGCATAAATAAACGTATTGACAGATAGGCCGAATGACAAACCATACCAATGCTCTCAATTCCCCGCATTTATCTTTAATCCTCTCTTTTATAACCATGATTGAATTTCATTTAACTGTGTTACATTTAATTCGTACTTTCCTGAAATATTTGGTGACTTCTTACTTTTCGAAAACAGAATTTCAAAAGTAAAAGAAGAAAACGAATATTCTATGTGTCATATTTTTTTTATAACTTTACGACAATTTACACGGTGTCCAGAAATAAGTGTCGGACAAAGAAAGTAATATTCATAATTACTTATCATATTTTTCGTACACACGATATTTGCGCACGTTGCTCAGCGCCACTCATTGGAATAACCCGCAAATAGCTGCAAAGATATCACCACTAAGGGTAAACACCGCACTCCGGGCAAGTATTGGATATGTTAAAAAGAGTTAAGTGTAATTTTTTTGCACTCCGTTAGGAAAACTCTCCTCACTCCGTTAGAATAGCGTCTTTCTTTGTCCGACATGTATTCCCGGACACCATGTATATGTCAGCCTTACTCAATTATAATATGTATTAATAAATATTGGTTGAGCTATGGAGTCCATACTCTTGATAACTTATGATAAATAACATAATTTCACTACAAATGAAGTACAAAATAGCGAGCTTGAGGGTGATATGGGGTAAGCTATTCATAATAATAGGAAGTAAGTCTTAACTATCTTATAACAAGGAGATTGTATCGGGTATTATGTAAAATTATATTAAAATGCAAATACAAATATGTGTCATTGTATTACTTCTAACAAACACCTGATTAAATTGATTACAAATGATAAGTCTGTTCTTTTTAAGTTACTATTTTTCCACCAAAATTTATAATTCATATCTGACTTAATACCGAAGTATTATCAATTAACTAAGGCGAAAACGTAATAATAGTTATAAATTTCTTATGTTAAAACCTGGAAGAAATGATTATTGGTATCACTGAACTAGTTAATAAACATTAATTTAACAATATTAATAGGAACGCTGCCGGAACAGATAACGAAGTAATTCTATTAGTCCCCGTTTCCGCAATTACGCCAGGAACATTATAAAGTTTTCCTAAACTTATGTTTTTTTTTTCTTATCGTTTATTTTTATCGTAAATTTCCACACAGTTCCGTTCAGAAATTTCCGTTTGTTCGCGCAATTTTTACGTCATAGCTTATTCATGAAAAAAAATCGTTTATAGTTCAGAGTAAATATATTAGAACCTAAGTAATGTAGATGATATGAAAAAAGTTAAGATTTAACCACATTCATTAAAGTAAGGACATATTTACGTCTTTTCAATCATGAATGAATACAGTTTGAATCTAGTTAACAAAAGTAAAGGAAAAAGGATGTTTTAAGAGGAAATATCAGTGGATAAGCTTCAATTACATCAGAACTTACAGTACTACGTACTTGCGTTTTTAGAGCCTTATAAAATCAGGAGGAAGCATCCGACTGACTAGAAAGTTTTATATTGAATAGTACTTAGCGTAATGAGCAAAACGATAAGTTTTTGACCTGGAACATAAATTCTGACCTTAGTCATGAAACTAAAAATATTTAAAACTAATTGGATCGAAATTTATTTTGCTACTGGTTATTTATATCGCTACTAACTATCGAATAGGCTGTTTGTATTGGCCTACATGTCCATTACTTTTATTTGTAATAAAAAAATATCCGAATTTAAAGCAACACTTTCTTCAATACATTAATAGAAAATAAGTAGAAAAAAATTATCTAGTTAATACCGTTCTTACGGTTAAAGCGGTTGTTACGGTTATGTCGTTTGACAGCTGACATTCCGGATATTAATTTTTGTGTTACGGCTTAAATAAATATACTGTCGTTGATAGAAAATCGTTGAATCATGTTTGTGATATAATACGAGGTTGATTTATTCTTTATTATATTTTTTACATCTCTATTAGTGTGATTCACACATTGCCCCATTTTTATAAAAGTTTTTTTTGGTGGTATTTTGGTCAGATGTCTCATTTAGACTGGAGTTACTTGTATAATTTTCCGTCATTCAGATTTGACATCTATGTTCTTCCAAATATTATTGACTTAATTTTCCAACCTTACCTAATGGTTGCTTTTGAATTCCTTTTAAAAAATGTCATTAGACATTTCTTGACAAAAAAATTTAAAAGTCTTAATAAATATTCTGGATTAAATAGGACTGTAATATTGGAAACTCATCGTAAATACATGTATTCTTCATTACATAACAGAAATTGGGAAAACATAATGTAAAAAGAAAATTAATTTAAAATTTTCCGCGTTTTTTGGTAGATTTGATGACTTCAAGATGTCTGGCGTATGACGCTAAGATGTTGATTTGAAAGTTTTTTAACCGTGTCAGTAAATATTTTGAATATTGCTTCCTTAACTCACGACTGAAAACGCAAGTGTAATTGCATAACTAATTTACATGGCGATTTCACCAAAACTCAACCCTTTCCGAAAGAATAAGCTAAACTGTTAAATTCACTATATATTTCTCTATTTTTAACAATAAATTAATCATTCAATCATTTAAATGTACGGTACGTTGATGAGGCAATTTATCTGACGGCGGCAACAAGAGGAAGCCCGCGGCTATAACCGATAGAAGTATTCAAAGCGCTGCGGCTCTACTATTTCTCTATGTTTGGTGTGCAGAATGCGGTGTTTAAAGCCTACATTTATCCAACCATACATTTGAAATAAACAATACGAACATGCATGTATTTTTATATATCGTTTATTATGGGTTTATACAACAAGTATTTGAGTAATTTTATGTCAGGATAGAATTTTTTTGTGTCTTGATTTTTATGTTATATCGTCTATAATAAGGATGAGAATAAAGAAAAATTAGAAGCTGTTCTTCGGAAAATGAAAAATTATACCGAACGATATTATTAATTAAAACTGGTGCATGTTGCACCAGTTTATTGTTTTAATGCATTTGTACTTACGCAGTTATATTAATGATTGAGAATTAAAGCAAGTCTATACCTATCCAAAAATAAAAATATGCAAGAGGGAATTGGCATACATACTGACCTGTTAAAATAATTAATATAATATTTTATATTTAAATATATTTGAGTCGTCAAAAACTATTTATATACTGGTATGTAATGCATCAGATATCAGATAAAAAACGTAACATAAAATTCATTTATATGTACAAAATTTAAAATAAATGGGATCTTTCCCAAGAAAACTTAAACTAGCAACATAAAATAAAGCTCGATATAAAAACAAGGCAACGCGTAATGAAGGACTCAGTCTGACTCAGATAAAATTTAATTCTAAACTAATCAACCTAGTGTTGTCACAAATATGTTGAAACGATTTTGTATCAGGACTTACCCGAGTTACAACAGGAAGTAATAACAAACCATAGCAACAGCCGTAATGCAGCAGTAATTTTTCCTTGTTTTACGCGCGGAATCTGCCAATAACTTTTTAGTGTGTGGAAAAATAGTCATTTATTATCTTTACTTCCCGAAATACCTTAATAATCATAATGAAAAACGAAAGAGTTTCGTTGATCTATCGTTTTAGTGGCATAATTCAAGGGTGGAACAGATTTCCGAGTACAGAATCTTACAGTTTTTTTTCATTTGACTTACCAATAGAAAAGTCCCTCCCTTCATATTGTATAAGGTTATGAAAGGGCACACAAGTTCGTGCGTATATATGTACATATATATATAAACCCACCGAATCCGTCGTGCTGATCCATAAATTTTCTTTTAAAACATCTCTTTTCCATTACTTTCATTAACCCTCTCTTAGATGCTAACGCAATGCTTTTATCATTTTGACGTAAATATAAATGCAAATTTTTATTTCAAAGTTTTAATTACGACAAAAAATAATATTTTATGTAAATGTTTCTTAATTTATTTATAAATCTTGGTTTTACTATATTAATATACGACGATTTATTCGATGGACGTAGAAAAATGGCGTGTTCTTATCACGCCCGACTGATCCGCGCTGTATGTACGTGTGTCAAAATTTTGATATCGTATTGATTCAATGTTGCTAAAAATATATTAATTTAACATTTTCAGTAATGCTAAAAATTTATAATTGTGTAATTTTTTTTAATGTACTTCATATACTACAACTTAAAAGCCAAACATAATTTGCTGATCGAAAAGTTAAATGCAGATCCTATTTGCATTATCCTCGGGCGAGAGCATTCATGCTTTTTCGGAAAAATAGGGGAGATGCTTATCAAATTTTTTCATTGCTAGTGCGTCAAATACATGGCTACGTTTACCTAAACAGCGAAGTCCTCATATCTTAAACTATGCTACTCAACATGCCAAAATCTGTATCGATGGAAAGGAATAATACAATCCTGCAAGTCGGCAGCTCCGAATGACTAATCAATCATCATCCTCGTGCAGCTATAAAATAAACAAAAACTTCACGTAGATAGTAAATATGATGTTGATGGAAGCATCCATCAAGATCATAAGTCAGACAAGCAAAAAACTAAAAAAACTTACTTTATGTTTTGTATCTCGCAATAAAATTCTTGGAATGACTTCTATAACCGCGTTGAAAGTTCTTCTATTACAATATTTTTTCTGTTCGTACTTTTAGCGTTTATAGTTAATGATATTCTATTTGGATTGTTAAAATAGAATATTTCTCTAGATCAACTAGATGCAAAATATTTATGCATAAATAATATACGAACCCAACATTGTTTTTAACAAACTTATACTTATGTAATTGGGTTACAAACAATGCATTTAACAATTTAACGGTCAAAATAGTTCCTTAGTAATAAATTAACTATAGATGGGGGTAAACGGATAAATGAGTGATTGTACAAAATATTGCCTTTTGGAAAAAGGAACGATGAAACATTGAGCTACAGGAAAATTGTATGATGCACGTGTTAAGTCAAGTGTCTTATAAATTTTTGAAGTGTAAATCTTTAATATTCATAAATTAAAAATTTTTAAATAAAATTATTTGGCTTTGGTCTCGCTTGCCATTGATATCATTACGTAATGAGTAAAAAAATAACCTTCAATTTTTTAATCAAAAATTAAACGATGAAAAGATCCAAAACTTGAAACCAAAACACAGTTTACGTCATATTTATAGACTCGTGCCTTTTAACCTTTAGCACAAAGAAATTAAGATCTGTGTCATTGTCCGACAGATAGCTGTCGGCTCTTTCCCGACATTTAAATTAATTACAGCGATTATTCATGAAAATTAAGTTCACTACAGAACCAACCGGTTAAGGAGGCAACGTTTTTTAGTTGCGTTAATTTCAAATAATTACTCAGATTTCTAAATGCTTGCATTTTTTACAATTAATTTTTTTTGTGGTACCATTAAACTGAAGAATATTTTAATCTACTTGGCTACTAGCCTGTAACCAGGCTTAAGACGATAGAATTGAAAATATTACTTAAACATTTTAAGTTGTGACCTGTAGGTGCTTCAAATTTGGCCACCATTTTCAAAGGAAATTAGCTATTTCCTATTTTAGAAACAATCTATGTGCATGATATTTGGCCAGAAGATAAATCATGTAGAGATTACAATTAGCATGTGGCGAGATATGAAAAAAATTATATTCCGCAATACATGTACTTAAGCCAATTTTTTTTCGCTTATTTCAACAAGCAAAATTTTAAGACATTAAATGACAGTCATTTATGTCGGTATATTAATTTATACTCGCTTATTAGATTCGGTTTTAGTACAAGACTTACATTAAATGTACGCTAAGAACTTTTATTGTAATTTAGTACATTTTTATTATCAATAAGTGATATTCTTGTTTTAATTCTGTATATTTTAGTCCAATCTTATAATACTAAAGCTTTGACGTTATGTACTGGGATTGTTTATCATATCGATTATCTCTCTTCATTCTGGTGCGTGTTGTCGAAAGTTGATATATTTTCATAAAAAAAGTTTATAAATAATTTTTTACTATATTTATACAGTATACTTGTAAACTTTTGCTGCCTTAATCTAAGATAAGCATGACAGCAGACATTTTTATCCTCTCCTCCCTGTCAATTGGCAGTTTGATGCAGTGATTCGTTGTTTAGAATCCAATTTAGCCGCCAGTTGGACAAATGTTATGATACCCTGCAATTTTGATTATTAGATATTTAATATATTATTTTGCACGAAAATAAAAAAACTATATCACTAATAACATAAATTCGCTTTATTCATGCATTCATTTATATTTTTGATTACTATTTTAAAAAATTATAAAAATTTTTTTTTTTTATATGAATGAAATCACCTTTTCCGCGGTGGAAAGGATATTGATTTTTTGTTTTATTTATTTATTTACGAACTTCAAATACAATAGTGTTTATTGAAAAATGACAACAAACAAATCTAAAAATACTAGTAAAAAAGGAAATGGCTATACGAAAAGCCTTTGTGTGAAATGAAATGTGTTTAATTCGAAACGTAGCAAAACATTGTGATGAAAAGTATAATGTAGATATGGAACAATTATTTGGTATTACACTATATAATATTAGGTACGAAACATTACTATATGCAACCTGTCATAATTTTAAATATGGTTTTGTAGAAAATAAAAACGAAATAACGTGAAGTGTTAACTTAAATTTTTGAAGAAGTTTTTGGAAGATTTTGTAGAATTTATGAGAATGAAGTCAATAATAATATGCAGTACAAAGTATCATTGATTAAATTATTTCTTCAATTAATTTCAGAGATTTTCCTACGAAAATTTCAACAATTTTAATATATTGTTAGATTTTCTCATGGTAATAAAAAACGCAATTCTTCTGAGATCTCTCACTTGTCCATTTGACCTTCGGTTACAGACTTTTTTGTCAGAAATAGCCTGACTTAGAAATTTTTAATATAGCTTACTATATATGTAATTTACTTACAAATCTTTTTATGAAATTTTAGGATGTAAAATTAAGTACCCACAAAACAAATTTTAAATTCTTTTGTAAATATTTAGTATCACGTACCTTAATTGTTTATAGTTTAATTTCTATCTAAATGCGCTCATAAAATTGATTGTTTAATGATGGTTTAGAAAAAAGAATTGAAAAATATTAGTTTCTTACCTTTAATCCTTACGTTCCAGCTAAAAAGGAAAATGTAGTTGAATGGGTTTTGACATACCCTAAATATAAATGTATGTTTGAAAAATTTCAAAAAGGTGATTTGAAAATTACTTTCTAACATTGTAATACAACGAAACCAATGATATACCTACCAACAATTACGAAAAAACATTTGTAAAATCCACTAGCATTTTATCTGCAAGAAATATAATTTTGACAAGGGATCACAAGGTCCAGCTTATATCCAATTTAATCAAGGAAAAAGTAAAATGTACTTCAGTATAATTTCATTCATTTGATTTTCACTCCATATTTTATTGTGAAATTATAAGTATATTACTGTTTATATAATGATAAAAACAACATTCGTTTTCTATACTATGCCAGTTATTTAAGGAGCATATGCGAAATGTATTTTAGTAGCTAGTTCTTCAATACATAGGCCCACGAATGAATAAATGTTGTCCAAAGCAAAGAAAAAGAAAATGGTATGTAATGAAATAATCTTATACAGCAACCGGTTTGTTATTTTTCATTGAAAAGAAAATAATTCAGCAGATAACCTTCCGACTATTCCCCATTACTATTGCCCAGCGGTCCGAACAGTGCGTAATGAATTGTCACACAAAAATACAGAATAATTATTGTCTTCTATGCAAGAGACGGAAAAAAATTAAACTTTGTAATTTATTCTTGCAGATTATAAAAGTTCTTGGTCGACCTGCGTGAGGGCGTTAAATTATTGGGGTGGCCGTCCAGGTGGACCGAACGTCTGTAGATACCCCGTGCAGCCAGTGTAGTGTAATCAAAGGTATTGTTTATCTGTTTGTATATTTATATCCTATAATAATTTCTCGTATGATTGTAGGGGAAGAATTACAGGTATTATTGAATATATTTGGCGTTAATTTTGTAGAAATTCATTATTCACAATTAAATGAAACTACGTGATGTAGTATTATTTCTACTATCTTTAATTTCTATACCACGAGCAAGGTTTCGTTGTATTACAACATCTTCAGGTGGGATATTAGCAAAGACAATGAAACCTAGGTCGTGGTAAAGAAATTAAAGAAAGTAGAAATAATACTACATCACGTAGTTTCATTCCAATTTTGAAATAAAATTATTTAAAGTTACTTCAGTAAAAAAATAATACCTTAAAAATATTAAATGAAAAGGTTTTTGAAATAATTTCAAGCCATTAAATGTTCCCTGTTGACTAACATCTCTATATATTATTTCTCAAAGGTGTTTTTGTCGGTACGCCATATCTATCTTAATACTTCATCAAAACCAATGATTTAGTCATTGTTTTGAAGATTACCTTCACTGCTAATGAGTAAAAATAAATAAATAATTAAAAATTTATTTTAAATTAAATAAAAATAATTAATTTTTATTTTTTTTTTATTTTTCAATTTTCTAAATATTATTTTGCAAAGTTGTTTATATTGTGCACAGCGCTATCTGTTGACAATATATTTAACTAAAATTATATATTTTCCCTTTGATTAATTATTTTAGATATTATTAAATATTGAAGTATATATAAGTATATATAACTATTGAAGTATATGCGGGTTAAAGTAATTTAATAATTTGCCAAATTTAGAGTTTCTACGTCAAGCAGTTTCTGAAAAATCGGCTGGGATATGATTTTAATAGGATTTCTTTTTTTTTGAGATACGAACCCTAAAATTTATAATTCTTAGTTGAATGGCCATCTTATCTGCATATGTTTTGATAATTGGCTACTAGCAACCTTTTAATCTTAATTTTTATATTTATGAAAGATGTCAAATTCTGAAGATAATAAAATATTAATTGATTGAAAAATTAAAGCAATAATATAATTTTCATTTTAGGTTCCAAAGTGGCTTTCTAAAAACATGGTCATATTACCCTAATTAACATAGGAAGCTAAAAGGGAATTAATTTACTAACATATTCCTGGAAACTACCGGAGTGTTACTAAAATCGTTGCAATATAACCTAGGGTTTTAAGAAGCAGAGACTATTGACATAAAAAAATCGGGCGTGAGCAGGAGCGGGTCGTGTCGGAGTTTTTTTGAGGAAACCCTTCTCTTTATACACGAGGGAATTTCATGAGACAATTTTACTTTATGGTAATAAATGAAACACATTTTGCATTATTGAATATATTTATTACTCCTTTCGTTCTCTTTACATCGTTAACTTATGAACTATAGGTCTATGGTAACTAACATATGCCATTATTGCTAACTGGTTTCGACGGATAGACAAAGCTGTTGCAGGTACTCAGCTATGTATTTTATTATTCTTCATTGCAGTGAAGCAAGTTGAACATGATATATAGTCACTCACAACAGTAAAGTATGTACCCTTCATTGTAACGTGTTTAGAACCATAGGCGACCACATATGTCACACACGTGTCCCAATTCATTGTTTATAATGTGACAAGTAAACTCAATGTCTGTTGCTTTGTACCGCGAAGTGTAATTAGTTTGGTCTAGCTGAACTTCTAAAGATATAGACGGTCCTGTGTTACGTTCCGCAGCTACCGACGTCCTGTCTCGACTATCTGTACGAGCCTCGATGTTTGCTTCACTGTGCGACAACTTTTCCTTCTCAATGTACGTTTCTTGTTCAGCCTATTTCTTCAATTTCTTTCGCTCTCTGTATAATTTGCAATTCTCGGCATTAGTCCGTTTCTGGGCTCGAGTTCGGTTCGAACGGACGACATTTTTGAAGTAAAACTTCTTTACGCACGCTTGCCTTGGGGAGCAAGCTGGTGAAGGCGAGGCGAACGGAAGTTGAGAGAGAGTTATAAGTTAGTGAAGACAGAAAGAGAGAGAGTTACGTTTCGTATATTACTGTAGGGGCAAGAGAGAGAGGTGCGAGCACACATTTTCTTTCTCTCTTTCTTTCATAGCCAGTTACGTTTGGTATATCTAAGACACAGTGCAAGCCTATTGTCTGTATCACACTGTAGGAGCAAGAGAGAGTAGAGCGCGTGCAAATTTTCTTTCTCTCTTCCTCTCATAGTCAGTGCATGAAATATATACATATATATATATATATATATATATATATATATATATATATTTATATATATATATATATATATGCGAGTTTGTTAGCGTTACGCGAGCGGTGATTTTTGAATGAACGTTTCTCTAAATTTTCATCCCGGACATCAATTTCGGAGGCATTTCGCTTCACATTCTTTGGTTTTGTGCGCGCCATTGCTGCTTACCAAATTCAGAGGCTCGTAATTTCCAAAGGTAACGAAATGTTTATAAAGTGTTTCTATCACAAAATTTACTACTTCAGGCACTATCCAACGACACCTCATTTGGGACTGGATAATAATTTGTTGCAAAGTTATAAGCGTCTAAATTGTTTTCGCAAGAAATTTTGTCCAAAAAAATGCTCATACTCGGTGACTTATAGCTTATGACGTCACCAACGGATATAATTTCAATTTTGCTTTAGGTGATTGCGCATCTGTCCTCTATAGATAGACATGCGGCGTGATGCTCGGCCTGTGAGAGATTAAATGGTATTCGTTATTTTTTTAAATAATTAATTTTTTTTGTGGAAGTATTGACGATAGGTTAAAAAAATACTAATATATGATATGTAAACGTTCGGATAGAATTGTTTGTCACGTAGTCTCCATTTTATACTTTCGTTCATACATAAATTATAAATTACTATAAATTAAAGTTCTAAAATTAAAAGTGTAGAAAAACCAGTGTGTTAACACTTTTATTTCCAAAATTTGATTTTTGTAAATAAAATACATGCTTATTTAGATAAACAAATTATTATTAATATCAAAAACACTTTTTAATTTATTTTTGTTCGCAAGATTTTTTGCATGAACTGTTTAACTGTTTAAAATTACATTCAAATTAATAAATTTGCAGATATTTATAGTAATTTTAGAGAAAATTATAAGTGATACCTACTTAATTTTATAACAATATAATATGATAATTGTTCTAAACCTATTCTGTTTTACGTTCTTATCTCAAAAAATAAATTTTGGTTCATTCAAATGGCTTGATAAACGACAAAATATAAAAAAGTGTAAGCGTAAAGTTTAGAAATATATGAATGGGAGTAATAAATATCATTTTAAAACTGTCTCTAGTTAAAGTTCCGGTTAAATTAAATAATTAGAAGCTATATTTTAGTCTTTTGACGCGGTTGCAATAAAGCATTTCCGTCTAAATTTTTCCCGATTAGGGTGCTTCCTTTCAAAATAATTTCCATTTAATAAAAAAAATTGGTTTCTTCATGAAGTATATATATGATAAAGTTTCAAATAACTTGTTTTAATATTATCCAATAAATTAACATCAAATATGTTCAATAATCAACCAATTTGGATAATTTGTGCAGATTTTTATGTGTGCCCTTTTCATTCAGTATTTTAATGTTGAATTTTTTCTCAATTTCTAAGTAATGTATATGTTTAGAGGTTATTAAAATTAAATTTTTTTACGTAATTACAATTAAATTTTTAGTCTTTTTTGTCAAAATACTATGCAAAATTGAACTAGGTCAAAATTTAAAGATAATTAGAATTTAGGCAAATTTCACGCATTAAATTTCAGCAACAGTACCAACGACAAACAGGAGAAAATATGTATCATTGCCTATTCTATTGCACTCTCCGTTTTAACCCAAATTGTGAAATATATCGCTGTATTTATACCCCTTACGTTTTATGTAAGTAAATATATCTCATGGACACTATAAAAATTATCGCTGTAACTATTCATCTCAGCAGATAAACCGCGTCTAGAATTGGCCTACATTACACAGCGCAGAAACGAGCCCGTATTGCTTTGGACTAGAAAGATTTATGCGACCTAAAATGTCAATATCTACTTATTTATATAACTGGTGGAAAAGTATTTTTTATTTATTTGCCCCAAGTTTTGTACATATAAACAGTATGTCAATTTGTATAGAGGTGGTTTTTATAAATAATTTTTTGTTCAAATTCCTTGAAGGGTTGAGAAAAATAAATATAAATATTCATCATTAGTATTCAATGCTGTAAATACAAAATTAGCGGAGAATAATTAATCCTTGATTAAATGTGATGTAAAGACAGTATCTTCCTAATACAAAGGTAGTTAAAGAAAAAATTCATTCGGTGATTATTAATGATTTAAATAAAATCAAATTTGCAAACTACGTCCAAATGTTAGTGGCCTTTAGGAAAATGATTCAATATGCCAACCAATCTCGTCCCGTCAAGTTGAATTAAGATCTTGAATAGTTTTGAAAAACTGATTTAGAAAAACTATATCTAATAAAATTTACATAAAGATCGTAGCGATGGACAATTTTAGAAAGTTTGCGTCACAACTGCCCTTGTCCTGCGAAATTTCAAACAACAAACATTAGAAAGAAATACATTTTTATTTTAGTTTTTGATTTCTTTATTTTTAGAGTACTTACATATCAGCTATAATTTGTATTTCCAAGCTTTTTCCACTGCGCATTTTTAATTTTTGCTATGCTGGTTTTTCCTCGTTTAACCGTTATTTAGGCAACATGCCTTACACGTTTTGAGATAAAACTAAATTTTTTTAATTCATGACCTATGATATAAGAAGAAATAATAATGTTTACGTGAAAGAATGTAAACCATTTGGAGTAATTAAATTTTTTTTATTAAAGTAACTCATTAATAAGAAACTAATTTTATCGTTTTTATTATCAATAAAAACCACTTTGTGATAAATTTGTATTTTTTTTGAATTCATATCTGATGGTATAAGACGAAATAAAAATATTTACATGAAACAATGTAAACCATTTGACCAATTTAAAATTTACTTCTTAGTGATTTTTTTTTATTAAAGTGACAAATAACAAATTTTATCATTTTTATTATCAATAAAAGTAAATAGTGTCGAAATGAATAAACTTATTCCTTAATTCCTGACTATTATTCTTCTATATCCCTATGAATTTGGCATGTTTTGGTCCAGTTTTTTTACCTACTATGCAGCGAGAAAAGTTAAAGGGAAGATAAAATTGCAAGAAATACAATAAAAATACAAATAAAATTTTGGGTGACTGAGAGTTTGCAGGCTTCTGAGAGCGATTAAAATTTGCGTTCTGTCGGCTAAAAAGAAAATTAAAAAATTATTTGATTTTATTTTTAAACGTATATATTTAAAATTTATATTAAAAATATTATATTATTTAAAAAATATCAAAAATACAAAAGAAGTATATTAGGAAGATAAAATAATTATTAAAATATGCCGCTATTTCAAAGTGACGTATTACGTTATTAAAATTTTCCGGTGTGATCAAAGCGTAATGTGAATTTTCTTACTAAATAGTTGTAGTATTGAAATATCTGAAATTTTGCAATAAATTTATTAATTCTTATTTTAGTTTATAATAATAATACCTTCTTACAAAATCCATGGTTATATATTTTATAAAAGAGAAATTCCAATGGTACCTTCCATTATATAAGTCCATTTGAAATTAACATTTCGGACAAGTTCAATTTCTATTAGGAAGCAATAAGATATCGCTCGTTTTTGCTTGAAATCCAAGTCGATTTGCATATTTTATAATCACTACAATTAACACAAGCGATAGAAGTTTACTTAATATTTCATAACATCCTGTTTTGTTGCTTTCTTCTAATAGATTTTTCTGTATCGCCATGCTTAATATCTAGTCCATATCTTTATGAGCAGTACTAGAATAACTACTTGGGTATTCAATACAAAAAGGGTATTCTGGCTTAAAATCAAATAGGATAATTCAGAGTAATATGGCCCATCCGATAAGAAAAAATCGAAACATTATTGTCATATCACTATATGTCACTGGTTAACATCAGTAAACGCGCAAGCTACTAGTGTACATCAGCTGCTGTAGACGTTTGTATTTTTATAATAACACACCAAGTATTTTTTAATTAATAATCTTGAAACCCATAAATGATTTTACAATAATCAGATTGTAGTATTATTAGCTTAAAATTCCGTTTTTTGTGTCAAATAAAACTGAATCGCAAATTGGTGCCAACAATGGCTATATCATCAGTACAATTAGATAATATGGCCAATTTTTATTACAGTGTGCTGTGCGTGTTTTTACGTATTTTTTTCATAAATGAAAAATTAACCTTACTCCACTTTTTGGTATAAAAACTTACTTGTGCCCTCTTTATTGGCTGGTATACGTCAGAGACGGACTATATATAAAAATAAGAATCTAAATTTACGAGCATATTCTATTCCAGTCCCTCGAATTATATGTGTCAAGTGCCAGAACAGCTTAATACAAAAGAGAAAAAGATCAAGCAAGTGGCTATGTTACTGGCAACTTATAAATATTTAATTGGCCATCTTATCTGCATATTTTTGACAAAATGGAAAATTACAAATTTGTGCTTTAAATTTATATTTAATTAATAATTATTTTTGTAGTTTCGAAAGTTCTGTTGCCGAAGGTGATTGGGTATTAGTTTGTTAAAGATTAAAACATTACCAAACTTCTTTATTTCAGGCTCCTAAATGGTTTCCTGAAAATATGGTCTCATTACTCTAAATTACATAAATGACAATATTTATACCACCATTGAAGTTCTGAATTTTTTTATAAAACAAATATTAACCAAAAATACTTTATTTCATATACACGGAAAAAAAAATTTTTTATTAAAGATCTGACATTCTTTACATTTATGATCCAATCGGGATGCGAGGTCGACATATTTATATTTTATATGTTAACCCTTTTTCATCACATACATATCTTTATAAAATCACAAAGAGTGAACATATGGTTATGTTTTTTGAAATGGTTATGGAAAAGGGTTATTGAAATGGTTACCAAATAGGTCCATGTGCCCGTTCGTTGCAGTATCACAAAATGTATACGACGATATACTTGGGCTGACCGTCAGGGTTTTCGGAAAGATTCAATTGTAATGAATGTAAGCCATATATCATTTTCATTCTCTTAGGTATCGTATAATAATATTGATTATTAAGTATAATGATCAACGAATTATGCCAATAATTACATTAAAATATGTAATATTTGAGAAGATATTATTTCCGTACAATAACATATTACTCATCGTTATAATACGTATTGTATATTTAAGAAATCTTTTATGCTTATTATAAACTAGCTGTGTCTACAACTTTGTTCACATGGACGCCTAGAAAATAATTTAACTGTAAAATTAATACATATATATATATATATATATATATATATATATATATATATATATATATATATATATATATATATATATATACAAATAGATACCGTATCTAATATAAAGTTAAGACAAGTAAACTTTTCAAGTAAGTGGGCTTTAAATTGAAATATCAAATTTCATTTATAATGCAGGGGAAAATCAATGGGAAAGTTACGCAATAAATGAAAACAAAAAATTTTGGTGAATTTTAATAGTTTAGAATCGTTTTAATTAACTTTATTATTATTATATTTTATTTGTTTCTATCCGCAGCTTCATTTACTTAATCTAATTGATTGTTCACTTAGATACTTTTAAATTTTGACTTTTTTGCAGATATACAAAAATATGTAATTTTTACCTAAATTTTAGAAAATACGGTAATGAAAACTTGATACAAATTTGCTACCTACCTTAATTGTTATATGAGCAAAAACAAATAAGTAACCGTATTGATAGATAGGCCAAAAGACAAACAATACCAATACTCTCAATTTCCAAGTCCGTCTTAATCCTTTCATTTATAACGATAAATTAATTTCCTTTTATTTTGCTATATTTAAATTCTTATTTTAAAATTTTTGGTAATTTATTACTTTTCAAAAATAAAATGTTCAGTCTTCACTATTTCGTTATACGTATGCTGAGATAGGGTTCGCATTCTTATTATGTTTAATAATTTAAGTTTTATATTTGTTTCATTATCTTTCCCAATCTTAGAGGACGCAGCGCAAATGGAACGTCGCACAGGGTATGTATCTTGGATTTCCTTCAATGAAATATTTATTATGCACTAAGTAAGGGCTACCTTAATCTCGACGTGTCAATCCCTTGGAGTAACAAGTGCCGAAGTGTCTGCATTGACAAATGCTTTTCCAACGGATTTTCTAATTCTCTATAATAAGAAGAGACGCATAGTTAAGTATTGAGACTTGATTGACGTATATTTTACATGAAATACCCGGTTAAAACCTTTTGACTTGATATAATCCGAACGAGTACGATATGATTTTTTTTTTTAATTTTGTGGTTTTCGTATTATTTTTAGGGTTTTGAAACTCCAAATGAAACACGAAACTCTTGTAAGATCACTCCGTATTTATTATCCGCCTATCACAACCGCTTTTCTTAGAAACTGCTTTATGCAGAAAATTAATTATTTTACATAATAATTAAACACACCATCATCAAAACCTAATATTTTGAAATATTCATATTGTATTTTTTACGGAAAAATTAAGTTCTCGAGAAAAAATTTAATTCCATGTATGATGTGAGCTATTATTTGTAAAGTCTAATTATTAGATTCGGAAAATTTTAGGCCGTATATCTTAAATATACAAAAAATATGTCCCCACCCATACATTTCCAAAATTACTGAACCGAATATTATGAAAGAAAAATAATTTTCAGAAGCCTACTTTAAGAATATAGGGAAACTAGAAAACGGTGAATCTAGATATCGTATTTTTTAAATATTCACCATAATATATATGTCTCCTACTCGGTTATAATAAGTATTATTAAATAGTAATTGCACTAGCAAGTGCATACTCTTGATGTCTTATGGGAAATCAAATAATTTCACTAAACACGAAGTACAGAATCGTCGATGAGGAAACCTGACTGGCACTTGGCCGGTATTACTTAAAAGAAGTCTTTATGATTATTTTCTCATCCCTATGGAATATGGGGTGAGGTCTATTATTGTTAGGAATGATTCTTAACTAACTTATGACAGGGTGTTTGTATTTGATATTATATGGAATCATATTAATGTGTGAATTTGAATATGTATCATTGTTTTTAGTGCATTCTTTGTAACGAAATTCCAATTAAATTTATTATAAATTTTATTTCTCGTTTACTCGAGATATTTATTTTCCATCAAAATTTATAACTCATATCATAATAATGTATAACTCATATCAAAATGTATAACTCATATAATAAATGTATAACTCATATCATTGATATAAATTTTATTTCTGTTTTATTTGAGATATTTATTTTCCATCGAAATGTATAACTCATATCAAAATGTATAACTCATATCATATCTGACTTAAAACCAAAGTATTAACTATAACGAAAATCAATACTTAGAAAATGATTATTCGTATCTCTGATCAAGTTACTAAACAATAATTTAACAATGCTTATAGAGACGCTACAGAAATGGAAACAAAATAATTCCATTCCGTTTCCGCCATTTAGCCAGATACTTCACAAGGAGTTCTTAATGCTGTGTTTAATCACAATTAAATGAAACTACGTGATGTAGTATTATTTCTACTTTCTTTATTTTCTTTACCACGACCTAGGTTTCGTTGTATTACAACATCTTCAGGTGGGATATTAGCAAAGATATTTGAATCTTACGAAAACATTATCAAACTCTGACAACTGGAAAATAAAGAAAAAATTCTCTATATTTTATGACGTGACAAGCCATTGAAAACTTTCAATTAAATACTTATAATGCCTTCTAGCAGTTGAGAAAATTATCAGTCTGGCATAAATTTATTGCTTTTACTGTTGCTATGAAACCAATATTCCAAAGTATTGTCAAAAATATATAGACCTAAAACGGTCTCAAACCAAATTTTAAATAGATATCAAGGTATACTTCAATAATTTAATGAAATAAATTACTAAACATAGTCGAATGGTTATCAAATATAAAGTTTTACATAATAATTTATTTTTATTATTTACATACAATTCATATATTTGGTGAACTTATTACTATAAAAGCAATCTCTTAGAACCTTTGGCTTGGGTTATAAAATCGACTTTCTAGTTTGAAGGTTGACCTAAAGTACCTTGTAAGTTTTGATATTAATATAAAAAAATACATTAAAAATACGCTTTAAAGGGGCATGTCTTTTTTGTTGCATGAACTAAATTACTTAACATTTTTAAAGATATATTACGCTATAGACTTTAGCAAACGATATGAACTTGATATATTTCAACATGCTATCTCAAGCTGCTCGTGAAAAAAATAGTCCGACGGACGTACGGACGGACGGAAAAGCAACTGATTTTAAGGGAAGATAAGGCATTTGTTCACTTTCGTGAAGGAACCCTAAAAAGAAGAATAATTGACATAGTACGTCAGATTACATATCTATTGAAATCAAATAAATAAACATTTTCATTGAAGAAAAACTTGTTTACTGTTAAGTTGCTTTTTTAAGATAACATAGTGTCATTTGGCACGAAATACCTTATAAATTCAATTCACTTTTTTTTCTTTTTGTATTATTACTGCTTATACTTTATATTATATTTGAATAGTTAAATGAAATATCTTCAGTTGACGAGACGCAATAAATTTATGTTTGAGCCTAACAATATTTTTAACAAGTTTACACATTTACGTAAGCTTTGATTAAAAACAACGCATTTAACAAATTAACGGGCAAAACATTCATAAACGGAGATGGACAGATAAATAAGTGATTGTGCCAACATTTCTTTTGGAATATTGAACTATGAAATACTAAGCTACAGGAAAATTGCATGATTCACGTATGAAATAAAATGTCTCGTAAGCAGTGTATGCTTACGAGACATTTTATTTATTATAAAAAATTAATATTTATAAAGAAAATTATAAAGATATTTTATGACGTATAAAAAATAAAGTATTTATAAAGAAAATTATTTGGCTTTTGCCTTGCTCGCCATTGATTTCATTATCTAATCAGTGATATATAAATTCTTAATTTTTAACTCAAAAAGTTTAAGCACGAAAACAATTATGAAGCTAGACACGGAACTAAATTATAATTTTCACCACGTTTATAGAGATTCGTGCCTTTTAACCTTGTTTCACAGAGAAAATGATATATATTTCCATTGTCCGGGAGATAACTGTCGGCTCTTTCTAGAAATTTAAATTAATTAGAGCGATAATTCATGAAAAATAATTTCGTTACAGAACCAGAAGGTCAAAATAGTTGCAAGGTTTTATGAGTTGCGTTAATGAAAAATAATGACTCAGACTTCTTAATGCTTACATTTTTCATTTCATTTTTACTTTGTGGTTCTGTTAAACTGATGAAGTTTTTTAATTTCCTTGTTTCTGTCAGAAACATACCTCATAAACCAGGCTTCATATGCTAGAATTTCAAAATTTAAATAAACAGCTAAAGAGCTGTAGCCAGTGTTTTCAAGTAAAATTTACTATTTCCTATTTTAGAAAAAGTCAATTATCCTTGGAATTGTTAGGGTCTGGTCGTGAAACACGCAAACCTTATAATTTTTATGGTCATGTCCTCTAGGTCCCCTCATAATTCCATCATGACCTGCACTTCAAACCGTCAAAATTTTACAGCTATTAAAGCTTTACACTTATGTGCATTATATTTGGAAAGTAGATGCATCATGTAGGTATTTCAATTAGTATTAGTATTAGCGAGCTGTTAAAAACTTAATATGTTAGTATGTATATTGGAAGCGATTTTTTTTCGCTTATAGCATCGAGTGCGATAACAAGCGCACACGTGCCGATCGTAAAACAGAATTTATTTATGCATGATTGGTTATTTTTTTATTTTAGTATCTGGATAAATTAATTTTTATTTTTACACATTATTTCGGTAGTTTAGAAGTAAAATAACTTTGGATTCCTTATAAGTTGTTTTTTTTTATTTGATATCCCACTTAAGGGAAAATATTAAAAAAAACAAATCGATTCTTTAATTTGCCCGCTTAAAAAATTTTATAGAGATATTTTTTACTAATGTAAAAAAAAATAGTACGCTTTTTTTCCACTATTTTCAGCTTCAAATTTCTATGTCAAAAGATTTCTGCGAAAAAACGGCTATTACAGATAGATAGACGGCCAACTTTTGAGTGACCTTACAAAAAAAATTCTTTTTATTATACTCAGAGCTTTCAAAACAAATTAATGTGCACTGAAAACTCTAATGGAAGGAAATGTTAACAATTGGTCAAGATTTTCTCTGATTTTCTAAACTCGTTTAAACATTAGACTATGTAAATTGTACGTCATTTTGAAATTTAATGTTTTACGGCCGGAAATTCAGACCGAAGAATGGTGAATGAAATCTTAATTTTATTTCAATTGACTTATACAATAATATCCCACTCGATTAAACGAGTGAAAAAAGACTTTATTTCTACTTTACATATATTTGAAAATAAATTAAATTATTTCGTCTGAAATTATAGAAACTATACTCAATATACTAAACATGAGATTTCCCATAAAAAAAATTTAATTTAACTTCTAGATGTCGAAGTAAAGAGTAATTGTGTATTTTAACAAGCTTTTATTAGGTCGACCTCCAACTAACCAATTAAGTAAAAAATCTACGAAACTAAATTTTGAGCATTTCCATTTTTTTGTATTATTATAAACCATGACTGCTTTATATATAGTTCTGATGTGAAATAAAAAAAATAGTACCGTCGGACTGATTCAATGAAATAAAACCGAAAATTACATACTAAACCCGATAACGGAACAATGTATCCTAACCGCGTTTGCGCTTCTAATTATTGCATCATTATGGAACTTAGCAATTGTTTGTAGTTCTGATCACGATACAATAAAATTGTACCATCAGACTAATTCAATGAAATAGAACCGTAAGTTAGCAGCTGAACTTGATAACGGAACAAAATACCCTAACTACGTTTGGGTTCCTATTTGTGGTATCATCTTGAATCTCGGCAGTTACGTGTAGTTCTGATTACAGCACAATAAAATTACATTTTCAAATTGATTTCAGGACGGAATCGGAAGTTATACACTAGAACTTCATATCGCCTGGTGATGGAATTTCGTAAAAACCAATCTTAATTTTGTTTAGGCTTGTTAAGTTTATTTGAAATCGAAAGGCGTTTATAATATTTTCTATAACAATACTATCAAGAAAGTACACAGCGATGTATAATATATTTTATATAAAAAAATTATAATATATTATTATTATAATATATTTTATATAAAAAAATTCAAAGTGAGAAATGTGCCGAGGTCTGATTGTTATTAGGGTGGTTAAAAATATAATATTGCAAGTGTCACTTCAGGGCACTGGGCGCAACTCTATCGTAAATAGCCTTGCCTGAATAAAAGAAACTCTGAGGGAGTCGACCGTTTAATTATCCGCTATTTATGGACAATTTAACGATTATCCCTTCAGACAAAATTAAAAAAAAAACTAAGAAAAAACAATAACACAAAGAAAGCAAAGATTAGAAGAACGGAAAAGCGCGAAGAAAACATCGTGAAACATAAATAAATATTACCTCCTCTAATATAAGACTATACAAAAATAAATTTAAAGTTTTAGAAACTAAAAAAAACACGCTTTCATAATATCTGCACTAAAAAGCAAAAAACAATTATCGAACCTGTTTTCTCTGTAAGGACTTTATTGTAAGCTATGTTTGTTATCGATTATAATATTTAGTGCAAAGCGTGGGGTTCTTTATATATAAATCATTTTCAACGCTCCACGCTTTTACACTCGAACATACTCGATAAAAAATATGGCTCACTAAAGCCCTTACAGAATAGACAGAGAAAACGTATTCGATTACAATGTTCATGCTTTTAGCAGTATTTATGAAAGCATGCTTCTTATTATGTTTTTTAAACTGTTAATATATTAATAACAGAGACATTTAGTAGTATATTAATTCCAAGAGAGTTAGTAGCAGGTTTTATTATTGTTTCCCAGAATATGTTTAATAATAAGCCCAAATATTATAGAAGAACCAGTAAGGAAGATTTACACACGGTAATGTTTACATACCTTTAGTAATATTCAAATAATTCGTTATGTGCTAAGATATATCCGCAACATAAACAGTAATCGTCAGCTCCTTTATCTAGATAACTATATGATCACAGGTCTATCAAATAACTATATTATCACTTATTTTACACTGAAAAATACAAATCAACCACAATAAATTTCATTTCAAGAAAACCCCTATTCAACTATCTTCACAGCCTCTTTACTCTCACGATATTCGGCTTTTTAGACCTTTCTTTAACAAAAGGCAGCCAAGATGTTTGCTCCTTATCTACTATATTTGTTCACGGTGGAGTCTCAAAATAAAATACGTATTGATAAGATAGAATAATGGCGGCGTTTGACGGATGCCGAGGGCGACGTCAACAAAGAGAAACCCATGGCCGCAATCGACAGAGGTCTGCCGATTATTTCCTGGCCTTCATTATATATATAAAAATTATTATTTTCATAATGGACAAGAACGCATATCATTCTACGAATGCGAGGTCACTTATGAACTTTTCTCCACGTGGGCTATCTTTTGTCCCTCCGTAGTTCAAAGGATCGTGCTGTTTTGTGGAGAGTTTTCCGTGTTGTTAGCCTCGATGTGTAAAGTAATTTGTGTTTATCAAAAAGTTTTAGGATAATATATGAAATATGAATGAATCGCGTAATAATGTTCATCGACATAGACATTAGAATATACGTGAATATGCCGTTGGTGAAATTTCATAGTTATATATATAATATATATATATATATATATATATATATATATATATATATATACCGATCGCTTTATGTCGGTTTCACTTATATTTTTATATAAATTGCATGAAAATATAAATGTTCTCAGTAAAACTTGGTATGTAAGAAAAGTTAAAACTTGTGAGAAGTTACAAAATGTGGTTAATGCAAAACTGAAATTTTAAGGAAGTAAAGCCTAGATTTTGACAATAAAAATATTACAAAATTAATTTTAGTAATAGCGAAAAGAATGTAACAAATGAGTCCATATTTCTATTTTGTCAGCAAACATTTTTACCCTCTTCCCCCTATCTAAACTAATAGGTAGTTGATTACAGTGATTCGTCGTTTATAATCACTTTTATTCACGAGTTGGAGTTTCGATTATAATATAAAATACATAATATTTTATTTAGCACGAAAATAAAGAAATAAATCAATAATGATACAGCTTAGAATTTACAACGCATTTATTTTTCTGTTTTGTGAAATTATGAAAAATAATATTTTTTTTAGGTATATTTAAATTTAACGAGATCACGCTTTACGCCGTGAAAAGTACATTGATTTTATTTGTAAGTACATTGATTTTATTTTTAAGTACATTGATTTTATTTGTTTTTTAGATTTGATGGTTATATAAAAAGAAAGATAAATCAATGGTCGTGACCTTCAAAGAAACTGTGACTATTGAAGAAAATTCCTATACAAAAATCTATATATTTGTACTTTGACTTTGACTGGTCTCCAGAGAAAAGTACGTATAACATTAGGCTCGTCAAAACTTCATGATGGAAGGGTATACATTGTGGAAAAATTATTTAGTATATTGAGGATTTGGTATTACACCGAATAATGATAGGAAAGAAGCATTTAATTATAAAACTTGTCACAAATTAAAATACACTTTTGAGAAAGAGAAAAACTAAATAACGAGAAAAGTTTATTTTAACAGAATTATGGCTAGAAGTAAAGATTTATTTGATTCAGAAATTTAGTATCATAATATTTGGTAGAGTTTCTACCAGAGTCAGAATGGAATCAGCAATAATACTCAGTACAAAAGAATTCTTCACTTGTGACCTAAGTCTCAATGTCAATTGAACTCAGGATTATTGAATAATTGTATTTCCAGTTGATTTCAGAGGTTTGTTATAAAATTACAATTACAATGAATAACGGAACTATTTTTAAATTCACTCATTTGCCCATCCGTCCGTCGATTACAGCCGTTTTTTGTCGAAAATTGTTTAATGTATATATTTAAAATTTAGCTGAGTATATGTGCAATGTACTCAAAAATATCAATATGAAAGATTTAGAAACGCAAGTAAGTATCCACAAAAAGAACTACAATTCCATTATACAAATTTTGGTATTATGTACTCTGAACTAGTAAATTTTCATTTGTACCCAAATGCGTTCACATTTTTTTTAGTTTCACGGTGGTATATTAGAATGAAATTACAATATATCAGTTTCTTACATTAAACCATTATGTTTTAACTCAAAAGAAATAGAGATTCGATCGACATTGACATATCCTAAATGTAAATATAAAGTAGAACAATTTCAATACGATCATTTAAAAATTATTTTTAACATATCGGTAGCCTAAATATATACATGTTTACTAAGGCTTATGATAAATATTTGTAAAATCTACTAGCATTTTATCCACAAAAGCTATAAATTCGACATGACATCAATTCGACATTTCGACATTTTTTTTAATCACCTTCACATCTTATTTATTCAACATCGTGAATTCTAAAGAAGATATAGCAAACAAGGTTTTCCAAAGCATCGATACAAATTATCAAAAGCATGCATGGTTGAGCAAAACAGCCATTCTAGAAGCTAAAAATGTTAACATACACGGTATAAACGTCATTTTAAACAGGATCGCAGGTGAAATGGTGACATACAAATCCACTGACTCCCTGATGAATCGAAGTGAAGTAGTGAATTTTCCAACCGAATTTCTTTATTCTCTCGATATACTCAGCTTACCGTCACTTAATTTTGAAAATAGTAGTGCCAATTATAATACTCCGAAACATAAATCATCCAGTTATACAATGGCACACGATTAGTATTTACAAACTTGATGAACAATTTAATTGAAGGAAGAACTCTGATTGAACCTCATAAAAGTGAAAACTTAACTTCCATGAATACCACACGATAAATATGGTATTCGAATTCAAGGGACTTCAATTTCCAATACACCTTGCGTTCGCCATGGCTATCAATAAAGTGTAAGGGAAATTTTTGCGAGTGTGCGGTTTGAATTTAGAAAATGATTGCTTCTCTCAAAGGCAATTATAACGTCCCACACTCTAGAGTCGGTAAACCATCTGATCTTTGTTCTTGTGCAGAAAGCAGACAAATAAAAAATGTAGTTAATCCACTTGCTTTAAAATGAAAAAATGATTTTCTGTGAAAAACCTCGTTTTTCTTCCTTTCCTTTCATTCCACGCAAGCCAGAGTATTTAAATGAAATATGTGTTTTCTCGGTGAATCTATGTTCACTAGGATGATTTTATTTCAAATCATATAGACCCACAGCGAAGATTGGCCGGGTTTAGATGGTAAAGAATAATTATTGTCTTTTAAACAACAGAAGTAAAAATTAAAACTTTCCTTAAACATTTGCTCTTGCAAATTACAAAAGTTTGCGGTCGGCTTGAGCAAGGGCGGCAATTTATCGGGGAGGCCATTACGGTGGACCGAACATTTGTAGGAGCCCGGTGCTGTTAACGTAGTGTAGTCAATGGTGTTGTTTATCTGTTTGTAAATTTATATTCCATAACAATTTATCTTATGACTGTAGGGAAAAGTTTATATACATTATCTTATTGACCGCGTAATTTAGAATAATATGGCCTGTCTGATAAGATGGTCAATCAACAGGTTTCATTTTTTTTCCCTAAATGTAAATGTTTAATACTAGTAAACGACGGCTAGTATTACATGACATCTGCTGTAAATGTTGTTTAAAAAAATAACAAAAACTATTTTTCGACTCAAACATTTGAACCAATCCCATAATTTTTTATAAATTTATGGTTATCAGATTTTTGTTAGTTTTGGAAATTATAATATATTTCAGTCCGGTAGGCGATTATCTTTAAATATAATCGCCTACCGGAAATGGCATTTCAAAATGAAATGCAAACTAGTGAGTAAGCTAAAATTCGTTAGTTACCATATCATCACTATTATCCGATATGATGGCCAGTTTGGTATTAAGCTGGTAGAGTCACATGCATTAAAATGTGCTATAAATGTTTTTAAATAAAAATGTTACACTAATATTATTTTACTTCACGGTATAAAAATATGAGTATTCATAGCGCTTCCGTCAGTATTGGAGACATGTATCAGAGAGTAACTGTAAATTAAATCAAGAGTGTAAGGCATTATTAGTATCTAGCGCCAGAACAGATCAACGCAATAAGCAAAAAATTCTGCCAAGACGAGTCAACTTGCACTATAAGAACTTCATACACATTTAAGCATTTATAAACATTTAAGGGTACATAGTATTTTAGTAAACTATTTGCTAACATTAACTTTACACAACCTATAGGTTGTGAAAAGTTAATTTTGTATTTCACTATGACTTGTATCTGTTTTTTCTCCATAGGTGATAAATAAATAAAAAAGAAAAAAATATATAAACTCTATATTAACTTAAATTATAGTGTAATCTGAGTTAGAAAATTCTTTTCGAACGGACATTCATGTCGAAGTCCCTTGCTGATTATGTATACGTCGTAAATTTGAATTGGAATATATCTAGGAAGAAGTTAAATTTAATATCTTTGTTGAAATATGCATAAAGAATAGTTTTTTATAATTGAAACCTAGTCTAAGTAGCTGGTTCCAATGCATTTAAATATCGACTGGTTTTTATTTACTGACTAACTGGTTGTTCCAAATTTATTCGGTAAAAAGGGACCATGACTTTCGTTTAATTAGTTTTTTTGATATTAAACTTACTTACGTTTAGTCCTTTTTTTTTAAATTGCTGAAATTTTATTTATTATATATGGTTTTCTGAAAATATTAACTTTTGAATGTACGGTTATCATATAATTTTTTATGTACATTCACCAAGTTGTCAATATCTAACGATGGAAGAAAAATATTTTCTCTTTATTCCTTTATTCCATATTGGAACAACAAAATGTATAGCAACTGAAAAGATAAAACAATTTAACACAGTAATTAAATAATTGCATTCAACGCATACATAATTGCATTCAACACGTATATAATAATCTTATAGACTGTCTTCTCGCGAGAAAATCTGAACTGAATAAATTTAGTTTGGTTCTACAAACTATGATGATTTCCCGCTATTCGCGAATTTGTCATTCGCAATTTTAAGTATTCGCGGTAACTGACTTTTAGAAATTTTACTTATTATAAATAGCCTAAATTATATATAAAACATGCCTGTGCGTGTGCGCTTTGTTTGTTGAAAAATATAGACAGAGAACAACGGGTAGGTTGTCAACATAGAAAAAAATTTCAAAATATCAGTTTGTATTGCTGATTTATGTACTGTGAATGAAATTTAGCAAAGTATTGCATCTCTCTATAATTAAGAGAAGCTGGTAAACTTTAGGGATAGGGAAAGTTATTTTCACGACGGAAAGAAGAGTGAAGTTTAGTACCTAATAAGGGAACTCAAAAAAAAACAACCTTAAATTTTTATTTAAATTAAAAATTTAAGGTAGGTTAACCTAAATTCGTAATTGTTTTTTAATTATATACAATAAGTTAATAATTTTGTTTCTGTAAATATTTTTTGCCATTTCATTATAAAAACATTATAAAAATAAATAGAAACTAGGCGACGTAGTCTATGGATAACTATTATAGTTATATAATACTTATCTTATGGTTTTCAAACTTTGTCATTTTTGGTGTAAAGTATTCAAATTCACAGGAATTGCAGACGTGGATCCCTGCTTGAAGCACCGAAGCTTACTGGCTTTTCTGCACTTAAAAAGTACATAAAAGCCAGTAAGCTGTAGAAATATTCGGAAAGATTCAGTCTGGGAAAAGAAATTGCATTAGATAAAATGCATTTTGTTATAAATTAAATTATAAAACCCGTAATAACACAATTTTTCATTTAGAATATAAAAACAATAATAATTAAAAATTTATAACAGCAGACAAAACAAACATTAAATAAATCTTCAAGATTTTACTTGTGTAGATGAAAAAATTATTGAAAATTTCGTATTAATTTCAAAAACATAGAAAATAAAAAGTCACATTGGTTCAAAGGACTAATGGTTGTATAGTACCTGTATAGTTGACTACTTGTATTGAAATAACGAGCTAGCGAATGTGTTCAGAGAATGGAACATTCTGTTACGGTCATCACAGATCCATTATGGTAGTCTCTTATTATTTAAAAATTCAACGAACCTCCATTTTCCTGTTTGTTGGGATTCTCGCTATTCCCGATTTTGTTATTCGAAGTAACCTTAAAAAAGTACATTAATCCCCGCGAATGTCGGGGGATTAATGTACTGTTTTAGATTATAAATCCGAAATAGAAGTACAAAAGCTCGTTAGTTTATGTGAGCTTTACTTTTTATTTTTAGTATAAAACATGACAGTTGAGATAATAATATGATGTACAACATCATTTCTTCATCAGAAATATAAAAATGAAAATATTTAATTTTAAAATGACTTCCAAATACAAGAAAATAGAAATTTACCACACTGACGATAAAGTTAAGAAAAGATGACAGAATTAATATATTACCTTTCATGTAAATATTTTGTTTTGAATTTTGTTTGGTGGTAGTTTTATTAAGTCACTTTAGGTGGGATTTTATGAATATCATTGAATGTAAGAAATATCTACTCACGTTATATGCCAATATTAATATTATTTCACGATAATTATACATATATATATATATATATATATATATATATATTTATATATATATATATATATTTCTTCTATATTTATAGATTTTAAACATATTTTATATATTTTAAGCGTACGGGATTATTAAAATCTTCTAATATATTTTTTTATTGAAATACATAATTTTAATACAAATTAATTAACAAATGTGAAATTTATCTCCGTTATCCACTTTATCAACAAACTGACATCGGCTACCAGTAAAGATATCCAGTGACGTGAAAATGAAGATATAGTAATGTAAACTGGACTCGTTATACTCCTCTTGGTGGCAATATAATCAATGAAAATTTTCTCACTTTTCAATCTCAGTTCATGAGTTTATCTGTCTCAAAGATTCGGAAAGAATGTTAAACAAGTTTAATTTCCACATCTCCCTTCAAATATTTAAAAGTTCGAAAAAGTTTCCCTTGTTAGATTGGCGAATTTGCTAATTGCATTAAATACAAACGGAACTGTCATCTAGTTTAATATTGCGCGAAGGAAATAAAATATATGTAACAATTCGAAAAACATATTGTTCTATTTGAATATTTGCAGCCAGATTAAAATCTATGGACAGTTTGTTCGTACATTAACGGGTATATGTCGCGAGCGCCGACCAGTGTCGACTGACAAAGTTTCGATGTCGATGTCTAGGAAGTCGTGTCCGATCAATTTCGTTACGTGCGGCTTATGTTACAGCGAGCATTACATTGAACGTGCTGGTCGGTAACAGATTGTGTTTATTTCGATTTGGGCGAATGATGGTCTGTCGTATTGTGACCCTCGAGGCGAAGGCTAAAATTAGATATCTTGTTCAAGTAATGGTGAAAAATAACTAGTATTCATGATAAATAGAACCATTTGGTGTCGAACATAAATATTTTTATTCGTATAGCAACATTTTTAATTCTATCAATACCACGTGGTTTTTTTCGTTGTTTCATCAGTACAAGTAATGAAGCGCGCTCTAAAATTGTTGATAGAAATTTAGGATGGAATTAAACTTTTTTGGATTATCGATACTCTTCTTAGGATGCCATATGTTTGTAAATTAAAAAGAAATAACATATATTAAGAGATTTTTTTTCATAATAATATAAAGAAGTTATATTTTGCCAGATAAATAATTCCTTTTTCAAAGCTTAACTTTGGTACGTCACATCTATATACGTATTTCAATTTAAATCAGGAACATTTAGTTATGAAACATTGAAAAATTCATCGAACCCCGTCTCAATTATCCCGTCCTAATTTGATTGATATTTTCTATATTCCAATTTAACACTGTTTTCATTGCAAAATATTTTAATAAATTCAGACACTAAAACGGCGACAGACAGAGGGAAAGAGATTTTCTTTTGAAAAAGTTCAGCTTTCTAATTTTAGGAAAAACAATTTTTTTTCATATGATATAATTTGCTATTTGTGAGAAAATGAAAAACATACAAATTTCTATACATTTCCCTACATTATTGTAAAAATATGAGAAACCGCGAAGAGTATTTCAAAAAACTTTTTATAGATGCAGACAGAGCGCGTAACACAATACAATTCTTAATCAGTATGTAATTGCCTTATCATTTCTAGGATTGCGTACATATTATATCTATCCAAACTTTTTTGAAATACTCTTTGCTGTTTTTCATATTTTTATAATAATGCAGGAAAATATAAAGAAATTTATATGTTTTTTATTTTATCCCGAATAACAAATTATACGATACGGAGAAAAAATTTGTTTTTTTTATAATTTCAAAATGAATTAATCATTCGATCTGTATTTATAGGCTGCTACCTTGTAAAATTTAAACAAATCACAGAATTTTTGCAGATATCGTGTAATTCGGCTTCATTATCCGTGTATTATAAGCTATATCACTTAAATAAAAAATGTTTATGGTAGCAAAAAAAGAAATGAACTTAGTAAGCTACTTGGGGTATTTTTCATAAACAAATGTAGAAACAAATTCAACATTACATCGTTTGATTTCACACCTTGTCATATTGCTTAGAAGAACTAAAAGCTCAAGCCATTTGAAAAATAAAATAAAAAAATGTATTTTTGTTCGCTTCATTTAATTAAATTCAAAATATGATGCATGAAAATAAAATCCATAAAGCAATGCCCGACCAGACCCTAAAAAAATGATTCAAAAATTGTTGATCGATGCAACTTTAAAAAAAGACAAAGCAAAACTATTGTTTTCAATTTTGTAAAAAAAGTTTTACGCCGTAATTGGGTATTAGTTTTTTAAATCTCATTTTTTATTTATATTATAACGTAGTATTTAATAATTTAATAAAATAAGTAGTATTTAATGAAAGAAAAACGTTAAAAGACCTAATTTAAAATAATAAATATCTTATCATATCTTTCTGTGCAAATTTAAAGTACATAAACACCTAATTTGTTGAAGGAAAACCTTCATATAAATTAGACCGTCATTTGTAATTCAAGATTGGTCCATGATCAATATTTACAATATTTTGTAAGAACTCTATTTAATTCCCTTGCCCAGCATTTTCCCAACAGCCATGGAGTTACATTTTGTTGACTAGAATATTATTCTTACTAGAATAAATCTTCAATAAAAACGTCAAATTTTAATAAATTTAGTGAGTATTACTTTGGCTAATATTTTCGTATAAAATTTAGTTAATATTACTAATTGCGACAAATTAACAAAAAAAAAGATTTAGGCCCAGAACAAAGAAAAAGAAATAAAAACAACCATGACACAACAGACACGTAACTAATCTTACGAGGCTTTCGTTTTTGCGTTTGAGGTACATAATTCTAAAATATGCATTGTGACTTAAACAAGTTGCTTTTTTTGATATTGGTTGAATTTAATGTTGATACTGACTTATACTAGTTATTAGTTATTAGTAATATTGAGAAAACGTTTTCCAATATTACTATTCAACAAACATCATAACGTATATGAGATATGATCATAAGTGATTAGGTGGTGGCAGCGGTTTCGAAATTACACAACAAATTTTATTGGCAATGTACTATTTTTCAGACGTAAGAATCATGTTTCCATTTTACTTAAAATATAATGAAGATAATTAAATTAAATTGTATATTACTATCAAAGAAAAAAAACTTCAGTTTGAGCAGTTTTCTCGTACTATTTATAACTAATGCATTGTAAAATTACAGTTTGAGCAGTTGTCTCATACTACGATTAATCCATTGTAAAACTGAAGTTTGAGCATTTGTCTCTACTTTTTATAATTAATCTATTGTAAAATCTTACGACTATCTGTATTATCCATGAGTCAAAAAAATTGTGTGCAATTGACACGTGTGTGGGCTAAATATGTATGTCAAGAAATTAGCACACATGAAATAAAGATACAACCTTTATTATACAACGAAAATGCGTTTAGTGAAAAATATGTTTTTGTTGAGCTCACTAATACGGGAAATATATTATCAAGACACTTTTATGCAAAAAATTTAAAACGACGAGTAAAAATTTTAACGGAAAATTCAAGAAAATTTACAGAAAAGTGTTAAATAATAGTATATGTATCGGTATCTGTATATAATTCTTAATATCACTGATTATTGAGTGGAAAGTAGATTTTAATAGGCTGTTTGGCTTTTTAAATTGAATACAATAAAATTTTATTAAGATTAAGCGGCGAATTTTAATGATAAAATTATAAAGGGTCAAGTTTACATCCGTCCACACAGTTAACTAGAATTCTGTTTTCCGATTTGCAAAATAAAAAATTGTAACAATTTTATGAATTTATATGTCCTATTCTTACGTACCCATAAAAGTCTATAGTAACTTTATAAGGATTCTAATACCCCGACGTCATTGCGATTCATCTTGTGTATTTTTTTAAAATATATATTGCAAAACGTGTATTACTATTTCATATTAATTTAACTACATTAGCAAGCTCTGTCATTCTGTTTCTGTATACATTATATCCGTATACTTAAAAAGGTTCTTTAAATTTCTCGCCAGAACTTACTTTCGATTTTTACATAATTTTTTTATGGAAATATAAATTAGACGACTAATTGTTAACTCTTTTCAAGCTAAATATTTTGTAAACGTGGTTAAAAAAATAAAAGTGGTAAAAGGAATCTAAATTTAAATAAAAGTGATAAAAAGAGCACAAACACCATCGGTGTGCTAATTTCTTTTTCATCTCCACTTTTTGATAAGGGGAGGTACCTTAATAAATAGGAAAATATTTCAATTAAATGAAAAAAATCATATTAATTGAGAGGTATTCTTGACAGTTTAAAACTGTAAAAACTACAAGCTTGTTATAGATGGACGGACACACATCTGGACATGATAACATTTATAAGGGTTGACTACCTGAAAATGTATTCAACAGTTACTTAAAATAAAAAAAAAATTATTATGAATATAAAGAAACAAAGATTTGCATGATTTATACACATTGAATATATGAATGAGGATATATTATCGAAAATCATTTCTTCTCTATGTACAAAGTATATATGAAATCTCCGCTCTTCTCATTGCAACAAACCGACATCGCTGTATCTGAGCGAACATCAGCAACTTGCCAACTGCAAATTAGCTTGTAGAAGCAGAAACTAACAACCAAGTTTCTTAAACATCCCCAGCGGGCTGTTTACACAGTATCTTTCGCTTTGTGGATTTAGTTCCGTCTTACTCGCCGATTTGTGCACAAGTAAAAGGTTTTACTCGATCTTGCTTGTATGAGTCACAGATTCTATCTATCAATTGTAAAAAGTTAGAACGGATCAGATATCATAGTCATTGTACTCTCGATTATAAAGTTTCATCAAGGGTAATAATTAGTGTTAAGGAAACCCTGTTAAATTTGATAAATTTATATTTGTTTTCTTTCGTCTCTTTACTCAATAATAAGAAAGCTTTGTTATGAAATTATTCACATTAATGCATCCAAAGATTACCCTCGGTCGACCTATTTTTCATTAACTTTCCTTATGAACTGCTGAGTGATTCAAGATTTCTCCAGAAAATTAGATTATTTGTACTACTGTTACCATTTTGATTTGTTGCTTATATTTTTATCTCTAAATACTATAAACGACCTATAGAAATAAGAAGTAATTAGCACTTCTAATCAGCAGGCAAGTCATATTAATATGAGGTTTAAATAAGACATCCTTTCACATATAAACGTGACTTCTTTCACTCTGCGCTTTGCCTATCCATAGTTCTGAGAATATAATATAATCGTATTTGGGTTTATGTTATTACTCTCTAGGTAAGTAACAGTTTTACTTTTGTGTCCAATAATTATAAATCGTTTTAGATGTTATAAATCTTGACGTCTACTAAAATTAAAACAATTAAGTGAAGTGCAAAAATGTTCACTTAAATGTATATATATACATATATATATATATATATATATACACACACACGTGAGAATCAAATCCAAAACGCGTAAAGTTTTTTTAGAATTATTTGTGATAAATCGATGAACAGGTCAATCACAAAAATGGTTAAAAAAAACTATCAAATTTTTACAAATTGCTAAATTTACATAATTGGTACATGTCATATTCAATAAATCAATATTATGATCTATGTTACGTATTCATAAGAATATATAATATTATGTTATGATTTTACAGCACAAGTGTACGGAAATCGATAACTCTGAAAAGTTTGAATGAAAGAAGCATTTGACGATTATTATTGGCTAAATAATTTATATATTGTCAATATTTAAATCTATGTTATTTTTTAAAATTTACATTTAATTAGATTTTTGTAATTACTTATTTAGTCTTTGATAATTAATTTAAATAACACAATTATCCAAATAATTTTATATGCGTCATTCGATGTTCGAACGGTATGCGGCCGAGCAGCAGGTGGTAATGAGATAAAAAGCGGTTAATTCTGCCAACGAAATACCAGGCGATTTTATTGATTGGAAATACGTAAAGGGTCTCAGGGAATTTTTTTTACGTCGGGTAGTTCTTGAAATACTTACTCGAGGTTAAAATTTTTAGGATATGATTAAAATATTTTTAGAAAATTTGTGAAATGGCAACCGCTTCTGGTGGTCGAACGTATCCGCCAGATTCATAAAAAGGTTTTCTGTTAATGCGACTGTTACAATGTCAAATGGTGCGCGCACAGGTGAATGAATGAAAATTCTGTGTATAAAGAATTGATTTTTTTTATAAATATTAATTTCATTTCCAATATTTTTTTAAAATAACATGTTTATTTTAATGATATTTGTATGACATCATCAGGTGGGCAATTTGTAGAGATTAATTGATCTTTGCAGATTGGCCACCTGAAGATGTTGTCATACAACTTAACCTAGGTCGTGGTAAAGAATTTAAATAAAGTAGAAATAATACTGAATCACGTAGTTTAATTTAGTCATGAGAAATTAAAGCAACGACTTGTCTTTTTTAAACTTACTGGAAGTGTCAATTCATGAAAAAATAGAACATTTTTTTACCATATGATAAACCATATGATTTCGTAGTTTAGATATATTAAACATATTTTTTTCTTTATTGTCAGATGGAGGTCGAATCAAATATTTTAGGGAATATTTTTATCACTGGATATAGACGTTACCAATAATAATCTATAATCAAATATTTTTATCTCTGGGCTATCTAATAATATTGACGTTACCAATAATAATATCATATACAAAAACCATGACTTGTTTACCATTTTTGGCATACTTTAGCACTACTGCACTAATTAATATGTCAGTATCCTTTTTGCTTCTTTTATTTTACATTCATTTTTTATAAGATAACTGAAAAATGCAGTGATGGGGACATTTATATATAAGAATCAGAGAGAAAATTACACTAAGCATAAAAATTGGAATATTATTGCGATCCGTTTCTTTTCTTACTCTTACCAAGTCATTGTGAATGTTTCCCCTGGACAATAACCTGTAATTTGTTAAACACTTATTAATTAAAAAATTAGTTAACCGTTAATGAAAAAATAAACAAAAAATTAAATATAGATAGCACAGTATGCATGAGTGCAGATTTTTGACATCTTTCTTTTCGGTACTAGAACTATACACATGCAAAGTATCGGCTCTTAGAGAAATATTGCCAGGTATGGAATTAATATGACTTTACTTGACTGAACAATTGATATTATATGTAGTTTTATTAATCATAGTTTAAGTAATAATTACGTCTACACCTTTATATCGAGACTCAATGAAGAAAATACTTAACTTGTTAATTAACTTGTTAGTTTACCTATAAAACTAGGTCACTGTTCGTTACTTGACATTAAGAATAATCTGGGTATTAACTTGTCAGAATTCAATATTTCACCTAATTAATTGTTGGTAATAGCAGTTGAGGTGAGTCGATCCGCAAGTTTTATTAGCGGCATTATTAATTGAGTGCGACAAGGGAATGATCTTAAAACGATACGGATGAGTAATAAGTTTTACTTAACGTTCTATGCTGGTCGGACAGATCGAAGTATTTAAGAGATAAGTACCTGAGTTGAAGAATATATACACGAGGGATAGTTTGTTAGGATAGTTTATTATGAACTGTTGGTATACCCTTTATACACGGTTGATTTTGCGTTTTTATTTTTGATGAATTTTTAAGTTCGTACATTCATTATTGTTAATATTGTAACGAAACTGCTGTGTGGAGAAATTTGTCGAATTTCAATTGTATTTTTTTTTTGCTAAGAGTCTTTAAATGTTATATTTCAAAATATAACCCGTGAATGAAATAAAAGTTGTGTAAAGAAAATTTTTTTTTTAATTTATATCTCTTTGGTTTTGTCTGAAAAGCGTCATTATCCATAGACACGTCGTTTTGATTACTCTTTTCATATTTTAGCTTTCAATTTATTGAAAACTATAAATAATTTCAAGCAAAAAATGTTATCCATCGATCTGCTTAAAACTTTCTACAAATTTTCTTATCGCAAGCATATATTTATTAAAGTTAATTGGAATAACAAAGGTAGAAATTTGTAACATGCATTTGGAATTTATGAAAAAGAAAAATTCTCCTAAGAGCTATTTAAAATTTTGTTTAATGGTAAACTATTTTTATACTTCAAACTACTCATTTTAAGCCTTATTACAAATAGCAACATTACCACTTTTTAAGTTGTCATTCATATCAACGTTTTACAACTCTGTTCTTTATAATTTCAATAATCCATGTCATTTAATTTATTGAACAAGAAAACTATAATATAGTGCTGAGTACAGATATTACGGTTACATCTTATGTAATGACATCTATAATTATAGAAAGTATTTTTAAAATTGAGTTACCGTTATAAAATTAGAAATTACGTTATGAAGGCAACTTAAATAAGTTCTCTTGACATTTGGTAACAAATAAATGTTAATCAGTTTTCGGTTTATTATAAATTGCGACTGTACTTTGTTTTTTGTAAAGTCTCTTTAAATGTTATTTTTAAAAATAAAATCTCTCTTACGAAATGAAAGTTGTGTAAAGAAAAAGTTGTAATAAATTTTATATAATTACTCTTTGTTTTAAGCTCAAAAGCTTTTTGATGCATAGACACAAGATTTTTATTATTCTTTCCATATTTTTGTTTTTATTATATTGAAAACTACAAATAATTTGAAAAAAATATAATCCATCGACTGCATATCACCTGGCCCGCTTAAAACTTCGTACTATTTTTTTTAATACAAGCACATATTTATTCATTTTAATTCAAATAGCAGACGTAGAAATATGTTACATGCATATGGAATTTATGAAAAAAGAATTTCTCATCAGCGCTATTTAAATGTTTTCTTAAAGTACAATTACTTCTCATATTTAATATTACACATTTTAAGCATTAATACAAATAATAATGTTAGCACTCTTTACGAATTTGTCCTTTAAAAGTTGAATAATATTAATCTTTTATGTTATGTGTTATTTAAATTATTAAACAATACAACTATACAACAGTGCCAAGTACGCATATCATAAATTCAACTTGTGTAACTCTAGAATTATAGAAAATTTTTTTTAAATTGAATTACCGTCTCAGAATTAGAAATTACATTATGAAAACAACCTGAATAAACTCTTCTGACATTAGGTAATTAGGGATAAATAGATGTTTGCAATTTGATACACTATTCAATTTTAGACATAAAGTAAGGATGATAACGGAATTTGACACGAAGCTATCAATGAAATTGAGAATTTTATTAAGGTGAAAATTTTTCCAGGTTCACCGTTCATTTACATTAATAAATATCATCCAGTTTTAGTTGGGAACTATCTCACACCAAGGTTTTTTTGCAATAATTATGAATTTAATTTTCAGTGCTTAGTTTTAAGTATGTCTCTGTAATAAATAGCGCGCTTGCAATATTGTCAAATAAATAACTATTTAATTTCAATTGGTTTATAATTTCACCGATCGTCACTCAGTATAATTAACAAACACTTTATATACTAGTCAATATTTAATATCAGCTCATCGAAGCTTGATGTATGAACTAGATAGCTAATAATTTGCTGATCTCTCTGCTGATCTAAATATTAGTTGTAATTATTCGTAAAAAGAGAAGGATGGTGATATATGGAGAGGCGGGGGTGCTATAAATCATTGCTTCTCCAATGTATTATTTACATTGATACCAGTGTATGGAACTCGTCATTGAGATTTCGTTAAATTGTTTGTTTAATTAAATCTGTGTGATTGGGGGTTTTGCTCACCGATAATTATAAAGCTTGTGAAACAGATGGTTAATATAATTAATTTATAATAACTTTATACAAGGTTACAAATTTACTATGAAGGCTAATGCACGATCAATCTGACGATAAGCGGAATATAATTATGTAAAACGTTAACGCGTTCACGCAAGTAGCAAATTTTAATTTTAATTAAATTTCATGAGTCACGTTTTAAGACAAAGGCCTATTATGAACCTTGAGTTTACCGAATATTGTTCGGAAAACCTTTTTGTTCAATATTCTTGACATATTCATGGCTTTACATACAATGTTGGAAATTGCGCCAAGCCTAGAAATTTCAGATAACATATTCTTATCTGAATACTGGATTAAACAGGTCCAGATTTTAATTATGAGCGCTATCTTAAACCACGTTTAAGGTAATTACAAAACTAAAACTAAAATTAAGTCTCTTTGGTATGTTCATTAAAATTTTCTATCAGTCTTGGTGATCTACAAGAGGTGAGTACAAATTAGATGCTAATATATCGTACCCTGCCTTATGGTAACCCATAACATTGTTACCACTCGAGTAAATTATTTTATAAATAAATAAATAGTAACGCGACACAGTATATTATTTTAAGAATTCACAAATATTAATATTATTATCATGCATATCTTTGAAAAGCATGAACAAGTCACCTGCTGTATCTTTCACAAGAGTGAATATCTTAAAAGCTTTAATATTTAGAATCATTCCTGCAATGTAATAGAAATTTAGCTAAACTTTTAGAAATGAAGTTTTTTTCATAACTTTTATTTTAACGGTATAAAATAAATGTTTGGTAAAAGCTTTTATTGATAACTTAACAACACTTTTTCATAATATAATAAAAAAATAGTTCGAAATCTTTACCCACACGATTATATATATATATATATATATATATATATATATATATATATATATATATATATATATATATATATATATATATATATATATATATAACAATAAAATATCCTCGCATAAATAATACACTTTTAAAGCAATTTACAAGTTAAGGTGAACGACCTCGCGCTTAATTATAATAGTTTTGAAAAAGCTTAACTAGGAAACGTGAAAATAAACATGAGCCTTATGGCTATAATTCATTCTTTGGTACCACAGCATGCTGAAACTCCCTTTTAATTTACATAATTTCAGGAGAGCTACTCAAAATATGACTCTCTATCTGCGTCGCCGATTTTGAAGACAAATTATTTATAATTATAAAAATATTTAAGTTTAAATTTATTCTAGTATAATTACTTATCCTTTTGGGTATTCCAACGTGGAACAAGGAACCCATATAATTTCATAACGTTCGTCCACCCGTCTATCACAGACTAACAAATTCTACAATTTTAGACGTAGAAAAATAAAATTTACCAAATTTATGTTCAATATGTAGGTCTCAATTAATTTATAACGAAACATAAAAAAATCCGTAAGTCCACTTTTTCAAAGAGGTAAAATAGGCGTGAATTTATTCGTTTTTATCACAGAATAGAGTATAATTACAAAGGTAGTTTAAAATCAATTTTAGATTACATTCATCACTTTTCTCTTAAAAGGTCCGTTCATTAAATATTCAGCTTTCAATAAATATGATATTTAACCCTACGACTACAATAGTTCCTCTATAGGTTTGAAGAATGTAAAAAATATATACGTATGCAATGGTACATTATTTGATTGTATTTGATTTTAAATTTAAAATTATTATAAGTCCTCCTACTTTGCGCATGTTCAAAATAATCAAGTATACTGATTCTGTCAGTGTATCCGTAGAGTAAAAAAAAATACTAATGCTTCCTCGAAGCCTCCTGTTACCCCTACATATTAAGATAACGATATGAATAGGGCGTCTGGATCAGGTGGACTTAGCAAAAAATTCGAAGCGGTTACGACAAAACCTTGAAGAGTTTTTTATCTCTTTACCCCTGTCACTAAGTTTGGGTTGACTATTGTTTTTCTTTTAATTAGTCAACAAATAAATGGCCAAAATTCGAGATGCTAATTTTACAGAATTACATACTTCCATTTTGAAAGTATTCTAAAATTTATTTCTGAACTTTGAACCTAAACAATTAATATTATTTGGGTTTAAAGTTCAATTCAATTAATTTTAAAAAAAAGCATATTTATTTACTGACATCTTCTATTTTCCCGCATCTTCAAGGAGCCACAAAAACAAAATTTATCTATTTATTATGTTTTATACTAATCACTCCATCTCTTTTCAACTAATTGTAAATATCCGTTTACACACGATCTCTACGCAAATATCTTAATGAAGTATCTTTACTAATTTTGTCGTACGCATACTACAAAAAAAGTGGAAAAATATAATTATTACTAGTTAGCGAAAGGAACGAAGCCATTTAGTGCAGGAAGGAAGAGAGGTATATTTGAAAGTGTTATATGCAGCTCCACTATTTCTCAACTCAGTAGCAGATAATGATCTTATTCACTGGAATTTCATTTCTAATTGTATCACTATGTTTGTTTGCTAGATAAACGATCCCAATGAAATTTTGCATACATGTAGTCTGTTTTGGATACACAAGATGGGACATTTAATTCAAAATAGATTTAATATTTTTGGTTAATAAAAAAAACTACGAAATTATTTTTTATAACATATAAACATGAACGTGCATAACAGTATAAACATGAACGTGTTTATGTAGAAATATGCCACTACAACATTACCTACTGGTAATGTTGTAGTGACTGCTACATTACCTACAACATTACTTACTGCAGGTAATGTTGTAGTGATTTACAATAACTACAGAGAACAGGCTTTTTTCACGCTATTTTCTGATACTCAACTTATTAAAATACTTAACTATTTCCGATACTAAGATCCTATTTTTAAACAAGGATTTTTCTTTTATATTTCCCCACTATTTTTTTTACTTTTCTACGTGAGTGAAGTCATGGATCAAAGTTGATTCTTTTATAATGTTATGTGAAATGTACAATGTGTATGGAACGATAAATTTACGTGGGACATAAAGTAAACGCGATGTGCTCATTACCTTAATTCAATGAACAAGGTAATATTAATTGAGAATGATCTCTATTAACACGAAAATTTTAAATTGATTTCTTTAAATTGATTTCAAAGCATTTCTTTTGAAATGTCAGAATTTTTTCTAATGAGCAAATTAAATTTACATGAAGTTTAAACAAGTCAATGAAATTGATTATGGAGTTTCGTGTTACACTGCGGATGAGCAATTAGTGAAATAAAGGAAAAATAAATTCACGTGGGAAAATTTTCTTGTGTATACAAAATACTTGATTTTTCTCCTATCGTACATTTTTAGTCATTAAGTACAAAATTCAATATTGAATAGAATCTTTAAACGTTTAAGTCGCATTATACTTATTTAGAGTGGAAAAAATAAATTATAAAATGGAAATTATTAATGACCGGCAAGAGGAAAATATTATGAAACAATGGAACTTACGTAAAAGTTTTTCCCTTTTTACTTCATCGGTATATTTAGATGTCCACGAGGCGAGCATCCCAGTACATAGCTGAATATACTTGAAAAGAACTTTCATTATCATAATAATATTTTCAATGATACGTTTAACAAATACTTAAATACTCAAGAAGACAAATATTTCTTGATCAAATTTAAAGTATTACAAACTTTAAAAATACAGAGATTATACAAGAATGGGTAGACGTTAACCGCAAAATTTTATTGAATTTATAAGCTTATTTTAATCAACAAATCTTTATTAATATACCTAACAATAGCCGTCACGATACTGTATGTGTACCAATTTAAAGTGTGGGATCAATTTAATTAAAGATGAGGACCAAATTAAAGTATGGGGTGAACCGTCGTCGCCGTGGTGTGTTGGGTTGATCACAAGGCATACGGCCTTTGATCATGCGGCGCACAGCGGGGCCCGGGTTCGATTCCCGGCCGTTCGCGGAAAGGAGCTGGACTGGTGTTATGGTTGGCAGTAAGAGATTGTTCTCTTAGCAATAAGTCCGCCATATATATCAATTAGATACATTGAAGTAGATAAATAAATGAAATAAATAAATAAACATTTAGTTATTACTAGTTATATAATATTTTATTATTGTGAAACGCACATCATTCTGATTTCATTACGACAGAAAACAAGACATTCTGTATAAAATGATTTACATTTCTTGAAATTGGAGATATTTCCATACCAGATACAAACTAAATTTGAAAAACTACAAACATAGATAATCCATCAAGCTGATTTGACATCAGTAATGCATTGTTAACTCCAATCAATAGAAGAATCGGTGACACTGTTTGAATCTCTATGCAAGTAAATTTCGCCAAAATAAAATTCACTTCCAATGTTATTTATAAGCATTAAGACCTGAATATCCTCTTTATTTAAGGCCCATTACAGCCCAAAACCTATATTCTATCCATCCGTCGATGTAGATAACTATCTAAGATACTTGATAATTTCCCGTCTATCCATAGTTTGCTTCCCACAAGTATTTTGACATTTTAACTGTCTGCCGACCGACATAGATATCTTTGTATCCGTGCGCTCTCGTAAAAGTTCAGTTAATTCATATGGCAGATCCGAAAATTAAAAATATATATGCATCAAGTAAATAAATAAAAACTAAAGAGAAACATTTTAATTAAATACGATTAGACGTAGTTTAAACATTTCCTGATTTTTTAAATAGCAGATACATTTTTATATATTTAAAAATCAAAGATAATATAAGTTAAAAAAAAGCAGTTAAGCTTTTGTGCAGTTATGAACAGCAGTCAATCTGCTTTTTTAGGTCAAGTGTTAAATTGGACAAAAACCAGTATTAATATAACGTTTATTATTGAAGGAAGTAATAACTTATAACAAGAAATGGATAATTGCGATTATATTTTCATAATACACAAAATAACTCCTTTTATTACATAAAAAATAAATTATAGTAATAATTATTATGTTGCAATAACTCAAAAAAATCTTTTAATCCGAAATCTAGTTTTAAAATATATTTTTTTCATTTTACACATATAATTTACCGGGTGTTTACATATGCGCCAGGCCCTATCACTTTCGTTATAGGAATTATAATTCCAATATTATAACGATTGCACAATTTATATATATTATGTAAATAATTAAAAACATAATACTTTCCTAAGCTACCCAAAATATTTAAAAAAGGAACCCCAGCAAATTGAGAAAAGATATCAAGTCACATACATATGTAGTTATTTTGCGTTGAATTTAGTTATAAGCACTTAGTTAAGTAAAGTATTTTACGGGATTAATTCGATGTAAAATTCATAAATGATTTACGATGGTAATTTTTTTCTAACTTAAAAAATTAAAATCGAGAAATGCATTTCTACAAAAACGAAAAATAAAATTTCGAGCTTATTTTTGACTGCAAAACTTAAACTCGCATAGTATAACAGTTTAATCAAATATCGGATAAAAAAGATACGTTGTTTCAATTGGTAAATAATTAGATCTCCGGCTACTCATTTCATCCAATCTCGAATAACATAATGTAATGTAACACACAATTCCCATGACTTGTCAATATTTAATATCGACGCATCGACGGCGCCAGGTGCGCCCAGGGTATTAAATATTTCGCTATGCTCGACTCGTAATTAGCGATAATTATTTGAAAGAAGTATGGCGGAATGCGGAGGGGTGTGTACGCCACCAACCACTGCTTCCTCATTTATTATTTACTTTGATGCCGGTGTGCGGAGCGCGTCATTAAGTTTTCATTAAATTGTTTGTTTAATTAAATTTTGTGTGGTTGAAGCGGTGGCAGCATTTCGACGATAAGAGTGCGCGTGGAACGGAAGGCTAATTATAATTATTTTATAATAACTTCGTATAAGCTTTATCATAAATTTCGTATAGAAGCTACTGTATGATGCTTCTGATGATAAGCTGCAAGTGACTATGCAAAATGTGAAAGCGTTCATGTAAACAGCAGATTTTAACTTTCATAAAAATTCTTGGTTCATGCTCTAAGATAGCAGGTAATAGTCACCTTTGAGTATGCTGAAAATTTTTCTTTTTAAAACTCTTAGTCTTAACATGTTCTGATCAAATTTTGAAACTTTTTCAAACCATATGAACTGCAGACAATATATACTTTTAAATATATATATATATATATATATATATATATACATATATACATATATACATATATATATATATATATATATATATATATATATATATATATATATATTTATATATATTCCATATTCGTTCATAACTTGAATTGTATAAATAGATTGTACGGTGCGGAGCGGATGCAGTTGATAGATCCAGTCGTGCGGAGTGGATACAGATCAAGGATAGTCTTTATCCTGAAGGTTTTTATGTAGAAACTCAGATTACATAATTATATTCATATTAGTGAAGTTTGTCCTTGTATACGGATAGACACGAAGGACTGTGGATGGCGCGATGATGGCAGACAAAATAGTGGGCGGGAGAACTGCGTTGAAAACAAAAAGGTTAGAATTCCGTGTAAAAAAAAGATTTGAATTCAATCGTCAGTTGGAACAGTTGAGAAAACTAAAAACTCTATGTAACTGAAGTCGAGGGAAAAACTGATGTGAAAATAAAAATGGTCAGCTTTCAATACCCAATCATTAGGAGTAAAATTTTGTTCCTTTTATCAGTCCGTGATAAATGCTTAATATGGCCAAAACATATAATCTGATCATCAGAATAATGTTCTTATAACTTGATAGATAAAAATATGATCGACTGTCGGTGCCAATATAATCATATTAGATAGTGAATCTGTGTCTTCGTAGTTGTATGTTATAATTTATTAGTGCTTTTTTTTATCAAACATGACCCCAACTATCCATACAGTGTCAAGCTAAATATTTATGGAGCAAAATTATTACTTTACGATTATAAAACCCACATCGAAATTGTAGACAAATTTTACAACTGCTATGATAACGAAAAATATGCCTCACTTCAATTTATATAAGTGGTTGCAAAAAATAATTGGCTTAAAGTGGTTAAAAAAAAATTAATACTCTAATATTATTCGTATCTTCTAAATATATTTCTAATTATATTATCATACCGGCATTGAATGTAACATATGTGTAACGTATAGAATCGTGACTACTTTTAATAGTTTATTGAAAACTTTGTTGTGAATATTATACGTGAGAAACCGTAGTTATAAAAAATGTAAATTAAAAACCATGTTCCAAATAAATCCATTTCGATTCACTGGGAAGTTTCTTTGTTATTAAAAGGAAGGGCGGAAGATGATGTGAAAGGATTGGTACATATAACTGATAAAGTCAATAGTCTTTTCATAAAAGTAACTAGCTGGATACTTGTGCTTTGCCAGGATAATTACAAGAAAAGGACATACAATCATAAAACGAAATGTGGAGCTTAAGTTCCATCAGTTTGAAACTAGGAAGAACACATTAAGCATTTTAAGGATAATAAATTTGCAAAAGATCAAGTTTGATGGTAAATAATGTAATATCAAGCTTGATAAAGCCACTATTAAAACTGGAAAATTTATGAGTTGTTAAAATGGTATTATCTAGCCAGAAACGGTTAGTTAAATCTGAGTTATAGACCAAGACATTATTGTAAGCCCAGAAATAATTAAATAGGGAAGCTTAAACTCTTTGATCCTACCATCAACCCATTTGGTCGACGTATCCAAGTCAATAAACTTGGTTATCGTAGACCTAATTCCTCCCTGAAATTAAATACTCAAGATCTTTTTGGAAAGGAAATTCTTATTTAGGATATCCTGAGCACTTACTGAGTTTTTTTCTGTGGCTAGAGTATACCAAGATGTAAGGATGAACTAATACTTGAGCCAATATATCTTCAGATCTAATTCAACTATTTTTAAACTTGGTCTTTGTGACTTATCGGTGGCAATGTATATAACATGATAGCGTAGCATATCTTAATAAGAAATTAAAGGAGCCTGAACTCGAAGTGGTAGTTGGCGGTTTAAGGAAAATTATAGGATATATACAGTTTCTCCCATACGCTTGTGAAAATCGTGACCTTAATTACGTGTTTGTAAAGTCTTCACCTGAAACCCGGTGCACAGTTTTGAAAGTTTCATATTAACAAGAGCGTTCTCTTGTTAATTCAGAACTTTTGTTGGTGGGCAAACATGAGGTAAATGACATGATTTGGTAATTCTGGGTAATATGAAAAATATATAAACGCATGGGGAGGTATGTTAATTTTCTCGTAAATGAGAATAATAGACATCCCCTACTAATAAAACCTCTACTTGCAAATTTTCATACACATATACCTAAAAATTAAAGAAATCATAAGGCTGTAGTAGAACACAATATAATTACGAAGGTTTCATTTTTCAGTACAGATTTTTAATAAAAGTTTGTATTTCAATATAACTTACTATATCGTCATAAAATGTTCATCATCATACTTCTAATAGTGTTAAAATGGAATTAGGATGCACCTTATTTTTTTTTAAACTGTGTAAGTAAATACCAATAAATATTTGAGAGAATTTTTGCTTTACTAAACTAAGAGCGAGATACTAAATACTATTTGGAGTAATTTTTAATTGATACACTAATGATTAGTGTATGCATTCTGTAACTTCCTTTTTGATTAATGACTAATCAAAAAGGAAGTTGCAGAATGCATATAATACCTATTATAGATTGCTCGTTATAAGTGTTTTTACGTTAATAAAAAAGAATGAAAGCAAGGTAAGTGAACCTAAAACAAGATTATTGCAAAATATTCGTGGAAACTTTATAATATGAAGTTAAAGATATAAATTTTAATGATGGTTTAAGCCAAAGAATGTATAATTGTAAAAAAAGAAAGAACAATCAATTATTTTGACAGTTCGAAGGTTTACAATAGACAAAATTTAATAAAGCTTCCACTTCCCTAACGTTTGTCTTTTTCATGTGGAAAAATATTTGGACATAATACTTTCAAAGAGAGGAAGAAGATCAAGACTTAGATGGAGTAAATGGTAATAGTAAAGATGTTCAATAAGTATTTAGATTCTCTTGGTGGTAATTACACAACTGAATTTTTGCATTATTTTGTTCATATGTGATGATGGAAATCAAGAACTTCCATCAGATAAGATTAATATATTTGTGGAGAATCTAACCTTGTATGATTTGGTTACTTGTAATGATTAAATATCGTAAAGTTAAATAAATTGCACTGATACAGTGAAAAGGAATCAGAACGAAAACGCAAGAGATTATACCCAATATTAATTCTTGTTTGCCGTGTAGGCGTATAAAAGCGATCCATGCCTTTGAACTAACAGCCGTATCCCTGTCGCATTTTAGGGGTCCTCTTTTCCTATTTTTTTCTGAATAAGAGATGAAAATATAATATTCTTAATATTATTAATTTATTCATTCAGTATTTCATTCACATATGATCCAGTAAAATTTCCTCGCCTATTTGATATCGATATGTATGTAAAAAAGTAATAATTTTCTGATAGGTTCGTTCTAAAAATATTGAGTTTTGAATTGTTTTCTAATTTATAAAAAAAATTATTATTTAAAATTTGTACAACAAAATAAAATAATTATAAATGATGGTTAAAAATACAGATCTAAACTATATAGCCGTTTTCAACTTTTGGAAAATTATATCAGACAACTTAAGGATAAAATTCATATATAAAATGTTTTTCTAAAACTATTTTATGTGATAAGCATTATGTTAAAAGAATTATAATTTTTCAGAATTGCTGTATCTTAGAATAAAGGAACCAAATCTTATTAGGTCAGTTTTTCCGTCTCTCTGGTTTGAAATCTTGAGTTAAAATTAATATAAAATACCGTATGCCTAGTGATCTACCCAACACACCACGGTGATGATAATTATTTATATAACTTATTTACTTATCTAATTTATCTCTTTAACTATAATACTCTAAAGTATTTTTTCATTATGGGTAGTAGCATATTAAAACTCTTCAGTTTGTATTAATGCTCCTCTTCGGACATTTTACTTGCCTTCAAATTAAATACCTCATACAGATATAGATAAAACTGATTTTATTTTATATAATGCCAATTCCACGCGACTGCAACCGCAGAAAACAACTAGTAGTTGATATTTTGAAAACATTAAAGTCTAATACTAACGACAGAAGTGTGATACAAATTTTAATCAATACATGTATCTCAATATTGTTAGATTAAAATTAGCTCAAGTCTCCGAAAAATGTTAAAGTTTTGCAGTAGCCAAAATAACAGCATGTGTAAAGTTTAACAATGTCGCTTCTAACAGTTATTTGTCAGAGTAGTCTTTAATTTTGTCATTGTGACACATCAAATGTCAACAACAGACCCTTCGTTAACTGTGAAAACAGAGAAATTTCCTTTACGCGATGATGTTTCCGGCGAGATCGTTTAGAGGTAATCTCGTATTTTGGATTTGGTTCCATGTTAGTTGGGAACTATTGTTTGTGCTTATAAGATTTGCATGTGATCATAGTCGTATGGCTTGAAACCTCTACCAGTAGATCCTGAGAAAATTAGATTATATTTGACGCTTCCATAAGTGCAGTTTTAATTTAAATTATTAAGTTGAGTAAAATAAATTACTGAGATTCGAAACGGAACGTAAGTACGGCGGCCCTTATAATCTTGTCAAATATTTAATAATATTTAACTTTACCTGGTTATGAATAATATGAAATATGTAAATTTACGATTCACTAATTGATATTAGAGAATTTTTTCGCGTGAATATCAAACAGCATATATAAAACTTGTTGGAGGCATTTTTTCAGACGTCAGTAGAAAAATGATATTCATTCTTTTAGAAGATTGGCTGCTTTAATTGTAATTTTTGTATAAAATAAGCAGAATATACTAGTCGGAAAGCAAATTATGCGGTGCAATATGTGTTTGTCTGTGTGTGTGTGTGTGGGGGGGGGGGGGGTGCGCGAGCGCGTGGTCGTGCGTATATGCGTGCGCGTGAGCATGCTCGTGCGTGTGAAAGTGCGCGTGCGCGTAACGGGGTGCGCGTGTGGGGGTTCACGGGGGCACGCGCGCGCACGCTTTCGCGAATGTGTGTGTGTGAGTGAGTGTGTGTGTGTGTGTGTGTTTGTGTGTGTGTGTGTGTGTGTGTGTGAGTGTGAGTGTGTGTATACGGGTGTGTATCATATATTTGCACATGAATTACTGATACTTTGTGAAAATGAAAAATAATGTATAAATGTACCGATTAACACAATATTTAACTATTTAAATCAATCTTATTCAATAGAAACAAGGTTAACTACGTTTTAGTTGATTTGAGATTTAGTTAAACATTTATTTATTCTCGTGTTTAAATAAATCTCTAACATAGAAAGGTTTACGTTAATTATTATAAATGGAAGTCACTATTTCTTCTCTAAATGTTGATTTAACCATGTTTGCAGTTTTTAACATCAATTTTTTTGAGTTTTATCTGTTAAGTTATTTTCACTAATTTTTAGGAAAACATTAATATTCGTTGACATATATTACGAATTATTAAATTTACACAATAACTGAAAAATTAAAGGATAAAAAATTTCGACGTTAATTGAAGATTTAGAAATGAAATTCATTGAAAACTGCCTATTAATTTTGCCATTATATTTATCACAAATCTATTTAAGCTTTATATCTTCTGTAATGACGTCAGCAAGTAGATTAGAATATAATTTTGTTAATGAAACTACGTAAGAAAACATAGTCTGTATTTTCAGTGAGAGTGGATGTTATGGCGGTCCTTACTAAACGGTTATTCAGACCATGGAATAAAAAATTAATGAGTGAGTTACAGTTTACACGAGCAAATATCTGTGACATGTCGTATGTGCCTACTTCTATTGAATAGGAATATAATGTATAAGATTCTATCACATTGTAACTTATTAGCACATAATATTATCATCTGAAGTCTATATGAAGCCATACACCTCCAGGTGATTACAAATTTGTCAAATACGTTATCAAGATAATTTTTAACAGAGTAATAATATACTTTAACATTTTAGTTTCACCCATTTTTTGATTAACCAGGCAATGAAAAGGGTCGCATAGAAATACAGATTTAAATCATTGCTCTAACATTTTAATGAATGGATAAGGAGTTTCCAAAATGCATAATGTTTGGATTGACCGATAATATACAATTATTGTGTAGAATAATTACGCAAATATTGTTAAAAATTTCTGTGCCTTTTTTTCTCTAAACTGTTTGACATAAAAACTTTGCACTGTGATAAAGTATATTAATTCACATATATTCAGAAGATAACTTTCAGAAATATTTAGATTGTAATTTTGAAAAGAATCTTTGTTTTTACACACTAATGAGATGCAGGAATTTTTTTTATTACATATATTGTAGTGGATATCAATTAAAATAGAACAACTCCAACATTACTTTTTCAAAATTTTATATAAGTCAACAATTACATCCGTAGCAATTTTTGGTCACATGTCGTTATAAAAAGTTTATCTAAGATTTACTGGAAAACTATGGCGATGATTCCAAATTTAATATTTTCTAGGAATTTCAATATTTTACGTTCTCGAAAAATAGACTAGGCAAAAATAATCATATTTGTACATATTTTGTAGAAATACTTTGTGTCTTTAAATGTGCATATATGTCTAAATGTATGCGGAAACATAGTAGAGGGAGTTCTGTTTTTACTTAACAACGTTTTAACGAAATATACACTCATGTTTCAAGGTTCATTATCATATAAAATTGTGAAAAATAAAAGATAAAAAAATATTTCATTACATCAACATTAATTAATAATAACTAGAAATATTGAAGAGAAATACCTTATGAGTGTAAAATGAAACAAACCTTTGCTAAGTTGTACTATTACTTTGCTAGTTGCTCAAATTAACACCTGTATAAAACGGAAAACTACTGTAATTCTTAAAAATATTTTATTCTGATATTTAAAAATAATACAACAATTTCATATACAAGCTTAGAAAAATTTTGCGTTTGAATAAGGTATCAAATTGTGGTGAAATAACTGTCACACTAGATTAATCTCAAGGACTAAAAGATCGTCTTGACGTCGACTTGCGTCTGTTTGTGTTTCTCATTCGTCATCTCTTATCACTGACTAACGTCAGCGCACAACGTTGGAGCTACTCTCTGCTATATAGTATTATTTCAGCCGACGTATAACTATTGCGGTATAATCCTTTCCTTTTTGTGAAAGCTATCGTTATTCTTCAGACATCTTAATTAAACTGGTAAATAAATTCTATCAGAAACAAGATATTTTGTTGTTTTGTGTACACAGGCCTAGATTGCATAAGATAAGTCGGCAGTTATCTTAATTTCTGATAATCTAAACACGAGCTGAACTACCGGACATTGTAAGCTTTGTTCAACGGTCTTCGCACTTATTCTGATACCTGATAATATAACTGCTATAAATTGCGGAATGGCTTTTCATATAATATATAGTAACGACTTTTGAACTTTTAGCATGTATAGAGCTGAATATTTGTACATAACCTGTTATGTATTTGATGCTTTATTATTATATGTTATTATTATTATATTAATATTAATATTATATGTTATTACTTTCCGAAATATTTGATACTAACAAGCGCCAATTTTGTAGCGCTGATAGTTCACTCACTCGCTGATAGATCATCGAATTGTATAGTCCACTTTCTGAAAGTCCAGAATCAATGAAGAAAAAATGAGTAGAGACGACTGACATAAGCGTTACGTATATATTAATTGAATACTAGTTATGTCCGCGATTTCGTACGCACTTGTACTTTTACAGTTACACAATAATATTAAGTTAAATTTAAGAATAATGTACGTAACCTCATCCATTATAATATTTAAATACGAAAACTTTTTTCAATATACTTTGTATTGAAACGTCAAATATCCATACTTTATTTTTAGGATGGCATTAAAACGTAGCCTATATATTACGCCAGACCCAATCAAATCTACCAGTAAAAATCAAATCTACCAGTTGAAATAATTTTAGCTGTTCGTGCATGATGTGCAAACAAATAAACAGGCTCACATGCAAACGAACGAATATTACAATAACTATATTTTTCTTTTCTATTACTTTTGTTTCGTTACCCCAAACATTTTTTCGTAAGAACATTCAATCAGCGGACACACCGATTATATAGTTTTGTGATTAGTATAGACAATGACAATAATATTCAAACCACCTAATATTAAACTCTAATAAGCACAATTAAGCTTATAAATATTACACAAAACATGCAATTTCGGCCCCCATGCACCTGTCTGCATTCAGTCGGGTTTCCCTGCAGTGCCTACTCTTTCTGCGCTACTCCATACTTCACTAAAAGCCCCATTAATTTTGCCAATGTCAATCCGGGTGGAAAATTTCATTGCGCGGTTTAAAATACACGTAGAGCCATCTATTTACATAAAAAGGTATACTATGCATTAGTGTAATTACAAAGCATCGAATACCAGACACTGCATTATTGCTGTTGTACTAATGCAAATTAATTTTTGGAAACATTGAATTAGCCTATCTGCTGATTGAGTGAATTGATTGCAATAAAATTAAAACTAGTTGTTACGACTAGACAATAACGATGTTTTCTAAAAAACTAAATTTGAATTTAGCCAGTAGTTTTACGTGATACCTGTTCAAATAAACACACAAATAAGGAAATAGATAAAAAGGAGACGAAAATTCCAAGAATAGTAATTTTGTACTGTAAACCTTTTATTATATGGCATTAAATATTTTTTTCAAAATGTCTTCAATGTACAAACGGGCCAATTCTAGAGTGTGTTATAAGTATATAGATATATATAAATATATATATATATCTATATATATATATATATATATACATATATATATATATATATATATAATATATATATATATATATATATATATATATATATATATATATATATATATATATATATTGTGTGTGTGTGTCTGTGTGTGTGTAGACACATACACATAAATATGCATATATACATTCTCTTATAAAGCTCTGTAAGAACTTGCGTGTTTCTACGGTAGTGTTTGTATGATATTAGCATATGTCTTAAATCGATTAAAATTATTTTATGAAGAAACTCAATAAATTTTGTAATTTTTGTTAACGTCACATTTAAAGTGTTTTCTATTCTAAGTTTATATAGCAAAGCAGCACTCAAAACTCGAACTACGTAATTAATACTATCCTGATTGCTTCCCAGACATAAAACTTAGAATGGGGTCCATCCGCATCTTAGGTCTTAATATTTAGTGAAAATTCTTTAAAAAATTATTCCGGGTCTCGCTTTGTAAGGTATGAATCTGCATTTAAGGTATACTTATTTTTTGTAAGGTATGGATTTGAATTTGCATTTAGCATTGAGATCGCCATGGGATAGCCGCGGTATTATTGCAATAAATTGCTCCGCGTACGGGAATCGCCTGATTAGTCTCACTGTTGTAAAATTTCCTCGTACAAGATATTTGAGCTTGCATTCTAAGTATATTATTTTAATATATTTTGTAAGCAGCACAATGTTAAAATAAATTAATCCCGGAAAATAACATTTATTTCAAGTAAGTAGAACGTAACATTGCTTATGTTACGTGCTACAGATTTTCTATGCAAAACTTAAATCAGCATTCGGACAAGTATTGCACCCAAACGTAAATCATAATTCATGACTTTATAAAAGATCATGCTTTAAAATGTTTAGAGTGTAATGTGATGTGATGGTATTATTTAATGTATTTTTAATTAATTTTTTCCTCTCTACGTTAATTGCAGAAATCAAATAATTATCGAATGTTAATCAAGCGTATGTCATAATTTATTCCGTGATTACAAATGTGCCTACTAAGAAAATGAAAGTGACCTGCTGTTTATTTATTTATTGGTTTTTCCTTTATGCTTAAATGGCTATCAGATTTCAAGAAAATTGTTTACAGAAATGAACTAATTTAATTATGTTTTCAATTATAGAAGTAGAATAACGAACATGATAGTATTATTGCTGAACATCATATGCACAGATATTTACTATGGAAACTTCTGAATTTTTGTATAAATAAACTTCACTATCGGAAAATATTTAACAATAAATATATGTTTATTAAAACATATTTACATTGTTAATTTAGTGGTTGCAAATGTTAATGTACTTTGGAATACCGTCGATATAAACTCAATGATAATACAGATGTTTAGTTCATCAATGAATAAAAAAAATATGTGGAATATACGGATTTAATTGGTGACTTTATTTCTACATCTCATAACAAATAATTTAAAAAAAGAAAAAATTGATCTAATTTAACTAATGATATTCGCCAAATGGTAAATAGTATACTCAGAACGTCCAATGAGCATGATAGATCAGCACCTATTTTCATCAAAAAAGGACAGTACAAGTTCTGCCTGAAAGCAAGGACATTGCAGGTAAATTTATTGAATATTATAAGTAACTACCGTGACCCGTGCAAAGTCTTCGCATTATTTATTCCATTATGAAGCTCAGATGACAGAGAAAAGCATTGAGCTAAAGCGCCACTTTATTTATATGTGAGTGGATTTGAAATTAAACAAAAATTTTACCGACCGTCAATCATATTGACGTTGAGCCGTTAGATGGCAGCATTGCTGTTTTGTGTATATAATTTTAATAATTAATTAATTTGCAAAAACAATAGCAATAATAAATTGTTTAGTTGTGGATGCCGGTAGAGCAAGCAATTATCTATAAAATGATATATAATTTATGTGGATTAGTTGTGAGGTTTTTTCTAAAAAGGGAGAGTAACATCTTAACCTTAGCGTATTAATATATATGATGATGATGATGATGATAGTCAAGGCTCATATAATGATTATGTAATTTAATTTACTAACAAGGAAACATATTTCGCTTCTAAGGCTTCGCTTTTAAATATAAGTTTATGGTAAAGCTGTTCACGATAATGAATATATCTTTCCAAAAATGATTTGAGCTTTCGGCAAAAAGAAAACATTTCGCTGCACTGATTTCAATTTAACATTAAAAAATAAAACGAGCGGAAGGCAATTTTTTCGCTCATTTTACCAGACATACAGATTTCCTTGAAAATTAAACTAACTAAATTGGTCAATCTTAATAATTTTATAAGGTTAGGATATCACTATTTGTCTGTCAACCTTTACAAAGTTAACACATTAGTTATATCCACATAACTTCAGCGACTCATCATCAATATGCGATATAGATTATTCAAATATTAATTGGTAAAGGAAATTATATATTTATATATAAAAACATATATGGTCATGAATGCTAACTGGTATATCTAATACGTGTATAAAATTTAAAAGTATGAGACGAACTTATATTTATTCACTACGCAGCGGCAGTCGCTCTCGTATTACTAAAACTTTTACTTAATTTTAATAAAGCGAATAATATTAACTTGTATAAGATTTCTTGAACAGTTTTATTACTACGTTTAATTACTTTAATTTAACAAACTGTATTGTGTAACGCGGTGTAACACAATTTGTGTTATATATTGTTTATTATGTTACACTACTCTGGTTATTCAGTTTAACGTTATTAACATACTTTTTTTAGCGACGACTTTATTAAAGTACGTTTTTCTTAGAATTATTTTTTTCAACGTAATGTTTATCCTATGCTTGAAATATATTTTTCTCCCTTCATTAAATGACAATGGATTGAAATAAGTCACCCTCAATAAATCATTTTTATGCTTTGTACAATAGGAATTTCAAGTATGATGCAAAAATAGTTTTTACCTATTTTTTCTTCAACATTTTACTAATTTAATTTGATTTTTCTTTAAAATCACAAGTATTTTGGAGGTTAATTCATGCGAAAATTGTATGAGAGAATTGTTATGATGCGGATATTATTATAATCGTTTGTCTAAAGGTTTTTCCTTGATTGACCACTTAAATAAATTCACAATTTCTTAGCGAAAAGAATAATTAATTCATAGTTAATAGCTGAATTGCTGCATAGAAAGTATAATATCATGTAGTATAGAAAATATAAAAATTGAAAAAAAAATAGAATAGAAAGTATAAAGTATAAAAATATACAAGGTTTACAATTTCCTCGACGTTTTCTTCTTTACCTATCCTATAGGTTTTTAAACATAGACTTTCAGTTTTATTGCATTTCAGTTTACTTGCAGGTATTTGAAGTAGTAGTTAGTGATCACATTATATAAGTTCAATTCAATATCAGTATCTGTAGATACTCTATCATGGATGTCTTATATTAAATAGAGCCAATTCTCCCAGTTAATTATCAATAGCATTAAAGTCGTCATTTTTATTCCAAATTCTCTATAAAATAATTAGCTACTCATAAATATCTAGATATAAATCGAACAGCCAAGCAGATACACAGGTTATGAGTAGTTAAATCAGATACTTTCTACCTTTAATATTTTTAACCATTATTCACAGAAGTTTCATTATTCCAAAATATACAAAACATCTTAAATTTAAAAAAAAATATCTGTAAAAACTTACAATATGGAAATGTCAGTAAAAATGTATGCATATGCACGGCTGCGGATTAAAGCTTTTGTATAGTTATTAAAATTAAGCAAATTTTGATTGAATTAAATAATTATTTTTCATTATTTACGGTAGCATAACATTTTCAAGGTAAAAGAAAATCAAGTAAAATTAACGCTAATATTAAATTAACTTTTTCACATAAATAAAAACTACCCTGTGGATTTCCATAGAATACGCTCCCGATAACGCGAATTGTAGAATCATCTATATATTTATGCCTTTAGATGACTGTTACAACTTAGACACGTATTTTAACTTACATAAAGCAGTCTAATTATACAATATTGTGTAATACGATTTCTTGTAAGGCGATACGTATCACTCGCCTTGCAAAATTCACAAAAAACTTTGTTCCACCAGTTAGATTTGATTCTGGCTGACTTGTTAATCGTTTATCCGTCAGTTAATATATGATTTCCTTGAATTTGTGGCATCCCCCGGTTGAAATATTTTCAAAGAGGACAAATTTTTATATAGGTACACAAGTTATACTTTATATGATGAAAACTTTTTCATTTATTTTTGTTTGCGACGTTGTTCTCATTAATTGTTCTTTTTTTGTACTTTGCAGATATTTATAGTAATTTCAGTAAAACTTTAAGGTGATACCTAGAAAATTTAGGTTCTTGTTCTAAATAATAAATGTTCATTAATTCTAATTGCGTGATTAACGGCAAAGTATAAAAAAGGTTAAGCCTAAAATGAACAAAAGTCTGAATGGGAGTAATAAATATCCATTTTAAAATCTGTGCTTGTTAAAGTTCCGGTTAAAGTAAATAATTAAAATCTACTTTTCAATCGTCTCACGTAGTTGTAATAAAGTATTTTCCTGTTAAATTTTTAAATAATTGTTTTCCGAATTAGGATAATTTCTTGCAAAATCAATTTTTCACATAAAAAAATCACATCTCCATAAAGTATTTACGTGATAAATTTTCAAATAATTTATTTTGCATTTATTCTAATACTTAATAGAATTAAATAGAAAATAAACGATTTAAATGACACTCAACATTTCTTTCCTGGTTTCGAAAATAATAATATTTTCAGGTGAGTTTTGAGGAAATCCCAATTATTTCATAAATTTTGGGTTTCGAAGCTGTAAGTAATTTTCATCAATCATAGTCCGCAAAAATCTAAGTTGGCCTTAAAAATGTACATGTGTGTAATTGTACATAGTTGCAAAAATTTTAAGCATATAAAAATATATACATATGTTTAAAATTGTTGCAACTACAAATGACTTCGTATTTATATTTTGTATTTTTACAGTAGTCTTGCTTGTATAACGGAAGCTACACCACAATTATTTACTACGAAATAATTTGGTATCAGTCTTTTACTCATATTTTGGATATGGCTCATAGCAAAAGGTTATAAATAGAGGAGTCCAGAAATATGTTGAGGCCGATTCGGATTCGAAAGTGACAGAAGAAGAGTATTAGCTATTCAGTGACGATGATCAGACTGATGCTTAAGGATAAATTATTCACCCATAAATATAACATTTTAAATTTACTGTAAACAAAGAGTCCAAAAAGACTGTCATGTAGTAATTTTTTGTAAAGTTACGCAGCTAGCAAAGTGTAAAATAATAAATACCAATAACAGTTAACGGATCCTTAGTGTTTAAATGGAAGCAACCTTGAATATTTCATGGACACTCTATAAAAATCAACGCTGTAACTATCCATCTTATGAGATAAGCCGCGTCTAGAAGTGGCTGTACGTCACTGAGCGGAGAGACGAGACAGGTTTGCCCTGGACTAAAAGATTTATGCGACCTAAAATGTCAATACGTACTTACTTACCAGATATATTTGGTGGAAGGCCTTTTTTGCTTTTCTGGTAGCAAATCTGGAACACTTAAATAGTATCTGAATTTGTGCAGAGATAGCTTTTATAAATAATTTTTTGTTGAAACATCTAAAAGGTTTGAGAAAAATAAATAAAACATTTATGTTTCTATCGTTGCGTTTGTATCCCATGAATACCAAACAAGCTGAAAGTATGTGATCCTAAATCTGATTTCAAGAGTACATGATATTTAATCTATATCTTCTTAACATAAAAGTAGTAAAAGTAAAATTTTACATTGTAATTATGAATGAAAGAACTGAAATTAAATTATAAACCATATTTAAATATTACTAGCTTTGGGGAGGTGATTCAATATGTCTTCTATCTCGTCTTCCTCAATTTGTGTCTGATGATATAAAACGACATAGTAATATATAGGGGAAATCTTTTTAGTTGAAATATTTTTTTGTAAAAGTAACTGAATAATAAATAAGAGATTTTATCGTCCTAATCATTATAAAAAGTAAATACCGTTGAAATTACTGAAGTTATTCTTTAATTCTTGATTATTATTGACAACATCGTGACTTTAGCATATTATCCTCCAACTTTCTTAATTAACTAGAAAAGTTTTTACATGATACATCTATATCTGTAGGATAATATTAGCGACAAATTTAAAATGAGTTAAAACCGGAAAGTGAATTTAATTACTCAGTCAAAAAGTATAAGGGAGTGCAAGGGATAAACTGTTACACGATTGAGCAGTCACATGGTTGTGAGTGCGATTAAAATTTGACCTCTGAGGGTTAGAAACAAATTGCGTGAGTTAATTTTGTTTTCGATTAAAAATTGTTTTTATATTTAACAATAACAACAACGAAAAAAAATATGTTAGAAAGGCAAAAAGTAATGGAAGATAAACTAAAAATGACTATATGTTACTACTTCAAAATAACATGTTAATATGAGAGCTCCTTGTCAAATGCATAAAACATTAAACAACGGAAAAATAAATATAAATAAGTGTTAATTGTAATTTAACTTTAGAAGAATAAAATTTTCTTAGCGAGGATGAGAGACAAATTTTGAGTTGATAGCAAAGAAACTATGATATGGCTATTCACTTTTAAACTATGTGGCTATAAAAGTCTATTCTTATTGTATTTTTTTCAGAAAAGTAATTTCAATGATGACATTTAATATATAAATAAAGTTAAATGTAGAATGAACGGACAAGTTCATTTTTCAATAGAAAAAAATCGAATTGCCTATTTTAAAATTAGGCATTTGACAAAAAGATGGAACATCATTCTTAACGTCATATTTTATTACTCTTTTCTTTTAGATCTTTTTATATATTGCTATGCTTAATAGTCCATGTCTGTACATACAGGATTACAATAATTGTTTCGATTGTTCAAAACTAAAAGGACATTCCTGGCTTACAATCAAATAGGATGAGTCAAGGTAATATGACCAGTCCGATAAGAAGGGTAAAGAAAATTCTTCAGTGTAATTTCACTATATTTACATAGCAATTGCTGTAAAATTCTTTTTTTTTTAAACGGTAACGAATTTATTTGTAACTAAAATCTCGAACAGATTTGCCAGATTCAGAGTAATGGGGTTGTAATATTATTGATTTTAAAAATCATCATATTTTTTCCTGCCATTTGCACCAAATATCACTTCATTGACTAGCAAATTAGTAAATGACGCCATTTTGGAAAATATGACCATAACATCAGTACGATTAGATAATATAGCCAATTTTTATTGTGGTTATATAATGTTTTGTACTTATTTTGACGTGAAAATGATATAATAACCTTATTCAATTCCATGGTATGAAAACATTCTTGTATCTTCTATGTAAATAAAAGAAACCAAAGATTTATACGATCCTGGCTCCTCGACTTATGCATATCTAGTGCCAGAACAGCTCAATAGAGAAAAAAAGAAAAAGAGTTAAAAAAGGAGTCAAACAAGTGGCTTCGTTACTTATTTTTGATTGACCATCTTATCTGTACATTTCCGACAAGATGGAAAATTGTAAGTTTATGTTTTATAAATTGATATTGCATAAATAATTATTTTTATAGATACAAAAGATCTCAGTTTCCAATTGTGATTGAATATAAGTATCATTAAACTTTAAAGTATTACTATACCATTTTACTTTAAGCTCTTAAATGTCTTCCTAAAAATTTAATCATATTACTCGGATTACATATAATCATATTACTCGGAATCATATTAATCTAATTACATTGATATACCATTGAAGAGTATAATTCTAAATTTTTCCTCAAAGTAAATCCTTTAAAACAAATTTCATGTCAAAATATCAAAGAAAAATACTTTATTTCACATACACCGAAAACATTTTCTTTATTAAGGATCTGATCTTCTTTACATTTACGGTCCAATCGGGATACGAGACCGGCATATTTGTATTTTACGACGTTGGCCCTTTTTTATCCCGCAAACATCTTCATAAAATCCCAAAGAGTAAACAGGTTGGTTCGTTTATTGAAATGGCTATGGACAAATGGATTCATGGGCCCGTCCGTAGCGGTATTTCGAAATGTATGCGACGATATATTTCGGTTTACCGTCAGGGCATCTGCAAGATTCAACTTTGATAAAGTTAAACCGTATACCAGTTTTATTCCCATAGGTAGCATTCAATAACATTGATTATTAAGTAGAATGGTCAACAAATTATGCCATTAGTTACATTAAAATATTAAATAATTACGTAATATTTAAAAGAACATTACTGTCATACAATAAAAATGTACTCATCATTATAATACGTATTGTATATTTAAGAATACTTTTATGCTTCTTATGAACTAGCTATGTACACATCTTCCCGTGGACACCTAGAAAATATAATAACGTTAAATTTGCTGCAAGGTTGATTGTTGCATGTAACCACATCTATTATAATATTTATACGAATAAACTTTTTTAAGTAAGTGCGTTTCGTACTGAAATATCACATTAGACATTTTGTCTGAAGATATCCATCCGTAGATATGGTGATACAAAAGTGTTTAGCTTGATTTACATATACGGGAACCTCCTAAAATATGATTTGAAATCTTCTTATTAGAATTTAATTTTCAATTTCGAACAAATAAAGTATATATTATGCGCGTGTAAAAATAACGCATATATAATTGTAAGACCTTGTCTTATTTCGTTTGGAATGTAGAAAGCTGTGATAGACACAAGGACGAATGAAAGGACGTACGACGTTACCGCAACAATAGAGTTCTGTTCGAACCTTTCAGGTACGGAAGTCAAAAAAAAATAATTGTTTTATTGTGTGATTGATAATGTTCTTTCCTTTATTTCATTAGATCTTTAGGTACATAATATTTTATTTCTTGGTGATGGAAATAATCTTAATTATATATTATTGATTCTATAGTCTTCGTCACAATTTTGCATAAATTATCTCTATATATGTATAAATTTATAACATATTGAATTCTGTACGTAGAAAATATTTTAAGAAGAGTGATTGATTTAGCGTAAAGAATGACAACAGAAGCTAGAGAACCTGTTTTTTTTTTATTTTTGTTTGTCTGTATCCATGTTTTTTTGTTCATCAATCACACAAAATATACTGCACGAATTTTGATGAAACTTGGCATGACAATAGTTTATTCTAAAGAGCAACATATGAGAAGAAAAATTCAAAAAAGTGTGCTTTAGACCACACGACTGAACTTCAAATTCACAAAATATGAACTTTAAAATGAATTTACAATTTTATTCACTTTAAACGTAGAATATTTAATGTATTGAACAAAATAACAATTTATAAAATTGTTCAAGAACGAAATGAAATTACAAAATAATCAAGAAATCACCGTTCGCGTAACGCTAGCAAACTCGCATATATATATATATATATATATATATATATATATATATATATATATATATATATATATACATGTATATATATATATATATATATATATACACATATATATATATATATATATATATATATATATACATATACATATATATATATATTTCATGCACTGGCTATGAGAGGAAGACAGAAAGGAAATGTGTGACCTCTCTCCCTTGTCCCTACCGTAATATACGAAACGTAACTCTCTCGTCATGCATTCACCAGCTTACTCCCCAAGTCAAGCGTGCGTAAAGAAGTTTTACTTCAAAAACTTCTAATAAATTTTCTCATTCCTAATTTCATACGATAGAGGTCTTAGACACAGTTAGTATTATGATATGAATGTAAATACTAATTTTATTAATTAGTCTGCTGGATTTCTAGAAAAACTTTGAACTACATAAATAACATAATGATATTAAAATATGATCTAATCCACAACTGTAAGGCGTAATAAAAGAAAACATAATCAAATAGCTGTTAGAAGCTCCGTGACATAACTTTCAATTATACTGGGTTGAAATTATTTCAAGTGAAGTGTTATGAAGGTAAATTAAATATATTATAACAACATTATGTCCATTATAAAAAGAGTTTAATATGTGGAAGGCTTGTTTATCCTTGACATGACCTTCGATGCTATTTGACTTTACAGACTTTAATTTAATAGTAGCAAAACGAAAGACACCTCTGAATAGAAACTCAATAGCACGTAGATAGAATTTGCACACATATTGTATTGGACTGTATTCGAAAAGAGACAAAGATTCGTGTATATAGTAAGGGTTAACGTTGTGTCTTAAGTGTGAGACTGCCTGGTTGTATTTAGAAAGGTACATCGTATTAAAATGCAACAAAGATTAAATATACGTTAAGAGGCAAAAAGTATCTCAGTGTTATGTCTTAGATAGAAGAGACTCTAATTGTACAGAGTATAAGATCAAGGGACTGTGAGAGAGTATTGTAATATATAAAATAAAATGCACTTGGTTTTATGTATTAGTTAATTTACAATACTAGGAAAATCTAGAGGAAAATTTATATAATGAATTCGAATTTTTAAATCGCTTGAAATAATTTTAAATTGTATTTTTATTTTACTTGTTTTTACCTGAAACTTCATTTGCTATTTGATTTTTTATATAAGCACTTAAATTTTGTACTTTTTGCGGTAATAAAAATATCTAATTTTTTGCTTAAACTTTACTAAATACAACACTATAAACTCTACACAAATTGTCTACCTATCTTAAACGTTATATGAGCATAAATAAACGTATTGACAGATAGGCCGAATGACAAACCATACCAATGCTCTCAATTCCTCGCATTTATCTTTGATCCTCTCTTTTATAACCATGATTGAATTTCATTTAACTGTGTTACATTTAATTCGTACTTTCCTGAAATACTTGGTGACTTCTTACTTTTCGAAAACAGAATTTCAAAACTAAAAGAAGAAAACGAATATTTTATATGTCATATTTTTTTAAAAATTTACGACAATTTACACGGTGTCCAGAAATAAGTGTCGGACAAAGAAAGACGTTATTCCTTGACTGAAAAATAGTTAATTATTATTAAAGTAAAACTTACATAATTACTTTTTTCAGAAAATTTAAAGTAAAATTCATAATTATTTATCATATTTTTCGTACACACGATACTTGCGCACGTTGCTCAGCGCCACTCATTGGAATAACCCGCAAATAGCTGCAAAGATATCACCACTACGGGTAAACACCGCACTCCGGGTAAGTATTGGAAGTGTTAAAAAGAGTAATGTGTAATTTTTTTTGCACTCCGTTAGGAAAACTCTCCTCACTCCGTTAGAATAGCGTCTTTCTTTGTCCGACATGTATTCCCGGACACCATGTATATGTCAGCCTTACTCAATTATAATATGTATTAATAAATATTGGTTGAGCTATGAAGTCCATACTCTTGATAACTTATGATAAATAACATAATTTCACTACAAATGAAGTACAAAATAGCGAGCTTGAGGGTGATATGGGGATAGCTTACCATTTCATAATAATAAGTAGTAATTCTTAACTAACTTATAACAAGGAGATTGTATCGGGTATTATGTAAAATTATATTAAAATGCAAATAAAAATATGCGTTATTGTATTACTTCTAACAAACATCTGATTAAATTGATTACAAATGATAAGTCTGTTCTTTTTAAGTTACTATTTTTCCACCAAAATTTATAATTCATATCTGACTTAATACCGAAATATTATCAATTACCTAAGGCGAAAAAGTAATAATAGATATAAATTTCTTATGGTAAAATCTGGAAGAAATGATTATTGGTATCACTGAACTAGTTAATAAACATTAATTTAACAATATTAATAGGAACGCTGCCGGAACAGATAACGAAGTAATTCTATTAGTCCCCGTTTCCGCAATTACGTCAGGAACATTATAAAGTTTTCCTAAACTTATGTTTTTTTTTTCTTATCGTTTATTTTTATCGTAAATTTCCATACAGTTCCGTAAAGAAATATCCATTTGTTCGCGCAATTTTTACGTCATAGCTTATTCATGAAAAAAAATCGTTTATAGTTCAGAGTAAATATATTAGAACCTAAGTAATGTAGATGATATGAACAAAGTTAAGATTTAACCACATTCATTAAAGTAAGGACATATTTACGTCTTTTCAATCATGAATGAATACAGTTTGAATCTAGGTTAACAAAAGTAAAGGAAAAAGGATGTTTTAAGAGGAAATGTCAATGGATAAGCTTCAATTACATCAGAACTTACAGTACTACGTACTTGCGTTTTTAGAGCCTTATCAAATCAGGAGGGAGCATCCGACTGACTAGAAAGTTTTATATTGAATAGTACTTAGCGGAATGAGCAAAACGATAAGTTCTTGACTTGGAACATAAATTCTGACCTTAGTCATGAAACAAAAAATTTTTAAAACTAATTGGATCGAAATTTATTTTGCTACTGGTTATTTATATCGCTACTAACTATTGAATAGGCTGTTTGTATTGGTCTACACGTCCATTACTTTTATTTGTAATCAGAAAATATCCGAATCTAAAGCAACACTTTCTTCAATACATTAATAGAAAATAAGTAGAAAAAAATTATCTAGTAATTTTTTAGTCTATTAATACCGTTCTTACGGTTAAAGCGGTTGTTACGGTTATGTCGTTTGACAGCTGACATTCCGGATATTAATTTTTATGTTACGGTTTAGATAAATAAACTGTACGGTTTAGATAAATAAATCGTTGATAGAAAATCGTTAAATCATGTTTGTGATATAATACGAGGTTGATTTATTCTTCGTTATATTTTTTACATCTTTATTAGTGTGATTCACACATTGCCCCATTTTTATACAAGTTTTGTTTGGTGGTATTTTGGTCAGGGGTAGACTGGAGTTACTTGTATAATTTTCCGTCATTCAGATTTATCATCTATGTTCTTCCGAATATTATTGACTTAATTGATTTAATTTTCCAACGTTACCTAATGGTTGCTTTTGAATTCTTTTTAAAAAATGTCATTACACATTTCTTGACAAAAAAACTAAAAGTCTTTATAAATATTCTCGATAAAATAGGGCTGTGATATCGGAAACTCATCGTAAATACATGTATTCTTCATTACATAATAGAAATTGGGAAAACATAATGTAAAAAGAAAATTAATTTAAAATTTTCTGCGTTTTTTGGTAGTTTTGATGACTTCAAGGTGTCTGGCGTATGACGCTAAGATGTTGATTCAAAAGTTTATTAACCATGTCAGTAAATATTTTGAATATTGCTTCCTAAACTGACGACTGAAAACGCAAGTGTAATTGCATAACTAATTTACATGGCGATTTCACCAAAACTCAACGGTTTCCGAAAGAATAAGCTAAACTGTTAAATTCACTATATATTTCTCTATTTTTAACAATAAATTAATCATTCAATCATTTAAATGTACGGTACGTTGATGAGGCAATTTATCTGACGGCGGCAACAAGAGGAAGCCCGCGGCTACAACCTATAGAAGTATTCAAAGCGCTGCGGCTCTACTATTTCTCTATGTTTGGTGTGCAGAATGCGGTGTTTAAAGCCTACATTTATCCAGCCATACATTTGAAATAAACAATACGAACATGCATGTATTTTTATATATCGTTTATTATGGGTTTATACAACAAGTATTTGAGTAATTTTATATCAGGATAGAATTTTTTTGTGTCTTGATTTTTATGTTATATCGTCTATAATAAGGATGAGAATAAAGAAAAATTAGAAGCTGTTCTTCGGAAAATGAAAAATTATACCGAACGATATTATTAATTAAAACTGGTGCATGTTGCACCAGTTTATTGTTTTAATGCATTTGTACTTACGCAGTTATATTAATGATTGAGAATTAAAGCAAGTCTATACCTATCCAAAAATAAAAATATGTAAGATGGAATTGGCATACATACTGACCTGTTAAAATAATTAATATAATATTGTATATTTAAATATATTTGAGTCGTCAAAAACTATTTATATACTGGTATGTAATGCATCAGATAAAAAACGTAACATAAAATTCATTTATATGTACAAAATTTAAAATAAATGAGATCTTTCCCAAGAAAACTGAAACTAGCGACATAAAATAAAGTTCGATATAAAAACAAGGCAACGCGTAATGAAGGACTCAGTCTGACTCAGATAAAATTTAATTCTAAATTAATCAACCTAGTATTGTCACAAATATGGTGAGACGATTTTGTATCAGGACTTAACCGAGTTACAACAGGAAGTAATAACAAACGATAGCAACAGCCGTAATGCAGCAGTAATTTTTCCTTGTTTTACGCGCGGAATCTGCCAATAACTTTTTAGTGTGTGGAAAAATAGTCATTTATTATCTTTACTTCCCGAAATACCTTAATAATCATAATGAAAAACGAAAGAGTTTCGTTGATCTATCGTTTTAGTGGCATAATTCAAGGGTGGAACAGATTTCCGAGTACAGAATCTTACAGTTTTTTTTCATTTGACTTACCAATAGAAAAGTCCCTCCCTTCATATTGTTTAAGGTTATGAAAGGGCACATAAGTCCATGTGTATATATGTACATATATATAAACCAACCGACTCCGTCGTGCTGATCCATAAATTTTCTTTCAAAACATCTCTTTTCCATTACTTTCATTAACCCTCTCTTAGATGCTAACGCAGTGCTTTTATCATTTTGACGAAAATATGAATGCAAATTTTTATTTAAAAATTTTAATTACGACAAAATATCATATTTTATGTAAATGTTTCTTAATTTATTTATAAATCTTGGTTTTACTATGTTAATATACGACGATTTATTCGATGGACGTAGACAAAAATGGTGTGTTTCTATCACGCCCGGCTGATCCGGGCTGTATGTACGAGTGTCAAAATTTTAATATCGTATTGATTAAATATTGCTAAAAATATATTAATTTAACATTTTCAGTAATAATAAAAATGTATAATTTTTTTCTATTTACTTCATATACTACAACTTGAAAGCCAAACATAATTTGCAGATAGACGCCTCGAAAAGTTAATTGCAGATCCAATTTGCATTATCCTCAGGCGAAAGCTTCCATGCTTTTTGAAAAATAAGGGAGATAATTATCAATTTCTTTCATTGCTAGTGTTTACGTGTGTGTGTGTGTGTGTACCTAGTTTCAAGTGAAATTCTTTTCTTTATCATATGTAATCACTAATATGAACGTTATACGCAATGAATCTTAAACGTACCTAATATAATTATATAGCAGAGACACGTATGTAATCGTCAATATTTCAAATGCTATGACATGTATAATCATAGTTACAATTTTGCTGCAAATCTTGCATAGGTTTTTTTACCCTATTGGTTTCATAAATTCATATTAATTAATTTGGAAAATTGGTGGTAGAGGGTAGCGGAGTTAACAAATCTTCTACACATTTTTCAGTGAATATCTAAATAATTAAAAATACGAAAAATAATATTTTTAAGATCGTTATAAGCCCTTACAAACGATATCTACACTATATATGGAATTCAAACTTTTTTTTTGAATACTTAATCTGGCCGCTCAAAAGAATGTCCATAGAAGTATTCTTGAGTATTAGCTATTAAGATATGTTGCGAATTAATAGGATTCATTACCGTATCAAATGTTAAATTAATCAAAAGATTTTTAAGTAAAATGACTGTGACAATTAAGAACGAACTTTATTAACAATATAAAAAAAACGAGTTTTAGTCCTATTTATATGTACTTACGTAATATGTTATGTTTTTTAAAGTAAAGAAATGTTTAAAATGGTATATATAAAAGAATAATGATGTATTTAGAATACTTTTATTTAAATGGATAATTGATTACCTACTATCACCAACATAAGCTTCGTGAAGTGATAAGTGAAGACACTCGTTTAGATACAAGTGTTATTAGCAGCCATGATTTATATTTACTAGCAATATAGAAATTCGTTTTTTATTTAATAACGCGTTGAAATGAGTGTTAAAACGCTCTGATGGCACCTCGCAACGTGCGTGACGATGACGTGCCATTCAACCAGTTTCACGTCTCGTCGGCTCTTTCTGACTTAATTCAATCAACTTTGGGTCTCATCGGCTCTTTCTGACTTAACGCTTCTCTCTCTACTTTACTAAATATACACTGCTTTGCGTGTATGTTAGTATATCAGCAATGTTTATTATTTACTAACGCTTACAACTTTACTCATTCATATCGATGTTTACTAACTCCGTTATCGAACGTACAACATTCTATAAACATTTGAATATAAAAAAAAATTACACGTTCTGCATCCGATAGGCGTCACAATGGCTTACATTTTCTTTTAGAATTGCCATGTTTGAATCATTTATTATTTATTTTATATTAGACTGTTTTAGTTAAACTTAACATCGATTCATATCTTTCTTTCTAATTTATTTTGCTAATTTTGGAAATGATTCAGGACCTGTGGACTGTCCAACAGTACTGTGCCTTCACATAAAATTAAATAAAAAGTAAAGAAGGCTAGAGAGACTTAGCGATATTACAATATGTAGAATATAACAAAGTGGACAGTTTAGCAACCGACGATCTAGAAAGAGTAATAACAAAATACAACTTATAACCATAATACAAAACAAAAAACTATCTTCTTAAAGGCATATATAATATACTAGCGTGACCCGTGCGAAGTCTTCGCATTATAAATTATTCAACTCAATTTAATAAATCAAAATTAATTGCAGGTATTCAATTCATTTCTAATTTTGCACACGCTTATTACGTTTTTATTCCATTATAAAGCTCAGATGACAGATCAAACAAATATTTTACTAAAATTTACATATAGAGGCGCAAATATCAAAAGCATTGAGCTAAAGCGCCACTTTATTTATACGTGAGTGGATTTGAAATTAAACAAAAATTTTACCGACCGTCAATCATATTGACGTTGAGCCGTTAGATGGCAGCATTGCTGTTTTGTGTATATAATTTTAATAATTAATTAATTTGCAAAAGCAATAGCAATAATAAATTTTTTAGTTGTGGATGCCGGTAGAGCAAGCAATTATCTATAAAATGATATATAATTTATGTGGATTAGTTGTGAGGTTTTTTCTAAAAAGGGAGTGTAACATCTTAACCTTAGCGTATTAATATATATGACGATGATGATGATGATATCAAATATACAAACGAAGTTTGTTAGGAAGATAAAATGACTAATAAAATATGCCGTTGCTTCAAAGTGACGTATTACGTTATTAATATTTTCCGGTGTGATCAAAGCGTAATGTAAATTTTCTTGTTAAATAGTTGTAGTATTGAAATATCAGAAATTTTGCAATAAATGTATTAATTCTTATTTTAGTTTATAATAATAATACCTTCTTACAAAATCCATGGTTATATATTTTATAAAAGAGAAATTCCAATGGTACCTTCCATTATATAAATCCATTTGAAAGTAACATTTCGGACAACAAGTTCAATTTCTAATAGGAAGCATTAATATATCGCTCGATTTTGCTTCAAAACCAAGTCGATTTGCATATTTTATAATCACTACAATTAACACAAGCGATAGAAATTTACATAATATTTCATAACATCCTGTTTTGTTGATTTCTTCTAATTGATTTTTCTATATCGCCATGCTTAATATCTAGTCCATATCTTTATGAGCAGTACCAGAATAACTACTTGGGTATTCAATACTAAAAGGATATTCTGGCTTAAAATCAAATCGGATAATTCAGAGTAATATAGCCCATCCGATAAGAAAAAATCGAAACATTGTTGTTACTGGTTAACATCAGTAAACGCAGAAGCTACTAGTGTACATAAGCTGCTGTAGACGTTTGTGTTTTTATAATAACACACCAAGTATCTTTTAATTAATAATCTTGAAACCCATAAATGATTTTACAATAATCAGGTAGTAGTATTATTAGCTTAAAATTCCGTTTTTTGTGTCAAATATAACTGAATCGCAAATTGGTGTCAACAATGGCTATATCATCAGTGCAATTAGATAATATGGCCAATTTTTATTATAATGTGCTGTGCGTGTTTTTACGTATTTTTAAAAATTAACCTTACTCCACTTTTTGGTATAAAAAACTTACTTGTGCCCTCTTTATTGGCTGGTATACTTCAGAGACGGACTATATATAAAAATAAGAATCTAAATTTACGAGCATATTCTATTCCAGTCCCTCGAATTATATGTGTCAAGTGCCAGAGCAGCTTAATGCAAAATTGAAAAAGATCAAGCAAGTGGCTATGTTACTAGCAACTTATAAATACTTAATTTGCCATCTTATCTGCATATTTTTGACAAAATTGAAAATTACAAATGTTTGCTTTAAATTGAAATTTAGTTAATAATTATTTTTGTAGTTATGAAAGTTCTGTTGCCGAAGGTGATTGGGTATTAGTTTGTTAAAGATTAAAGCATTACCACACTTCTTTATTTCAAGCTCCTAAATGGTTTCCTGAAAATATGGTCTCATTACCCTAAATTACATTAATGACAATATTTATACCACCATTGAAGTTATGAATTTTTTTATAAAACAAATTTCAAGTCAAAATATTAACCAAAAATACTTTATTTCACATACACGAAAAACATTTTTTTTATTAAAGATCTGACATTCTTCACATTTATGCTCCAATCGGGATGCAAGGTCGACATATTTATATTTTATATGTTAACCCTTTTTCATCACATACACATCTTTATAAAATCACAAAGAGTGAAGAGATGGTTATGTTTTTTGAAATGGTTACCAAATAGGTCCATGTGCCTGTTCGTTGCAGTATCGCGAAATGTATGCGACGATATACTTAGGCTGACCGGTTTTCGGAAAGATTCAATTGTAATGAATGTAAGCCATATATCATTTTCATTCTCTTAGGTATCGTATAAGAATATTGATTATTAAGTATAATGATCAACGAATTAGGCCAATAATTACATTAAAATATGTAATATTTATGAAGATATTATTTCCGTACAATAATATATTACTCATAGTTATAATACGTATTATATATTTAAGAAATCTTTTATGCTTATTATAAACCTGCTGTGTCTACAACTTTGTTCACATGGACGCCTAGAAAATAATTTAACTGTAAAATTAATACATGTATATATATAAAAATAGATACCGTATCTAATACAAAGTTAATACAAGTAAACTTTCCAAGTAAGTGGGCTTTAAATTGAAATATCAAATTTCATTTATAATGCAGGGGAAAATCAATGGGAAAGTTACGCAATAAATGAAAACAAAAAAATTTGTGAATTTTAATCGTTTAGAATCGTTTTAATTAACTTTATTTTTATTATATTTTATTTGTTTCTATCCGCAGCTTCGTTTACTTAATCTAATTGATTGTTCACTTAGATATTTTTAAATTTTGACTTTTTTGCAGTTATGCAAAAATATGTAATTTTTACCTAAATTTTAGAAAATACGGTAATGAAAACTTGATACAAATTTGCTACCTACCTTAATTGTTATATGAGCAAAAACAAATAAGTAACCGTATGGATAGATAGGCCAAAAGACAAACAATATCAATGCTCTCAATTTCCAAGTCCGTCCTAATCCTTTCATTTATAACAATGAATTAATTTCCTTTAATTTTGCTATAATTAAATTCTTACTTTTTAAATTTTTGGTAATTTCTTATTTTTCAAAAATAAAATGTTTAGTCTTCGCTATTTTGTTATACGTATGCTGATATACTGTTCACATTCTTATTATATTTAATAATTTGTTTTATATTTGTTTCATTATCTTTCCCAATCTTAGAGGACGCAGCGCAAATGGAAGGTCGCACAGGGTATGTGTCTTGGATTTCCTTCACTGAAATATTTATTATGCAGAAAGTAAGGGGTACCTTAATCTGGACGTGTCAATCCCTTGGAGTGACAAGTGCCGAAGTGTCTGCATTGACAAATGCTTTTTCAACTGATTTTCTAATTCTCTATAATAAGAAGAGACGCATAGTTAAGTATTGATACTTGATTGACGTATATTTTACATGAAATACCCGGTTAAAACCTTTTGACTTGATATAATCCGAACGAGTACGATATGATTTTTTCTTTAAATTTTGTGGTTTTCGTATTATTTTTAGGATTCTGAAACTCAAAATTAAACATGAAACTCTTGCAAGATTACTCCTGTACATCACAACCGCTTTTCTTAGAAACTGCTTTATGCAGAAAATTAATTATTTTACATAATAATTAAACACACCATCATCAAAACCTAATATTTTGAAATATTTATATTGTATTTTTTACGGAAAAATTAAGTTTTCGGGAAAAAATTTAATTTCATGTATGATGTGAGCTATTATTTGTAAAGTCTAATTAGTAGATTCTGGAATTTTTGGGCAGTATATCTTAAATATGCAAAAAATATGTCCCACCCATTCATTTCCAAAATTACTGAACCGAATATTATTAAAAAAAAAGAATTTTCAGAAGCCTACTTTAAGAATATAGGGAAACTAGAAAACGGTGAATCTAGATATCGTATTTTTTAAATATTCACCATAATATGTAAGTCTCCTACTCGGTTATAATAAGCATTATTAAATAGTAATTGCACTAACAAGTACATACTCTTGATGTCTTATGGGAAATCAAATAATTTCACTAAACACGAAGTACAGAATCGTCGATGAGGAAACCTGACTGGCACTTGGCCGGTATTACTTAAAAGAAGTCTTTGTGATTATTTTCTCATCCCTGTGGAATATGGGGTGAGGTCTATTATTATTAGGAATAATTCTTAACTAACTTATGACAGGGTGGTTGTATTCGATATTATATGGAATCATATTAATGTGTGAATTTGAATATGTATCATTGTTTTTAGTGCATTCCTTGTAACAAAATTCCAATTAAATTTATTATAAATTTTATTTCTCGTTTACTCGAGATATTTATTTTCCATCAAAATTTATGACTCATATCTGACTAAAACCAAAGTATTAACTATAACGAAAATCAATACTTAGAAAATGATTATTCTGATCTCTGATCAAGTTACTAAACAATAATTTAACAATGCTTATCGAGACGCAGCAGGAAAGAAAACGAAATAATTCCATTCCGTTTCCGTCATTTAGCCAGATATTTCACAAGTATAATGCTATGTTTAATGTTATTTCTAATGTTTCCTTTATTTTTATCATATTAAAAAGATATTTTCGTGAATTTACTTTGGGCCTTTTTCAGGTCATGGCTTATTCAGGAAGAAAATCGTATATAGTTCACAGTAAATATATAAGAAATACAGATGATACGAACACGATAGACGTCTTTAGTTTAAAAATAGAACCACACATATAATAATTAAAATGAAATATTGATATCAGTCCATTTTTTCTTGCACTAATTTCATATTACTCAGTTTGCAACCGAATTTCTCACTATATTTCCCAATATAAAACAATTAATTTAAACAGAACTGGAAATCAATTATTCTCCATCCCTAATAAAAACTGTTATTTTTTTATATTAGAAAGAAAAGATCACTTGTTAACTTAATAAAATCAATAAGTTCTTTCTAACGGTACTATTCTCGGATTCTATTTCTGTCGTCAACGTCGTATCTATCTCGTCAAGTGCTGGCATTGGCGGTTCGTCTGTTTTATTTTAGTTGTACATAGATGATGAAGGAACGTCGCTGGTATAATATATATAAAATAAAAATATGTCATGTATGTATTAATATGTAATGTATGTAAATATATATATATATATATATATATATATATATATATATATATATATATATATATATATATATATAAAATAAAAATATGTCGCAAACAATACAACATTTAGAATTAATAAAATGTACAACTTGCAGCGTTGTGCACATGCTATTACCATTATATATGTATAACGGTAATAGCAGGTACATTAACAGTATATATTGTACATATACCATTTGCTATATCATTATATATGTACATGAATATACTAATGTACTAATATGTAACAGAAAAGGTTTGTTACCGTATCCTCCAAGTCAATGTTTTCTATATCTATGGGAAGTGAAAATTATGTATTAGTAGAATATTTATTCTTTCTGAAATATTGGGAATATTTCAGCAAGTTACTATATAAATACTGAAATTAATTGCTGAAAAGTAACACAAGAAAATAAAACGTTATAAGTACATTGAGGACAGATGCACCTTGCTTCATTTGCTCTTCTTTATGTCGATGTATATATTTTCTATCTAACATATCTGCACACAAAGCCATTTCGACCCATGCTAGAAATAAACATAACAGTCAGTGAGCAAAGATTACTATTGAAAAAATTATAACTAGTCAACATATACATTTTTTCATATGAAATAATTGTTTAATATAAACAAGAGTTATCAAGAATACCTATATGATCAAAACTAGGTAGTCGTGCTATACGGTTTACGGTCAATCATTTGGCGCGAAAAAAATCGACACACGTCCGACATTAACGAGCGCTCGCGCAGTACTGAAAACTATCGACCGGCGTATCGCATTATGTAACAATTTGGCAGTTGTAATTACGTTTATTCGAAAATTTTATAAATTATTTTTTAAAAAAGTACAAAATTTTTGTTTCTATTATTCCATTTTATTACTAATCATTATTCTGTAAGGTAGTAAGGAGAAATTGGAACAGAATACCCATTTTTTTTAAATTATACTCACATCAAACATAAAATTTTCTTTGTTAGTGTTACATACCACAACTTAAAAGCCAAAAGCAAATCAGGTCTTAAATGGGGAGTTTCCTTTTTTGCTCGGAAAAATAGAGAATATACTTATCAACGCTTTTCATTGCCACCATGCTTGATATAAATGGCTACCTTTATCTAAACAGCCAAGTTCTCATGTCTTAAACGACGCTATTTATATGTCCGAAATCAGAATCAGTGGAAAGTAATAATAAGATTCTTCAAGTCGGCAACTCCAAGTGACTTGTCCACCATTCTAAGACAGCCATAAAATAAAGAAAAACTTCATTCATGGTGAATATGGACTTAACGAAGACATTATCAAAATCATAACTCAGACAACTGTAAAATAAAGAAAAAATTCTTTATATTTTATGACGTGACAAGCCATTGAAAACTTTCAATTAAATACTTATAATGACTTCTAGCAGTTGAGAAAATTATCAAAGTCTGGCATAAATTTATTGCTTTTACTATTGCTACGAAACCGATATTCCAAAATATTGTCAACAATATATAGACCTAAAACGTTCTCACACCCAATTTTAAATAGATATCAAGGTATACTTCAATAATTTAATGAAATAAATTACTAAACATAGTCGAATGGTAATCAAATATAAAATTTTACATCAAAATTTATTTTTATTATTTACATACAATTCATATATTTAGTGAACTTATTACTATAAGAGCAATCTCTTAAAACTTTTTGCTTGGGTTATAAAATCGACTTTCTAGTTTGTAGGTTGACCGAAAGTACCTTATAAGTTTTGATATTAATATAAAAAAATACATTAAAAATACGCTTTAAAGGGTCATGTCTTTTTTGTTGCATGAACTAAAATACTTAACATTTTTAAAGATATATTACGCTATAGACTTTAGCAGACGATATGAACTTGATATATTTCAACATGCTATCTGAAGCTGTTCGTGAAAAAAATAGTCCGACGGACGTACAGACGGACGGAAAAGCAAGTGATTTTAAGGGAAGATAAGGCATTTGTTCACTTTCGTGAAGGAACCCTAAAAAGAAGAATAACTGACATAGTACGTAAGATTATATGTCTATTGAAATAAAATAAATAAACATTTTCATTGAAGAAAAACTTGTTTAGTGTTAAGCTGCTTTTTTAAGATAACATAGTGTCATTTGGCACGAAATACCATGTAAATTCAATTCACTTTTTTTTCTTTTTGTATTATTACTGCTTATATTTTATGATATTATATTTGAATAGTTAAATGAAATATCTTTAGTTGACGAGACGCAATAAATTTATGTTTGAGCCTAACAATATTTGTATCAAGTTTACACATTTACGTAAGCTTTGATTAAAAACAACGCATTTAACAAATTAACGGGCAAAACATTCATAAACGGAGATGGACAGATAAATAAGTGATAGTGCCAACATTTCTTTTGGAATATTGAACTATAAAATACTAAGCTACAAGAAAATTGTATGATTCACGTATGAAATAAAATGTCTCGTAAGCATACACTATGACTTATATTAAATAAAGTATTTATAAAGAAAATTATTTGGCTTTTGTCTCGCTCGCCATTGATATCATTATTTAATCAGTGATATATAAATTCTTAATTTTTAACTCAAAAAGTTTAAGCACGAAAACAATTATGAAGCTAGACACGGAACTAAATTATAATTTTCACCACGTTTACAGAGATTCGTGCCTTTTAACCTTGTTTCACAGAGAAAATGAGATATATTTCCATTGTCCGGGAGATAACTGTCGGCTCTTTCCAGACATTTAAATTAATTAGAGCGATAATTCATGAAAAATAATTTCGTTACAGAACCAGAAGGTCAAAATGGTTGCAAGGTTTTATGAGTTGCGTTAATGTAAAATAATGACTCAGACTTCTTAATGCTTACATTTTTCATTTCATTTTTAATTTGTGGTTCTGTTAAACTGAAGAAGTTTTTTTAATTTCCTTGTTTGCTCTCCTGTAAGAAACATACTTCATAAACCAGGCTTCATATGCTAGAATTTCAAAATTTAAATAAACATTTCAAGTTATGACCTGTAACTACTTTAGCTGTAGCCAGTGTTTTCAAATAAAATTTACTATTTCCTATTTTAGAAAAAGTCAATTATCCTTGGAATTGTTAGGGTCTGGTCGTGAAATACGCAAACCTTATAATTTTTATGGTCATGTCCTCTAGGTCCCCTCATAATTCCATCATGACCTGCACTTCAAAGCGTCAAAATTTTAGAGCTATTAAAGCTTTACACTTATGTGCATTATATTTGGAAAGTAGATGCATCATGTAGGTATTTCAATTAGTATTAGTATTAGCTAGCTGTTAAAAACTTAAGATGTTAATATGTATATTGGAAGCGATTTTTTTTCGCTTATAGCATCGAGTGCGATAACAAGCGCACACGTGCCGATCGTAAAACAGAATTTATTTATGAACGATTGGTTATTTTCTTATTTTAGTATCTGGATAAATTAATTTTTATTTTTACACATTATTTTGGTAGTTTAAAAGTAAAATAACTTTGGATTCCTTATAAGTTGTTTTTTTATATTTCATATCCCACTTAAGGAAAAATATTAAAAAAAACAATTCGATTCTTTAATTTGTCCTCTCAAAAAATTTTATAGAGATATTTTTTACTAATGTAAAAAAAATTAGTACGCTTTTTTTCCACTATTTTCAGCTTCAAATTTCTGTGTCAAAACATTTCTGCGAAAAAACGGCTATTACAGATAGATAGACGGCCAACTTTTGAGTGACCTTATAAAAAAATTCTTTTTATTATACTCAGAGCTTTCAGAACAAATTAATGTGCACTGAAAACTCTAATGGAAGGAAATGTTAACAATTGGTCAAGATTTTCTCTGATTTTCTAAACTCGTTTAAACATTAGACTATGTAAATTGTACGTCATTTTGAAATTTTATGTTTTACGGCCGGAAATTCAGACCGAAGAATGGTGAATGAAATCTTAATTTTATTTCAATTAACTTATACAATAATATCCCACTCGATTAAACGAGTGATAAAAGACTCTTCATTTCTACTTTACATATATTTTAAAATAAATTAAATTATTTCGTCTGAAATTATAGAAACTATACTCAATGTACTAAACATATATATATATATATATATATATATATATATATATATATATATATATATATATACTAAACAGCTCCGTACTGTTAGAGACATTCGGACGCGTCGGTATTGCGAAAATATAAGAATTACTTGTTTCATTCCGAAACCCTGAAAACGAAAATGAAAAAATACCGAAAACGACGATAAGCTAAGTCATGTAATAAGCACGATTGAAATATGCATGTGGCTAAAGCACTATATTCTAGTGCGTGCTCCGATATCTACTTAACCAGTATTTTTCTATTATCCCCTATAACAGAAAATGACATGTGAGATAGTTTCACTTTAAGATTCCCCATAAAAAAATTCTAATTTAAATTCTAGATGTCAAAGCAAAGAGTAATTGTGTGTTTTAACAAGCTTTTATTAGGTCGACCTCTAACTAACCAATTAAGTAAAAAATCTACGAAACTAAATTTTGAGCATTTCCAATTTTTTGTATTATTATAAAACATAACTGCTTTATATACAGTTCTGACGAGAATTCAAAAAAATAGTACTATCGGAATGATTCAATGAAATAAAACAGAAAATTACATACTAAACCCGATAACGGAACAATGTATCCTAACCGCGTTTGCGCTTCTAATTATTGCATCATTATGGAACTTAGCAATTGTGTGTAGTTCTGATCACGATACAATAAAATTGTACCATCAGACTAATTCAATGAAATAGAACCGTAAGTTAGCCGCTGAATTTGATAACGGAACAAAATACCCTAACCACGTTTGGGTTTCTATTTGTGGTATCATCTTAAATCTCGGCAGTTACGTGTAGTTCTGATTACAGCACAATAAAATTACATTTTCAAATCGATTCCAGGACGGAATCGGAAGTTATACACTAGAACTTCATATCGCCTGGTGATGGAATTTCGTAAAAACCAATCTTAATTTTGTTTAGGCTTGTTAAGTTTATTTGAAATCGAAAGGCGTTTATAAATTTTTCTATAACAATACTATCAAGAAAGTACACAGCGATGTATAATATATTTTATATATAAAGATCCCATTTAAGTCAAAGTGAGAAATGTGCCGAGGTCTGATTGTTATGAGGGTGGTTAAAAATATAATATTGCAAGTGTCACTTCAGGGTACTGGGCGCAACTCTATCGTAAGTAGCCTTGCCTGAATACAAGAAACTCTGAGGGAGTCGACCGTTTAATTGTCCGCTATTTATGGACAATTTAACGATTATCCCTTCAGACAAAATTTAAATGAAAACTAAGAAAAAACAATAACACAAAGAAAGCAAAAATTAGAAGAAAGGAAAAGCGCGAAGAAAACATCGTGAAACTTAAATAAATATTACCTCCTGTAATATAAGACTAAGCAAAAATAAATTTAAAGTTTTAGAAACTAAAAAAAACACGCTTTCATAATATCTGCACTAAAAAGCAAAAAACAATTATCGAACCTGTTTTCTCTGTAAGGACTTTATTGTAAGCTATGTTTGTTATCGATTATAATATTTAGTGCAAAGCGTGGGGTTCTTTATATATAAATCATTTTCAACGCTCCACGCTTTTACACTCGAACATACTCGATAAAAAATATGGCTTACTAAAGCCCTTACATAATAGACAGAGAAAACGTATTCGATTAAAATGTTCATGCTTTTAGCAGTATTTATGAAAGCGTGCTTGTTATTATGTTTTTTTAAACTGTTAATATATTAATAACAGAGACATTTAGTAGTATATTAATTCCAAGAGAGTTAGTAGTAGGTTTTATTATTGTTTCCCAGAATATGTTTAATAATAAGCCCAAATATTATAGAAGAACCACTAAGGAAGATTTACACACGGTAATGTTTACATACCTTTAGTAATATTCAAATAATTCTTTATGTGCTAAGATATATCCGCAACATAAACAGTAATCATCAGCTCCTTTATCTAGATAACTATATGATCACAGGTCTATCAAATAATTATATTATCACTTATTTTACACTGAAAAATACAAATCAACCACAATAAATTTAATTTCAAGAAAACACCCATTCAACTATATCCTCACAGCCTCTTTACTCTCAAAATATTCGGCTTTTTAGACCTTTCCTTAACAAAAGGCAGCCAAGCTGTTAGCTCCATATCTACTATATTTGTTCACGGTGGAGTCTCAAAATAAAATACGTATTGATAAGGTAGAATAATGGCAGTGTTTGACGGATGCCGAGTGCGACGTCAACAAAGAGAAACCCATGGCCGCAATCGACAGAGGTCTTTGCCGATTATTTCCTGGCCTTCATCATATCCATAAAAATTATTCTTTTCATAATGGACAAGAACGCATATCATGCTACGAATGCGAGGTCACTTATGAACTTTTATCCACGTGGGCTATCTTTTGTCCCTCCGTAGTTCAAAGGATCGTGCTGTTTTGTGAAGAGTTTTCCCTGTTGTTAGCCTCGATGCGTAAAGTAATTTGTGTTTATCAAAAAGTTTTAGGATAATATATGAAATATGAGAGAATCGCGTAATAATGTTCATCGACATAGACGTTAGAATATACGTGAATATGCCGTTGGTGAAATTTCATAGTTATGTTTATTGAATATATATATATATATGTACCGATCGCTTTATGTCGGTTTCACTTATATTTTTATATAAATTGCATGAAAATATAAAGTAAAACTTGGTATGTAAGAAAAGTTAAAACTTGTGAGAAGTTATAAAATGTGGTTAATGCAAAACTGAAATTTTAAGGAAGTAAAGTCTAGATTTTGACAATAAAAATATTACAAAATTAATCTTAGTAATAGCGAAAAGAATGTAACAAATGAGTCCATATTTCTATTTTGTCAGAAAACATTTTTACCCACTTCCCCCCACTAATAGGTAGTTGATTACAGTGATTCGTCGTTTATAATCACTTTTATTCACGAGTTGGACAAATGTTGAGGTGCGCTGGAGTTTCGATTATAATATAAAATATATAATATTTTATTCAGCACGAAAATAAAGAAATAAATCAATAATGATGCTTAGGATTTACAACGCGTTTATTTTTCTGTTTTGTGAAATTATCAAAAATAATATTTTTTTTAGGTATATTTGAATTTAACGAGATCACGCTTTACGCTGTGAAAAGTACATCGATTTTATTTGTAAATACATTGATTTTATTTGATTTTTAGATTTGATGGTTATATAAAAAGAAAGATAAATCAATGATCGTGACCTTCAAAGAAACTGTGACTATTGAAGAAAATTCCTATACAAAAAGCTATATATTTGTACTTTGACTTAGACAGGTCTCCAGAGAAAAGTACGTATAATATTAGGCTCGTGAAAACGTCATGATGGAAGGGTATACATTGTGGAAAAATTATTTAGTATATTGAGGAATTGGTATTACACCGAATAATGATAGGAAAGAAGCATTTAATTATAAAACTTGTCACAAATTAAAATACACCTTTGAGAAAAAGCAAAACTAAATAACGAGAAAAGTTTATTTTAACAGAATTATGGCTAGAAGTAAAGATTTATTTGATTCAGGAATTTAGTATCATAATATTTGGTAGAGTTTCTATCAGAGTCAGAATGGAATCAGTAATAATACTCAGTACAAAAGAATTCTTTACTTGTGACTTAAGTCTCAATGTCAATTGAACTCAGTATTATTGAATAATTGTATTTCCAGTTGATTTCAGAGGTTTGTTATAAAATTACAATTGCAATGAATAATGGAACTATTTATAAATTCACTCATTTGTCCATCTGTCCGTCGGTTACAGCCGTTTTTTGTCGAAAATTGTTTGATGTATATATTTAAAATTTAGCTGAGTATATATGCAATGTACTCAAAAATATTAATATGAAAGATTTAGAAACGCAAGTAAGTATCTACAAAAAGAATTACAATTACATTATACAAATTTGGTATTATGTACTCTGAACTATTACATTTTCATTTGTACCCAAAATGCGTTCACATTTTTTTAGTTTCACGGTGGTATATTATAAAGAAATTACAATATATCAGTTTCTTACATTAAACCATTATGTTTTAACTCAACAGAAATTGAAATTCGATCGACTTTGACATATCCTAAATGTAAATATAAAGTAGAACAATTTCAATACGATCATTTAAAAATTATTTTTAACATATCGGTACCCTAAATATATATATGTATATATATATATATATATATATATATATATATATATATACACATATATATATATATATATATATATATATATATATATATATATATATATATATATATATATATATGTTTACTAAGGCTTATGATAAATATTTGTAAAATCTACTAGCATTTTATCCGCAAAAGCTACAATTCGACAAGGGATCAAAAGTTCCAGTTTTTATCCGAATTAATCAAGGTAATAGGCACTTAAAAGTAAGTATAATTTAATTCGTTTAATTTTTAATTTGTATTATATTATGAAAGTTCGTTTATTAAATTGGGTTTATTTAATGACAAAGTACAAACACCCTTTCTCCATGTTGTACCAGAAATTTCGGGAGCATATGGGAAACATAGGTTCATAGCTAGTTCATCAGGACATGGCCTGATTTAAAAGAAATAAAGTTTGTCCAAAGCGAATAAAAAGATTCGAATTTCAAAGAAAATAAAAAAATGTAACAAACATGCATTTTATAGTTTTTAATTTAAAAGAAAATCGTTTTGCTGCCAACCGATCGAATATTCCCCATTTTGCTTCTCCTTAGGGTCCGGGCGGTTCGTGATTAGTTATCGCAGAGAATTTTTATGTATAAAAATTCAACCTGCAAATGTTTGTGATAATTTTTTTAAATAATTTTATTTATAGATAATTTTTTTTAATCACTTTCACATCTAATTTATTCAACATCGTGAATTCTAAAGAAGATATAGCAAACAAGGTTTTCCAAAGCATCGAAACAAATTATCAAAAGCACGCATGGTTGAGCAAAAGAGCCATTCTAGAAGCTAAAAATGTTTACGTACACGGTATAAATATCATTCTAAATAGGATCGCAGGTGAAATGGTGACATACAAGTCCACTGACTCCCTGATGAATCGAAGTGAAGTAGTGAATTTTCCAACCGAATTTCTTTATTCTCTCGATATACTCAGCTTACCGTCACTTATTATAAATTTGAAAATAGTAGTGCCAATTATAATTTTCCGAAACATAAATCATCCAGTTATACAATGGCACACGATTAGTATTTACAAACTTGATGAACAATTTAATTGAAGGAAGAACTCTGATTGAACCTCATAAAAGTGAAAACTTAACTTCCATGAATACCACACGATAAATATGGCGTTTGAATTCAAGGGATTTCAATTTCCAATACACCTTGCGTTCGCCATGGCTATCAATAAAGCGTAAGGGAAATTTTTGCAAGTGTGCGGTTTGAATTTAGAAAATGATTGCTTCTCTCAAAGATAATTATAACTTCCTACACTCTAGAGTCGGTAAACCATCCGATCTTTATTCTTGTGCAGAAAGCAGACAAATAAAAAATGTAGTTAATCCACTTGCTTTAAAATAAAAAAAATGATTTTTTGTGAAAAACCTCGTTTTTCTTCCTTTCCTTTCATTCCACGCAAGCCAGAGTATTTAAATGAAAGATGTGTTTTCTCGGTGAATCTATGTTCGCTAGGATGATTTTATTTACTTTCCCATTCATTTCAAATCATAAAGACCCACAGCAAAGATTGGCCGGGTTTAGATGGTAAAGAATAATTATTGTCTTTTAAACAACAGAAGTAAAAATTAAAACTTTCCTTAATAATTTGCTCTTGCAAATTACAAAAGTTTGCGGTCGGCTTGAGCAAGGGCGGCAATTTATCGGGGAGGCCATTACGGTGGACCGAACATTTGTAGGAGCCCGGTGCTGTTAACGTAGTGTAGTCAATGGTGTTGTTTATCTGTTTGTAAATTTATATTCCATAACAATTTATCTTATGACTGTAGGGAAAAGTTTATATACATTATCTTATTGACCGCGTAATTTAGAATAATATGGCCTGTCTGATAAGATGGTCAATCAACAGGTTTCATTTTTTTTCCCTAAATGTAAATGTTTAATACTAGTAAACGACGGCTAGTATTACATGACATCTGCTGTAAATGTTGTTTAAAAAAATAACAAAAACTATTTTTCGACTCAAACATTTGAACCAATCCCATAATTTTTTATAAATTTATTAGTTTTTATCAGATTTTTGTTAGTTTTGGAAATTATAATATATTTCAGTCCGGTAGGCGATTATCTTTAAATATAATCGCCTACCGGAAATGGCATTTCAAAATGAAATGCAAACTAGTGAGTAAGCTAAAATTCGTTAGTTACCATATCATCACTATTATCCGATATGATGGCCAGTTTGGTATTAAGCTGGTAGAGTCACATGTATTAAAATGTGCTATAAATGTTTTTAAATAAAAATGTTACACTAATATTATTTTACTTCACGGTATAAAAATATGAGTATTCATAGCGCTTCCGTCAGTATTGGAGACATGTATCAGAGAGTAACTGTAAATTAAATCAAGAGTGTAAGGCATTATTAGTATCTAGCGCCAGAACAGATCAACGCAATTAGCAAAAAATTCTGCCAAGACGAGTCAACTTGCACTATAAGAACTTCATACACATTTAAGCATTTATAAACATTTAAGGGTACATAGTATTTTAGTAAACTATTTGCTAACATTAACTTTACACAACCTATAGGTTGTGAAAAGTTAATTTTGTATTTCACTATGACTTGTATCTGTTTTTTCTCCATAGGTGATAAATAAATAAAAAAGAAAAAAATATATAAACTCTATATTAACTTAAATTATAGTGTAATCTGAGTTAGAAAATTCTTTTCGAACGGACATTCATGTCGAAGTCCCTTGCTGATTATGTATACGTCGTAAATTTGAATTGGAATATATCTAGGAAGAAGTTAAATTTAATATCTTTGTTGAAATATGCATAAAGAATAGTTTTTTATAATTGAAACCTAGTCTAAGTAGCTAGTTCCAATGCATTTAAATATCAACTGGTTTTTATTTATTGACTAACTGGTTGTTCCAAATTTAGTCGGGTAAAAAGGGACCATGAATTTTGTTTAATTAGTTTTTTTTATTTTAAACTTATTTACGTTTAGTCCTTTTTAGAAATCGGTGAAATTTTATTTATTTCTTTAATTCTATTCGGGAGATTAAATTCCATTCTTGTCGATAACTTTGATTATTTTGAAATTCCCGTACATGTGTGTGGAAACCCATATTTTCATCATATTTATACGATGAATTAATTAAATAATATGGTTTTCTGAAAATATTCACTTTTGAATGTACGGTTATTATGTAATTTTTTTATGTACATTCACCAAGTTGTCAATATCTAACGATGGAAGAGAAATATTTTCAATTTATTCCTTTATTCCATGGTAAAACAATTTAACACAGTAATTAAATAATTGCATTCAACGCATGCATAATTGCATTCAACACGTACATAATAATCTTAGTCTTCTCGCGAGTAAATCTGAACTAAATAAATTTAGTTTGGTTCTACAAACCATAATGATCTCCCGCTATTCGCGAATTTGTCATTCGCAATTTTAAGTATTCGCGGTAGCTGACTTTTAGAAATTTTACTTATTATAAATAGCCTGAATTATATATAAAACATGCCTATGCGTGTGCGCTTTGTTTGTTGAAAAATATAGACAGAGAACAACCTGTAGGTTGTCAACATAGAAAACAATTTCAAAATATCAGTTTGTATTGCTGATTTATGTATTGTGAATGAAATTTAGCAAAGTATTGCATCTCTCTATAATTAAGAGACACTGGTAAACTTTAGGGATAGGGAAAGTTATTTTCACGACGGAAAGAAGAGTGAAGTTTAGTACCTAATAAGGGAACTAAAAAAAAACAACCTTAAATTTTTATTTAAATTAAAAATTTAAGGTAGGTTAACCTAAATTCGTAATTGTTTTTTAATTATATACAATAAGTTAATAATTTGGTTTCTGTAAATATTTTTTGCCATTTCATTATAAAAACATTATAAAAATAAATAGAAACTAGGCGACGTAGTCTATGGATAACTATTATAGTTATATAATACTTATCTTATGGTTTTCAAACTTTGTCATTTTTGGTGTAAAGCATTCAAATTCACAGGAATTGCAGACGTGGATCCCTGCTTGAAGCACCGAAGCTTACTGGCTTTTCTGCACTTAAAAAGTACATAAAAGCCAGTAAGCACTAGAAATATTTGGAAAGATTCAGTCTGCGAAAAGAAATTGCATTAGATAAAATGCATTTTGTTATAACGTATATCAGACTCATAATTCATGGATTGTATTCAATGTCTCAGAATCGCGTTATTTTTTCATTTATTTATCTCATACGGGTAAAAAACAAATAAGATATTAAATTAAATTATAAAACCCGTAATAATTTAATAATTTTGAAATAAATTTGTAAAATTCTAAAAGACAATTTTTAATTTAGAATGGACAATAATAATCATCAATAATAGAAGAAATAATAAAATTAATATAAAAACAATAATAATTAAAAATTTATAACAGCAGACAACAAAAACATTAAATAAATCTTCAGGATTTTACTTGTGGAGATGAAAAAATGATTGAAAATTTTGTATTGATTTGAAAAATATAGAAAATACAATGTCACATAGTTTCAAAGGACTAATGGTTGTATAGTACATGTATAGTTGACTACTAGTATTGAAATAACGAGCTAGCGAATGTGTCTAGAGAATGGAACATTCTGTTGCGGTCATCACAGATCCATTATGGTAGTCTCTTAATATTTAAAAATTCAACGAACGTCCATTTTCCTGTTGGTTGGGATTCTCGCTATTCCCGGTTTTGTTATTCGAAGTTACCTTAAAAAAGTACATTAATCCCCGCGAATGTCGGGGGATTAATGTACTGTTGTAGATTATAAGTCCGAAATAGAAGTACAAAAGCCCGTTAGTTTATGGGAGCTTTACTTTTTATTTTTAGTATAAAACATGACAGTTGAGATAATAATATGATGTACATCATTTCTTCATCCAAAATATAAAAATGCAAATATTTAATTTTAAAATGACTTCCAAATACAAGAAAATAGAAATTTACCACACTGACGATAAAGATAGTTAAGAACAGAAGACAGAATTAATAAATTACCTTTCATATAAATATTTTGTTTTGAATTTTGTTTGGTGGTAGTTTTATTAAGAGTCACTTTGGGTGGAATTTTATGAATATCATTGAATGTAAGAAATATCTACTCACGTTATGTGCCAATATTTTAAGCATACGGGATTATTAAAATCTTCTAATATATTTTTTTATTGAAATACATAATTTTAATACAAAATTAAAATATTTTCATTTTACCAATAGTCAGTCATCTTTTACCTTAGTTTGCATAATTCTGTAGACCCATAAACTAAGCACACATAAAAATAAGAAGGTGTATCAACGGACGTTTTTCCTACCGGGAATTAATTAATAAAAGTGAAATTTATCTCCGTTATCCACTTTATCAACAAACTGACATCGGCTACCAGTAAAGATATCCAGTGACGTGAAAATGAATATATAGTAATGTAAACTGGACTCGTTATATTTCTCTTGGTGACAATATGATCAATGAAAATTTTCTCACTTTTCAATCTCAGTTCATGAGTTTATCTGTCTCAAAGATGCGGAAAGAATGTTAATCAAGTTTAATTTCCACATCTCCTTTCAAATATTTAAAAGTTTCCCTTGTTAGATTCGTGAATTTGCTAATTGCAATAAATACAAACGGAACTGTCATCTAGTTTAATATTGCGCGAAGGAAATAAAATATATGTAACAATTCGGCAAACACATTGTTCTATTTGAATATTTGCAGCCAGATTAAAATCTATGGACAGTTTGTTCGTACATTAACGGGTATGTGTTGCGAGTGCCGACCAGTGTCGACTGACAAAGTTTCGATGTCAATGTCTAGCAAGTCGTGTCCGATCAATTTCGTTACGTGCGGCTTATGCTACAGCGAGCATTACATTGAACGTGCTGGTCGGTAACAGATTGTGTTTATTTCGATTTGGGCGAATGACGGTCTGTAGTATTGTGACCCGCGAGGCGAAGGCTAAAATTAGATATCTCGTTCAAGTAATGGTGAAAAATAACTAGTATTCATGATAAATAGTACCATTTGGTTTTGAACATAAATATTTTTATTCGTATAGCAACATTTTTAATTCTATCAATACTACGTGGTTTTGGACGTGTCTATCAATACCACGTGGTTTTGGACGTATCCACGTGGGTGGAATTAAACTTTACTGGATTTTCGATATTCTTCTTAGGGTGCCATATGTTTGTAAATTAAAGAGAAATAACATATATTAAGAGATTTTTCTTTCATAAAAAATATAAAGAAGTTTTATTTTGCCAGATAAATAATTCCTTTTTCAATGCTTAACTTTGGTACGTCACATCTATATACGTATTTCAATTTAAATCAGGAACATTAAGTTATGAAACATTAAAAAATTCTTCGAACCCCGTCCCAATCATCCCGTCCTAATTTGATTGATATTTTCTATATTCCAATTTAACACTGTTTTCATTGCAAAAAATTAAATGAAGTCAGATACTAAAATGGCGACAGACAGAGAGAAAGAGATTTACTTTTGAAAAAGTTCAGCTTTCTAAGGCAGGAGGGTAATACTATATTTGATTGATAAAAAGCAATGGCAAGGGACATTTTTTCATCTTTTTATTTCATGTGTAATTTGGATTTTCTTTTCATAATATATGATACTGTAAATTTTATGGAATTTACTGCATGATATGAGCAATATCACTGTATATATTCGGGTCCCGTTCCAAATAACACCAAATATTTTTTGTGTTTAACGTTCAAAAATATATTTTAAGAGTTCCGTAAAAATCTCAGCATCATCAAAAAGTATTGTATCAGCAATCGATGTTAAGGTGTTCATTTGCATGTTACAGCAGTTTTCCTCACAAAGAGCTTAATGTAAAAATTAGAGATTTGACATAGTAATAAAATATATCAACACCTGTATATCTCAGTAACGTTCAAAAATGTATTTTAAAAGTTCCGTAAAAATCAGAGCATCAACAAAAAGTATTGTATCAGCAATCGATGTTAAGGTGTTCATTTGCATGTTACAGCAGTTTTCCTCACAAAGAGCTTAATGTAAAAATTAGAGATTTGACATAGTAATAAAATATATCAACACCTGTATATCTCAGTAAAGTTCAAAAATGTATTTTAAAAGTTCCGTAAAAATCAGAGCATCAACAAAAAGTATTGTATCAGCAATGGATGTTAAGGTGTTCATTTGCATGTTACAGCAGTTTTCCTCACAAAGAGCTTAATGTAAAAATTAGAGATTTGACATAGTAATAAAATATATCAACACCTGTATATCTCAGTAACGTTCAAAAATGTATTTTAAAAGTTCCGTAAAAATCAGAGCATCAACAAAAAGTATTGTATCAGCAATCGATGTTAAGGTGTTCATTTGCATGTTACAGCAGTTTTCCTCACAAAGAGCTTAATATAAAAATTAGAGATTTGACATAGTAATAAAATATATCAACACCTGTATATCCCAGTAAATAACGTTCAAAAATATTTATATCTAAATTTAGGAAGGAAGAGGGAGGTTTCAGACTAATTATTTCATATATATTTTAAGGCTCTCATTTGAGATATAAGAGTCCTTACTATGTTAAATTGGAATTTTAGGACAAACAATTTTTTTTCATATGATATAATTTGCTATTTGGGAGAAAATAAAAAACATACAAATTTCTTCACATTTCCAAGTGAAGAAATTTATTTTATCTTATCGAAAATAACAAATTATGCGATACGAAAAAAAAAATTGTTATCCTATAATTTTAAAATGAATTAATCATTCGATCTGTATTTATAAGCTGCTCCCTTGTAAAATTTAAACAAATTACAGAATTTTGGCAGATATCGTGTAATTCGGCTTCATTATCCGTGTATTATAATCTATATCAATTAAATAAAAAATGTTTATGGTAGCAAAAAAAAAGAAATGAACTTAATAAGGTACTTGGGGTATTTTTCATAAGCAAATGGAGAAACAAATTCAACATTACATCGTTTGATTTCACACCTTGTCATATTGCTCTGAAGAACTAAAAGCCATTTGAAAAATAAGGTAAAAAAAATTAATTTTGTACGTTTCATTTAATTAAATCCAAAATATGACGCATGAAAATAAAATCCATAAAGCAATGCCCGAACAGACCCCAAAAAAATGATTCAAAAATTTTTTATCGATGCAACTTTAAAAAAAGACAAAGCAAAACTTTTGTTTTTAATTTTTTTAGATTTAGACCATCATTTGTAATTCAAGATTGGCCCATGATCAATATTTACAATATTTTGTAAGAACTCAGTTTAAGTCCCTTGCCCAGTAATTTCCCAACAGGCACGGAGTTACATTTTGTTGACTAGAATATTATTCTTACTAGAATAAATCTTCAATAAAAACGTCTTTGGCAACTATTTACGTATAAAATTTAGTTAATATTACTAACTACAACAAATCAACAAAAAAAAATTTAGGCCTAGAACAAAAAAAAAGAAATAAAAACAACCATGATACAACAGACACGTAACTAATCTTACGAGGCTTTCGTTTTTGCGTTTGAGGTACATAATTCTAAAATATGCATTTTGACTTAAACAAGTTGCTTTTTTGATGATATAGATATTAATTGAATTTAATGCTGATACTGACTTATACTAGGAATTAGTTATTAGTAATATTGAGAAAATGTTTTCCAATATTATTATTCAACCAACATCATAAAGTATATGAGATATGATTATAAGTGATCACGTGGTGGCAGCGTTTTAGAAATTACACAACAAATTTTATCGAGAAAGTACTATTTTTCAGACGCAAGAATCATGTTTTCACTTTACTTAAAATATAATGAAGATAATTAAATTAAATTGTATATTACTATCAAAGAAAATAAACTTCAGTTTGAGCAGTTTTCTCGTATTATTTATAACTAATGCATTGTAAAACTACCGTTTGAGCAGTTGTCTCATACTACGATTAATCCATTGTAAAACTGCAGTTTGAGCATTTATAATTTATAATTAATCCATTGTAAAATCTTACGACTATCTGTATTATCCATGAGTAAAACAATTGTATGCAATTTACACGTGTGTAGGCTAAATATGTATGTCAAGAAATTAGCACACATGAAATAAAGATACAACCTTTATTATACAACGAAAATGCGTTTAGGGAAAAATATGTTTTTGTTGAACTCACTAATAAGGGAAATATATTATCAAGACACTTTTATGTAAAAAATGTAAAACGACGAGTAAAAATTTTAACGGAAAATTCAAGTAAATTTACAGAAAAGTGTTAAATAATAGTATATGTATCGGTATCTGTATATAATTCTTAATATCACTGATTATTGAGTGGAAAGTACATTTAAATTGAATACAATAAAATTTTATTAAGATTAAGCGGCGAATTTTAATGACATAATTATGAACAGACAAGGTTACATTCGTCCACACAGTTAACTGGAATTCTGTTTTCCGATTTGCAAAATAAAAAATTGTAACAATTTTATGAATTTTTATGTCCTATTCTTACGTACCCATAAAAGTCCATAGTAACTTTATAAGGATTCTAATACCCCGACGTTATTGCGATTCATCTTGTGTATTTTTTTTAAAATATATATTGCAAAACGTGTATTACTATTTCATATTATTTTAACTACATTAGCAAGCTCTGTCATTCTGTTTCTGTATACATTATATCCGTATACTTAAAAAAATTCTTTTAATTACTCGCCAGAACTTACTGTCGATTTTTACATAATTTTTTATGGAAATATAAATTAGACGACTAATTGTTAACTCCTTTCAAGCTAAATATTTTGTAAACGTGGTTAAAAAAATAAAAGTGGTAAAAGGAATCTAAACTTAAATAAAAGTGATAAAAAGAGCACAAATACCATCGGTGTGCTAATTTCTTTTTCATCTCCACTTTTTGATAAGAGGACCTACCTGAATAAATAGGAAAATATTTCAATTAAATGAAAAAAATCATATTAATTGAGAGGTATTCTTGACAGTTTAAAACTGTAAAAACTACGAGCTTGTTATAGATGGACGGATACACATCTGGACATGATAAAAGTTATAAGGGTTGACTACCTGAAAATGTATTCAACAGTTACTTAAAATAAAAAAAAATTTATTATGAATATAAAGAAATAAAGATTTGCATGATTTATACACATTGAATATATGAATGAGGATATATTATCGAAAATCATTTCTTCTCTATGTACAAAGTATATATGAAATCTCCGCTCTTCTCATTGCAACAAACCGACATCGCTGTATCTGAGCGAACATCAGCAACTTGCCAACTGCAAATTAGCTTGTAGAAGCAGAAACTAACAACCAAGTTTCTTAAACATCCCCAGCGGGCTGTTTACACAGTATCTTTCGCTTTGTGGATTTAGTTCCGTCTTACTCGCTGATTTGTGCACAAGTAAAAGGTTTTACTCGATCTTGCTTGTATGAGTCACAGATTCTATCTATCAATTGTAAAAAGTTAGAATGGATCAGATATCATAGTCATTGTACTCTCGATTATAAAAGTTTCATCAAGGGTAATAATTAGTGTTAAGGAAACCCTGTTAAATTTGATAAATTTATATTTGTTTTCTTTCGTCTCTTTACTGAATAACAAGAAAGCTTTGTTATGAAATTTTTCACATTAATGCATCCAAAGATGATTCATTAATTTTCCTTATAAACTGCTGAGTGATTCAAGGTTTCTCTAGAAAATTAGATTATTTGTACTACTGTTACCATTTTGATTTGTTGCTTATCTTTTTATCTCTAAATACTATAAACAACCTATAGAAATAAGAAGTAATTAGCACTTCTAATCAGCAGGCAAGTCATATTAATATGAGGCTTCAATAAGACATCCTTTTCACATATAAACGTGACTTCTTTCACTCTGTGCGTTGCCTGCCCATAGTTCTGAGAATATAATATACTCGTATTTGGGTTTATATTATTACTCTCTAGGTAAGTAACAGTTTTACGTTTCAAGTTTTGTGTCCAATAATTTGAAATTGTTTTAGACGTTATAAATCTGGACGTCTACTAAAATTAAAACAATTAAGTGAAGTGCAAAAATATTCACTTAAAGTATCAATTAATTATTTTTTATTTTATGATAAAAAACTAAAAGTTATTTATTTGTATATGTATATGTATGTGTATATATATGTATATATATATATATATATATATATATATACACACGTGAGAATCAAATCCAAAACGCGTAATTTTTTTTTAGAATTATTTGTAATAAATCGATGAATCACAAAAATCATTTAAAAAAACTATAAAATTTTTACAAATTACTAAATTTACATAATTGGTACATGTCATATTAATAAATGAGTACAAATTATGGATTTCAATAAATAAATATTATATCTATGTTACGTATTCATAAGAATATATAATATCATGTTTTGATTTTACAGCACAAGTGTACGGAAATCGATAACTCTGAAAAGTTTGAATGAAAGAAGCATTTGACGATTATTATTGGCTAAATAATTTATATACTGTCAATATTTAAATCTATGTTATTTTTTAAAATTTACATTTAATTAACATTTTTGTAATTACTTATTTAGTCTTTGATAATTAATTTAAATAACACAATTATCCAAATAATTTTACATGCGTCCTACGATGTTCGAACGGTATGCGGCCGAACAGCAGGTGGTAATGAGATAAAAAGCGGTTAATTTTGCCAACGAAATACCAGGCGATTTTATTGGTTGGAAATACGTAAAGGGTCTCAGGGAAATTTTTTTACGTCGGGTAGTTCTTAAAATACTTACTCGAGGTTGAAATTTTTAGGACATGATAATTAAAATATTTTTAGAAAATTTGTGAAATGACAACCGGTTCTGGTGATCGAAGGTATCCGCCAGATTCGTAAAAAGGTTTTCTGATAATGCGACTGTTACAATGTCAAATGGTGCGCGCACAGGTGAATGAATGAAAATTCTGTGTATAAAGAATTGTTTTTTTTTATAAATATTAATTTCATTTCCAATAATTTCTTAAAATAACATGTTTATTTTAATGATATTTGTATGACAACATCATCAGGTGGAAAATTTGTAGAGATTAATTGATCTTTGCAGATTGGCCACCTGAAGATGTTGTCATACAACTTAACCTAGGTCGTGGTAAAGAATTTAAAGAAAGTAGAAATAATACTGAATCACGTAGTTTAATTTAGGTATGAAAAATTAAAGTAACGACTTGTCTTTTCTAAACTTACTGGAAGTGTCATTTCATGAAAAAATAGAACATTTTTTGCCATATGATGAACCTTCCGTAGTTTAGATATATTAAACACATTTTTTTCTTTATGGTCAGATGGAAGTCGAATCAAATATTTTAGGGAATATTTTTATCGCTGGATATAGACGTTACCAATAGGCATCTATAATCCAATATTTTTATCCCTGGGCGGAGACGTTATCAATAATAATATTGATGTTACCAATAATAATATCATGTACAAAAACCATGACTTGTTTACCATTTTTGGCATACTTTAGCACTACTGCACTAAGTCAGCATCCTTTTTGCTTCTGTTATTTTACATCCATTTTTTATAAGATAACTGGAAACTACAGTGATGGGGACATTTATATATAAGAATCAGAGAGAAAATTACACTGAGCATAAAAATTGGAATATTATTACGATCCGTTTCTTTCCTTAATCTTACCAAGTCATTGTGAATGTTTCCTCTGGACAATAACCTGCAATTTGTTAAAAACTTATTTATTTAAAAATTAGTTAACCGTTAATAAAAAAATTAACAAAAAATTAAATATAGATAGCACAGTATGCACGAGTGCAGATTTTTGATATCTTTCTTTTCGGTACTAGAACTATACACATGCAAAGTATCGGCTCTTAGAGAAATATTGCCAGGTATAGGATTAATATGACTTAACTTGACTGAACAATTGATGCGAGAGTTAAAATACAGAGTGCATTATATGTAGTTTTATCAATCATAGTTTAAGTAATAATTACGTCTACACCTTTATATCTAGACTGAATGAAGAAAATACTTAACTTGTTAATTAAAAGTTTACCTATAAAACTAAGTCGCTGTTCGTTACTCGACATTAAGAATAATCTGGGTATTAACTTGTCAGAACTCAATGTTTCACCTAATTAATTGTTGGTAATAGCAGTTGAGGCGAGTCGATCCGCAAGTTTTATTAGCGGCATTATTAATTGGGTGCGACAAGGGAATGATCCTAAAACGATACGGATGAGTAACAAGTTTTACTTAAGGTTCTATGCTGGTCGGACAGATCGAAGTGTTTAAGAGATAAGTACCTGAGTTGAAGGATATATACACGAGGGATAGTTTGTTAGGATAGTTTATGATGAACTGTTGGTATACCCTTTATACACGGTTGATTTTGCGTTTTAATTTTTGATGAATTTTTAAGTTCATACATTCATTTTTGTTAATATTGTAACCAAACTTCTGTGTGGAGAAATTTGTCAAATTTCAATTGTATTTTTTTTGCTAAGAGTCTTTAAATGTTATCTTTCAAAATAAAACCCGTGAATGAAATGAAAGTTGTGTAAAGAAATTTTTTTTTTTAATTTATGTCTGTTTGGTTTTGTCTGAAAAGCGTCATTATCCATGGACACATCGTTTTGATTACTCTTTTCATATTTTAGCCTTCAATTTATTGAAAACTATAAATAATTTCAAGCAAAAAAATGTTATCCATCGACTGCATACCATCTGGTAGGCTTAAAACTTTCTACAAATTTTCTTATCGCAAGCATATATTTATTAAAGTTAATTGGAATAACAAAGGTAGAAATTTGTAACATGCATTTGGAATTAATGAAAAAGAAAAATTCTCCTAAAATTTTGTTTAATGGTAAACTATTTTTATACTTCAAACTACTCATTTTAAGCATTATTACAAATAGCAACATTACCACTTTTTAAGTTGTCATTCATATCAACGTTTTACAACTCTGTTCTTTATAATTTCAATAATCCATGTCATTTAAATTATTGAACAAGAAAACTATAATATAGTGCTGAATACAGATATTACGGTTACATCTCATGTAACGGCACCTATAATTATAGAAAGTATTTTTAAAATGGAGTTACCGTTATAAAATTAGAAATTACGTTATGAAGACAAGTTAAATAAGTTCTCTTGACATTTGGTAACAAGGGGCAAATAAATGTTAATCAGTTTTCGGTTTGTTATAAATTGTGACTGTTCTTTGTTTTTTGCAAAGTCTCTCAAAATATTATTTTTAAAAATAAAATCTATCTTACGAAAAGAAAGTTGTGTAAAGAAAAAGTTGTATTAAAATTTATATAATTACGCTTTGTTTTTGGCTCAAAAGCTTTTTTATGCATAGACACAAGATTTTTATTATTTTTTCCATATTTTTGCTTTTAATATATTGAAAACTACAAATAATTTGAAGCAAAAAATGTAATCCATCGACTGCATATCACCTGGCTCGCTTAAAACTTTGTACGATTTTTTTTAATACAATCACATATTTATTCATTTTAATTGAAATAGTAGACGTAGAAATATGTTACAAGCATGTGGAATTTATGAAAAAAGAATTTCTCATCAGCGCCATTTAAAACTTTTCTTAATGTACAATTACTTCTCATATTTAATATTACACATTTTAAGCATTAATACAAATAATAATGTTAGCACTCTTTACGAATTTGTCCTTTATAAGTTGAATAATGTTAATCTGTGTTATTTAAATTATGGAACAACACAACTATACAACAGTGCTAAGTACGGATATCATAATATTCAACTTGTGTAACTCTATCTAGAATTATAGAAAATATTTTTTAAATTGAATTACCTCAGAATTAGAAATTACATTATGAAAACAACCTGAATAAACTCTTCTGACATTTGGTAATTAGAGACAAATAGGTGTTTGCAATTTGATACACTATTCAATTTTAGACATAAATTATGGATGATAACGGAATTTGACACGAAGCTATCAATGAAATTGAGAATTTCATTAAGGTGAAAATTTTTCCAGGTTCACCGTTCATTTACATTAATAAATATCATCCAGTTTTAGTTAGGAACTATCTCACATCAAGGTTTTTTTGCAATAATTATGAATTTAATTTTCAGTGTTTAGTTTTAAGTATGTCTCTGTAATAAATAGCGCGCTTGCAATATTGTCAAATAAATAACTATTTAATTTCAATTGGTTTATAATTTCACCGATCGTCACTCAGTATAATTAACAAACACTTTATATACTAGTCAATATTTAATATCAGCTCATCGAAGCTTGATGTATGGACTAGATAGCTAATAATTTGCTGATCTCTCTGCTGATCTAAATATTAGTTGTAATTATTCGTAAAAAGAGAAGGATGGTGATATATGGAGAGGCGGGGGTGCTATAAATCATTGCTTCTCCAATGTATTATTTACATTGATACCAGTGTATGGAACTCGTCATTGAGATTTCGTTAAATTGTTTGTTTAATTAAATCTGTGTGATTGGGGGTTTTGCTCACCGATAATTATAAAGCTTGTGAAACAGATGGTTAATATAATTAATTTATAATAACTTTATACAAGGTTACAAATTTACTATGAAGGCTAATGCACGATCAATCTGACGATAAGCGGAATATAATTATGTAAAACGTTAACGCGTTCACGCAAGTAGCAAATTTTAATTTTAATTAAATTTCATGAGTCACGTTTTAAGACAAAGGCCTATTATGAACCTTGAGTTTACCGAATATTGTTCGGAAAACCTTTTTGTTCAATATTCTTGACATATTCATGGCTTTACATACAATGTTGGAAATTGCGCCAAGCCTAGAAATTTCAGATAACATATTCTTATCTGAATACTGGATTAAACAGGTCCAGATTTTAATTATGAGCGCTATCTTAAACCACGTTTAAGGTAATTACAAAACTAAAACTAAAATTAAGTCTCTTTGGTATGTTCATTAAAATTTTCTATCAGTCTTGGTGATCTACAAGAGGTGAGTACAAATTAGATGCTAATATATCGTACCCTGCCTTATGGTAACCCATAACATTGTTACCACTCGAGTAAATTATTTTATAAATAAATAAATAGTAACGCGACACAGTATATTATTTTAAGAATTCACAAATATTAATATTATTATCATGCATATCTTTGAAAAGCATGAACAAGTCACCTGCTGTATCTTTCACAAGAGTGAATATCTTAAAAGCTTTAATATTTAGAATCATTCCTGCAATGTAATAGAAATTTAGCTAAACTTTTAGAAATGAAGTTTTTTTCATAACTTTTATTTTAACAGTATGAAATAAATGTTTGGTAAAAGCTTTTATTGATAACTTAACAACACTTTTTCAATTACTTATCCTTTTGGGTATTCCAACGTGGAACAAGGAACCCATATAATTTCATAACGTTCGTCCACCCGTCTATCACAGACTAACAAATTCTACAATTTTAGACGTAGAAAAATAAAATTTACCAAATTTATGTTCAATATGTAGGTCTCAATTAATTTATAACGAAACATAAAAAAATCCGTAAGTCCACTTTTTCAAAGAGGTAAAATAGGAGTGAATTTATTCGTTTTTATCACAGAATAGAGTATAATTACAAAGGTAGTTTAAAATCAATTTCAGATTACATTCATCACTTTTCTCTTAAAAGGTCCGTTCATTAAATATTCAGCTTTCAATAAATATGATATTTAACCCTACGACTACAATAGTTCCTCTATAGGTTTGAAGAATGTAAAAAATATATACGTATGCAATGGTACATTATTTGATTGTATTTGATTTTAAATTTAAAATTATTATAAGTTCTCCTACTTTGCGCATGTTTCGATATTTCTATGACAACTTTTTTAACCTCTATTTGAATGAGTCAAAATAATCAAGCATTCTGATTCTGTCAGTGTATCCGTAGAGTAAAAAAAATACTAATGCTTCCTCGAAGCCTCCTGTTACCCCTACATATTAAGATAACGATAGGAACAGGGCGTCTGGATCAGGTAGCAAACAATTCGAAGCGGTTACACCAAAACCTTGAAGAGTTTTTTATCTCTTTACCCCTGTCGCTAAGTTTGGGTTGACTATTGTTTTTCTTTTAATTAGTCAAGAAATAAATGACCAAAATTCGAGATGCTAATTTTACAGAATTACATACTTCCATTTTGAAAGTATTCTAAAATGTATTTCTGAACTTTGAACCTAAACAATTAATATTATTTAGGTTTAAAGTTCAATTCAATTAATTTGAAAAAAAAATCTTATTTATTTACTGACTTCTTCTATTTTCCCGCATCTTCAAGGAGCTACAAAAACAAAATTTATCTATTTATTATGTTTTATACTAATCACTCCATCTCTTTTCAACTAGTAAATATCCGCTTACACACGATCTCTACGCAAATATCTTACTGACGTATCTTTACTAATTTTGTCGTACGCATACTACAAAAAAAGTGGAAAAATATAATTATTACTAGTTAGCGAAAGGAACGAAGCCATTTAGTGCAGGAAGGAAGAGAGGTATATTTGACAGTGTTATATGCAGCTCGACTATTTCTCAACTCAGTAGCAGATAATGATCTTATTCCCCGGAATTTAATTTCTAATTGAACCACTGTTTGTTTACTACATTAACGATCCCAATAAAATTTTAGATAAATGTAGTCTGTTATGGATACACAAGGTGGGGCATTTAATCTAAAATAGAATTAATATTTTTGGTAATTAAAAAAAATAATTTCGGTATAACAGTATAAACATAAAAATGCTTATGTAAAAATGTGCCACTACAACATTACCTACTACAGGTAATGCTGTAGAGACTACCACATTAGCTACTGCAGGTATTGTTGTAGTACTGTAAATTTTTTTTCTAATAATTTTTTTTCTAATGTTTAAAATTAAACGCTATTTCAACGATTCTTAACTTGTCAAAATATTTAACTCTTTCCGATACTAAGACCTTATTTTTACACAAGAATTTTTCTTTTATATTGCCCCACTATTTCTTTTCCTTTGCTATGTGAGTGAAGTCATGGATCAAAGTTGTTTTTTTTATAATGTTGTGTAAAATGTACAATGTGTATAGAACCATAAATTTACGTAGGATATAAAGTAAACGTGATGTGCTCCTTAAGTCAATTCAATGTAACAAGGTAATATTAATTAAGAATAATCTTTATTAATGTGAAACTTTTAATGTGTTTTCCCTTTTCACTTCATCGGTAGATTTAGACGCCTACAAGACGAGCATCCCAGTATATAGCTGAATACACTTGAAAATAACTTTTAGCACCATAATAACAATTTTCAATGACATATTTAACAAATACTTAAACACTCAAGAAGGTAAATATTACTCGATCAATTTTAAAATATTGCAAACTTTGAAAATACAGAGATTACATCAGAATAGGAAGACGTTAACTGTAAAATTGTATTGAATTTCTATTACATTAATAAGCTTATTTTAACGATGCTTTCTTCTGGTTTGTGGACCTATTTAGAACATAAGGTGAACATTTATTTATCACCAGTATCGTAAGTTTTTTTATTCTGAAACGCACATCATTCTGATTTTATTACGGCAGAAAACAAGAGATTCTGCAAAAAACAAATAAGTAAAGTATTTTACGGGATCATTTCAATGTAAAATTCATAAATTATTTACGATGGTAATTTTTTTCTAATTAGATGTGTGAAACAATTAAAATCGAGGAATGCATTTCTACAAAAACGAAAAATAAAATTTCTAGCTTATTTTTGACTGCAAAACTTAAACTCGTATAGTATAACAGTTTAATCAAATATCGAATGAAAAAGATATACTGGTTCCATTGATAAATAGTTTGATCCCTACCACTCAGTTCATCCAATCTCGAATAACATAATGTAAAGTAACACACAATTCCCTTGACTTGTCAATATTTAATATCGACGCATCGACGGCGCCAGCTGCGCCCAGGGTATTAAATATTTCGCTATGCTCGACTCGTAATTAGCGATAATTATTTGAAAGAAGTATGGCGGAATACGCAGGAGTGTGTACGCCACCAACCACTGCTTCCTCATTTATTATTTACTTTGATGCCGGTGTGCGGAGCGCGTCATTAAGTTTTCATTAAATTGTTTGTTTAATTAAATTTTGTGTGGTTGAAGCGGTAGCAGCATTTCGACGATAAGAGTGCGCGTGGAACGGAAGGCTAATTACAATTATTTTATAATAACTTTGTATGAGCTTTATCATAAATTTCGTATAGAAGCTACTGTATGAAGCTTCTGATGATAAGCTGCAAGTGACAATGCAAAATGTGAAAGCGTTCATGTAAACAGCAGATTTTAACTTTTATAAATATTCTTGGTTCGTGCTCTAAGATAGCAGGTAATAGTCACCTTTGAGTATGCTGAAATTTTTTCTTCTTAAAACTCTTTTTAATTAGTCTTAACACGTTCTGGTAAAATTTTGAAAGTTTTTCAAACCGTATGAACTGCAGATAATATATACTTCTTTTAAATATATATATATATATATATATATATATATATATATATATATATATATATATATATATATATATATATATTCCATATTCGTTCATAACTTGAATTGTATAAATAGGTTGTACGGTCACAGGTACAGTCGGTAGATGCAGTCGTGCGAAGCGGATACAGATCAAGGATAGTATTTATCCTGAAGGTTTTTATGTAGAAACTCAAATTATATAATTATATTCATATTAGTGAAGTTTGTCCTTGTATACGGATAGACACTAAGGACTGTAGATGGCGCGATGATGGCAGACAAAATAGTGAGCGGGAGAACTCCGTTGAAAACAAAAAGGTTTGAATTTCGTGTAAAAAAAAGATTTGAATTCAATCGTCAGTTGGAACAGTTGTGAAAACTAAAAACTCTATGTAAGTGAAGTCGAGGAAAAACTGATGTGAAAATAAAAATGGTCAGCTTTCAATACCCAATCATTAGGAGTAAAAGTTTGTTCCTTTAATCAGTCCGTGATAAATGCTTGATATCGCCAAAACATATAATCTGATCATCAGAATAATGTTCTTATAACTTGATAGATAAAAATATGATCGACTGTTGGTGCCAATATAATCATATTAGGTAGTGAGTCTATGTCTTCCTAGTTGTTTGTTATAATTTATTAGTGCTTTTTTTTATCAGACATGACCCCAACTATCCATACAGTGTCAAGCTAAATATTTATGAAACAAAATTATTACTTTACGATTGTAAAACCCACATCAAATTTGTAGACAAATTTTACAACTGCTATGATAACGAAAAATATGCCTCACTTCAATTTATATCAGTGGTTGCAAAAAATAATTGGCTTAAAGTGGTAATAAAAAAAATTAATACTCTAATATTATTCGTATCTTCTAAATATATTTCTAATTATATTATCATATCAGCATTGAATGTAACATATATGTAACGTATAAAATCGAGACTACGTTGTGAATATGATAAGTGAGAAACCGTAGTTATAAAAACTGTAAATTAAAAACCATGTTCCAAATAAATCCATTTCGATTCACTGGGAAGTTTCTTTGTTATTAAAAGGAAGGGCGGAAGATGATGTGAAAGGATTGGTACATATAACTGATAAAGTCAATAGTCTTTTCATAAAAGTAACTAGCTGTATATTTGTGCTTTGCCATGATAATTACAAGAAAAGGACATACAATCATAAAACGAAATGTGGAGCTTAAGTTCCATCAGTTTGAAACTAGGAAGAACTCATTAAGCATTTTAAGCCTAATAAATTTGCAAAAGATCCAGTTTGATGGTAAATAACGTAATATCAAGCTTGATAAAGCCACTATTAAAACTGGAAAATTTATGAGTTGTTAAATGGTATTATCTAGCCAGAAACGGTTAGTTAAATCTGAGTTATAGACCAAGACATTATTGTAAGCCCAGAAATAATTAAATAGGGAAGCTTAAACTCTTTGATCCCACCATCAACCCATTTGGTCTACGTATCCAAGTCAATAAACTTGGTTATCGTAGACCTAATTCCTCCCTGAAATTAAATACTCAAGATCTTTTTGCAAAGGAAATTCTTATTTAGAAGGATATCCTTAGCACTTACTGAGTTTTTTTCTGTGGCTAGAGTATACCAAGCTATAAGGATGAACTAATACTTGAGCCAATATATCTTCAGATCTACTTCAACTATTTTTAAACTTGGTCTTTGTGACTTATCGATGGCAATGTATATAACATGATAGCGTAGCATATCTTAATAAGAAATTAAAGGAGCCTGAACTCGAAGTGGTAGTTGGCGGTTTAAGGAAAATTATAGGATATAGACAGTTTCTTCCATACGCTTGTGAAAATCGTGACCCTAATTACATGTTTGTAAAGTCTTCACCTGAAACCCAGTGCCGTTGCACAGTTTCAAAAGTTTCATATCAACAAGAGCGTTCTCTTGTTAATCCAAAACTTTTATTGGAGGGCAAACATGAGGTAAATGACATGGTTTGGTAATTCTGGGTAATATGAAAAATATATAAACGCATTGGGAGGTATATTAATTTTCTCGTAAATGAGAATAACAGACATCCCCTACTAATAAAACATCTACTTGCAAATTTTCATACACATATGCCTAAAAATGAAAGAAATCGTAAGGCTGTTGGTAGAACACAATATAATTACGAAGGTTTCATTTTTCAGTACAGATTTTTAATAAAAGTTTGTTTGTATTTCACGACTTCAACCAGAATACCTTACTCTATCGCCATAAAATTTTCATCATCACACTTCTAATAGTGTTAAAATGGAATTAGGATGCATCTTATTTTTTTTAAACTGTGTGAGTAAATGCCAATAAATATTTGAGAGAATTTTTGCTTTACTAAACTAAGAGCGAGATACTAAATACTATTTGGAGTAATTTTTAATTGATATACTAATCAAAAAGGAAGTTGCAGAATGCATATAATACCTATTATAGATTGCTCGTTATAAGTGTTTTTATGTTAATAAAAAAGAATGAAAGCAAGGTAAGTGAACCTAAAACTAGATTATTGCAAAATATTCGTGGAAACTTTATAATATGAAGTAAAAGATAGAAATTTTAATGATTGTTTAAGCCGAAGAGTGTATAATTGTAAAAAAAGAAAGAATAATAAATTATTTTGACAGTTCGAAGGTTTACAATAGACAAAATTTAAACAATAGACAAAATAATTATAAATGATAGTTTAAAATATAGATCTAAACTATATACCCGTTTTCAACTTTTGGAAAACTATATCCGACAACTTAATGATAAAATTCATATATAAAATGTTTTTCTGAAACTAGTTGTATTTTATGTGATAAGCATTATGTTAAAATAAATTATAATTTTTCAGAATTGATGTATCTTAGAATAAAGGAACCAAATCTTATTAGATAATTTTTTTCTGTCTCTCTGGTTTGAAATCTTGAGTTGAAATTAATATAAAACACCGTATGCCTAGTGATCAACCCAACACACCACGGCGACGACAATTATTTATATATTATTTAAAGTAAAGTCAAAGGATTATTTAAATTGTTTGTTATTACTTAAAGTATTTTATTTAAATATAACTTACTTACTTATCTAATTTATCTCTTTAACTGTAACACTCTAAAGTATTTTATCATTATGGGTAGTGGCATATTAAAACTCTTCAGTTTGTATTAATGCTCCTCTTCGGACATTTTACTTGCCTTCAAATTAAATACCTCATACAGATATAGATAAAATAGATTTTATTTTATATAATGCCAATTCCACGCGGCCGAAACCGCGGAAAACAACTATTAGTTGATATTTCGAAAACATTAAAGTATTAGTAACGACAGAAGTGAGATACAAATTTGAATCAATACATGTATCTCAATATTGTTAGATTAAAATTAGCTCAAGTCTCCGAAAAATGTTAAAGTTTTGCAGTAGCCACAATAACAGTATGTTTAAAGTTTAACAATGTCACTTCTAACAGTTATTTGTCAGAGTAGTCTTTAATTTTGTCATTGTGACACATCAAGTGTCAACAACAGACCCTTCGTTAACTGTGGAAACAGAGAAATTTCCTTTACGCGATGATGTTTCCGGCGAGATCGTTTAGAGGTAATCTCGCATTTTGCGGATTTGGTTCCATGTTAGTTGGGAACTATTGTGCTTATAAGATTTGCATGTGATCATAGTCGTGTGGCTTGAAACCTCTACCAGCAGATCCTGAGAAAATTAGATTATATTTGTCGCTTCCATAAGTGCAGTTTTAATTTAAATTATTAAGTTGAGTAAAATAATTTACTGAGATTCGAAACGGAACGTAAGTACGGCGGCCCTTATAACCTTATCAAATATGTATTAATATTTAACTTTACCTGGTTATGAATAAGATGAAATATATAAATTTACAATTCACTAATTCATATTAGATAATTTTTTCGCTTGAATATCGAACAGCATATATAAAACCTACTGGAAGCACTTTTTTCAGACGTCAGTAGAAAAATTATCTCCATTGTTTTAGAAGATTGGCTGCTTTAGTTGTAATTTTTGTATAAAATAAGTAGCATATACCAGTCTGAAAAGCAAATTTTGCGGTGCAATACTTACCTATATTGTTAAATGTTAAGAAAAAATTGTTATTTGAGATGCTCAAAAGTTCTTGACTGGAATTTTCATTTGGAAAAAAATACAAAAAATTAAATTTAAAAACCTGTGCGTGTTTGTGTGGATGTGCGCGAGCGCGTGCTCGGGTGCAGCTTGGGCGCGTTCTCAGACGCGTGCTCGTGCGTGTATGCTTGTGCGTGAGCATGCTCGTGCGTGTGAAAGTGCACGTGCGAGTCAGCGTAGACGTACGCTTTCGCGTGCCCGTGCGCGAGAGCATTCGCGTGCGGGTTCACGTGCGCGCGCGCGCTTGTATGTGTGTGTGTGAGTGTGTGTTTGTGAGTGTGTGTATGCGGGTGTGTATCATATATTCGCACATGAATTACTGATACTTTGTGAAAATGAAAAATTCTGTTTAAATATGCATATGAAATGGTACCGATTAATACAATATTTAACTATTTAAATCAATCTTATTCTAATGAAATAACGTTAACTATGTTGTTTTAGTTGATTTGAGATTTAGTTAAACATTTATTTATTTACATGTTTAACTAAATCTCTAACATAGAAAGGTTTATGTTAATTATTATAAATGGAAGTTACTATTTCTTCTCTAAATTTATTTTACTATCCACACTAACCAAGCCGTTGATTGAACCATGTTTGCAATTTTTAACATCAATTTTGTTGAGTTTTTTCTGATAATTTATTTTCACAAATTTTTAGGAAAACGTTAATATTCGTCGACATATATTACGAATTATTAAATTTACACAATGACTGAAAAATTAAAGGATAAAATTTTTCGACGTTAATTGAAGATTTAGAAATGAAATTCATTGAAAACTGCCTATTAATTTTTCCATTATATTTTTCACAAATATATTTAAGCTTTATATCTTCTGTAATGACGTCAGCAAGTAGATTAGAATATAATTTTGTTAATGAAACTACGTAAGAAAACATAGTCTGTATTTTCAGTGAGAGTGGATGCTATGGCGTGCCTTATTCCACGGTTATTCAGATCATGGAATAAGAAAGTAATAAGCGAGTTACAGTTTACGCGAGCAAATATCTGTGACCTGTCGTATAGGCATACTTCTATTTAATGGGAATATAATGTATAAGATATTATTATCTGAAGTAAATAATAAGCATATTAGCACATAATATTATCATCTGAAGTCTATATGAAGCCATACACCTCCAGGTGATTACAAATTTGTAAAATACGTTATCAAGATAATTTTTAACAGAGTAATAATATACTTTAACATTATAGTTTCACCCATTTTTTTATTACCCAGGCAATCAAAAGGCTCGCACAGAAATATAGATTTAAATAAATGCTCTAACATTTTATTGAATGGATAAGAAGTTTCCAAAATGCATATGTTTGAATTGACCGATAATACACAATTATTGTGTAGAATAATTATGCAAATATTGTTAGAAATTTCTGGGCCATCTTTTCTCTAAACTGTTTGACGTAAAAACTTTGCACTGTGATAAAGTGTATTAATTCAAATATATTCAGAAGATAACTTTCGGTAATATTTAGATTGTAATTTTGAAAAGAATCTTTGTTTTTATGCACAAATGAAATGCAGGAATTTTTTTATTACATATATTGTAGTGGATATCAATTAAAATATAACAACTCCAACATTACTTTTTCAAAATTTTATATAAGTCAACAATTACATCCGTAGCAATTTTTGATCACATGTCGTTATTACAAGTTTATCTAAAGTTTACTGGAAAACTATGGCGATGATTCGAAATTTAATATTTTCTAGGAATTTCAATGTTTTATGTCCTCGAAAAATAGACTAGGCAAAAATAATCATATTTGTACATATTTTGTAGAAATACTTTGTGTCTTTAAATGTGCATATATGACTAAATGTATGCGGAAACATAGTAGTGTGAGTTCTGTTTTTACTTAACAACGTTTTAACGAAATATACACTCATGTTTCAAGGTTCATTATCATATAAAATTGTGAAAAATAAAAGATAAAAAAATATTTCATTACATCAACATTAATTAATAATAAGTGGAAATATTGAACAGAAATACCTTATGAGTGTAAAATGAAACAAACCTTTGCTAAGTTGTACTATTACTTTGCTAGTTGCTCAAATTAACACCTGTATAAAACGGAAAACTACTGTAATTCTTAAAAATATTTTATTCTGATATTTAAAAATATTACAACAATTTCATATACAAGCTTAGAAAAATTTGTCGTTTGAATAAGGTATCAAATTATGGTGAAATAACTGTCACACTAGATTAATCTCAAGAACTAAAAGATCGTCTTGAGGTCGACTTGCGTCTATTTTTGTTTCTCATTCGTCATCTCTTATCACTGACTAACGTCAGCGCACAACGTTGGAGCTACTCTCTGCTATATAGTATTATTTCAGCCGACGTATAACTATTGCGGTATAGTCCTTTCCTTTTTGTGAAAGCTATCGTTATTCTTCAGACATCTTAATTAAACTGGTAAATAAATTCTATCAGATACAAGATATTTTGTTGTTTTGTGTACGCAGTGTGTATGCATAAGATAAGTCGGCAGTTATCTTAATTTCTGATAATCTAAACACGAGCTGAACTACCGGACATTGTAAGCTTTGTTCAATGGTCTTCGCGCTTATTCTGATACCTTATAATTTAACTGCTATAAATTGCGTAATGGCTTTTCATATAATACATAGTAACGACTTTTGAACTTTTAGCATGTATAGAGCTGAATATTTGTACATAACGTGTTATGTATTTGATGCTTTATTATTATATGTTATTATTATTATATTAATATTAATATTATATGTTATTACTTTCCAAAATATTTGATACTAACAAGCGCCAATTTTGTAGCGCTGATAGTTCACTCACTCGCTGATAGATCATCGAATTGTATAGTCCACTTTCTGAAGGTCTAGAATCAATTAAGAAAAAATGAGTAGAGACGACTGACATAAGCGTTACATCTAGATTAATTGAATACTAGTTATGTCCGCGATTTCGTACGCATATGTACTTTTACAGTTACACAATAATATTAAGTTAAATGTGAGAATAATATACGTAACCTCATCCATTATAATATTTAAAAACGAAAACTTTTTTAAATATACTTTGTATTGAAACGTTAAATATCCACACTTTACTTTTAGGATGGCATTAAAAAGTAGCCTATATATTACGCCAGACCCAATCAAATCTACCAGTAATAATTTTGTTGAAATAATTTTAGCTGTTCATGCATGATGTGCAAACAAATAAACAGGCTCACATACAAACGAACGAATATTATAATAACTATATTTGTCTTTTCTATTACTTTTGTTTCGTTACCCCAAATATTTTTTCGTAAGTACATTCAATCTGCGGACACACCGATTATATAGTTTTGTGATTAGTATAGACAATGAACTACCCAACAATAATATTCAAATCACTTAATATTAAAATTTAATAAGATTTTTAACGAGTAGACGAAACAATTTAAGCTTATAAATAATACACAAAACATCCAATCTCGTCCCCCATGCACCTGTCCACATTTAGGCGGGTTTGCCTGCAGTGCTTACTCTATCTACGCTACTCCATACTTCACTAAAAGCCACATTAATTTTGCCAATGTCAATCCGGGTGGAAAATTTCATTGCGCGGTTTAAAATACACGTAGAGCCATCTATTTACATAAAAAGGTATACTATGCATTAGTGTAATTACAAAGCATCGAATACCAGACACTGCATTATTGCTGTTGTACTAATGCAAATTAATTTTTGGAAACATTGAATTAGCCTATCTGCTGATTGAGTGAACTGATTGCAATAAAATTAAAACTAGTTGTTACGACTAGAAAATAACGATGTTTTCTAAAAAACTAAATCTGAATTTAGCCAGTAGTTTTACGTGATACCTGTTCAAATAAACACACAAATAAGGAAATAGATAAAAAGGAGACGAAAATTCCAACAATAGTAATTTTGTACTGTAAAACTTTTATTACATGGCATTAAATATTTTTTTCTAAATGTCTTCAATGTACAAACGGGCCGATTCTAGGGTGTGTTATAAGTATGTAGATATAGAGATATATATATATATATATATATATATATATATATATATATATATATATATATATATATGTATATATATATATATATATATATATATATATGTGTGTGTGTGTCAGTGTATGTGTATGTGTGTAGACATATACACATAAATATGCATATATACATTCTCTTACAAAGCTATGTAAGAACTTGCGTCTTTCTACGGTAGTTTTTGTATGATATTAGCATATGTTTTAAATCGATTAAAATTATTTTACGAAGAAACTCAATCAATTGGGAATTTTTGTTAATGTCACATTTAAAGTGTTTTCTATTCTAAGTTTCTATAGCAAAGCAGCACTCAAAACTCGAACTACGTAATTAATACTATCCTGATTGCTTCCCAGATATAAAACTTAGAATGGGGTCCATCCGCATCTTAGGTCTTAAAATTTGAGTGAAAATTCTTTAAAAAATTATTCCGGGTAACACTTTGAATATAGTAAGGTATGAATAAAAGCATTGATATCGCCATGGGATAGCCGCGGTATTATTGCAATAAATTGCTCCGCGAAATTTGCTCGTACAAGATATTTGAGCTTGCGGTCTAAGTATATTATTTTAATATGTTTTTTAAGCAGCACAATGTTAAAATAATCTAATCCCGGAAAATAACATTTATTTCAAGTAAGTAGAACGTAACATTGCTTATGTTACGTGCTACAGATTTTCTATGCAAAACTTAAATCTGCATTCGGACAAGCATTGTACCCAAACGTAAATCATAATTCATGGCTTTATAAAAGGTTAGGCTTTAAAATGTTTAGAGTGTAATGTGATGTGATGGTTTTATTTAATGTATTTTTAATTAATTTTTTCGTCTCTACGTTAATTGCAGAAATCAAATAATTATCGAATGTTAATCAAACGTATGTGATAATTTATTCCGTGATTATAAATGTGCCTACTAAGAAAATGAAAGTGACCTGCTGTTTATTTATTTATTGGTTTTTCCTTCATGCTTAAATGGTCATCAGATTTAAAGAAAATTGTTTACAGAAATGAATTAATTTAATAATGTTTTCAATTATAGAAGTAGAATAATGAACATGATAGTATCATTGCTGAACATCATATGCACGGATATTTACTATGGAAACTTATGAGTTTTTGTATAAATAAATTTCACTATCGGAAAATATTTAACAATAAATATACCTTTATTAAAACATACTTACATTGTTAATTTAGTGTCCGTCCGAATACCGTCGATATAAACTCAATGATAATACAGATGTTTAGTTCATCAATGAATATAAAAAATATGTGGAATATACGGATTTAATTGGTGACTTTATTTCTACATCTCATAACAAATAATTTAAAAAAAGAAAAAATTGATCTAATTTAATTAATGATATTCACCAAATGGTAAATAGTATACTCAGAACGTCCAATGAGCATGATAGATCAGTCCTATTTTCATCAAAAAAGGACAATACAAGTTCTGCCTCAAAGCAATGACATTGCAGGTAAATTTATTGAAAATTATAAATAATAGTCAAGGCTCGTATAATGATTATGTAATTTAATTTACTAACAATGAGACAGAATTCGCTGCTAAGACTACACTTTTAAATATAAGTTTATGGTAAAGCTGTTCGCGATAGTGAATATATCTTTCCAAAAATGATTTGAGCTTTCGGCAAAAAGAAAACATTTCACTGCACTGATTTCAATTTAACGTTAAAAAATAAAACGAGCGGAAGGCAATTTTTTTGCTCATATTACCAGACATACAGATTTCCTTGAAAATTAAACTAACTAAATTAGTCAATCTTAATAATTTTATAAAGTGAATATATAAGATATCACTATTTGTCTGTCAACCTTTATAAAGTTAACACATTAGTTATATCCACATAACTTCAGCGACCCCAGCATACGCGATATAGATTTTTCAAATATTAATTGGTAAAGGAAATTATATATTTGTATATAAAAACATATATGGTCATGAATGCTAACTGGTATATCTAATACGTGTATAAAATTTAAAAGTATGAAACGAACTTTATACTTTTCCACTACGCCGCGGCAGTCGCTTTCGTATTACTAAAACTTTTACTTGATTTTAATAAAGAGAATAATATTAACTTATATAAGATTTCTTGAACAGTTTTATTACTACGTTTAATTACTTTAGGTTAACAAACTGTATTGTGTAACGCGGTGTAACACAATTCGTGTTATATATTGTTTATTATGTTACACTACTCTGGTTATTCAGTTTAACGTTATTAACATACTTTTTTTAGCGACGACTTTATTGAAGTACGTTTTTCTTAGAATTCTTTTTTTCAACGTAATGTTTATCCCATGCTTGAAATATATATTTATATTAAATGTCAATGGATTGAAATAAGTTACCCTCAATAAATCATTTTTATGCTTTGTACAATAGGAATTTCAAGTATGATGCAAAAATAGTTTTTCCCTATTTTTTCTTCAACATTTCACTAATTTAATTTGATTTTTCTTTAAAATCACAAGTATTTTGGAGGTGAATTCATATGAAAATTGTATGACAGAATTGTTATGATGCGGATATTATTATAATCGTTTGTCTAAAGGTTTTTCCTTGATTGACCACTTAAATAAAGTCACAATTTCTTAGCAAAAAGAATAATTAATTCATAGTTAATAGCTGAATTGCTGCATAGAAAGTAAAATGTCATGTAGTATAGAAAGTATAAAGTATAAAAATATACAAGGTTTACAATTTCCTCGACGTTTTCTTCTTTACCTATCCTATATGTTTTTAAACATAGACTTTCAGTTTGATTGCATTTCAGTTTACTTGCAGGTATTTGAAGTAGTAGTTAATAATCACATTATATAATTTCAATTCAATATCAGTATCTATAGACACTCTATCATGGATCTCTTATATTAAATAGAGCCAATTCTCCCAGTTAATTATCAATAGCATTACACCTTAAAGTCGTAATTTTTATTCCAAATTCTCCATAAAATAATTAGCTGCTCATAAATATCTAGATAGAAATCCAACAGCCAAGCAGATAAACAGGTTATGAGTAGTTAAATCAGACACTTTCTACCTTTAATATTTTTAACCATTATTCACAGAAATTCCGTTAATGCAAAATATACAAAACATCTTCAATTAAAAAAAAATATCTGTAAAAATTTATTTATTTTTTTAAAATATGGAAATGTCAGTAAAAATATATGTATATGCACGGCTGCGGATTAAAGCTTTTGTAAAGTTATTAAAATTAAGTAAATTTTGATTAAATTAAATAGTTATTTTCCATTATTTACGGTAGCATAAAATTTGCAAATTAAAAGAAAATCAAGTAAAATTAATGATAATATTAAATTTACTTTTTCACATAAATAAAAACTGCCCTGTGAATTCCCGTAGAATACGCTCCCGATAACGCGAATTGTAAAATCATCTATATATTTATACCTTTAGATGACTGTTACAACTTAGACACGTATTTTAACTTACATAAAGCCGTCTAATAATACAATATCGTGTAATACAATTTCTTGTAAGGTGAAACGTATCACTCGCATTGCAAAATTCACAAAAAACTTCGTTCCACCAGTTAGATTTGATTCTGGTTGACTACTTCATCGTTTATCCGTCAATTAATATATGATTTCCTTGAATTTGTGGCATCCTCAGGTTGAAATATTTTCAAAGAGGACAAATTTTTATATGGGTAAACATGTTATACTTTATATCATGAAAACTTTTTCATTTATTTTTGTTTGCGACGTTGTTCTCATGAATTGTTCTTTTTTTTGTACTTTGCAAATATTTATAATAATTTCAGTAAAATTTAAGGCAATGCCTAGAAAATTTACGTTCTTGTACTAAATAATAAATGTTCATTAATTCTAATTGACGGCAAAGTATAAAAAAGGGAAGCCTAAAATGAACAAAAGTCTGAATGGGAGTAATAAATATCCATTTAAAATCTATGCTTGTTAAAGTTCCGGTTAAAGTAAATAATTAAAATCTACTTTTCAATCGTCTCACGTAGTTGCAATAAAGTATTTTCCTGTTAAATTTTTAAATAATTTTTTTTCCGAATTAGGATAATTTCTTGCAAAATAAATTTTTAACATAAAAAATTCACATCTCTATGAAGTATTTACATGATAAATTTTCAAATAATTTATTTTGCAATTATTCTAATACTTAATAGAATTAAATAGAAAGTAAACGATTTAAATGACACTCAACATTTCTTTCCTGGTTTCGAAAATAATAATATTTTCAGGTGAGTTTTGAGGAAATCCCAATTATTTCATAAATTATTTCATAATTTTCATCAATCATAGTCCGCAAAAATCTAAGTTGGCCTTAAAAATGTACATGTGTGTAATTGTACATAGTTGCAAAAATTTTAAGCATATAAAAATATATACGTATGTTTAAAATTGTTGCAACTACAAAGGACTTCGTATTTATATTTTGTATTTTTACAGTAGTCTTGCTTGTATAACAGAAGCTACACCGCAATTATTTACTACGAAATAATTTGGTATCAGTCTTTTACTCATATTTTGGATATGGTTCATAGCAAAAGGTTATAAACAGAGGAGTCCAGAAATGTGTTGAAGCCGATTCGGATTCGAAAGTGACAGAAGAAGAGTTATTAGACTGATGCTTAAGGAGAAATTATTCACCCATAAATATAACATTTTAGATTTACTGTAAACAATGAGTCCAAAAAGACTGTTTTGTAGTAATTTTTTGTAAAGTTACGCGGCTAGCAAAGTGTCAAATAATAAATACCAATAACAGTTAACGGATCCTTAGTGTTTAAATGGAAGCAACCTTGAATATTTCATGGACACTCTATAAAAATTGACGCTGTAACTATCCATCTTATGAGATAAGCCGCGTCTAGAAGTGGCTGTACGTCACTGAGCGGAGAGACGAGACAGATTTGCCCTGGACTAAAAGATTTATGCGACCTAAAATGTCAATACGTACTTACTTACCAGAGATATTTGGTGGAAAGCCTTTTTTGCTTTTCTGGTAGCAAATCTGGAACACTTAAATAGTATCTGAATTTGTGCAGAGATGGCTTTTATAAATAATGTTTTGTTGAAACATCTAAAAGGTTTGAGAAAAGTAAATAAAACATTTATGTCTCCATCATTGCTGTTGTATCCCATGAATACAAAATAAGCTGAAAGTATGTGATCCTAAATCTGAATTCAAGACTACATGATATTGAATCTATATCTTCTTAACATAAAACTAGTAAAAGTAAAATTTTACATTGTAATTATGAATGAAAAAAACTGAAATTAAATTATAAACCATATTTAAATATTACTAGCTTTGGGGAGGTGATTCAATATGTCTTCTATCTCGTCTCCCTCAATTTGTGTCTGATGATATAAAAGGACATAGTAATATATAGGTGAAATCTTTTTTAGGTGAAATATTTTTTTGTAAAAGTAACTGAATAAGAAATAAGAGATTTTATCGTCCTGATCATTATAAAAAGTAAATAGCGTTAAAATTACTGAACTTATTTTTTAATTCTTGATTATTATTGACAACATTGTGACTTTAGCATATTGTCCTCCAACTTTCTTAATTAACTAGAAAAGTTTTTACATGATACATCTATATCTGTAGGATAATATTAGCAACAAATTTAAAATGAGTTGAAACCGGAAAGTGAAATTAATTACTCAGTCAAAAAGTATAAGGGAGTGCAAGGGAAAAACTGTTACACGATTGAGCAGTCACATGGTTGTGAGTGCGATTAAAATGACCTCTGAGGGTTAGAGACAAATTGCGTAAGTGAGTTAATTTTGTTTTTGATTAAAAATTGTGTTTATATTTAACAATAACAACAATAAAAAATATGTTAGAAAGGCAAAAAATAATGGAAGATAAACTAAAAATTATTATATGTCACTACTTCAAAATAACAGGTTAATATGAGAGCTCCTTGTCAAATGCATAAAACATTAAACAACGGACAAAATAAATATAAATAAGTGTTAATTATAATTTAACTTTAGAAGAATAATATCTTCTTAGCGAGGGTGAGAGACAAATTTTGAGTAGATAACAGCGAAACTATGATATGGGTATTCAGTCTTAAACTATGTGGTTAAAAAAGTCTGTACTTATTGTCTTTTTTTCAGAAAAGTAATTTGACATTTAATATATAAATAAAGTTAAAGGTAGAATGAATGGACAAGTTCATTTTTCATTAGAAAAAAATCGAATTGCCTATTTTAAAATTAGGCATTTGACAAAAAGGATGGAACATCATTCTTAACGTCATATTTGATTACTCTTTTCTTTTAGATCTTTTTATATATTGCTATGCTTAATAGTCCATGTCTGTACATACAGGATTACAATAATTGTTTCGATTGCTCAAAACTAAAAGGACATTCCTGGTTTACAATCAGATAGGATGAGTCAAGGTAATATGGCCAGTCCGGTAAGAAGGCTAATGAAAATTCTTTAGTGTAATTTCACTAAATTTACATAGCAATTGCTCACAATTAAATCAAACTACGTGATGTAGTATTATTTCTACTTTCTTTAATTTCTTTACCACGACCTAGGTTTCGTTGTATTACAACATCTTCAGGTGGGATATTAGCAAAGATGAATTTCTACAAAATTAACGCCAAATATATGCAATTGCAATTACTGTAAAAGTATTTTTTAAAAATGGTAATGTATTTATTTTTAACTAAAATCTCGAACAGATTTGCCAGATTCAGAGTAATGGGGTTGTAATATTATTGATTTTAAAAATTATGATATTTTTTCCTGCGATTTGCACCAAATATTACTTCATTGAATAGCAAATTAGTAAATGACGCCATTTTTGAACATATAACCATACAATCAGTACGATTAGATAATATAGCCAATTTTTATTGTGGTTATATAATGTTTTTGTTTTGTTATCTTGACGTGAAAATGATAAACTAACCTTATTCCATTCCACGGTATGAAAACATTCTTGTACCTTCTATGTAAATAAAAGAAACCAAAGATTTGTTTGATCCTGTCAGTGCCAGTGCCTAGTGACAGAACAGCTCAATAGAGAAAAAAAGGAAAAAGAGTTAAAAAAGATGTCAAACAAGTGGCTACGTTACTTATTTTTGATTGACCATCTTATCTGTACATTTCCTACAAGATGGAAAATTGCAAGTTTATGTTTTTAAATTGATATTGCATAAATAATTATTTTTATAGTTACAAAAGATCTCAGTTTCCAATTGTGATTGAATATAAGTATCATTAAACTTTAGAGTATTACTATACCATTTTACTCAAAGCTCTTAAATGTCTTCCTAAAAATATAATCATATTACTCGGAATTACATTGATACTAATATTTGTATTACCTTTGAAGATTATAATTCTAAATTTTTCCTCAAAGTAAATCCTTTAAAACAAATTTCATGTCAAAATATCAAAGAAAAATACTTTATTTCACATACACGGAAAACATTTTCTTTATTACGGATCTGATCTTCTTTACATTTACGGTCCAATCGGGATACGAGACCGGCATATTTGTATTTTACGACGTTGGCCCTTTTTTATCCCGCAAACATCTTCATAAAATCCCAAAGAGTAAACAGGTTGGTTCGTTTATTGAAATGGCTATGGACAAATGGATTCATGGGCCCGTCCGTAGCGGTATTGCGAAATGTATGCGACGATATATTTCGGTTTACCGTCAGGGCATCTGCGAGATTCAACTTTGAGAAAGTTAAACCGTGTACCAGTTTTATTCCCATAGGTAGCATTCAATAACATTGATTATTAAGTAGAATGGTCAACAAATTATACCATTAGTTACATTAAAATAAGTAATATTTAAAAAAACATTACTGCCATACAATAAAAATGTACTCGTCATTATAATACGTATTGTATATTTAAGAATACTTTTATGCTTCTTATGAACTAGCTATGCCCACGTCTTCCCGTGGACACCTAGAAAATATAATACCATTAAGTTTGCTGCAAGGTTGATTGCTGGATGTAACCACATCTATTATAATACTTATACAAATAAACTTTTTTAAGTGAGTTTCGTACTGAAATATCACATTAGACATTTTGTCTGAAGATATCCATCCGTAGATATGGTGATACAAAAGTGTTTAGCCTGATTTACATATACGGGAACCTCCTAAAATATGATTTGAAATCTTTTTATTAGAATTTAAGTCTCAATTTCGAACAAATAAAGTATATATTATGCGCGTGTAAAAATAACGCATATATAATTTTAAGACCTTGTCTTATTTCGTTTGGAATTTAGAAAGCTGTGATAGACACAAGGACGAATGAAAGGACGTACGACGTTACCGCAACAATAGAGTTCTGTTCGAATCTCTCAGGTAGGGAAGTCAAAAAAAATAATTGGTTTATTGTGTGATTGATAACGTTCTTTCCTTTATTTCATTCGATCTTTAGGTACATAATATTTTATTTGATTAGTGATGAAAATAAACTTAATTATATATTATTGATTCTATAGTCTTCGTCACAATTCTGCTTAAATTATCTCTATATATGTATAAATTTATAACATATTGAATTCTGTAAGTAGAAAATATTTTAAGAAGAGTGATTGATTTAGCGTAAAGAATGACAACAGAAGCTAGAGAAATTATTTTTTTTTAATTTTTGTTTGTCTGTATGCATGTTTTTTTGTTCGTCAATCACACAAAATATACTGGACGAATTTTGATGAAACTTGGTATGACAAAATATTCTAAAGAACAACATATGAGAAGAAAAATTCAAAAAAGTGTGCTTTAGACCACACGACTGAACTTCAAATTCACAAAATATGAACTTTGAAATGAATTTACAATTTTATTCACTTTAAACGTAGAATATTTAATGTATTGAACAAAATAACAATTTATAAAATTGTTCAAGAACGAAATGAAATTACAAAATAATCAAAAAATCACCGTTCGCGTAACGCTAGCAAACTCGCATATATATATATGTATATGTGTGTATATATATACATATATATATATATATATATATGTATATATATATATATATATATATATGTATATATATATATATATATATATATATATATATATATATTTCATGCACTGGCTATGAGAGGAAGACAGAAAGAAAATGTGTGACCTCTCTCCCTTGTCCCTACCTTAATATACGAAACGTAACTCTCTCGTCATGCATTCACCAGCTTACTCCCCAAGTCAAGCGTGCGTAAAGAAGTTTTACTTCAAAAACTTCTAATAACTTTTCTCATTCCTAAGTTCACACGAAAGAGGTATTAGACACAGTTAGTATTATGATATGAATGTAAATACTAATTTTATTAATTAGTCTGCTGGATTTTTAGAAAAACTTTGAACTACATAAATAACACCATGATATTAAAATATGATCTAATCCACAACTGTTAGGCGTAAGTAAGGAGAACATAATCAAATAGCTGTTAGAAGCTCCGTGACATAACTTTCAATTATACTGGGTTGAAATTATTTCAAGTGAAGTGTTATGTAGGTAAATGAAATATATTATAACAACATTATGTACATTATAAAAAGATTTTAATATGTGGAAAGCTTGTTTATCCTTGACATGACCTTCGATGCTATTTGACTTTACAGACTTTAATTTAATAGTAGCAAAACGAAAGACACCTCTGAATAGAAACTCAATATCACGTAGATAGAATTTGCACACATGTTGTATTGGACTGTATATGGAAAGGGACAAAGATTCATGTATATAGTAAGGGTTAACATTGCCTCTTAAGTGTGAGACTGCCTGGTTGTATTTAGAAAAGTACATCGTATTAAAATGCAACAAAGATTAAATATACGTTAAGAGACAAAAAGTATCTCAGTGTTTTGTCTTAGATAGAAGAGAGTCTAATTGTACGGAGTATAAGATCAAGGGACTGTGAAAAAGTATTGTAATATATAGAATAAAATGCACTTGGTTTTATGTTTTAGTTTATTTACGATACTGGGAAAATCTAGAGGAAAATTTATATAATGAATTCGAATTTTTTAAATCGCTTGAAATAATATTAAATTTTATTTTATTTTACTTATTTTTACCTGAAACTTCATTTGCTACTTGGTTTTTTATATAAGCACTTAAATTTTGTACTTTTTGCGGTAATAAAAGTATCTAATTTTTTGCTTAAACTTTACTAAATACAACACTATAAACTCTACACAAATTGTCTACCTATCTTAAACGTTATATGAGCATAAATAAACGTATTGACAGATAGGTCGAATGACAAACCGTACCAATGCTCTCAATTCCTCACATTTATCTTTAATCCTCTCTTTTATAACCATCATTGAATTTCATTTAACTGTGTTACATTTAATTCGTACTTTCCTGAAATATTTGGTGACTTCTTACTTTTCGAAAACAGAATTTCAAAAGTAAAAGAAGAAAACGAATATTCTATATGTCATTTTTTTTTTAAACTTTACGACAATTTACACGGTGTCCAGAAATAAGTGTAGGACAAAGAAAGACGTTATTCCTTGACTGAAAAATAGTTAATTATTATTAAAGTAAAACTTACATAATTACTTTTTTCAGAAAATTTAAAGTAATATTCATAATTACTTATCATATTTTTCGTACACACGATACTTGCGCACGTTGCTCAGCGCCACTCATTGGAATAACCCGCAAATAGCTGCAAAGATATCACCACTACGGCTAAACACCGCAGTCCGAGCAAGTATTGGGTGTGTTAAAAAGAGTTATGTGTAATTTTTTTTGCACTCCGTTAGGAAAACTCTCCTCACTCCGTTAGAATAGCGTCTTTCTTTGTCAGACATGTATTCCCGGACACCATGTTAATGTCAGCCTTACTTAATTATAATATGTATTAATAAATATTGGTTGAGCTATGAAGTTCATACTCTTGATAACTTATGGTAAATAACATAATTTCACTACAAATGAAGTACAAAATAGCGAGCTTGAGGGTGATATGGGGTAATAATAAGGAGTAATTCTTAACTAACTTATAACAAGGAGATTGTATAGGGTATTATGTAAAATTATATTAAAATGCAAATAAAAATATGCTTCATTGTATTACTTCCAACAAATATCTGATTAAATTGATTACAAATGATAAGTCTATTCTTTTTAAGTTACTATTTGTCCACCAAAATTTATAATTCATATCTGACTTAATACCGAAGTATTATGAATTAATTAAGGCGAAAACGTAATAATAGATATAAATTTCTTATGTTAAAATCTGGAAGAAATGATTATTGGTATCACAGTAATTCTATTAGTCCCCGTTTCCGTAATTACGCCAGGAACATTATAAAGTTTTTCTAAAGTTAAGTTTTTTTTCTTATCTATCGTTTATTTTTATCGTAAATTTCCACACAGTTCCGTAAAGAAATATCCATTTGTTCGCGCAATTTTACGTCATAGCTTATTCATGAAAAAAAATCGTTTATAGTTCAGAGTAAATATATTAGAACCTAAGTAATGTAGATGATATGAACAAAGTTAAGATTTAACCACATTCATTAAAGTAAGGACATATTTACGTCTTTTCATTTATGAATGAATACAGTTTGAATCTAGGTTAACAAAAGTAAAGGAAAAAGGATGTTTTAAGAGGAAATGTCAATGGATAAGCTTCAATTACATCAGAACTTACAGTACTATGTACTTGCGTTTTTAGAGCCTTATCAAATCAGGAGGGAGCATCCGACTGACTAGAAAGTTTTATATTGAATAGTACTTAGCGGAATGGGCAAAACGATAAGTTTTTGACCTGGAACATAAATTCTGACCTTAGTCATGAAACCAAAAATATTTAAAACTAATTGGATCGAAATTTATTTTGCTACAGGTTATTTTTATCGCTACTAACTACTGAATAGGCTGTTTGTATTGGTCTACACGTCCATTACTTTTATTTGTAATCAGAAAATATCCGAATCTAAAGCAACACTTTCTTCAATACATTAATAGAAAATAAGTAGCAAAAAAATTATCTAGTTAATACCGTTCTTACGGTTAAAGCGGTTGTTACGGTTATGTCGTTTGACAGCTGACATTCCGGACATTAATTTTTGTGTTACGGCTTAGATAAATATACTGTCGTTGATAGAAAATCGTTGAATCATGTTTATGATATAATACGAGGTTGATTTATTCTTTATTATATTTTTTACATCTTTATTAGTATGATTCACACATTGCCCCATTTTTATAAAATTTTGTTTGGTGGTATTTTGGTCAGATGTCTCATTTAGACTGGAGTTACTTGTATAATTTTCCGTCATTCAGATTTATCATCTATGTTCTTCCAAATATTATTGACTTAATTGACTTAATTTTCCAACCTTACCAATTTTTTAAAAAGAATTCAAAAGCAACCATTAGGGGTTGCTTTTGAATTCTTTTTAAAAAATGTCATTAGACATTTCTTGACAAAAAAATCTAAAAGTCTTAATAAATATTCTGGATTAAATAGGGCTGTGATATTGGAAACTCATCGTAAATACATGTATTCTTCATTACATAATAGAAATTGGGAAAACATAATGTAAAAAGAAAATTAATTAAAAATTTTCTGCGTTTTTGGTAGTTTTGATGACTTCAAGGTGTCTGGCGTATGACGCTAAGATGTTGATTTGAAAGTTTATTAACCATGTCAGTAAATATTTTGAATATTGCTTCCTAAACTGACGACTGAAAACGCAAGTGTAATTGCATAACTAATTTACATGGCGATTTCCGAAAGAATAAGCTAAACTGTTAAATTCACTATATATTTCTCTATTTTTAACAATAAATTAATCATTCAATAATTTAAATGTACGGTACGTTGATGAGGCAATTTATCTGACGGCGGCAACAAGAGGAAGCCCGCGGCTATAACCGATAGAAGTATTCAAAGCGCTGCGGCTCTACTATTTCTCTATGTTTGGTGTGCAGAATGCGGTGTTTAAAGCCTACATTTATCCAACCATACATTTGAAATAAACAATACGAACATGCATGTATTTTTATATATCGTTTATTATGGGTTTATACAACAAGTATTTGAGTAATTTTATATCAGGATAGAATTTTTTTGTGTCTTGATTTTTATGTTATATCGTCTATAATAAGGATGAGAATAAAGAAAAATTAGAAGCTGTTCTTCGGAAAATGAAAAATTATACCGAACGATATTATTAATTAAAACTGGTGCATGTTGCACCAGTTTATTGTTTTAATGCATTTGTACTTACGCAGTTATATTAATGATTGAGAATTAAAGCAAGTCTATACCTATCCAAAAATAAAAATATGTAAGAGGGAATTGGCATACATATTGACCTGTTAAAATAATTAATATAATATTTTATATTTAAATATATTTGAGTCGTCAAAAACTATTTATATACTGGTATGTAATGCATCAGATAAAAAACGTAACATAAAATTCATTTATATGTACAAAATTTAAAATAAATGGGATCTTTCCTAAGAAAACTTAAACTAGCAACATAAAATAAAGCTTGATATAAAAACAAGTCAACGCGTAATGAAGGACTCAGTCTGACTCAGATAAAATTTAATTCTAAACTAATCAACCTAGTGTTGTCACAAATATGTTGAAACGATTTTGTATCAGGACTTACCCGAGTTACAACGGGAAGTAATAACAAACCATAGTAACAGCCGTAATGCAGCAGTATTTTTTCCTCGTTTTACGCGCGGAATCTGCCAATAACTTTTCAGTGTGTGGAAAAATAATAATTTGTTATCTTTACTTCCCAAAATACCTTAGTAATCATAATGAAAAAGAAAGAGTTTCGTTGATCTATCGTTTTAGTGGCATAATTCAAGGGTGGAACACATTTCCGAGTACAGAATCTTACAGTTTTTTTCATTTGACTTACCAATAGAAAAGTCCTTCCTTTCATATTGTATAAGGTTATTAAAGGGCATATATGTCCGTGCGTATATATATACATATATATAAACCCACCGACTCTGTCGTGCTGATCCATAAATTTTCTTTCAAAACATCTCTTTTCCATTACTTTCATTAACCCTCTATTTGATGCTAACGCAATGATTTTATCATTTTGACGTAAATATAAATGCAAATTTTTATTTCAAAGTTTTAATTACGACAAAAAATAATATTTTATGTAAATCTTTTTAAATTTATTTATAAATCTTGGTTTTACTGCATTAATATACGACGATTTATTCGATGGACGTAGAAAAACGGCGTGTTCTTATCACGCCTGACTGATCCGCGCTGTATGTACGTGTGTCAAAATTTTAATATCGTGTTGATTCAATGTTGCTAAAAATATATTAATTTAACATTTTCAGTAATGCTAAAAATTTATAATTGTGTAATTTTTTTTAATTTACTTCATGTACTATAACTTAAAAGCCAAACATAATTTGCTGATCGAAAAGTTAATTGCAGATCCTATTTGCATTATCCTCAGGCGAGAGCATTCATGATTTTTCGGAAAAATAGGGGAGATGCTTATCAAATTTTTTCATTGCTAGTGCGTGAAATACATGGCTACGTTTACCTAAACAGCGAAGTCCTCATATCTTAAACTATGCTACTCAACATGCCAAAATCTGGATCGGTGGAAAGGAATAATACAATCCTGCAAGTCGGCAACTTCGAATGACTAATCAATCATCATCCTCTTGCAGCTATAAAATAAACAAAACTTCATTGTAGATAGTAAATATGATGTTGATGGAAGCATCCATCAAGATTATAAGTCAGACAAGCAAAAAACTAAAAAAACTTAGTTTATGTTTGTATCTCGCAATAAAATTCTTGGAATGACTTCTATAACCGTGTTGAAAGTTTTTCTATTAAAATATTTTTTCTTTTCGTACTCTTAGTGATTATAGTTAATGATATTCTACTTGGATCGTTAAAATAGAATATTTCTCTAGGTCAACTAGATGCAACATATTTATGTATAAATAATATATGAACATTATTTTTAAGAAACTTATACTTATATAAGTAGGTTAAAAAATAATGCATTTAACAGTTTAACGGTCAACATAGTTCCTTAGTAACAAATTAATGATATATGGAGATAAATGGATAAATGAGCGATTGTACAAAATATTGCCTTTCGGAAAAAGGAACTATGCAACGTTGAGCTATAGGAAAATTGTATGATTCACGTGTTAAGTCAAGTGTCTTGTAAATTTTTGAAATGTACATTTTTAATTTTCTTAAATTAAACTTTTTTAAAGAAAGTTATTTGGCTTTTGTCTTGCTTGCCATTGATATCATTACGTAATGAGTAAAAAAATAATCTTCATTTTTTTAATCAAAAATTAAACGATGAAAAGAGTTATGATCCAAAACTTGAAACCAAAACACAGTTTACGTCATATTTCTAGACTCGTGCCTTTTAATCTTTTGCACAAAGAAATTAAGATCTGTGTTATTGTCCGAGAGATAGCTGTCGGCACTTTCCCGACATTTAAATTAATTACAGCGATTTTTCATGAAAAATAAGTTCACTACAGAACCAACCGGTTAAGGAGGCAACGTTTTTTTTAATTGCGTTAATTTGAAATAATTACATAGACTTCTAAATGCTTACATTTTTTACAATTAATTTTTTTTTGTGGTGCCATTAAACTGAAGAACATTTTTAATCTACTTGGCTACTAGCCTGTAACCAGGCTTAATACGATAGAATTGAAAATATTACTTAAACATTTTAAGTTGTGACCTGTGCGTGCTTGAAATTTGGCCATCACTAAAATTAGCTGTTTCCTATTTTAGAAACAATCAATTAACTATGTATATGATATTTGGCAAGAAGATAAATCATGTAAAGATTACAGATAGCATATGCCGAGATGTTAAAAAAAATAATATATCGCAATATATGTACTTAAGCTAATTTTTTTCGCTTATCTCAACGAGCAAAATTTTAAGACATTAAATCAGTCATTTATGTCGGTATATTAATTTATACTCGCTTATTAGATTCGGTTTTAGTAACAATATTACATTAAATATACGCTAAGCACTTTTATTGTAATTTAGTACATTTTTATTATCAATAAGTGATATTCTTGTTTTAATTCGGTTATTTTAGTCCAGTCTTATAATACTAAAGCTTTTGACGTTATGTATTGGGATTGTTTGTCATATCGATTATCTCTCCTCATTCTGGTGCGTGTTGTCGAAAGTTGATATATTTTCATAAAAAAAAATTTATAAATAATTTTTTACTATATTTATACAGTATACTTGTAAACTTTTACTGTCTTAATCTAAGATAAATGACTGTTTGTTCTGACATGCATATTTTAGGTTTTCTTAGATATTTTTATATTTTTTTTGTTTGTTTCTTTCTTTAATGTTATTGGTGATATTAATTTCCAGAATTAAATATGAATAAACTCCGTTTCAATAATACACACATTCACACATATTCTCATAGCCTCTTTACTCTCACGACATTCGACTTATTAAATATTTCCTTAACAAAGGCAGTCAAGCTGTTAGCACGATCTCTACTATATTTATTCATGGTGGACTCCCAAATAAAAATACGTGTTGATAAGACAGAATAACTGCAACTTTTAACGGACGCTGACGGCAGCATCAATAAAGGAGACTCCCGTAGCTACGTTTGATCAAGGTACCCATTTATTTCCTAGCCTTCTTTCCGCAAATGCAAAGGGAAAAGAACAGCCGACATGACGTGGAGAAAAATGTATTAGCGACCCTGGACTGGTAGCGCGATGCGCGTTCTTGTACGTCAAAGAAATAATAAGAAAGAGACGTGCTATTTTGAAAGTAGTTTTCTACGTCGTTAACCTCGACGTGTTAAACAATTAGTGTTTAACGAGAAATTTTAGGAGAATATATGAAATATGATAGAATTGCGAAACAATGATCTTCAACATAGACACTGAAATAAACATCAAAGTGCAATTGGTGATATTTCATATTATTATTATTGAAAATAAATACCGCTTTATATATATTTACTTAATATTTGTGAATAATCAGCCATAAAATACAAACCCTCTCATTAACTATATATAGAAAAGATTATAACTTGTGAGAAGTTGCATAAAACAGTCATTAAAAGACTGAAATTATGAGGGAATAACATCCAAATTTTAACAAAAACGCTAACAAAATTAATCTTAGTAATAAGGAAAAAAGCAGGATCGTATATGAATTGAAGAAAAAATAAATGTTGGGAAACCTGATCCAGCCATTATTATCGGTAGGAAACTTTGAAATGAAATAAACCGAAGTAAGGTGGTCCGAAGCAGCTCGAATCGTAGGTAAACTAAATAGAAAATAACATTTAAATCCATATTTCTAATATGACAGCAGACATTTTTATCCTCTCCTCCCTATCAATTAGCAGTTTGATGCAGTGATTCGTTGTTTAGAATTCATTTTAGCCGCCGGTTGGACAAATGTTATGATACCCTACACTTTTAATTATAAGATTTGCACGAAAATAAAAAAAAATTATTCACTAATAACATAAATTTGCTTTATTCATGCATTTATTTATATTTTTGATTACTATTTTAAAAAATTCTAAAAAATAATTTTTTTTTGATAGGTACATTTGAGATTAATGGAATCACCTTTTCCGCGGTGGAAAGGATATTGATTTCTAGTTTTATTTACTTATTTACGAAGTTCAAATACAATAGTTTTTATTGAGAAATGATGATTATATACAAACAAATCTAAAAATACTGGTAAAGAAGGAAATGGCTATACGAAAAGCCACAGATTTTTGCAAGGTGATCTAAAGTAAAATGTATATAATTCGAAACGTAGCCAAACGTGATGAAAAGTATAATGATTTCGTGATGAAAAGTATAATGATTTCGTGATGAAAAGTATAATGTAGATATGGAACAATTATTTGGTAATACACTATATAATATTAGATACGAAACATTACATTATGCAACCTGTCATAATTTTAAACATGGTTTTATGGAAAATAAAAACGAAATAACGAGAAATGTTAACTTAAATTTTTGAAGACGTTTTTGGAAGATTATGTAGAATTTATGAGAAGGAAGTCAATAATAATATGCAGTACAAAATAATTATTCACTTGTGACTTAAATTTCAATGTTAATAGTACTCAGTATTCTTGATCAAATTATTTCTTCAATTAATTTCAGAGATTTTCCTACCAAAATTTCAATAATTTTAATATATTGTTAGATAGAAAATTTAACAATATATTAAAATTATTCATCAATATATCAAAATTATACATCGCAATAAAAAACGCAATTCTTCTAAGATCTCTCACTTGTCCATTTGACCTCGGTTACAGACTTTTTTGTCAGAAATAGTTTGACTTAGAAATTTTAAATTTAGCTTACTATATGTGTAATTTACTTACAAATCTTTTTATGAAATTTTAGGATGTAAAATTAAGTACCCACAAAACAAATTTTAAATTCCGTTGTAAATATTTAGTATCATGTACCTTAATTGTTTATAATTTAGTTTTTATCTAAGTGTGCTCATAAAATTGATTGTTTAATGATGGTTTGGAAAAAAGATTTAAAAAATATTAGTTTCTTACCTTTAATCCTTACGTTCCAACTCAAAAGGAAAATGTGGTTGAATGGGTTTTGACATATCCTAACTGTACCAATGATATACCTACCAACAATTACGAAGAAACATTTGTAAAATCCACTAGCATTTTATCCGCAAGAAATATAATTTTGACAAGGGATCACAAGGTCCAGCTTATATCCAATTTAATCAAGGAAAAAGTAAAATATACTTAAGTATAATTTCATTCATTTGATTTACACTCCATATTTTATTGTGATATTATAAGTATATTACTGTTTATATAATGATAAAAACAACATTCGTTTTCTATACTGTGCCAGTTATTTAAGGAGCATATGCGAAATGCATTTTAGTAGCTAGTTCTTCAAGACATAGGCCCACTAATGAATAAATGTTGTCCAAAGCAAAGAAAAAGAAAATGGTATGTAATGAAATAATCTTATACAGCAACCGGTTTGTTTTTTTTCATTGAAAAGAAAATAATTCAGCAGATAACCGTCCGACTATTCCCCATTACTATCGCCCAGCAGTTCGAACAGTGCGTGATGAATTGTCACACAAAAATACAGAATAATTATTGTCTTCTATGCAAGAGACAGAAAAAAATTAAACTTTATAATTTATTCTTGCAAATTACAAAAGTTCTTGGTCGACCTGCGTGAGGGCGTTAAATTATTGGGGCAGCCGTCCAGGTGGACCGAACGTCTGTAGATACCCCGTGCAGCCAGTGTAGTGTAATCAAAGGTGTTGTTTATCTGTTTGTATATTTATATCCTATAATATTTTATCGTATGATTGTAGGAGAAGGACTACAGGTATTATCTTAATAACCTTGTAATTCAGGGTAATTCGGCCCGTCTGATAAAAAGGCCATTTGATATGCCTCAAGGTTATTTCACTACGTATATCTTGTTAATAACTGTAAATGATAGCTAGTAGTGCATACCAGCTGCTGTAAAAAATAATATAGGAAGTATTTATTTATTCAACAATTTGAAACAACCCCAGATTTTTTTTATATATTCATAATTACCGGATTGTCCTTAGTTTTGAATCATGATATTTTTCTCTTTAAACATAATTGCCTAGCTGTAATATAACTTCAAAATGAATTCCAATCTAGTTAGTAAAGCCAGATTCGTATTTGCTGCCATATCACCACTAAAAGTAAAATGACCCGTTTGATGTTAAGGTGATAGAATCACGTGTTCATAAGTTTACGAATACATAACCATGCATGGCGCCTACATCAGTATTGGCATACGTTAGAGAGAAACTGTAAACGAAACCAAGAATATATAAGAATTATTAGGTTTTGCCTTGTTGGCTTATATATGTCTAATGCTAGAACCGCTCAGTATAGTTAGAGAAAATCTGTCAACAATAGTAGAACTCACATTACTAGGGCTTCGTAAACACTTAGGCATTTATATACATTTATCAGTAAATAGTAATTTTATTAAACAATTTACAAATAGTATTTTTTCCCATCGTACACCTTTAATAGCCATAAACAAGTTGCATATTTACAAAAATATGAACTCTAAGAAGACCGTTATGGTTTTCTACAACCTTTGTGTAGGAAATAAATGGGAGGGGGGCATTTTTTTGCCCACATTTCAGTAAATCTCTTAAAATATACCTATACCTATAATTAAAATGTTGAAAACTTAATTTTTCAGACTTTCATTATTAGCCCGTTCAAACAATTCATATAAATAAGGTACTTGATACAAATAAGGCCTATGGTTTAATAAGGCATTTATCCCTAAGAATTAAAAAGAATAAAAAAAAGAAAGTAGGGTACTTAATATAAATAAGACCAAATTAAGTAGGCGTTATTAGTATCAAGTACCTTATTTTTGAATTTTAGCTAATTAGATATGTGTTGGAGGCCCTCATTATTAGCCCTTTCAAATCATTCATATAAATGTTTTTGAATTTTAACTGCTGAGGTATATGCGGGTTAAAATAATTTAATAATTTGCCAAATTTAGAGTTTCTACGTCTAGCAGTTTCTGAAAAATCGGCTGGGATATGATTTTAAAAGGATTTCTTTTTTTTTGAGGTACGAACCCTAAAATTTATAATTCTTAGTTGAATGGCCATCTTATCTGCACATGTGTTGATTATTGGTTACTAGCAAGCGTTTAATTTTAATTTTTATATTTATGGAAGATCTCAAATTCTGAAGATAATAAAATATTAATTGATTGAAAAATTAAAGCATTAATATAATTTTCATTTTAGGTTCCAAAGTGGCTTTCTAAAAACATGGTCATATTACCCTAATTAAAATAGGATGCTAAAAGGGAATTAATTTACTAACATATCCCTGGAAACTACCGGAGTGTTACTAAAATCGTCGCAATATAACCTGGGGTTTTAAGAATCAGAGACTATTGATATAAAAAAAATTGGGCGTGAGCAGGAGCGGGTCGTGTCGGAGTTTTTTTCAGGAAACCCTTCTCTTTATGTACGAGGGAAATTTATGAGACAATTTTACTTTATGACAATAAACGAAACACATATTGCATTATTGAATATATTGATTGCTCCTTTCTTTGTCTTTACATCGTTGACTTATGAACTGTAGGTCTATGGTAACTAACAAATGCCATTATTGCTAACTGGTTTCGACGGATAGACAAAGCTGTTGTAGGTACTTACTTGTGTATTTTATTACTCTTCATTGCAGTGAATACCATATAGTCACTCACAGCAGTAAAGTATGTACCCTTTATTGTAACGTGTTTAGAACCACAGGCGACCCCATATGTCACACACGTGTCCAAATTCATTGTTGATAAAGTGACGAGTAAACTCAATGTTTGTTGCTTTGTACCACGAAGTGTAATTAGTTTGGTCTGGCAGAACTTCTAACGACATAGACAGTCCTGTGTTACGTTCCGCCGCTGTTGACATCCTGTCTCGACTATCTGTACGAGCCTCGATGTTTGCTTCACTGTGCGACAACTTTTCCTTCTCAGTGTACGTTTCTTGTTGAGCCTATTTCTTCAATTTCTTTCGCTCTCTGTATAATTTGCAATTCTCTGCATTAGTCCATTTTTGGGCTCGAGTTCGGTTCGAACGGACGACATTTTTGAAGTAAAACTTCTTGACGCACGCTTAACTTGGGGAGCAAGCTGGTGAAGGCGAGGCGAGCGGAAGTTGAGAGGGAGATGTAAGTAAGTGAAGACAGAAAGAGAGACAGTTATGTTTCGTATATTACTGTACGGACAAGAGAGAGAGGTGCGAGACACATTTTCTTTCTCTCTTTCTATCATAGCCAGTTACATTTCGTATATCTAAGATACAGTGCAAGCCTATTGTCTATATCAAACTGTAGGAGCAGGAGAGAGTAGAGCGCATGCACATTTTCTTTCTCTCGTCCTCTCATAGCCAGTGCATGAAATATATATATATATATATATATATATATATATATATATATATATACATATATATGCGAGTTTGCTAGCGTTACGTGAACGGTGATTTTTGAATGAACATGGCTCTAAATTTTCATCGCGGACACCAATTTCGGAGGCCAAATTGGGTTCTCGTTGTCCGATTTCAATGATTTTTAGCTTAATCAAAGCCTCTTAACTTTTTATTTGTGTTTAACTTATTTAATTGAATTTTGGAGGCATTCCGCTTCATATTCTTTAGTTTTGTGTGCGCCATTGCTGCTTACCAAATTCAGGGGCTCGTAATTTCCAAAGATAACGAAATGTTTATAAAGTGTTAAAAGTTTTAAAAGTTCTATCACAAAATGTACTATTTCAGGCACTATCCAACGACACCTCACTTAGGACTTTATAATAATTTGTTGCAAAGTTATAAGCGTCTAAATTGTTTTTGCAAGAAATTTTTGGCCAAAAAAACGCTCATACTCGATGTCTTATAGCTTATGACGTTACCACCGGATATAATTTCAATTTTGCTGCAGGTGATTGCGCATCTGTCCTCTATAGAGTGATACATGCGGCGTAATGCTCAGCCTGCGAAATATTGAATAGTATTCGTTATTTTTTTAACCTTTAACTACTGACGTCCGGGCCGCTCCGGCCTAGCAATAGTAATAATATCGAATAACTCCCCTCCCCCGCACCCGGCGCACACACGGCTTCCTGTAGCTTCAAGTTTAGTAACGCCGTGGCTGTGAGTGGTAGTTTACGTGTTGGCACTCGCAATTTTGGTAAGTAAATTCATTTCGAAGTTTCTTTCGGGCCTCTGTGACCCATCGCCAGTATTTACGTAACTTCTTTTAAAATCACTAATGTTACTAATATTAACTTTTTCTTTCAATAGTTGGACAAGTAATATAAAATGGAACCAAGTACATCTACGGGGCAAAAACAGACTATTAATGACGAAGATAATACCCGTCATTCTAGAAGTAGGAAGTCGGTTGCTACCAGACACCCGGATTTTGAATCAGTTCTCTTATCTTGGATGAATTATGGAGAGTCTAGCGGTTCAGAGACAGAAGACCTCGGTGATACATTTGTTCCAGAGCAACAAGGGCATAATGAAGATTCTCAGAGTGACTTAGAGCCTGAAGAGGAATCGGAACAAGATTTTTCCGAAGACGAACCTCCACTATCGTCATTACGGTGTTACTACTGCAAAAACCGATACAAATGGTCACGGCAACCTCCATCAAGAACAGTCAGGATGCCTCAACACAACATTATAAGTCGGACCAACTCTTCAAACCTAACAGCAAATGATTCAAAAGACCCCTATTCAATATGGAATAAGTTTATGGACAATGACATGTTACAAGAGATACTCAAGTGGACTAATGAAAAGATAAATCAATACAGAGCCAAATTTTCAAAAGGAGATCGCCCAGAATGCATGAAGTTCAATGATTTAGATATCATTGAACTTCATGCATTTATTGATCTACTCTTTTACACGGCCGTATTCAAATCAAATCTCGAAAACGTGGATTACATATTCACCACAGACGGTACGGGTCGAGAGATATTCAGGTGTGTTATGTCAAAAATTAGATTCTTCAATATCTTGCAATGCATTCGATTTGACAACCCTGTTGATCGCAAAGAACGACGGAAGACTGACAAATTCAAAAATGTTTACTCAATTTGTGGAAAATTGTCAAAAGGTTTATAACGTCAGCGAGTATGCCACAGTTGACGAAATATTAGTCCCTTTTCGCGGACGTACACACCTAATGATTTACATACATCAATATTTTTTTGTATTATTTCATTTATAATGTAGAGGAAAATCAACGGGAAAGTTACGCAATAAATGAAAACAAAAAAATTTTGTGAATTTGAATCGTTTAGAACTGTTTTAATTAACTTTACTGTTATTATATTTTATTTGTTTCTATCCGCAATTTCTATCCGCAAAAAAAAATTATATTTTATTTGTTTCTATCTTCGTTTACTTAATCTAATTGGTTGTTTACTTAGATATTTTTAAATTTTTTATTTTTTTTGCAGTTATACCAAAAATGTAATTTTTTGCCTAAATTTTAGTAAATACGGTACTGAAAACTTGATACAAATTTACTACCTACCTTAATCTCTACGTGTCAATCCCTTGGAGTGACAAGTACCGAAGTGTCCTCATTGACAAATGCTTTTCCAACTGATTTTCTATTCTCTATAATAAGAAGAGACGCATAGTTAAGTATTGATACTTGATTGACGTATATTTTACATGAAATACCCGGTTAAAACCTTTTGACTTGATATAATCCGAACGAGTACGATATGATTTTTTCTTTAAATTTTGTGGTTATCGTTTCATTTTTAGGGTTCTGAAATTCAAAATGAAACACAAAACTCTTGTAAGATCACTCCCGTATTTATTATCCGCCTACCACAACCGCTTTTCTTAGAAACTACTTTACGCAGAAAATTAATTATTTTACATAATAATTAAACACACTAACATCAAAACCTAATATTTTGAAATATTCATATTGTATTTTTTACGGAAAGTAAAGTTCCCAGGAAAAAATTTAATTCCATGTATGATGTGAGCTATTATTTGTCTAATTATTAGATTCTGAAAATTTTAGGCAGTATATCTTAAATATACAAAAAATATGTCCCCACCCATACATTTCCAAAATTACTGAACCGAATATTATTAAAGAAAAATAATTTTCAGAAGCCTACTTTAAGAATATAGGGAAACTAGAAAACGGTGAATCTAGATATTTTTTAAATATCCACCATAATTTATATGTCACTCCTACTCGGTTACACTAAGCATTATTAAATAGTAATTGCACTAGCAAGTACATACTCTTGATGTCTTGTGGCAAATCAAATAATTTCACTAAACACGAAGTATAGAATCGTCGATGAGCAAACCTGACTTGCCAAGTGCCGGTATTATTTAAAAGAAGTCTTTATGATTATTTTCTCATCCCTATAGAATATGGGGTGAGGTCTATTATTGTTAGGAATAATTCTTAACTAACTTATGACAGGGTGGTTGTATTGGATATTATATGGAATCATATTAATGTGTGAATTTGAATATGTATCATTGTTTTTAGTTCATTCGTTGTAACAAAATTCCGATTAAATTGATTATAAATTTTATTTCTCGAACGAAAATCAATGCTCAGAAAATGATTATTCGTATCTCTGATCAAGTTACTAAACAATAATTTAACAATGCTTATCGAGACGCAGCAAGAAAGAAAACGAAATAATTCCATTCCGTTTCCGTCATTTAGCCAGATATTTCACAAGCAGTTCTTAATGCTATGTTTAATGTTATTTCTAATATTTTCTTTATTTTTATCGTAATAAAAATATATTTTCGTGAATTTACATTGGGCCTTTTTTCAGGTCATAGCTTATTCAGGAAGAAAATCGTATATAGTTCACAGTAAATATATAAGAAATACAGATGATACGAACACGATAGACGTCTTTAGTTTAAAAATAGAACCAAACATATAATAGTTAAAATGAAATATTGATATCAGTCCATTTTTTCTTGCACTAATTTCATATTACTCAGTTTGCAACCGAATTTCTCACTGTATTTCCCAATATAAACACAATTAATTTGAAAAGAACTGGAAATCAATTATTCTCCATCCCTAACAAAAACTGTTATTTTTTATACTAGAAAGAAAAAAGATCACTTGTTAGCTTAATAAAATCAATAAGTTCCTTGTTACGGTACTATTCTCGGATTCTATTTCTGTCGTCAACGTCGTATCTATCTCGTCAAGTGCGGGCATTGGCGGTTCGTCTGTTATATCTTAATTGTACATAGATGATGAAGGAACGTCGCAGGTACATATCTAAAATAAAAATATGTCGCAAATATTACAATATTTAGAATTAATAAAATGTACAACTTGCAGTGTTGTGCACATGCTATTACCATTATATATGTATAACGGTAATAGCAGGTACATTAACAGTATATATTGTACATATACCATTTGCTATATCATTATATATGTACATGAATATACTAATGTACTAATATGTAAAAGAAAAGGTTTGTTACCGTAGCCTCCAAGTCAATGTTTTCTATATCTATGGGAGGTGAAAATGATGTATTAGTAGAATATTTATTCTTTCTGAAATATTCCCATAAGTTACTATATAAATACTGAAATGAATTGCTGAAAAGTAACACAAGAAAATAAAACGTTATAAGTACATTGAGGACAGATGCACCTTGCTTCATTTGCTCTTCTTAATGTCGATGTATATATTTTCTTTCTAATATATCTGCACACGAAGCCTTTTTGACCCATGCTAGAAATAAACATAACAGTCAGTGAGCAAAAATTACTATTAAAAAAATTATAACTAGTCAACATATACATTTTCTCATATGAAATAATTGTTTAATATAAACAAGAGTTATCAAGAATACCTATATGATCAAAACTAGGTAGTCGTGCTATACGGTTTACGGTCAATCATTTGGCGCGAAAAAAATCGACACACGTCCGACATTAACGAGCGCTCGCGCAGTACTGAAAACTATCGACCGGCGTATCGCATTATGTAACAATTTGGCAGTTGTAATTACGTTTATTCGAAAATTTTATAAATTATTTTTTAAAAAAGTATAAAATTTTTGTTTCTATTATTCCATTTTATTACTAATCATTATTCTGTAAGGTAGTAAGGAGAAATTGGAACAGAATACCCATTTTTTTTAAATTATACTCACATCAAACATAAAATTTTCTTTGTTAGTGTTACATACCACAACTTAAAAGCCAAAAACAAATCAGGTTTTAAATGGGGAGTTTCCTTTTTTGCTCGGAAAAATAGAGAAGATACTTATCAATGCTTTTCATTGCCACCATGCTTGATATAAATGGCTACCTTTATCCAAACAGCCGAGTTCTCATGTCTTAAACGACGCTATTTATATGTCCGAAATCAGAATCAGTGGAAAGTAATAATAAGATTCTTCAAGTCGGCAACACCAAGTGACGTGTCCACCATTCTAAGACAGCCATAAAATAAAGAAAAACTTCATTCAGGATGGTGATTATAGACTTAACGAAAACATTATCAAAATCATAACTCTGACAACTGGAAAATGAAGAAAAAAACCTCTATATCTTATGACGTGACAAGCCATTGAAAACTTTCAATTAAATACTTATAATGACTTCTAGCAGTTGAGAAAATTATCAAAGTCTGGCATAAATTTATTGCTTTTACTATTGCTACGAAACCGATATTCCAAAGTATTGTCAAAAATATATAGACGTAAAACGTTCTCACACCCAATTTTAAATAGACATCAAGGTTCAATAATTTAATGAAATAAATTACTAAACATAGTCGAATGGTTATCAAATATAAAGTAAAGTTTTACATAAAAATTTATTTTTATTATTTACATACAATTCATATATTAAGTGAACTTATTACTATAAGAGCAATCTCTTAGAACCTTTTGCTTGGGTTGTAAAATCGACTTTCTAGTTTGTAGGTTGACCGAAAGTACCTTGTAAGTTTTGATATTAATATAAAAAAATACATTAAAAATACGCTTTAAAGGGTCATGTCTTCTTTGTTGCATGAACTAAAATACTTATCATTTTTAAAGTTATATTACGCTATAGTCTTTAGCAGACGATATGGACTTGATATATTTCAACATGCTATCTCAAGTTGTTCGTGAAAAAAATAGTCCGACGGACGTACGGACGGACGGAAAAGCAAGTGATTTTAAGGGAAGATAAGGCATTTGTTCTTTTTTTCACTTTGCGTGAAGGAACCCTAAAAAGAACAATAATTGACATAGTACGTAAGATTATATGTCTATTGAAATAAAATAAATAAACATTTTCATTGAAGAAAAACTTGTTTAGTGTTAAGTTGCTTTTTTAAGATAACATAGTGTTATTTGGCACGAAATACTTACCTTGTAAATTTAATTCACTTTTTATTCTTTTTGTATTATTACTGCTTATATTTTATGATATTATATTTGAATAGTTAAATGAAATATCTTTAGTTGACGAGGCGCAATAAATTTATGTTTGAGCCTAACAATATTTTTAACAAGTTTACACATTTACGTAAGCTTTGATTAAAAACAACGCATTTAACAAATTAACGGTCAAAACATTCATAAACGGAGATGGACAGATAAATAAGTGATTGTGCCAAAATTCTTCCGTAATCCAAATTCTTTTGGAATATAGAACTATGAAATACTAAGCTACAGGAAAATTGTATGATTCACGTATGAAATAAAATGTCTCGTAAGCATACACTATTACTTATATTAAATAAAGTATTTATAAAGAAAATTATTTGGCTTTTTTCTCGCTCGCCATTGATATCATTATTTAATCAGTGATATATACATTTTTAATTTTTAACTCAAAAAGTTTAAGCACGAAAACAATTATGAAGCTAGACACGGAACTAAATTATAATTTTCACCACGTTTATAGAGATTCGTGCCTTTTAACCTTGTTTCACAGAGAAAATGAGATATATTTCCATTGTCCGGGAGATAACTGTCGGCTCTTTCTAGACATTTAAATTAATTAGAGCGATAATTCATGAAAAATAATTTCGTTACAGAACCAGAAGATCAAAATGGTTGCAAGGTTTTATGAGTTGCGTTAATGTAAAATAATGACAGGTATCATTCAATAACATAGGTAGCATTCAATAACATTGATTATTAAGTAGAATGGTCAACAAATTATACCATTAGTTACATTTAAATACGTAATAATTAAAAAAACATTACTGCCATACAATAAAAATGTACTCGTCATTATAATACGTATTGTATATTTAAGAATACTTTTATGCTTCTTATGAACTAGCTATGCCCACGTCTTCCCGTGGACACCTAGAAAATATAATACCATTAAGTTTGCTGCAAGGTTGATTGCTGGATGTAACCACATCTATTATAATACTTATACAAATAAACTTTTTTAAGTAAGTGAGTTTCGTACTGAAATATCACATTAGACATTTTGTCTGAAGATATCCATCCGTAGATATGGTGATACAAAAGTGTTTAGCCTGATTTACATATACGGGAACCTCCTAAAATATGATTTGAAATCTTTTTATTAGAATTTAAGTCTCAATTTCGAACAAATAAAGTATATATTATGCGCGTGTAAAAATAACGCATATATAATTTTAAGACCTTGTCTTATTTCGTTTGGAATTTAGAAAGCTGTGATAGACACAAGGACGAATGAAAGGACGTACGACGTTACCGCAACAATAGAGTTCTGTTCGAACCTCTCAGGTAGGGAAGTCAAAAAAAATAATTGGTTTATTGTGTGATTGATAATGTTCTTTCCTTTATTTCATTCGATCTTTAGGTACATAATATTTTATTTGATTAGTGATGAAAATAAACTTAATTATATATTATTGATTCTATAGTCTTCGTCACAATTCTGCTTAAATTATCTCTATATATGTATAAATTTATAACATATTGAATTCTGTAAGTAGAAAATATTTTAAGAAGAGTGATTGATTTAGCGTAAAGAATGACAACAGAAGCTAGAGAACCTGTTTTTTTAATTGTTGTTTGTCCCTATGCATGTTTTTTTGTTCGTCAATCACACAAAATATACTGGACGAATTTTGATGAAACTTGGTATGACAAAATATTCTAAAGAACAACATATGAGAAGAAAAATTCAAAAAAGTGTGCTTTAGACCACACGACTGAACTTCAAATTCACAAAATATGAACTTTGAAATGAATTTACAATTTTATTCACTTTAAACGTAGAATATTTAATGTATTGAACAAAATAACAATTTATAAAATTGTTCAAGAACGAAATGAAATTACAAAATAATCAAAAAATCACCGTTCGCGTAACGCTAGCAAACTCGCATATATATATGTATATGTGTGTATATATATACATATATATATATATATATATATATGTATATATATATATATATATATATATATGTATATATATATATATATATATATATATATATATATATATATATATTTCATGCACTGGCTATGAGAGGAAGACAGAAAGAAAATGTGTGACCTCTCTCCCTTGTCCCTACCTTAATATACGAAACGTAACTCTCTCGTCATGCATTCACCAGCTTACTCCCCAAGTCAAGCGTATGTAAAAAAGTTTTACTTCAAAAACTTCTAAGAACTTTTCTCATTCCGTAATTTCACACGAAAGAGGTCTTAGACACAGTTAGTATTATGATATGAATGTAAATACTAATTTTATTAATTAGTCTGCTGGATTTTTAGAAAAACTTTGAACTACATAAATAACACCATGATATTAAAATATGATCTAATCCACAACTATAAGGCGTAATCAAGGAAAACATAATCAAATACTGTTAGAAGCTCCGTGACATAACTTTCAATTATACTGGGTTGAAATTATTTCAAGTGAAGTGTTATATAGGTAAATTAAATATACTATAACAACATTATGTCCATTATAAAAAGATTTTAATATGTGGAAGGCTTGTTTATCCTTGACATGACCTTCGATGCTATTTGACTTTACAGACTTTAATTTAATAGTAGCAAAACGAAAGACACCTCTGATAGAAACTCAATAGCACGTAGATAGAATTTGCATACATGTTGTATTAGACTGTATTCGGAAAGGGACAAAGATTCGTGTATATAGTAAGGGTTAACGTTGTGTCTTAAGTGTGAGACTGCCTAGTTGTATTTGAAAGGTACATCGTATTAAAATGCAACAAAGATTAAATATACGTTAAGAGACAAAAAGTATCTCAATGTTATGTCTTAGATAGAAGAGAGTCTAATTGTACAGAGTATAAGATCAAGGGACTGTGAGAAAGTATTGTAATATATAGAATAAAATGCACTTGGTTTTATATATTAGTTAATTTACAATACTGGGAAAATCTAGAGGAAAATTTATATAATGAATTCGAATTTTTAAATCGCTTGAAATAATTTTAAATTGTATTTTTATTATACTTGTTTTTACCTGAAACTTCATTTGCTACTTGGTTTTTTATATAAGCACTTAAATTTTGTATTTTTTGCGGTAATAAAAGTATCTAATTTTTTGCTTAAATTTAATTCGTACTTTCCTGAAATATTTGGTGACTTCTTACTTTTCGAAAACAGAATTTCAAAAGTAAAAGAAGAAAACGAATATTCTATATGTCATATTTTTTTTAAAACTTTACGGCAATTTACACGGTGTCCAGAAATAAGTGTCGGACAAAGAAAGACGTTATTCCTTGGCTGAAAAATAGTTAATTATTATTAAAGTAAAACTTACATAATTACTTTTTTCAGAAAATTTAAAGTAATATTCATAATTACTTATCATATTTTTCGTACACACGATACTTGCGCACGTTGCTCAGCGCCACTCATTGGAATAACCCGCAAATAGCTGCAAAGATATCACCACTACGGGTAAACACCGCACCCCGGGCAAGTATTGGGTATGTTAAAAAGAGTTATGTGTAATTTGTTTTGCACTCCGTTAGGAAAACTCTCCTCACTCCGTTAGAATAGCGTCTTTCTTTGTCCGACATGTATTCCCGGAAACCATGTATATATCAGCCTTACTCAATTATAATATGTATTAATAAATATTGGTTAGGCTATGAAGTCCATACTCTTGATAACTTATGATAACATAATTTCACTACAAATGAAGTACAAAATAGAGAGCTTGAGGGTGATGTGGGGTAAGCTATTCATAATAATAAGGAGTAATTCTTAACTAACTTATAACAAGGAGATTGTATTCGGGTATTATGTAAAATTATATTAAAATGCAAATACAAATATGCGTCATTGCATTACTTCTAACAAACATCTGATTAAATTGATTACAAATGATAAGTCTGTTCTTTTTAAGTTACTATTTTTCCACCAAAATTTATAATTCATATCTGACTTAATACCGAAATATTATCAATTAACTAAGGCGAAAAAGTAATAATAGATATAAATTTCTTATGTTAAAATCTGGAAGAAATTATTATTGGTATCACTGAACTAGTTAATAAACATTAATTTAACAATATTGATAGGAACGCTGCCGGAACAGATAACGAAGTAATTCTATTAGTCCCCGTTTCCGCAATTACGCCAGGAACATTATACAGTTTTCCTAGTTTTTTGGTAGTTTTGATGACTTCAAGGTGTCTGGCGTATGACGCTAAGATATTGATTTGAAAGTTTATTAACCGTGTCAGTAAATATTTTGAATATTGCTTCCTAAAGTGACGACTGAAAACGCAAGTGTAATTGCATAACTAATTTACATGGCGATTTCACCAAAACTCAACCCTTTCCGAAAGAATAAGCTGAATTTTTAAATTCACTATATTTTTCTCTGTTTTTAACAATAAATTAATCATTCAATTATTTAAATCTACGGTACGTTGATGATTCAATTTAGCTGAGGGCGGCAACAAGAGGACGCCCGCGGCTACAACCGATGGAAGTATTCAAAGCGCTGCGGCTCTGCTATTTCTCTATGTTTGATGTGCAGAATGCCGTGTTTAAAGCCTACATTTATCCAACGATACATTTGAAATAAACAATACGAACACGCATGTATATTTCATATCGGTAATTATGGGTTTATACAACGAGTATTTGAGTAATTTAATACCAGGATAGAATTTTGTCGTGTCTAGATTTTTATGTTATATCGTCTATAATAAGGATGAGAATAGAGAAAAATTATAAACTGTAGTTCGGAAAATGGAAAATGATACCGAACGATATTATTTATTAAAACATGCACCAGTTTATTGGTTTAATGCGTTTGCACAAAATAAAAATATGTAAGAAAGAATTGGCATACATATTAACCTGTTAAAATAATTAATATAATATTGTACATTTAAATATATTTGAGTTGTCAAAAAAGTATTTATATACAGGCATGTAATACATCAGATAAAAGACGTAACATAAAATTCATTTATATGTACAAAATTTAAAATAAATGAGATCTTTCCCAAGAAAACTGAAACTAGCAACATAAAATAAAGTTCGATATAAAAACAAGGCAACGCGTAATGAAGGACTCAGTCTGACTCAGATAAAATTTAATTCTAAACTAATCAACCTAGTGTTGTCACAAATATGTTGAAACGATTTTGTATCAGGACTTACCCGAGTTACAACAGGAAGTAATAACAAACCATAGCAGCAGCCGTAATGCAGCAGTAATTTTTCCTTGTTTTACGCGCGGAATCTGCCAATAACTTTTTAGTGTGTGGAAAAATAGTCATTTATTATCTTTACTTCCCAAAATACCTTAGTAATCATAATGAAAAAGAAAGAGTTTCGTTGATCTATCGTTTTAGTGGCATAATTCAAGGGTGGAACATATTTCCGAGTACAGAATCTTTCAGTTTTTTTTCATTTGACTTACCAATCGAAAAGTCCCTCCTTCATATTGTTTAAGGTTATGAAAGGGTACATAAGTCCATATATATAAACCAACCGACTCCGTCGTGCTGATCCATAAATTTTCTTTCAAAACATCTCTTTTCCATTACTTTCATTAACCCTCTCTTAGATGCAAACACAATGCTTTTATAATTTTGACGAAAATATATATGCAAATTTTTATTTCAAAGTTTTAATTACAACAAAAAATAATATTTTATGTAAATGTTTTCAGTAATGCTAAAAATGTATAATTGTATAATTTTTTTTAATTTACTTCATATACTACAACTTAAAATCCAAACATAATTTGCAGATCGAAATTGCAGAACCTATTTGCATTATCCTCAGGCGAGAGCATTCATGCTTTTTCGGAAAAATAGGGGAGATGCTTATCAAATGTTTTCATTGCTAGTGCGTGAAATACAATTTACCTAAATAGCGAAGTCCTCATATCTTAAACTATGCTACTCAACATGCCAAAATCTGGATCGGTGGAAAGGAATAATACAATCTTGCAAGTCGGCAACTTCAAACGACTTATCAATCATCATCCTCGGGCAGCTATAAAATAAATAAAAACTTCATTGTAGATAGTAAATATGATGTTGATGGAAGCATCCATCAAGATTATAAGGCAGACAAGCAAAAAACTAAAAAAACTCAGTTTATGTTTTGTATCTCGCAATAAAATTCTTGGAATGACTTCTATAACCGCGTTGAAAGTTTTTCTATTACAATATTTTTTCTTTTCGTACTCTAGTGATTATAGTTAATGATATTCTACTTGAATCGTTCAAATAGAATATTTCTCTAGGTCAACTAGATGCAACATATTTATGTATAAATAATATATGAACCCAACATTGTTTTTAAGAAACTTATACTTATATAAGTGGGTTAAAAAATAATGCATTTAACAGTTTAACGGTCAACATAGTTCCTTAGTAATAAATTAATGATATATGGAGAGAAATGGATAAATGAGCGATTGTACAAAATATTGCCTTTTGGAAAAAGGAACTATGAAACGTTGAGCTACAGAAAAATTGTATGATTCACGTGTCAAGTCAAATGTCTTGTAAATTTTTGAAATGTAAATCTTTAATTTTCTTAAATTAAAAATTATGAAAGAAAGTTATTTGGCTTTTGTCTTGATTGCCATTGATATCATTATGTAATGAGTAAAAAAATAATCTTCAATTTTTTAATCAAAATTAAACGATGAAAAGAGTTATGATCCAAAACTTGAAACCAAAACACAGTTTACGTCATATTTATAGACTCGTGCCTTTTAACCTTTTGCACAAAGAAATTAAGATCTGTGTCATTGTCCGAGAGATAGCTGTCGGCTCTTTCCCGACATTTAAATTAATTACAGCGATTATTCATGAAAAATAAGTTCACTACAGAACAACCGGTTAAGGAGGCAACGTTTTTTTTAATTGCGTTAATTTGAAATAATTACATAGACTTCTAAATGCTTACATTTTTTACAATTAATTTTTTTTTGTGGTGCCATTAAACTGAAGAACATTTTTAATCTACTTGGCTACTAGCCTGTAACCAGGCTTAATACGATAGAATTGAAAATATTACTTAAACATTTTAAGTTGTGACCTGTGCGTGCTTGAAATTTGGCCATCACTAAAATTAGCTGTTTCCTATTTCAGAAACAATCAATTAACTATGTATATGATATTTGGCAAGAAGATAAATCATGTAAAGATTACAGTTAGCATATGCCGAGATGTTAAAAAAAATAATATATCGCAATATATGTACTTAAGCTAATTTTTTTCGCTTATCTCAACGAGCAAAATTTTAAGACATTAAATCAGTCATTTATGTCGGTATATTAATTTATACTCGCTTATTAGATTCGGTTTTAGTAACAATATTACATTAAATATACGCTAAGCACTTTTATAGTAATTTAGTACATTTTTATTATCAATAAGTGATATTCTTGTTTTAATTCTGTTATTTTAGTCCAATCTTATTATACTAAAGCTTTTGACGTTATGTACTGGGATTGTTTATCATATCGATTATCTCTCTTCATTCTGGTGCGTGTTGCTGAAAATTGATATATTTTCATAAAAAAAATGTATAAATAATTTTTTACTATATTTATACAGTATACTTGTAAACTTTTACTGCCTTAATCTAAGATAAATGACTGTTTCTTCTGACATGCATATTTTAGGTTTTCTTGGATATTTTTATATTTTTTTGTGTGTTCCTTTCTTTAATGTTATTGGTGAAATTAATTTCCAGAATTAAATATGAATAAACTCCGTTTCAATAACACACACATTCACACATATTCTCATAGCCTCTTTACTCTCACGACATTCGACTTATTAAATATTTCCTTAACAAAGGCAGTCAAGCTGTTAGCACGATCTCTACTGTATTTATTCATGGTGGACTCCCAAATAAAAATACGTCTACATTTATCCCAAATAAAAATACGTCCATATTTACTTATTTACGAACTTCAAATACAATAGTTTTTATTGAGAAATGATGATTATATACAAACAAATCTAAAAATACTGGTAAAGAAGGAAATGGCTATACCAAAATCCACAGATTTTTGTAAGGTGATCTAAAGTAAAATGTATATAATTCGAAACGTAGCCAAACGTGATGAAAAGTATAATGATTTTGTCATGAAAAGTATAATGATTTCGTGATGAAAAGTATAATGTAGATATGGAACAATTATTTGGTAATACACTATATACTATTAGATACGAAACATTACATTATGCAACCTGCCATAATTTTAAACATGGTTTTATGGAAAATAAAAACGAAATAACGAGAAATGTTAACTTAAATTTTTGAAGAAGTTTTTTGGAAGATTTTGTAGAATTTATGAGAAGGAAGTCAATAATAATATGCAGTACAAAATAATTATTCACTTGTGACTTAAATTTCAATGTTAATTGTACTCAGTATTCTTGATTAAATTATTACTTCAATTAATTTCAGAGATTTTCCTACAAAAATTTCAATAATTTTAATATATTGTTAGATATAAAATCTAACAATATATTAAAATTATTCATCAATATATCAAAATTATACATCGCAATAAAAAACGCAATTCTTGTAAGATCTCTTACTTGTCCATTTGACCTCGGTTTCAGACTTATTGTCAGAAATAGCTTGACTTAGAAATTTTTAATTTAGCTTACTATATGTGTAATTTACTTATAAATCTTTTTATGAAATTTTAGGATGTAAAATGAAGTACCCACAAAACAAATTTTAAATTCTTTTGTAAATATTTAGTATCATGTATCTTAATTGTTTACAGTTTAATTTCTATCTAAGTATACTCATAAAATTGATTGTTTGATGATGGTTTAGAAAAAAGAATTAAAAAATATTAATTTCTTATCTTTAATCCTTACGTTCCAACTCAAAAGGAAAATGTGGTTGAATGGGTTTTGACATATCCTAAATGTACGTTTGAAACATTTCAAAAATGTGGTTTGAAAATTAGTTTCTAACATTGTAATACAACGAAATCAATGATATACCTACCAACAATTACGAAAAAACATTTGTAAAATGCACTAGCATTTTATCCGCAAGAAATATAATTTTGACAAGAGATCACATGGTCCAGCTAGTATCCGATTTAATCGAGGAAAAATTACAATGCACTTCAGTATAATTTGATTCATTTTATTTTCACTCCGTATTTTATTGTGATATTATAAATATTATAGTAATGTTTATGTAATGACAAAAACAACATTCGTTTTCTATACTGTGCCAGTTATTTAAGGAGCATATGCGAAATGCATTTTAGTAGCTAGTTCTTCAAGACATAGGCCCACGAATGAATAAATGTTGTCCAAAGCAAAGAAAAAGAAAATGGTATGTAATGAAATAATCTTATACAGCAACCGGTTTGTTTTTTTTCATTGAAAAGAAAATAATTCAGCAGATAACCGTCCGACTATTCCCCATTACTATCGCCCAGCAGTTCGAACAGTGCGTAATGAATTGTCACACAAAAATACAGAATAATTATTGTCTTCTATGCAAGAGACAGAAAAAAATTAAACTTTATAATTTATTCTTGCAAATTACAAAAGTTCTTGGTCGACCTGCGTGAGGGCGTTAAATTATTGGGGTGGCCGTCCAGGTGGACCGAACGTCTGTAGATACCCCGTGCAGCCAGTGTAGTGTAATCAAAGGCATTGTTTATCTGTTTGTATATTTATATCCTATAATATTTTCTCGTCCAATCGTAGGGGAAGAATTACAGGTATTATCTTAATAACCTTGTAATTCAGGGTAATTTGGCCCGTCTGATAAAATGCCAATTTGATATGCCTCAAGGTTATTTCACTACGTGTATCTTGTTAATGACCGTAAACGATGGTTAGTAGTGCATACCAGCTGCTGTAAATATTGTTTAAAAAATAATATAAGAAGTATTTATTTATTGAAAAATTTGAACCAACCCCAGATTTTTTTATATATTCATAGTTATCGGATTGTACTTAGTTTTGAATCATGATATTTTTCTCTTTAAACATAATTGCCTAGCTGTAATATAACTTCAAAATGAATTCCAAACTAGTTAGTAAAGCCAGATTCGTAGTTGCTGCCATATCATCACTGAAAATAAAATAATCCGTTTGATGTTAAGGTGATAGAATCACATATGTCCAAAAGTTTACAAAAACATAGCCATTCGTGGAGTTCCCGAAATAAGTGGGAGGGGGTATATTTTTTGCACAGATTTCAGTAAATCTCTTGAAATATACCACTTAAAATGATGAAAACTTAATTTTACAGACTATCATTATTGCTCGTTCAAACAATTCATATAAATAAGGTACTTGATACGAATAAGGCCTATGGTTTAATAAGGCCTTTACACCCAAGAATTAAAAAGAATAAACCCAACTTCGAAAGTAAGGTACTTAATATAAGACCTACCAAAATTAAATAGGCTTTATTAGTATCAAGTACCTTATTTTTTAATTTTAGTTACTTAGATATGTGTGGAGGCCCTCATTATTAGCCCTTTTAAATCATTCATATAAATGTTTTTAAGAGGTATATGCGGGTTAAAATAATTTAATAATTTGCCAAATTTAGAGTTTCTGCGTCAAGGAGTTTCTGAAAAATCGGCTGGGATATGATTTTAAAAGGATTTCTTTTTTTTTGAGGTACGAACCCTAAAATTTATAATTCTTAGTTGAATGGCCATCTTATCTGCACATGTTTTGATAATTGGCTACTAGCAAGCTTTTAATCTTAATTTTTATATTTATGAAAGATGTCAAATTCTGAAGATAATAAAATATTAATTGAAAAATTAAAACATTAATATAATTTTAATTTTAGGTTCCAAAGTGCCTTTCTAAAAACATGGTCATATTACCCAAATTAAAAAAGGAAGCTAAAAGGGTATTAATTTACTGACATATCCCTGGAAACTACCGGAGTGTTACTAAAATCGTCGCAATATAACCTAGGGTTTTAAGAAGCAGAGACTATTGATATAAAAAAAATTGGGCGTGAGCAGGAGCGGGTCGTGTCGGAGTTTTTTTCAGGAAACCCTTCTCTTTATACACGAGGGAATTTCATGAGACAATTTTACTTTATGACAATAAACGAAACACATTTTGCATTATTGAATATATTTATTGCTCCTTTCTTTGTCTTTACATCGTTAACTTATGAACTATAGGTCTATGGTAACTAACATATGTCATTATTCCTAACTGGTTTCGACGGATAGACACAGCTGTTGTAGGTATTCAGCTGTGTATTTTATTATTCTTCATTGCAGTGAAGCAAGTTGAACATGCCATATAGTCACTCACAGCAGTAAAGTATGTACCCTTCATTGTAACGTGTTTAGAACCACAGGCGACCACATATGTCACACACGTGTCCAAATTCATTGTTGATAAAGCGACGAGTAAACTCAATGTTTGTTGCTTTGTACCGCGAAGTGTAATTAGTATGGTCTGGGTGAACTTCTAAAGACATAGACGGTCCTGTGTTACGTTCCGACTTGCCACTGTCGACGTCCTGTCTCGACAATCTGTACGAGCCTCGATGTTTGCTTCACTGTGCGACAACTTTTCCTTCTCAATGTACGTTTGTTGTTCATCATATTTCTTCAATTTTTTCGCTCTCTGTATAATTTGCAATTCTCGACATTAGTCCGTTTCTGTGCTCGAGTTACGGTTCGAACGGACGACATTTTTGCAACTGTACTAAGACGCGGCTCTGAATTTTCCATGTGGGACGCAATTGTTGGAGTTCTTTTTACTGTGTTTCCATGGCTTCATTGCGATGAAGTTGATGGCAGTCGTTTCTTTACCCTTCGTTCACTATTCACTATTGTTATGCGAGTCGAAGATGATGTCACTTATACTGGGGCGTGGCTCTAAATTTTCATCGTGGACACCAATTTTGGAGGCCAAATTCGCTGGGTCCTCGTTGTCCGATTTCAATGATTTTTAGCTTAATCGAAGCCTCTTAACCTTTTATTTGTGTTTAACTTTATTTAATAGAATTTTGGGGGCATTTCGCTTCACATTCTTTGGTTTTGTGCGCGCCATTGCTGCTTACCAAATTCAGCGGCTAGTAATTTCCAAAGGTAACGAAATGTTTACAAAGTGTTTCTATCACAAAATTTACTATTTCAGGTACTATCCAACGACATCTCACTTAGGACTGTATAAACATTTGTTGCAAAGTTATAAGCGTCTAAATTATTTTCGCAAGAAATTTTTGTCCAAAAAAACGCTCATATGCGGTGACTTATAGCTTATGACGTCACCACCGGATATAATTTCAATTTGACTTTAGGTGATTGCGCATCTGTCCTCTATAGACATATGCGGCGTGATGCTGGGCTTGCGAGAGATTAAATGGTATTCGTTATTTTTTTAAATCATTCATTTTTTTGTGGAAGTATTGACGATAGGTTAAAAAAATACAAATATATGATATGGAAACGTTCGGATAGAATTGTTTTGTACGTGACAACGTAGTCTCCATTTTATACTTTCGTTCATACATAAACTATAAATCACTACAAATTAAAGTTCTAAAATTAAAAGTGTAGAAAAACCAGTGTGTTAACACTTTTATTTCCAAAATTTGATTTTTGTGTAATTTGAATTTAATGAAATGACTTTTTTTTCATTCCGAACACTTCCAACCGATTTATCTGTCAATAAGTATTAGTAATTTTTTATATTATTTGGCACTCATTGTTTACGCGATTTTTTTGTTTTTAAGATGAAAACTTCTTGTAAGTAGGCAAGCAGGTTACAAATAGTTAAATCAGATACTTTCTGTCTTTATTAATAGAATCTCCAAAATTTAAAAAACATTTTAAGTTAAGAACAAAATCTCGACAACAATTTACAATATCAAAATCTCGATAAAAACTAAGTTTTTATACATGGCTGCGCCTAGAATCTTTTATAAATTTATTAAAATTAGGTCCATTTTGATTAAATTTAAATAAATCGTTATTTTATATGATTTACAGAAACCTAAAATTTGCATCGCATTAGGAAAACAAGTAAAGTAAACACTGCATTGTGGACTCCCGTAGAACCCACTGCCAATACTGCGAATTATATCATTGGTATCGTTTATATATTTACGTCTGTAGATCGCGATTGCAACTTGGAAACATATTCGCATAAATTCGTCTAATAACATATGTTGCGTAATACAATTTCTTGTAACGCGGAACGTATCCCGCAGACCTACATTGCAAAATTCACAAATAATACCGTTGTACCAACCATTTTTAAATAAAATACATTCTTATTTAGGTAGACATATTATTATTTAAATCAAGAATACTTTTTAACCTATTTTTGTTCGCAAGATTTTTTGCATGAACTGTTCAACTGTTTAAAATTATATTCCAATTAATAAATTTGCAGATATTTATAGAAATTTTAGAGAAAATTATAAGTGATACCTACTTAATTTTATAACAATATGATATGATAATTGTTCTAAACCTATTCTGTTTTACCTTCTTATCTCAAAAAAAAAATTTATTAATTCAAATGGCTTGATAAACGACAACATATAAAAAGGGTAAGCGTAAAGGGGAGGAAAATATGAACGGGAGTAATAAATATCCTTTTAAAACTGTCTCTAGTTAAAGTTCCGGTTAAATTAATTAATTAGAAGCTATATTTCAGTCTTTTGACGCGGTTCCGATAAAGCATTTCCGTCTAAATTTTTTTCCGATTAGGGTGCTTCCTTGGAAAATAATTTCCCTTTAATAAAAACAATTGGTTTCTTCATGAAGTATTTATATGATAAAGTTTCAAATAACTTGTTTTAAAATTATTCAATAAATTTCCATCAAATATATTCAATAATCAACCAATTTGGATAATTTATTCAGGTTTTAATGTGTGCTAGGCCGTTTTTATTCAGTATTTTAATG